>CM052060.1:17557708-18757708 GCA_028476895.1 Tetranychus truncatus
CCGATATGAATCAGAATCTAGAATCCATCAATCGGCCTTATTGGGATTACCATAATTTTACTAAACGATTCACCATAACTAACTTTTTAGATAAAAATGTGGATACAGTGAGTAGTCCATTGAGTTTAAATGAATTCATTATCACCTAAACTCATTAACTCATGCATCATACTTTAATCGACTGGGGGAGAAAATGCAAAGGAAATTTAAAAGAATTAGATTTTTTCTATTGAGAACCGTTATGACAATAGAGTTTTTTTATTAATCATTTGTAAAAATTTCAATATCTTAATGCTTGCACATGATAATGAATGTGATAGAAAAAATATTTGCAATAACTAAAGTTGTACCTCAGCTTTTTTTAATTTTTTGCGTTTTTATCAATTAACCAAACTTTTACGTAGATGGCAATAGAATATGGCGATGACTGGCATGTAAGGTCTCCTGTACTAACTCACCATCCATGAGTTTCCTTTATCAACCTTAGTCAAATATTGAAGAATTTGTTAAATGGTAAACCTTTACGAATATTTTATCAGTAGTTGCGGCTCTCAACAAATAATTCAAACATTGAAGAGTAAATGAAGAGCAGATTGACAAATATTGCTTTGACATTTAATACCTATTTAAAGATGATTGAAGCAAGAAAAAAACTATTTTCGATTCCTAATTGAAAAAGCTTTTAAGCTGTCGTGAATTTTAATGATCTGTTATCTACCCAATTCTGCCTGCTTTATAATTTGCGGTAGTTCATTTCCATACAAATATATCAGATTGTAAACAGCGCCAGTTTTCTATGTAATTCCGCTTCCGAGATAACAATTGTTGAATCAGACATCATGCAAGTTACTATAAAACCAGTCAACTCGCTAACTGTTCATCATATCATCTCAACTTGGGATTAACAAAGTTGAAAACCGTGAATTCAGAATCTTTGTAATTTCGAAAATGTATTTGAATTTGCTGATCCTGGTTCTTGTAGCCACTAACTATGTTTCTACAAGATCCATGGGCCCGCTCCCAGAAATGGACTTGAATATTAACGTGCCACTGGAGCTGGTAATCGGAAGCGACAACAACAATAATGATGATGCAGATTCAGGAGCCGCCGCCGCAGCAGCAGCAGCAGCAGCATCTAACGCTGGCAATGGTAACAACAATAATGATGATGCAGGATCAGAAGCCGCCGCAGCAGCAGCAGCAGCAGCATCAAGCTCTGGCAATGGTAACAACAATAATGATGATGCAGGATCAGGAGCCGCCGCCGCAGCAGCAGCAGCAGCAACTAACGCTGGCAATGGTAACAACAATAATGATGATGCAGATTCAGGAGCCGCCGTCGCAGCAGCAGCAGCAGCAGCATCTAACGCTGGCAATGCTAACAACAATAATGATGATGCAGATTCAGGAGCCGCCGCCGCAGCAGCAGCAGCAGCAGCATCTAACGCTGGCAATGGTAACAACAATAATGATGATGCAGGATCAGGAGCCGCCGCAGCAGCCGCAGCAGCAGCATCAAACTCTGGAATTGGTGACAACAATAATGATAATGCAGGATCAGGAGCCGCCGCCGCCGCAGCAGCAGCATCATCTAACGCTGGCAATGGTAACAACGATAATGATAATGCCGGATCAGGAGCCGCCGCCGCAGCAGCTGCAGCAGCAGCATCTAACGCTGGCAATGGTATCAACGATAAGTTTAATGCAGGATTAGTAGCCACCGCCGCCGCAGCAGCAGCAGCAGCAGCAGCATCTAACGCTGGCAATGGTAACAACAATAATGATGATGCAGATTCAGGAGCCGCCGCAGCAGCAGCAGAAGCAGCATCAAGGTCTGGCAATGGTAACAACAATAATGATAATGCAGGTACAGGGGCCGGCGCCGGCGCAGCAGCAGCATCTAACACTAGCAATGGTAACAACAATAATGATAATGCAGGATCAGGAGCCGCCGCAGCAGCAGCAGCAGCAGCAGCATCAAGCTCTGGCAATGGTAACAACAATAATGATAATGCAGGATCAGGAGCCGCCGCCGCAGCAGCAGCATCAAACTCTGGAAGTGGTAACAACAATAATGATAATGCAGGATCAGGAGCCGCCGCAGCAGCAGCAGCAGCAGCAGCAGCCGCATCTAACGCTGGCAATGGTAACAACAATAATGATAATGCAGGATCAGGAGCCGCCGCCGCCGCCGCCGCAGCAGCAGCAGCAGCAGCATCAAATTTTGGCAATGGTAACAACAATAATGTTAATGCAGGATCAGGAGACTCCGCAGCAGCAGCAGCAGCAGCAGCATCTAACGCTGGCAATGGTAACAACAATAATGTTAATGCAGGATCAGGAGCCGACGCCGCCGCCGCCGCCGCAGCAGCAGCAGCAGCAGCAACATCTAACGCTGGCAATGGTAACAACAATAATGTTAATGCAGGATCAGAAGCCGCCGCCGCAGCCGCCGCAGCAGCAGCAGCATCTAACGCTGGCAATGGTAACAACAATAATGATGATGCAGGATCAGGAGCCGCCGCAGCAGCAGCAGCAGCAGCAGCCGCATCTAACGCTGGCAATGGTAACAACAATAATGATAATGCAGGATCAGGAGCCGCCGCAGCAGCAGCAGCAGCAGCAGCCGCATCTAACGCTGGCAATGGTAACAACAATAATGATAATGCAGGATCAGGAGCCGCCGCCGCCGCCGCAGCAGCAGCAGCAGCAGCATCTAACGCTGGCAATGGTAACAACAATAATGATAATGCAGGATCAGGAGCCGCCGCAGCAGCAGCAGCAGCAGCCGCATCTAACGCTGGCAATGGTATCAACAATAATGTTAATGCAGGATCAGAAGCCGCCGCCGCAGCAGCAGCAGCATCTAACGCTGGCAATGGTAACAACAATAATGATAATGCAGGATCAGAAGCCACCGCCGCAGCAGCAGCAGCAGCAGCAGCAGCAGCATCTAACGCTGGCAATGGTAACAACAATAATGATGATGCAGGATCAGGAGCCGCCGCAGCAGCAGCAGCAGCAGCATCTAACACTGGCAATGGTAACAACAATAATGATAATGCAGGATCAGGAGCCGCCGCCGCAGCAGCAGCAGCAGCAGCATCAAGCTCTGGCAATGGTAACAACAATAATGATGATGCAGGATCAGGAGCCGCCGCAGCAGCAGCAGCAGCAGCAGCAGCAGCATCTAACGCTGGCGCTGGCAATGGTAACAACAATAATGATAATGCAGGAGCAGGAGCCGCCGCAGCAGCAGCATCAAACTCTGGAAGTGGTAACAACCATAATGATAATGCAGGATCAGGAGCCGCCGCAGCAGCAGCAGCAGCAGCAGCAGCAGCATCTAACGCTGGCAATGGTAACAACAATAATGATAATGCAGGATCAGGAGCCGCCGCCGCCGCCGCCGCAGCAGCAGCAGCAGCAGCCGCATCTAACGCTGGCAATGGTAACAACAATAATGTTAATGCAGGATCAGAAGCCGCCGCCGCAGCCGCCGCAGCAGCAGCAGCATCTAACGCTGGCAATGGTAACAACAATAATGATAATGCAGGATCAGGAGCCGCCGCCGCCGCAGTAGCAGCAGCAGCAGCATCTAACGCTGGCAATGGTAACAACAATAATGATAATGCAGGATCAGGAGCCGATGCCGCCGCCGCCACCGCAGCAGCAGCAGCAGCAACATCTAACGCTGGCAATGGTAACAACAATAATGTTAATGCAGGATCAGGAGCCGCCGCCGCAGCAGCAGCAGCAGCCGCATCTAACGCTGGCAATGGTATCAACAATAATGTTAATGCAGGATCAGGAGCCGCCGCAGCAGCAGCAGCAGCAGCCGCATCTAACGCTGGCAATGGTAACAACAATAATGATAATGCAGGAGCAGGAGCCGCCGCAGCAGCAGCATCAAACTCTGGAAGTGGTAACAACCATAATGATAATGCAGGATCAGGAGCCGCCGCAGCAGCAGCAGCAGCAGCAGCAGCCGCATCTAACGCTGGCAATGGTAACAACAATAATGATAATGCAGGATCAGGAGCCGCCGCCGCCGCCGCCGCAGCAGCAGCAGCATCTAACGCTGGCAATGGTAACAACAATAATGATAATGCAGGATCAGGAGCCGCCGCAGCAGCAGCAGCAGCAACATCTAACGCTGGCAATGGTAACAACAATAATGTTAATGCAGGATCAGGAGCCGCCGCAGCAGCAGCAGCAGCAGCCGCATCTAACGCTGGCAATGGTATCAACAATAATGTTAATGCAGGATCAGGAGCCGCCGCCGCCGCCGCCGCAGCAGCAGCAGCAGCAACTAACGCTGGCAATGGTAACAACAATAATGATAATGCAGGATCAGGAGCCGCCGCAGCAGCAGCAGCAGCAGCAGCCGCATCTAACGCTGGCAATGGTAACAACAATAATGATAATGCAGGATCAGGAGCCGCCGCCGCCGCCGCCGCAGCAGCAGCAGCAGCAACATCTAACGCTGGCAATGGTAATAACAATAATGTTAATGCAGGATCAGGAGACGCCGCAGCAGCAGCAGCAGCAGCCGCATCTAACGCTGGCAATGGTATCAACAATAATGTTAATGCAGGATCAGAAGCCGCCGCCGCAGCCGCCGCAGCAGCAGCAGCATCTAACGCTGGCAATGGTAACAACAATAATGATAATGCAGGATCAGGAGCCGCCGCAGCAGCAGCAGCAGCAGCAGCATCAAGCTCTGGCAATGGTAACAACAATAATGATAATGCAGGATCAGGAGCCGCCGCCGCCGCAGCAGCAGCAGCAGCAGCATCTAACACTGGCAATGGTAACAACAATAATGTTAATGCAGGATCAGGAGACGCCGCAGCAGCAGCAGCATCTAACGCTGGCGCTGGCAATGGTAACAACAATAATGATAATGCAGGAGCAGAAGCCGCCGCAGCAGCAGCATCAAACTCTGGAAGTGGTAACAACCATAATGATAATGCAGGATCAGGAGCCGCCGCCGCCGCCGCAGCAGCAGCAGCAGCAGCATCTAACGCTGGCAATGGTAACAACAATAATGATAATGCAGGATCAGGAGCCGCAGCAGCGGCAGCAGCATCCAACACTGGCAATGGTAACAACAATAATGATAATGCAGGATCAGGAGCCGCCGCCGCAGCAGCAGGAGCAGCAGCATCAAACTCTGGAAGTGGTAACAACAATAATGATAATGCAGGATCAGCAGCCGCCGCAGCAGCAGCAGTATCAAATACATCTGGCAACGGGAGAAATAACAATGCTGCCAACTATGTTAACAATGCAGGACGAGGATCAAGTGGCTCAGCAGCTGCAACATCCGACACGAGAAACGGTGACAACGGAAACAAAAATGGTAACAGTTTAGGATCAGGATCAAGTGCCACTGCAATATCAGCAGCATCATCAAATGCATCTGGCAATGGAAAGAATAAAAACGCTGACAATTCTAGTAACAATGCAGGCTCAGGATCCCATGACAGTCAAGTAAATGGAAAAAACAATAAAGCATCAGGTTCAAGTGCAACAGAAGAATCATCACCTGGAACAGGCAAAAACAATGCTAAAAAAGGAGATAGTCGAGGAGGCACAGCAGCTTCATCAGGCGCAACTGCAGGGAGCTCAGCATCTGGCAATAAATCAAAAGTTGTTAATCGTCCAGCCAATCAAGGAATCATTCCAGCCATGGTAGCAAGTATGATTCCTGAAATCTCAGTCAGTATGGGTTGAATTTTGCATGACGCTTTAATAATTGGATGAATTCTAAACTTTTTTGTGTTCTCTCGATTAAAATTATAAATAAATAATATAAAATAGTATTAAATTTTTGTCCACGCTTTTAGATATGCATTTTTATGTTTAACTAAGAAATCATCGGCGAGGATACATTTTTCAACATTTTGAAAGTTATCAGATTGTTAATGTCTTGCGATTTCATGATGCGATATTCGGATCTCAATATTGCGCAGCGAGATTTCTGTCCCGATTGGAGATTTCGATGTAGTTTCAATTTTCGGTCTTATATTCGTGCATGGTAAGAACTTGCGTAAGAGTGTAAGAAAATGGGCTTATGTGCGAATAATATCATCGACGAAATGATAGAAGCAAAGGTTCATATGAATTCAATCGCATAGCCTTACATACTACTGCAAATAATTTTAAATCTTGAAATATTGAGCCTATCATTTCGTAGATCATATTACTTCGCGCAAACTTATGTTCTTACTGTGCATGATATTATCTATCAAAAAATCTGCTATTTATATTGTAAAGGTTTGTAAAAAGCTATCCTCTTTCTTTTCTCTTTCTCTCATTTATCTCTTTCTTTTTCTCTTTCTTTTCAACTTTTTTGCTCACTCTACTTACAATAAAAGTAAACGAGAAGTATTGGGTGAAATTTTACGCGCTTTTTTGCAGGAATATTTTCTTATACCATTTTTTTTATTCTTAATCAAACTATTTAATAAATACTATTAAAACCTGTAATTTTCGGTTCGCCTATGACCAAATATAAAGGGTCATTTTTGACCATGTAACTTCAGGTCGGAGAACCAACAAGACATTATAAACAGTAATTTCAAGAGTAAGTTTGTCTTTCTTCTCTTTCCTCTTCTTCTTGTTTATTGCCCCAATAAAACTCTTTAACACAAAAGACGTTTCAATGGCGCAGTCGACATGATTGTATCCTCACTAACACTAATTATTTTTTTCTTTCTTCTTTCTACATCATCTAGTGAACTTCATTGACTTTGAACCAAATTACGAGCCAACCAGTCCAGAATCTGAACGTGCCGCAACTCCTGTTTCTTTGTATTGCGCAGACGATTTCATTGATGGAGAAGAGATTGCTGGTGCTACAGCCTTGGTAGAAACTACAGGATCAAGAGCCGCCGCAGCAGCAGCAGCAACAGCCGCATCTAACGCTGGCAATGGTATCAACAATAATGATAATGCAGGATCAGGAGCCGCAGCAGCAGCAACAGCATCTAACGCTGACAATGGTAACAACAATAAAGATAATGCAGGATCAGGAGCTGCAGCAGCAGCAGCCGCATCTAACGCTGGCAATGGTAACAACAATAATGATAATGCAGGATCAGGAGCCGCCGCCGCAGCAGCAGGAGCAGCAGCATCAAACTCTGGCAATGGTAACAACAATAATGATAATGCAGGATCAGCAGCCGCCGCAGCAGCAGCAGTATCAAATACATCTGGCAACGGGAGAAATAACAATGCTGCCAACTATGTTAACAATGCAGGACGAGGATCAAGTGGCTCAGCAGCTGCAACATCCGACACGAGAAACGGTGACAACGGAAACAAAAATGGTAACAGTTTAGGATCAGGATCAAGTGCCACTGCAATATCAGCAGCATCATCAAATGCATCTGGCAATGGAAAGAATAAAAACGCTGACAATTCTAGTAACAATGCAGGCTCAGGATCCCATGACAGTCAAGTAAATGGAAAAAACAATAAAGCATCAGGTTCAAGTGCAACAGAAGAATCATCACCTGGAACAGGCAAAAACAATGCTAAAAAAGGAGATAGTCGAGGAGGCGCAGCAGCTTCATCAGGCGCAACTGCAGGGAGCTCAGCATCTGGCAATAAATCAAAAGTTGTTAATCGTCCAGCCAATCAAGGAATCATTCCAGCCATGGTAGCAAGTATGATTCCTGAAATCTCAGTCAGTATGGGTTGAATTTTGCATGACGCTTTAATAATTGGATGAATTCTAAACTTTTTTGTGTTCTCTCGATGAAAATTATAAATAAATAATATAAAATAGTATTAAATTTTTGTCCACGCTTTTAGATATGCATTTTTATGTTTAACTAAGAAATCATCGGCGAGGATACATTTTTCAACATTTTGAAAGTTATCAGATTGTTAATGTCTTGCGATTTCATGATGCGATATTCGGATCTCAATATTGCGCAGCGAGATTTCTGTCCCGATTGGAGATTTCGATGTAGTTTCAATTTTCGGTCTTATATTCGTGCATGGTAAGAACTTGCGTAAGAGTGTAAGAAAATGGGCTTATGTGCGAATAATATCATCGACGAAATGATAGAAGCAAAGGTTCATATGAATTCAATCGCATAGCCTTACATACTACTGCAAATAATTTTAAATCTTGAAATATTGAGCCTATCATTTCGTAGATCATATTACTTCGCGCAAACTTATGTTCTTACTGTGCATGATATTATCTATCAAAAAATCTGCTATTTATATTGTAAAGGCTTGTAAAAAGCTATCCTCTTTCTTTTCTCTTTCTCTCATTTATCTCTTTCTTTTTCTCTTTCTTTTCAACTTTTTTGCTCACTCTACTTACAATAAAAGTAAACGAGAAGTATTGGGTGAAATTTTACGCGCTTTTTTGCAGGAATATTTTCTTATACCATTTTTTTTATTCTTAATCAAACTATTTAATAAATACTATTAAAACCTGTAATTTTCGGTTCGCCTATGACCAAATATAAAGGGTCATTTTTGACCATGTAACTTCAGGTCGGAGAACCAACAAGACATTATAAACAGTAATTTCAAGAGTAAGTTTGTCTTTCTTCTCTTTCCTCTTCTTCTTGTTTATTGCCCCAATAAAACTCTTTAACACAAAAGACGTTTCAATGGCGCAGTCGACATGATTGTATCCTCACTAACACTAATTATTTTTTTCTTTCTTCTTTCTACATCATCTAGTGAACTTCATTGACTTTGAACCAAATTACGAGCCAACCAGTCCAGAATCTGAACGTGCCGCAACTCCTGTTTCTTTGTATTGCGCAGACGATTTCATTGATGGAGAAGAGATTGCTGGTGCTACAGCCTTGGTAGAAACTACAGGATCAGGAGCCGCCGCAGCAGCAGCAGCAACAGCCGCATCTAACGCTGGCAATGGTATCAACAATAATGATAATGCAGGATCAGGAGCCGCCGCAGCAGCAGCAGCAGCAGCATCAAACTCTGGAACGTCTTTTGTGTTAAAGAGTTTTATTGGGGCAATAAACAAGAAGAAGAGGAAAGAGAAGAAAGACAAACTTACTCTTGAAATTACTGTTTATAATGTCTTGTTGGTTCTCCGACCTGAAGTTACATGGTCAAAAATGACCCTTTATATTTGGTCATAGGCGAACCGAAAATTACAGGTTTTAATAGTATTTATTAAATAGTTTGATTAAGAATAAAAAAAATGGTATAAGAAAATATTCCTGCAAAAAAGCGCGTAAAATTTCACCCAATACTTCTCGTTTACTTTTATTGTGCGTAGAGTGAGCAAAAAAGTTGAAAAGAAAGAGAAAAAGAAAGAGATAAATGAGAGAAAGAGAAAAGAAAGAGGATAGCTTTTTACAAGCCTTTACAATATAAATAGCAGATTTTTTGATAGATAATATCATGCACAGTAAGAACATAAGTTTGCGCGAAGTAATATGATCTACGAAATGATAGGCTCAATATTTCAAGATTTAAAATTATTTGCAGTAGTATGTAAGGCTATGCGATTGAATTCATATGAACCTTTGCTTCTATCATTTCGTCGATGATATTATTCGCACATAAGCCCATTTTCTTACACTCTTACGCAAGTTCTTACCATGCACGAATATAAGACCGAAAATTGAAACTACATCGAAATCTCCAATCGGGACAGAAATCTCGCTGCGCAATATTGAGATCCGAATATCGCATCATGAAATCGCAAGACATTAACAATCTGATAACTTTCAAAATGTTGAAAAATGTATCCTCGCCGATGATTTCTTAGTTAAACATAAAAATGCATATCTAAAAGCGTGGACAAAAATTTAATACTATTTTATATTATTTATTTATAATTTTAATCGAGAGAACACAAAAAAGTTTAGAATTCATCCAATTATTAAAGCGTCATGCAAAATTCAACCCATACTGACTGAGATTTCAGGAATCATACTTGCTACCATGGCTGGAATGATTCCTTGATTGGCTGGACGATTAACAACTTTTGATTTATTGCCAGATGCTGAGCTCCCTGCAGTTGCGCCTGATGAAGCTGCTGCGCCTCCTCGACTATCTCCTTTTTTAGCATTGTTTTTGCCTGTTCCAGGTGATGATTCTTCTGTTGCACTTGAACCTGATGCAATATTGTTTTTTCCATTTACTTGACTGTCATGGGATCCTGAGCCTGCATTGTTACCAGAATTGTCAGCGTTTTTATTCTTTCCATTGCCAGATGCATTTGATGATGCTGCTGATATTGCAGTGGCGCTTGATCCTGATCCTAAACTGTTACCATTTTTGTTTCCGTTGTCACCGTTTCTCGTGTCGGATGTTGCAGCTGCTGAGCCACTTGATCCTCGTCCTGCATTGTTAACATAGTTGGCAGCATTGTTATTTCTCCCGTTGCCAGATGTATTTGATACTGCTGCTGCTGCGGCGGCTGCTGATCCTGCATTATCATTATTGTTGTTACCATTGCCAGCGCCAGCGTTAGATGCTGCTGCTGCTGCGGCGGCTCCTGATCCTGCATTATCATTATTGTTGTTACCATTGCCAGCGTTAGATGCGGCTGCTGCTGCTACTGCGGCGGCGGCGGCTCCTGATCCTGCATTATCATTATTGTTGTTACCATTGCCAGCGTTAGATGCTGCTGCTGCTGCTGCGGCTCCTGATCCTGCATTATCATTATTGTTGATACCATTGCCAGCGTTAGATGCGGCTGTTGCTGCTGCTGCTGCGGCGGCTCTTGATCCTGTAGTTTCTACCAAGGCTGTAGCACCAGCAATCTCTTCTCCATCAATGAAATCGTCTGCGCAATACCAAGAACCAGGAGTTGCGGCACGTTCAGATTCTGAACTGGTTGGCTCGTAATTTGGTTCAAAGTCAATGAATTTCACTAGATGATGTAGAAAGAAGAAAGAAAAAAATAATTAGTGTTAGTGAGGATACAATCATGTCGACTGCGCCATTGAAACGTCTTTTGTGTTAAAGAGTTTTATTGGGGCAATAAACAAGAAGAAGAGGAAAGAGAAGAAAGACAAACTTACTCTTGAAATTACTGTTTATAATGTCTTGTTGGTTCTCCGACCTGAAGTTACATGGTCAAAAATGACCCTTTATATTTGGTCATAGGCGAACCGAAAATTACAGGTTTTAATAGTATTTATTAAATAGTTTGATTAAGAATAAAAAAAATGGTATAAGAAAATATTCCTGCAAAAAAGCGCGTAAAATTTCACCCAATACTTCTCGTTTACTTTTATTGTAAGTAGAGTGAGCAAAAAAGTTGAAAAGAAAGAGAAAAAGAAAGAGATAAATGAGAGAAAGAGAAAAGAAAGAGGATAGCTTTTTACAAGCCTTTACAATATAAATAGCAGATTTTTTGATAGATAATATCATGCACAGTAAGAACATAAGTTTGCGCGAAGTAATATGATCTACGAAATGATAGGCTCAATATTTCAAGATTTAAAATTATTTGCAGTAGTATGTAAGGCTATGCGATTGAATTCATATGAACCTTTGCTTCTATCATTTCGTCGATGATATTATTCGCACATAAGCCCATTTTCTTACACTCTTACGCAAGTTCTTACCATGCACGAATATAAGACCGAAAATTGAAACTACATCGAAATCTCCAATCGGGACAGAAATCTCGCTGCGCAATATTGAGATCCGAATATCGCATCATGAAATCGCAAGACATTAACAATCTGATAACTTTCAAAATGTTGAAAAATGTATCCTCGCCGATGATTTCTTAGTTAAACATAAAAATGCATATCTAAAAGCGTGGACAAAAATTTAATACTATTTTATATTATTTATTTATAATTTTCATCGAGAGAACACAAAAAAGTTTAGAATTCATCCAATTATTAAAGCGTCATGCAAAATTCAACCCATACTGACTGAGATTTCAGGAATCATACTTGCTACCATGGCTGGAATGATTCCTTGATTGGCTGGACGATTAACAACTTTTGATTTATTGCCAGATGCTGAGCTCCCTGCAGTTGCGCCTGATGAAGCTGCTGCGCCTCCTCGACTATCTCCTTTTTTAGCATTGTTTTTGCCTGTTCCAGGTGATGATTCTTCTGTTGCACTTGAACCTGATGCTTTATTGTTTTTTCCATTTACTTGACTGTCATGGGATCCTGAGCCTGCATTGTTACTAGAATTGTCAGCGTTTTTATTCTTTCCATTGCCAGATGCATTTGATGATGCTGCTGATATTGCAGTGGCACTTGATCCTGATCCTAAACTGTTACCATTTTTGTTTCCGTTGTCACCGTTTCTCGTGTCGGATGTTGCAGCTGCTGAGCCACTTGATCCTCGTCCTGCATTGTTAACATAGTTGGCAGCATTGTTATTTCTCCCGTTGCCAGATGTATTTGATACTGCTGCTGCTGATCCTGCATTATCATTATTGTTGTTACCACTTCCAGAGTTTGATGCTGCTGCTCCTGCTGCTGCGGCGGCGGCTCCTGATCCTGCATTATCATTATTGTTGTTAACATTGCCAGTGTTGGATGCTGCTGCTGCGGCGGCTCCTGATCCTGCATTATCATTATTGTTGTTACCATTGCCAGCGTTAGTTGCTGCTGCTGCTGCGGCGGCGGCGGATGTTGATCCAGCATTATCATTATTGTTGTTACCATTGCCAGCGTTAGATGCGGCTGCTGCTGCTGCTGCTGCTGCTGCGGCGGCTCCTGATCCTGCATTATCATTATTGTTGTTACCATTGCCAGCGTTAGATGCTGCTGCTGCTGCGGCGGCTCCTGATCCTGCATTATCATTATTGTTGTTACCACTTCCAGAGTTTGATGCTGCTGCTGCGGCGGCTCCTGATCCTGCATTATCATTATTGTTGTTACCATTGCCAGCGCCAGCGTTAGATGCTGCTGCTGCTGCGGCGGCTGCTGATCCTGCATTATCATTATTGTTGTTACCATTGCCAGCGTTAGATGCGGCTGCTGCTGCTGCTGCTGCTGCTGCGGCGGCTCCTGATCCTTCATTATCATTATTGTTGTTACCATTGCCAGTGTTAGATGCTGCTGCTGCTGCTGCTGCGGCGGCTCCTGATCCTGCATTATCATAATTGTTGTCACCAATTCCAGAGTTTGATGCTGCTGCTGCTGCTGCTGCTGCGGCGGCTCCTGATCCTGCATTATCATTATTGTTGTTACCATTGCCAGCGTTAGGCTGCTGCTGCTGCTGCTGCTGCGGCTCCTGATCCTGCATTATCATTATTGTTGTTACCATTGTCAGCGTTAGATGCTGCTGCTGCTGCTGCGGCTCCTGATCCTGCATTATCATTATGGTTGTTACCACTTCCAGAGTTTGATGCTGCTGCTGCGGCGGCTTCTGCTCCTGCATTATCATTATTGTTGTTACCATTGCCAGCGCCAGCGTTAGATGCTGCTGCTGCTGCGGCGGCTGCTGATCCTGCATTATCATTATTGTTGTTACCATTGCCAGCGTTAGATGCGGCTGCTGCTGCTGCTGCTGCTGCTGCGGCGGCTCCTGATCCTTCATTATCATTATTGTTGTTACCATTGCCAGTGTTAGATGCTGCTGCTGCTGCTGCTGCGGCGGCTCCTGATCCTGCATTATCATTATTGTTGTTACCACTTCCAGAGTTTGATGCTGCTGCTGCTGCTGCGGCTGCTCCTGATCCTGCATTATCATTATTGTTGTTACCATTGTCAGAGCTTGATGCTGCTGCTGCGGCGGCTCCTGATCCTGCATCATCATTATTGTTGTTACCATTGCCAAAATTTGATGCTGCTGCTGCTGCTGCTGCGGCGGCTCCTGATCCTGCATTATCATTATTGTTGTTACCATTGCCAGCGTTAGATGCTGCTGCTGCTGTTGCGGCTGCGGCGGCGGCGGCGTCGGCTCCTGATCCTGCATTATCATTATTGTTGTCACCAATTCCAGAGTTTGATACTGCTGCTGCTGCTGCTGCGGCGGCTCCTGATCCTGCATTATCATTATTGTTGATACCATTGCCAGCGTTAGATGCGGCTGCTGCTTCTGCTGCTGCTGCTGCGGCGGCTCCTGATCCTTCATTATCATTATTGTTGTTACCATTGCCAGTGTTAGATGCTGCTGCTGCTGCTGCGGCGGCTCCTGATCCTGCATCATCATTATTGTTGTTACCATTGCCAAAATTTGATGCTGCTGCTGCTGCGGCGGCTGCTGATCCTGCATTATCATAATTGTTGTTACCACTTCCAGAGTTTGATGCTGCTGCTCCTGCTGCTGCGGCGGCGGCTCCTGATCCTGCATTATCATTATTGTTGTTACCATTGCCAGTGTTAGATGCTGCTGCTGCTGCTGCTGCGGCGGCGGCGGCGGCGGCGGCTCCTGATCCTGCATTAACATTATTGTTGTTACCATTGCCAGCGTTAGATGCTGCTGCTGCTGCGGCGGCTCCTGATCCTGCATTATCATTATTGTTGTTACCATTGCCAGTGTTAGATGCTGCTGCTGCTGCTGCTGCGGCGGCTGCTGATCCTGCATTATCATTATTGTTGTTACCACTTCCAGAGTTTGATGCTGCTGCTGCTGCTGCTGCGGCGGCGGCGGCTCCTGATCCTGCATTATCATTATTGTTGTCACCACGTTCAGAGTTTGATGCTGCTGCTGCTGCGGCGGCGGCGGCGGCGGCTCCTGATCCTGCATCATCATCATTGTTGTCACCACTTCCAAAGTTTGATGCTGCTGCTGCTGCGGCGGCGGCGGCGGTTCCTGATCCTGCATTATCATTATTGTTGTCACCACTTTCAGAGTTTGATGCTGCTGCTGCTGCGGCGGCGGCGGCGGCGGCGGCTCCTGATCCTGCATTTTCATAATTGTTGTCACCACTTCCAAAGTTTGATGCTGCTGCTGCTGCGGCGGCGGCGGCGGCGGCTCCTGATCCTGCATTATCATTATTGTTGTTACCATTGCCAGAGCTTGATGCTGCTGCTGCTGCTGCTGCTGCTGCTGCTGCGGCGGCGGTGGCTACTGATCCTGCATTAAACTTATCGTTGATACCATTGCCAGCGTTAGATGCTGCTGCTGCTGCTGCTGCGGCGGCGGCTCCTGATCCTGCATTATCATTATTGTTGTTACCATTGCCAGTGTTAGATGCTGCTGCTGCTGCTGTTGCTGCGGCGGCGGCAGCGGCGGCGTCGGCTCCTGATCCTGCATTATCATTATTGTTGTTACCATTGCCAGCGTTAGATGATGCTGCTGCTGCTGCTGCTGCTGCGGCGGCTCCTGATCCTGCATTATCATTATTGTTGTTACCATTGCCAGCGTTAGTTGCTGCTGCTGCTGCGGCGGCGGCGGCGGCTCCTGATCCTGCATTATCATTATTGTTGTTACCATTGCCAGCGTTAGATGCTGCTGCTGCTGCGGCGGCTGCTGATCCTGCATTATCATTATTGTTGTTACCATTGCCAGCGTTAGATGCTGCTGCTGCTGCTGCTGCGGCGGCGGCTCCTGAATCTGCATCATCATTATTGTTGTTACCATTGCCAGCGTTAGTTGCTGCTGCTGCTGCGGCGGCGGCTTCTGATCCTGCATTATCATTATTGTTGTTACCATTGCCAGCGTTAGATGCTGCTGCTGCTGCTGCTGCGGCGGCGGCGGCGGCTCCTGATCCTGCATTATCATTATTGTTGTTACCATTGCCAGTGTTAGATGCTGCTGCTGCTGCTGCTGCGGCGGCTCCTGATCCTGCATTATCATTATTGTTGTTACCACTTCCAGAGTTTGATGCTGCTGCTGCTGCTGCGGCGGCGGCGGCGGCTCCTGATCCTGCATTATCATTATTGTTGTCACCACTTCCAAAGTTTGATGCTGCTGCTGCTGCGGCGGCGGCGGCGGCGGCTCCTGATCCTGCATTATCATTATTGTTGTTACCATTGCCAGCGTTAGATGCTGCTGCTGCTGCTGCTGCTGCGGCGGCTCCTGATCCTGCATTATCATTATTGTTGTTACCATTGCCAGTGTTAGATGCTGCTGCTGCTGCTGCTGCGGCGGCGTCGGCTCCTGATCCTGCATTATCATTATTGTTGATACCATTGCCAGCGTTAGATGCTGCTGCTGCTGGCGGCGGCTCCTGATCCTTCATTATCATTATTGTTGTTACCATTGCCAGTGTTAGATGCTGCTGCTGCTGCTGCGGCGGCTCCTGATCCTGCATTATCATTATTGTTGTTACCATTGCCAGTGTTAGATGCTGCTGCTGCTGCTGTTGCTGCGGCGGCGGCAGCGGCGGCGTCGGCTCCTGATCCTGCATTATCATTATTGTTGTTACCATTGCCAGAGCTTGATGCTGCTGCTGCTGCTGCTGCTGCGGCGGCTCCTGATCCTGCATTATCATTATTGTTGTTACCATTGCCAGCGTTAGTTGCTGCTGCTGCTGCTGCTGCGGCGGCGGCTCCTGAATCTGCATTATCATTATTGTTGTTACCATTGCCAGAGCTTGATGCTGCTGCTGCTGCTGCTGCGGCGGCTTCTGATCCTGCATCATCATTATTGTTGTTACCATTGCCAGCGTTAGATGCTGCTGCTGCTGCTGCTGCGGCGGCGGCTCCTGAATCTGCATCATCATTATTGTTGTTAGCATTGCCAGCGTTAGATGCTGCTGCTGCTGCTGCTGCGGCGGCGGCTTCTGAATCTGCATCATCATTATTGTTGTTACCATTGCCAGAGCTTGATGCTGCTGCTGCTGCTGCTGCGGCGGCTTCTGATCCTGCATCATCATTATTGTTGTTACCATTGCCAGCGTTAGATGCTGCTGCTGCTGCTGCTGCGGCGGCGGCTCCTGAATCTGCATCATCATTATTGTTGTTGTCGCTTCCGATTACCAGCTCCAGTGGCACGTTAATGTTCAAGTCCATTTCTGGGAGCGGGCCCATAGATCTTGTAGAAACATAGTTAGTGGCTACAAGAACCAGGATCAGCAAATTCAAATACATTTTCGAAATTACAAAGATTCTGAATTCACGGTTTCAACTTTGTTAATCCCAAGTTGAGATGATATGATGAACAGTTAGCGAGTTGACTGGTTTTATAGTAACTTGCATGATGTCTGATTCAACAATTGTTATCTCGGAAGCGGAATTACATAGAAAACTGCCGCTGTTTACAATCTGATATATTTGTATGGAAATGAACTACCGCAAATTATAAAGCAGGCAGAATTGGGTAGATAACAGATCATTAAAATTCACGACAGCTTAAAAGCTTTTTCAATTAGGAATCGAAAATAGTTTTTTTCTTGCTTCAATCATCTTTAAATAGGTATTAAATGTCAAAGCAATATTTGTCAATCTGCTCTTCATTTACTCTTCAATGTTTGAATTATTTGTTGAGAGCCGCAACTACTGATAAAATATTCGTAAAGGTTTACCATTTAACAAATTCTTCAATATTTGACTAAGGTTGATAAAGGAAACTCATGGATGGTGAGTTAGTACAGGAGACCTTACATGCCAGTCATCGCCATATTCTATTGCCATCTACGTAAAAGTTTGGTTAATTGATAAAAACGCAAAAAATTAAAAAAAGCTGAGGTACAACTTTAGTTATTGCAAATATTTTTTCTATCACATTCATTATCATGTGCAAGCATTAAGATATTGAAATTTTTACAAATGATTAATAAAAAAACTCTATTGTCATAACGGTTCTCAATAGAAAAAATCTAATTCTTTTAAATTTCCTTTGCATTTTCTCCCCCAGTCGATTAAAGTATGATGCATGAGTTAATGAGTTTAGGTGATAATGAATTCATTTAAACTCAATGGACTACTCACTGTATCCACATTTTTATCTAAAAAGTTAGTTATGGTGAATCGTTTAGTAAAATTATGGTAATCCCAATAAGGCCGATTGATGGATTCTAGATTCTGATTCATATCGGCATTAAAATTACGCGATTAGTGCTATATTAATCAGACATTAGGGAACCAAAATTACTAAACATCAACTGCTCATTATGCTATTGCTCATAATGTTTATGTCTATTGCTTATATAGATGATTAGTATCAATTTCATTTTAGTTTCATCATTTTAATTTTTTTCCTATTTATTTCAACAACTTACTTTTATCAGTCATTCAGCTCTTTGAATCTTGTTTCTCCTTCTCCTCTCTTTGCTTTTTCTTCCTTCAAATATTAATTTGGCAACTGGTAGCGTCTAACCCATGCCAACATGTAATTTTAGCAACTCAAGTTTACCGACTCAGTGAAAATGAACGAAGGTATCCTTTCAAACCTTCTGGAATCACATTTGTTGTGCATCAGTTTATTGGCGTAAAATTATGGTGATGATACTGGCTGAGCGTTGATCAATATTAACAGGACAATAATATGGCATAAATATTGAATGGTTTACGTGTAAATTGTTAAATATTTAAAGGTTTAATTCGATTTCTTTGATGACAATCAAAATGATGGAAATGGTGTAAAAAGAAAAAGACGATTGAAAAACAAAAAAACAATTTTCAAGTAAACTCAAAGAGGATAACAAAGTTAGATGCAAATGATGAAAAGTGAAAAACTAGAAAGCAGAACTTGTTACACCAAGAAAATTTTTTAACTACTCGGCATCTCCACCAAAAATGAAACTCTTTTTCAATTTTTAGTCTCTTTTTATTTAATTACTACAAGTATTTATACTCTTCACAAAAAACCAGATGGTAAAAGCAATTAGTTTTTACATAAACAATATTCAAACATAAACATTTAGTTATTTTTGTTACAACTGGTTTATTATCATCTAACCCATATGAATTTAAAAATTTTGGAGTAAATTATATTGCATTATCAATGGATGGAGTAATGATACCAAGTATACCCTACCAACCTAATTTCTCTCAAGATCAATGTATGCGTGAATTTATGTGTTTATATCGATACTTCAATCAAGATGAAGGCCTTCCACAAATTGATATAAGTTATGCGGATTTTAAGAAAGACAAAACATTTTTTGCTTTTGATTTAACACCTGATGGAACAATTGGAGCGGAAACTGGAACTTTATCCCTTGTTAAGAGAGGACATATAAGATTGGATCTGAAATTTGCTCAAAAATTATCCACAGCAATCAAGGTTATCGTTTTTGCTCAATTTGATAATCTGATTACAATTGACAGTGACAGAAAAGTTTTTATTGATTATTAAGATCCTGTTAATAACTTATGAGATCCTAGATATTTTAAAAGATGTTGGTTCAAAGGAGTCTTCCCTATTGCCATGTTACCTCTAATAATGGAGAGAAATACAGCTATCATAATCAACTTAGACGTAAGTTACGAACGCGGCAGTCATTGGGTCGCTCTATTTTTGGATGGAAATCGTTTCACTCATTACTTTGATTTATTCGGACGAGAGCCAAGTGGACTGATACTTAATTTCAGCGAACGAATAAGCTATGGATATGATTACAATCCAATTAAAATTCAAGATAACCTATCTGTTGCGTGTGGTTACTTTTGCTTATTGTTTGTTGTTTCAGTCAAAAATTTAAAGATTTTTATATTTTATTCAATAAATGTGCACATATTGAGAATGAAAAAACTCTGTTCAAGCAAATTAAAAAATATTTATTAAAATGAGAATTTAATAATGATTACATGTCTTGATTAATTATTTAATAATGACCAAAAGCATAACTGGTAATTTTATCATCATGCAAATATCTTTTATCATCGAAAGGGGAGAGAGCAACTTTTGTTTGACTGATAAGGGATAAATTATGCTCTCGAGAATCTAAACGCTTTACACTTTTTCTTTGAATTCTTTCTCTGTAGATACATTCAATGTAATCTTTGAAACTAATATTACGCTCCAAAACACATCTTTGAACTCCTTTTGATTCGCCTGCAGAATTTTTGAATGCATACAACTTTGCTTTTATTCCTGCAAATTCGTAGATGGGTTCACCACCCATTTCATCCTTCAAAAATCCAATTTTCTTTTCATTGACGTTTGAGTAAAGTGGATGTTGTTTAGGGAAATTTGAAAAGTCCATTACGCTGTTTACTTTCTTTAGATCTTGATTCAGATTGTCAGTTTGTAGATGATATATCAATGAGTCGGTGTCAGTATAGAGTAAGTTAATTTTCTCTCCAAAACAATCTTTGAAAGCATCATAATGTAATTCATACATTTTCAGCTTTGCTAGCTCCAATATTGTAAAACCAACTGATATTGGCTTATTCATAAGCACTTTAGATTTTGCAATTTGAACTGGGGTAAATCTTCATTCAAAATGATGAATCTTTCACAAAGTTCTTTTCGTAGTTCAAAATTTGCTTGTGGTTCATTTTCAACAACCACTACCTGCAAATGCTTTCGGGTATTCTCGATTGTTTTACCATATAAAGCATTTACGTTTAGCTTCCAAAAATTACTTTGTGCAGGATTTTTTGCATTTTTTCTTTGCTCCGTGCTGAAATCAACATATAAAGCCAACCAGGATAATTGTCGAAACTTGATAGCTCTATGAACATGACTTATTTTCATTCGTTTTGAGATGTGAAATTTCAAGTTTTTATAATAAACTACATATTTCTCTTTTTTAAGGAATGATGTTATCAGTTTTGGTTGAGAAACGTATTTTAGTTGTTGATTTTCAATCTTCTCAATCAAGTCACACTGATAAGGACTCAACATATCTTTACCAATTTTCATCTTTTCAGGAGCCAACGGGTAATCATTCTGAAGGTCATGTAGATGAGAAGGATATTCCAAATCAACCTCCAAAAAATATCCTTCATCTGCTGAGTCCTCAGTATGCAACACTTTTGTAATGAAATCGTCAGCTTTCACATCACACCAGGTGAATCGATCAAAGGGTAGCTTTTGCATCATTGCATAACCATACAAGTTATTCACATCAAGATAAATGATATGTGACTGAGGCTCTGACGAGTCAAAGTTTGGACAAGCTGGATTGTTGGCAATTGCGTGTCTCTTACAAACCATTGTAGGCCCACCTCTTATTCCGTTTTCAACCATTAATAACATGTCTACATCGTGGAGAAGCTGAAGCTTTGCATTTGTTGTTTTCAATGAAGCAACCCATGTTAGTCCAGGAGCAGAACAATAATGAGGAGGGTCAATGTTGAAGAGTTTTAAAATGTTTGATCTAAAATCTTCAAAAACAGCAGCCAACAGATATACATCAACACGTAAATAGATATCATGAAAATCTCCAAGATTTTTACATGCAAATTGATTCCAAATTAATTTACATCTTTCATATGTTTGAACGTCAATAGGTGAATTTGTCAATGAAGAATCAAATGCTTTAATTGGTAGTCTCCTCAAAGCGTTGATGTGAGTCCAGATACTCATAAGGCATTGCACCTTTCTTCATTAATAGTGAAACATCTTGATTAGTAAATTCTTGTTGTAAAAATCCTTTTTTCACTTCGTCTGGAAGAATCGAAGATAAATTATCGAGACTCGATGGTAGGTAGGCTAAACTATCAATGAAGTTTAAGTTATCAATTCTGAAACCAATATATCTCTCAAGAGTTTGTGCAATAATTTGAGGTTTGTTGTTGAACATGTTTTTCTTGATTGCTTGGACAATAATGTGTCCATCAAAGTTTTTCAGTTGTGAAAAACTATTGAAATCGCTTTAGGCACTTGATATTCCAGATTACACTCCTGATGAGCCGCGCCTCTGAATTCACCAGTTAGATGGTCATGATCACGAACATGATCATGATGATAGTCCATCAATAATCGGTCTATTCAAACTCTCACCACAGATGTGACATATTTTTGATTGGATGAATTGTAACTCTTCATCATCTGTTAGTTTGAGTGGTTTTTTATGCTGATCGAAATATGCTTTGAAAAAATCTTTCAATGATATGATCTCTTGAAGAAAAAGATAACCAACCTCCTCATCCCTGTAAAATCTTTTTTCTATGACCTTTCCATTCCAGTCAACAGCTACTAAACCGAAACTACAAGGTTCATTCTGTTTCAGTTCTCCAATATCCAAATTACCTGGTTTTGATAGTGTTTCAAAGTCAGCATAGATAACGAATGGATGCTTCGGTTCCTTTTTGTAATTTTTCCTTTTTATAACTAAGTATGGACAGTATTGAGGGGGCATTGATATCCGCAGAGGTTCGTGCAGTATTACATTACAGTATAAAAGATAGTTCGTATGTTTCTCTTTTTCTCAAGCATCTGTGGCAGCAATATGTCGCATGTTGCCTCCCTCTCATGAATGCGTGAAAATTCACAATGACATGGTAATGGTCATCAAAAAGAAACAAATTTACATGAAGAGTTTGCTCATTTTTTGTAATATAAATTGAAATGATCAATTTCTCGTTGATTTCATACGTGTAAACATTGGTACTGATCAGATTCTTGCGTTCAAAGGCAGGTATCTTTTCTAATGGAACTGATCCTCGAACCATACTGAAATCATAATCATTCATGAATCGATTATATCTGAAAGGTCGTTTCGGGTGATCAAAGTCTTTGTGTAAACCACCCAATACACTGTAAATAAAGCAATCATTACTACTTTCAATTGTTCTCAATGATTTCGTCTTTTTTGCCAATTCAAAGGGTAGAGGATTATTCAAACAAGAGCCGGTATGTGGTCTATATTTAGCTATTCTCAATTCAACGCAAGTAATTGATTCAATTGTCCATCCACTTCCCCGCTCAGTAAATTGATCAATTGATGACTCTAATGATAGAATTGAAGTCATGATAAGATCATTCAAGTTATCTGCCTGGAGAACTGGTTGGAATTTAGTCCAGAAACATGATTTTGTTTTTTCATCAAGTATACTAAAGATGACGTGTAAACATAGTTGAAACTTGATCAAAAATTTAGAATTAGATTGATGCAAAAGCATGTCTTTCAAATCAGGTCCCAAGAATTCTTGCAGCATCAATAAACTTTTGATATTCTCAAGTGTACAATGAAAAACACTCAATGTATCACATAATCCGGAAGCTATCAGCTGGAATCCAGATTTAACCGGTAATCTACATTCTCTGCGGTGGTTCATCTTATCAAATTTAGATTTGAAGGCGTAATCGCATATTGAACACTTGTATTGTTCATAGTCAGTAGATGCACTTCTTGTTCTCTTGCGATTAGAAACTGAATCTTGTGTCGCCATCTCATTGACAGCAACAGATGCATACTCTGGATTTTGAATCGCTCTCACTGATAGATCAAGTAGTTCCACTTCTTCTTGAGCTAACAAAACATTAACAGCTGGATTTTCAAGTTGTTGATGCTGGTGTTGTTGATAATTTGCCTTAGTTGATAGATCAGTAGGCTCTATCTGGATGTCATCAAACTCATTAGAATGATCTTGATTCTGTGGGGGTGAGGCAATTATTGATGATAATGGTAATGATGCTGATGATGCTGATGATGAAGATGAAGATAAATCCTTACACAAACTGCAAACAGAGGATGTGCATGATGAAGTGCAAGATAATGTTCTTTCTGGTGACGTAGGTTGACTGTTTTCACTTTTTTCGCGGTCGAAACTTTCTAATTGTTTACATGGATTATAATTACAGTCACATGTGTGATCGATGAAATCCACAAGTGCGGGAAAGGACTTTGAGCAGCAAACACAGGTTATTGACTGAAATAAAAAAGAGACAAAGTTTAAACAAATACATGATTTCATTTTCATTGCAAAAAATAATTTAGGAAATAATTTTATTTTCGATCTTTATTTTGATAATAACAATCCTTTGATCTTTTTAAATTCATTTTAAGATCGTGAGAGTCTCTAGCATAAACATTTTCATAATGTTTAGCTTTGTTTACATAGTCATCATATTTATCTGGATTTACTACTCCTTGATGCAAAAAATGATCAACCTTAGCCTTAGCTTTATCTCGTCTCCTCTGACTAACTATGACCTTCTTCTCTAGATATTTAATCTTATATTCACTTACTTCACCACTGTCTCGCATTTGTTCTAACCTCTTTCTTGTTGCTATTTTTGATTTTTGATTTTTGCTCAATTTTGTAATCACTGAAGCTTAAGCCTGATTTGAAGATTGATTACATGAAGGAGAGTTAACATTATCATCTAAACAAGTCAATGCACCCTTGGATGTCTCCTGGACACTCGCCATTTTTTGGATAATGAAGATGATTCCGTTGGTAAAGAAATAAGGATGGTCGAGCAGATTGTAGAACAAAAAAAAGGATTGATGAACGATAACAAAGTCAAGTAAAAAGATGATGATGATGCAACAGATAATTGAACAAATGAAAAGATATAAAGATGTGAATATAGATTAAGATTAATTTAAGATACTTTTGTTGATAGCACAATTTATCAAGATAATGATGATAAAGATAATAAAGATGTAATGATGAAGGTATCGATGATTACCTAATCGCTCATCTAATTGAAAAGATAAATCTAGACAACTGACTCGCTTTGAAAAAAAAGATGATGAAATTCTAATTTTTCAGTACTTATAAATCAATTCCTCTGAAGAAAAAACAGTACAAAAACAAAATTGATCTCATTTTCACATATAATCACGTTTGTGACATTATTTTCACCTTAAAAAAATCTGCATAGTTTTTGGGATAATATTTGCTGTTTACTTTATGCTTATTTGGACTAGATAGATTTTTATGGGAAAAAATAATAGCATATGAATCCTATTTGGATGGGGCCCTAACCAATACAGTGATTGATGTGTCATCGTGTCATCCATCATGTGAATGTGATTAGAAATGATTGTAAGTTAATTTTGATAATAATCTCCATGACCACAAGAAAGATTCGAACCCGGATCAACAAAGTCATTGTATCGGTCAGTGCTCTATCCAGATAGGAAACATATGCTATTATATCTACCTTTGGCTAAAAACAGTATTTAAGCACAATGAATGTGACAATAAGTCATGGGTCATGTCATGAAACATAATTGCAAAAAGTCCGGCGCGTTCCAAATTTTTGCCCTTGGCCTTTGACCTTGACCTTTGACATTTGACCTCGACCTTCGACCTTTGACCTTTGACCTTTGACCTTTGGTCGGGTCATGACTTAACCTCAAACAGTTACAATGTATACTTGCAATGCATAACCTCAATATCCCAAAGTGAAACAATGTTTACAATGTCATAATCAAGCGGTTTTAAGATTTCCATGATTAGGATGTAATGTGAATATACGGTAGAAAAGTAAACAAACAAGAAGAAAGAAAATGAAAAATATCAGCTGTAATCTATTAACCATTTATAAATTTTTTACTGATTCGTTAGATGACACGTTTATATATATAAGTCACGTGAGTAAATGAAATATTAACCTAAATTAATGATATTTTTATACCATGAAACGAAATGGAAGCGTGTGTGAAAATGATGATCTTCGACTTTTTCAATGCTTATCCTTTAATTAGATCTTATCTCTAACTTATCTAATGAAGCAATATTTATAAGGTTGAATGAGAGTATTAGTGTCTGTTTACTTTGTTACCCTTGTCAAATTGGTAGAAACTGTTAACCAGAATGAAAACATAGGTCAATAGGTTAATTCTTATCTGATTAATTTATTAGCTATAAATGTTTTTTTACTTTGATATTAATCTCAGGTATTCATTAGACCAGGTTAATTAATTTCTTATAACTGCATATGTTTATTATCTTGCACAGGTATGCATTAGACCAGGTTAATGATGTTCTTATCTGATCAAAAATGGCACTAATGTTTGTTTACATTTGAAATATAACCCTATCTTTGTTTTGGTAGAAAGTCCCCTGCTTACCCGGGTGGAACATCGTACTTTTTCACTACTCATAACCAATTTGATTTTGTGGTAGAATAACCAAAATAAAAGTTTAAAACATTTTTATCTTTATTCACGTAAAAAAAGACTCACTAGTGTCAGCAATCAAAAATACAACATGCTTTTGCTTTTGGTGTTTATAGCTACTTTGACAATAGCCATCAATGAAATTCATTCAGGTAAATCTCATTGAATCGACTGAAAACCCCTTGTTGTGCTACATTTATATTTCATGTAAACTAGATCTACTGCAAAAACAGTGACGTCTGAGCGTGTGTATATTGTGATCGCTGTGGGAAATTGTAATAAAATTATAAGATTTGATAGATAAAACGGAAAGTCCACGAACTGAACATCGATATTGACAATTCATGAGTACATTTGACGTTCCTAAAGACCAATAAAGCAAAATTAGCTGTCCGCTTTTCGATTTCGGCATTTGGATGCATCTAAAAACGCATGCAAATGCTCGTAAAAAAGCATACAAAATTTGTCGAAATCGAGAAGTGCGCAGCTTGATTCTGTGAAGTGGTTTTAGTGAATAGTTAGCTGCTAATAAATTGTCGACATCAATTTAAAAGCTATCTCCGACTTTTCAACTCCAACCGGATTCGGCCCTAACAGGTCTTCTAGGGGCTAACGGGTTCAATTTAATCAATCGATAGATAAGGTGCACGCAAAAATGTGCTGCCATCTGTTGTTTGTAACGATGCTGTCATCTATTGGCGATAAAATTTATGAAAATTTGGAAGTGGGCCAATGTCAACCAAAAACTATACAGTAATACCTTGGCTTGGTATGATCCTATTTTCAAGATCTTAAAAAAATCGTTATTATAAAAATTGCGTTATCGCGGCACGCAGATTTCTGATTTCACCTTACAGTCTTCGCTTCGCTCAGACAATTATTTCAGTGATGCCCGTTGATCTTCCATTGTATATTGAAGATGGTAACTGGTTGATAAAAGCAACGCTTACAGACGAAGTACGTATGAATAGACATTTCTTATTTCTCTCAGTCATTCAATTGTCCAGATTTTATGTTACAGGGTAGCTCAAAACAAATGAACATCAATGAATACATGTAATTCATTCAATACATTCAATACATCCAATTTTGAGTCCCTCTTTATTTCGCAGTGAAGAGTATTTATACTCTCCACCAAAAACCAGATGTTACATTTTTACATAAACATGTAGTTATTTTTGTTACATATACCGGCCGCCTTTCTGAACAGCCACTGTTCAGTTACAAAATTTAACTCCTTCCATCTTTGTTGATCTGAATACGTAATTTTGCCCCTTCATTAACAGTGAAATCAGCAGGTAATACGGTAATGACTTACGATTGATAGCAAAACTGGTGTTGCCTCAAAAGCTTCTCATCACTAATGATAGTATATTCAGCTCGCAAAATAGTACCCACTTTTGCTCCAACCAATTTCTCAATCTCAGTACGTAAAACAGAGCCTGGATCATCAAGGGAAAGATTCTCTAACTGAAAAGTTTGATCCAAATATCTTATAGTGAATTTGGTATATTTTCCCTGCACTGGTCTTAGAGTACGCACAGGATTGCTTATGGTTGCAATGGTTTCTTCTGAACTATTTTGTTGTAGTGCAATCTCTTTCTGTTTCCCTGTAATTCTTCTATCATCTGTTTCTGCACTTCGATGGTTATAGCGCCCTAGTCAACAACCATTTTTATCTTCTGCATGAATCGAACTTAGTTCATCCATGCAATAGCCTATATGAATTTCTTGGTTCCCTCCTTTTTTATTGCACCTACTGCAGTTTTTAACATTGTAAATACAGCTATTAACATGGTCATGATAATCTTTCACTGGGATTATATTTTGGCATGATGGACTGAAGAAGCAATGTACTTCTAAATTTTCAAACTGTTAGATAGATTTTGGTCCTGTTCTTGGTCTAATTCGATAACAAAAAGACGCCCTACATACTGGACATTTTCTTGTACGAGCCGGATAAGATACCTTGTGGCAGATAAACAGGAGTTGGGCACATTGATTTCAGGCAGTTACTACATGTTTGAGACTTATTATGTTCTACAACTATATCCAAGCAAATTACACATTCAAAATCTTTGATTGTTTGTATTTCTACAAATTTATCTTGGGTTAATTGATGAGGTGTTGTTTCATGATTTTGTTCCGTCAATCGTAAAACATTAGGGCCCGGTCGTTCATCAGTATCCCAATCAAACAGATCTTGGACAGGAGCAGGGACTGCGAAATCGCTATCTTCCCATCTATTTGGCTGTTGGACAGGGTCTAAATCAATAACAACAGGAATTGAATTTCGTGAGGTTGATGGTCGATACATATTTAACAATAATAACTTAAAAGGAGAACAAAACATTAACTATTTAAATATTATAATTTAGCAATAAAAGCAGCGTAGTGGTTAATAAAGCGAGCTCAATGGTACTGGCACTTGTTTCAGTGTATTCATGCGACTGGCATTTTGATCAGGAACTATGTTCACTGAGACGATTGGTCTTTTAGTGCAATAAAAGATCATATTGAAAAGCTTTGATATGATGAGTAGCATTATGCAGACGGTTATGACTGATAACAATAACATTATCAGACTTCTTTTAATCCAGTCAGTCCATGATTTAGATTGCTCAATAGAATCCTTATGTCTTGTTACTAATTCTTCCAAAACATCAAGATCATATAGTTTAGTATGAATGGTCGGTTGAACGTTTGTTAGTTTCCAATTAATCAGGTTTGACACCGGAGTCATTTTATAATGTTCCAGATGCGCAAGTTGACTAACAGTATAAGTGATGTTATCGATGGAAAAGTTCAGGTTCATTGATATCTTAAGAATACTATCTGGGCATTCTTTGGTGTTACCAAACATTGTTATGTTATGTCCAACACAGTAAATATAGAAGTGATCATTGACAATTTTAATTTGCGGTTTTCTTATCTTGTATTTGTACACTTCTACACAATTTTCTTTCGACCATAAAGCAATGTTTAGAGATTTGTCACAATAGTTTGGGAAGTGAACTAAGTAAGGTTGCTTAGTCTCTTCAGCGTCTATTGAACAAATTTCTGTCGTAGTTTCATTAACAACTATATAATGTGGACCTTTGTAGTTCTTCAAACACACGGTTTGGTTATCTTTGTCCAGAAGAACGAATGGATCAGCCTTTTGCACTACCAATTCGGTTGCAATCTCCTTTACTTTGAACGTTAATTCCATGAACCAATTTTCATTAGAGGTGTTGTTTGAAATCATTCGACAATTTGCTTCGGTGACCGTAAACAATGGACATGAGTTCTCACATGGTAACTTTATATTGAAAAAATCGGAGGTTGACATCGGTATTGTTCCTTGGAGTCGAATAGCGTTTTTCATTTCAGCCAAGATGGATATAATTCTATTCATTTCGAAAGAAATATCAGATGCTCTAAATGAGTTCTCGAATGACATGTGCTCGAGCTGTGAAACTCTAATTTTGAGTTCAGATAACTCGACTGCCATTGTCATCATTCTAGCTTGTTGAACTCTTAATGCTCTTGTTGTTTGGTCAAGAAATTCATTTGTAATTTCATCAATCGTTTTCGAACGACTGTTAAAACTACTATAAAGCATAGACGTTCCCAGTATTAGAAGTGAAGCACCAAAAATAACTCCCGATACAACTGCTCTTTTACGTCTGACTAGTGATGGGTTTTAGATTGGTTACAAAGAATCTCAACATCGGTCATTTTTGCATTAATATATCGTAAAAAAGACTGTCTGGCAATGTAAAAGATGTCATTGCGATGAGTGTATTGAAAACAAATTTCATCGTACTTTTCTTTACAATGATCTCTATTTCCATTTTTAATAAATTCAGCACAGCCACGATAGGTTGGAACTGCTTCGTGGATCAAATCTGACACCCATTCGACTTCACACTCCATATTATCTTCGTTGGACCATCTTATATTGTTGTCGAAGTAACTTTCATATTCTGGTATCTGCTTGCAAGGGTTCACCATCATAATCGTCTGGTTTACCAAGGTTCCCTTTCAAAAACTTATTGTCTGTATTTTTCCAAATAAGAGGTTCACCATATTAAATTGACTGAGACATCACTGTTAAACAAGTAAGAAGCAGTGTTATAAACACACTCGACGAGATTTTAATCCCGTTTCTGTTTCCATTCGCAGGAGTTGCTTTATTCTCATGATAAGGCTTGATTTGGGAACCATGTACTCGTTTTGGTTCAAATTCTTCTCCTCTATTAAGTAGATAGGTAGTTTCACCAATTTTTTCAACAATCTCGTAGGGTACTTCATATTTAGATTCTAACTTGTTCGTTCTCACTTGTTTCTCATAAAGAACCATGTCTCCTACATTAAATGTTCTAAATCTGTGTCGTCTCTCATAATTTTTAAACTGCTTTTCTTTTGACTCGTTTGAATTAATTCTTGCCTGCTCTCTCATTAGCGTCAATTCGTTATTTATAAATTCCACATATTCAGAAAACCTTGTTTCTTTATTTTCAGGTTTTATCTTCCAATCGATCGGCAAATTCGGCTCTCTTCCATACAGTAAAAAGAAGGGTGAAAATTTAGTGCTCTGATTAGCCGAAGTATTATAAGCAAAATTTATCAGTGGCAATACTTGAGTCCAACGCAGACGATTAGTTTGCTGAAAAACGGTAGATTCTACTGGTTGAACATTTCCTGATTTTAATTTATTTACATAGATTTAAAACAGTTGTATGTGATGCCTCACACAGATATGTGGTACAGTGATCTCTCTTCTGACAGTTTCTTCAAACGGCAGTAGTTATTAGGCAACTTAAGGCTAGAGAAAGAGACCTTGTTTCCTATCTTTCTATTTCTGATTCTTTTTCAAATATGAGAGAGCCAACTTAATACATAAAACGTAATACATAAAATTCGGTCGATAGTTCCAACTGCTTGATTATCGATTATATTTAGTGCCATTGCAATCAGTTCTGGTGCTGCCATAGCTAGGAACCAAGAAAATTGAAAGCTCATGAAAATTTTTAAGGAAACAATGTTTCATGAAGTCAAAGCCGCGACTAATTTTTTCTACTTTAGTCGATAATTGGGGAAAATCTTTTTCCATGTCATTTTGATTTCCTTGGAAGTAAAATTTGATTAATCGCCCGAATCGCTCGCAATAGAATTGGACATAATCAGCACTGCTTTGAGTTACTCCAGGACATGAACTGACATCAAGTAATATTAAATTTGGTAAAATTTCAAGCAACTGCTTGATGTGCTCGTCTTTGATGTTCGGATCTCGGGTCTGGTCTTGATGTTCGGGTCTTTGTGCAAATTCGGACAGGAGTCCATGAATTGAAAACCATGAGTGGAAAATCTCTTACCAGAAGCTAAACATAATTCAACTATTTTCAGCTTTTCCATTATTGGACCAACATAATAAGCATCCGGCCAGCCTGAGAAAGAACGGTAAATTTTATTAAAAAATTTCGAGAAAATATTTCAAAAAATCACCTTGGAATAGAGAGTCTTTCAAGATTGGGAAAATTGTGAGCGTTGATTCTAAATGAACGTTGCTTAGGCAACTAAACTTTCTCGCCACCCCGTACCGGGTGTAGCGAAAGTTAGTGTAGGTAGAAGGGCTTAAGAGATGAAATCAGTTTCTCAATCGAGAAATCAAAGAGAATTAAAATTGGTTTCTACGCAGGGGGAAATATTTTTTGCCTCCTACACGAACTTTCGCTAAACCCTGTAGACAGGGATTCTATTACGCCATCTGAAGCGCTACCTTCAGGGGCGATCCACAGTTATCCCATATCAGAACCTAGCCATTCTGTCACAGAATAGTATGTATTATATGCTTAGTATGCTTATTAAAGCTCGTTAAAATGGAAGAAAAGCTGAAAAATAATTCTGATAGGAGTAAGTATATTTTATATTAATTTTAAATAATTAACTCTTCGTTTTTCATTTTTTATTAATAGCTAAATTCAAAGTGAGATTTTTAGGTGAATATCATGAAATAGTCGTTGATTGGACTGATGAGAAGTTTAAATACAAACAGCAACAAGTAATTGAACAGGTAAGTGAAGTAAAGGGTGTGGAGGTTAGTAAGGTTCAAGCAATCACCTACCAAAATGTTGGAAAGAGATAATGTCTTCAATCTTTGTCATTGATGAAGTGATTGCTTGAACCTTACTAATCTCAACACCCGCTATTATTACAATTACTTATCCTATTATTATTCATTAAATAATAGCTTGAATCAATTACTGGAATATCAATCAAATATACAATCGGAATAAGCATACGAGACCAAATTCATCCTGGCAATTTCTTTATTAACAATTTAATGTAAGCTTATCTGAAACAATAATCTGAAGTCATTAATAGATTCATCCACTCTTTTCTCAACTTACTTAGTCCTTCTCAAGGCCCTTTGGGCTCCTCGAAAGCTTTCCCGGAAAGGACTTTCAATCATTCATGCATTCGTGAAGGTGGGCGTTATCATCTCAAAGTAGAATTGAGATATATGCACACCGCACATCTTGGTATTCTTTATATCCTCAGAGCTATGGAGGATCTGGAGGATAGTTCAGAAGGAAGGTGCACCGCATTTGTCTGTCGAAGCAAGCATACTAAAGTTTACATCAACAGGATAAAAGATCTCGTCCATAAGGATGAACTGAATGGACAAATTTTGCACAGGATGGGATCATTAAATGTTAATCCTCAAATTTTGAGTCAACAATACGAGTTTTACAGAGAATTCAATATTTTACAATATTTAAACATGGCTTGCGAATTGGATCCATTTTTTTTACTTCGTTTAGTTCAGCCATATCTAAGAACTCGTGGTTAATCATCTGAATTTAATAAATAAACACTGTATTTAATTAACAATTGCTCCTTAGCTTTTTGTTATTTTTATCCTTACTTTTGTTTCATCTTTGTCTTATATTTATCGTTATTTTTTCAATTCAATCGCAGTTCATTCGTCAGATAAATTCTAAAGAATACCGAGCCATGTTAGCAAATCTGAGTGAGCCAGAACGAAGCGGAAAAAGAGCGGAAAATTGTCGGGAACTTACGCTTCTAAGAAGTAAAACACAACCATATCGCTGTTTATGTATTGTTACTTGAATAACTTGTATAAGCAATAACTTTATTGAATAGCAGAAATTATGTTTAATTACATTTCTAAAATAAAGTTAATGTCACACTGGCTTGTCCGGTTGGCATGGAGATGAGCTTCAGCCATTGATTTGATTTTTATTATATTCTATATTCTTATTATTCTTGTAAATTTGAGCAATAAATAAATAGATTACAAGCTGGTTTCTTCAATTGGTTCTGTTTGGTTGTTTCATGGGTAAATAGTTTTTATATTAACGTAGTAAAAGAGTGATTTGGAGGGCTCTTTATTAGCACATTGGGTACTTGATCAGAATCCACCTCAGAAATCTTACAATCTTATGTTAGTAAAACCTAGTGTTAATCCTGAATGAATGATTTTTCCACTCGTTGGAGTCGATGAATTGGGTTTCATCTACATCTAATCTGGTGGGTAACTTTAACAAAACATTAATGTTAAGACATTGCTTACAACAAAGATCTCGCCCATAACGATGAATTGAATGCACAAATGATGTTAATCCTGAATGGATGAACAGTCAATTATTGAATAATAATTTTCTGCGGAGGTGATCATTCAGTATTATTTGTGCAGCGTTATTAACTGTAGGTTCTACTTTTCTCCTCAATGGTTGCTAGCCAAACTTTTATGTTGAGCGGTGTTAAACGAAACAAAAAAAGAACTCAATAGATGGCGACTTTTGTTGTATGTTTTCAATCAACAATAGACGATTCATTCGTAACATTGTTTACTTTTGAAATTTGAACATCTATCTTTTCCCATTCTCCATTCTTTTATTGGTTTAATTTTACTCATTCAATATGCAACTACGATCTCGGACAATACAAAAAACGCCACCTGAATCATCTCAACAAAAACAACCAACAGTATCACAGAGTAAGTTGCCATCCAATCATATTTGGTAACTTCAACACCAATATAATCTCCCTTTCAACGTTTCATCTTTGTTTTCCAGGTAATCAGATACGAAAGAATAATGATGATGACATACCAGATGTTTTCAATATGGAGCAGGATACTATCATTATCCAAGCCACAGAACAAGAACAAGCGTCCTCACCCAAATCTCCTTCTCGCCCAACACCCTCTCTATCGCCATCCTTATCAAGTTCTCTCCGTAACGCAGACCAATGTATTAATGAAATTTCCTTGTTAGCTGATGAATTTGAATCCAAACTAGCAAATTTTTTGGATGGTAAGTTGTAAATTGTTTAATACATTTATGCCAGATACTTTTTAATATCGTTTTTTATCTAATTAGTTGAATCAGAAAATGAAAGAAAAGTGCCAGTTGAAGAGACAAAAAGTAAAATAGAGGGTGGGACTGAATTGCATCTATTGGTCGAACGCGTTACCGAGTTAGCGAAGATAGTGTAAAAAAGACAAGTAAAGTAAGTGAAATAATGCAATAATTTTTTTTGGCAGTTTAACTGATTTATCCTTTTATTTATTTTTCAGTCCCAATAGCTTAAAGGTGGTGTTGAAAGAAAACAAATCTTCAAAAGAGTCTTGAACTTTTTACTTGAATTTCGTGAAAGATGGAAAAATTTTAAGCGCCAAAAAATTAAACACGAGAATGAAGAAAAACATAGTGAAAGTCTCTGGAGCCAAGAATAATTACCTCAAGTGTGCCTGTCATGAATGTGTTGAATCAGGTATTGATAAACTTGCTCGCAGTAACGCATTGTTGGAGCACATGCGGAATCAAGAAGAAATTAAAATCCAATGTGTTTATTGTGATAAATTGTTCTCTTCATGGCAGAGGATTCAAGGCCATCTTAGAAACTTTCATTGGAAAGCTGGTGAATGAATTTACGTATTTAATATCAACTATTCTTGTTCTTTTCTCGATTCTTTTTGTTCAAAGCATTGAGCCACCAAATTGAGCCGACAATATAATAGCTTTCACTACTCAGCATGTGTTAAAAATACCAAAGTGCTTGGCAGCTAATTTGCTTTATTAATTCCCAGCAAATAAAGTAAACTGCCAAATAGAGAAAAACTAAAGTATTTGGCAAGTTAAAGAATAAACAATGTCTTAATGATGGTCAAATATTAAAAGTAAACTAATGTGGTGCTTTAATAGCCATGCAAACATATTTAGTGCATTTGCACAAATTTAAGTTAAAACCAAAGATAATGATTTTCACTTATCTTAAAAGCTAAATCAAACGAAATTTATTAGCAATAAAGTGTGACACTCTTTAGTGGACTTAAAGCTGTTAATTTATTCCTTTGCGCTCCATCGCTTTAAGCTTCAAGCGACTTTTTCGAATATTTTGGTGAATCTCAAAACCAGATGGGATTGTAGATTTTGGGAAATTTCTGCATTTTGCAGATAATCCCACCTAACTCGTCGCAACAGTTTGATTTAACTGAATTCAAATTTTAGCAAAATTACGATTTGAAACTGGACAATCAATTAGTAACCTTTTAGTTATCAATTCCGATAACAAAGGTTAACAATTGATTGTCAAACTTTTTTATCAATACAAGTTTAATTTTGATTTTTATTATATTCTATATTCTTATTATTCTTGTAAATTTGAGCAATAAATAAATAGATTACAAGCTGGTTTCTTCAATTGGTTCTGTTTGGTTGTTTCATGGGTAAATAGTTTTTATATTAACGTAGTAAAAGAGTGATTTGGAGGGCTCTTTATTAGCACATTGGGTACTTGATCAGAATCCACCTCAGAAATCTTACAATCTTATGTTAGTAAAACCTAGTGTTAATCCTGAATGAATGATTTTTCCACTCGTTGGAGTCGATGAATTGGGTTTCATCTAATCTCAATCAAAACATTATTAAGAATTTATCACATATTTTGATAACTCGATTCATTGGGTAATAGATTTTTGTTAACGAAGAGATTGTGAAAAATGCTGAAAGCTCTAGGTTAAAAATTAGCAAAAATACGAATTTTGTTTTGCGAACGCCCCATTAATATCTGGCGCTCTGTTTAAATACATTTGCTAAGTTCAATACACCAGTGTATCAAAATCAATAAATGATTTAGGTTTAATTTAAAATTTGATGAGTTTTTTATTTATGGTAAATTTTGGTAAATCGATTGGATACATTGCCAAACAATAAAACATAGCAAATGCTTAGCATAACAAGCTTTATATTAATACAATGTCAGGCAATAAAGTGATGCAAAGGCTCGGCGTCACTGTAATATTTTACACGTTTTGCACATTTTAATTTCCTAATTCAGCTATTGAAGGCTTTTTTTCCACCAATTTTTCACCGTCTTTTGAAGGTATTGTCACCCCAACAGCAACCATCAAGTCAACCAAAAGTCCTAGCTAAATCACCTCAACAGCAACCATCAAGTCAACCAGTAGACGCAGAAGAATGCATAAATGAAATTTCTATCGATATGTTGCCTGATGAATTAAAATCAAAGCTAGAAAATTTGCTGTCTGATGGTGAGTTATGAAGCTCATTGCCAAACAATTTAGTTTGCGAGTGTCTAGTTATTCTAATCATATTACTTTCAACAGCTGAACTAGGAAATAAAAGAAAAATGTCAGACGAAGAAACAAAAAACAAAAGTTTAAAAAAGGCTAGGACTGAATTGGACAAAATAAACACAAAAAGTAAGTACATGCTCATTAAGGTATGACCGATAAAGTTTGTCACTAAATAAATTTCGCTAATTTATTTTTAAAAATTTTATTGCGGTGGTCACAAAATCAAAATGTAGCCAAGATGAATGTCTAACAATGTTACCAATATTTAAAGCCATTTTCCGACAGTGTCTGAAAAACAAATTGGTGACAAACTTTATCGGTCATACCTTACTAATAAGGTGGTGCAACTAAAAATTGACACATAAATTGTTTTGCTAATTATTCAACAATCAGATTAGTTAGAGAATTATTTTTTTTTAATTTTCATTAATTAAGTCCTAATAATATACCATAACTAGCTACTGTTGCTATGTTCATTCTATCTCATGAAAAAATCGTTGTCAAATTTTGATATTCAACCTTATTTGCTATGGATTTTTCATCAACTAGCTGTTTGGTCTTCAAGTTTTGTTTCATTTCGTCCTCTTGATTATTCACTTAATGAAGCCATAGTCGACCAATCATTGACCAATTAACTTCAAATTCCATATTTAGCTTGTGTCAGGTTGCTGGTCCGATACCTTCATTTGAACTATCTGAATGTGTCAATTTCTAGTTGCACTACCTTACATACCCTTGTGTATTTGTTTGCAAATTTGCAATGACTTATTTTAATTCATTTTTTCAGTCCCAATAGTTTGAAAATGCGTTTGAACGAATACCCATCTTCTGAAGAGTGGAGAACTTTTTACGCGAATTACGTGCAAGAAGGAAAACTCTTAAACGCTGAAAATGTGAACAGGAGAATGAATAAAAACATGAAGAAAATCCCGGGAGACCCAAATTATTATCTCAAGTGTATCTGTCGCAAATGTGTTGAATCAGGTATTCATGTCTTTGGTCGCAGTAACAAATTGTTGGATCACATGCGGAAGGACGAAAATATCGAAATTCAATGTGTTTATTGCGATAAATTGTTCTTTTCATGGCAGAGGATTCAAGGGCATTTTAGAAATTATCATTTGAAAGCTGGTGAAACCGAATCGAATAATGAATTTTTGGATAATGAAAATGGCAAAGACTAAATCATTTGAAATCTATACATAACAATATCTAATAAAAAAGCATTATCTTTGATGATCCGCCATACCCTTTATTCTCTATTTGGCAATATAAAATAGTAGTTAATTTAAACGTTGAAGTGATTTTGCTGGTGTTTTTGGTGAAGATGATTGTTGTTGTTGAGGTGATTTTGCTGGTGTTTTTGATATTAAACCTGAAAAGTTTTAAAGTCAACATTAAAAGATGATAAAAAAGTCATAAAAAAATTACGTTACTTACCGTCGAATTTACTCATATCATTTTTTATAAGTGCAAGTAATGATTTATAGACACTAATATGCGCGATAATCATAGAAAGTGCATCCTCACTTGTTAAGGCCATTTTGAACACTAACAACACAACTGACAGATCTGGGCAACTACCAAGAAGCAAATAAGATGCATTACCGTGAGAACCTAGATGAACAAATAGTACATTTATTTTGGTAAAACATCAACCCAGTTGAATCATCCGCATCATTTGCAATTAACGACTAATTATTTTATTAACAGAGTTTAATGACTAATAAGTAAAGTGACTCTTTTTAATCATTTTTCTGTATTTGATTTAATCTCGACATTCCGTACGACCCATTATACAAATGAGCCCTAATTATTCTGACGATCAAACCCTGTTTGAACATACTTCCTACACTCCCTTTCATTTATTGTTGCTTGAAATTAATTTTTATTAATACTCTTTGATAATGATATTTGTTTGAATTACAAAATAAAACTCGTAGATAAGTTATTTCAACTTCTGGAAAGAAATTGAAAAGCTTCACTAGCAATTTCTTGCAGCGAATCTTTTGACTTTATTTAAAATAAAAAATGAGTAAATCCAATAAGTGAAAAAGACATGATGATACCTGTAACATTGCCAGACAAGTCTGTCTTGTCAATAGATATACTTTAGTCTTTAACCAGATAAATACCTTAAACAATAAAAAACTTGATGACTGTTTTGGAATAGTTGATAGTTCAACAAAAGCAGTTGAAGGAAAGCATAAAAAGAAGAAAAAGATCGCAACACGAGGATCTAAAGTTTATAAGTGTCCTTATTGTGATTACACCTGTAAGCCAGGATGCAAATTTACAATAGTCCAACATATGAACCCAGGTTTCAGAAAAGGTAAATTGCGGCCACCACATTGTCACACTAGACGCATAATGGAATATGGACGAATTCAAAATTAAAACCAATTTTTGTTTCAAATTATTGATTGTTAATAAAACTTGTAAATTGATTTTATTTCATGATTTGAGTTTTCTATTTAAACATTAATAGCATTCAGTGATTCAGTATTTCATTGGCTACACTGTATCCTGGCCGAGATTGTAGCCGAAATAGGTTTACAAATTGATTTGCATGGCGAAGCAAATTGAACTTGGTTTGAGACGCAAATTTCAGCAGAAAAACTTTGAAAATTTGGAGGAAATAGATATCAACAGATTTCTGTATGTCTTTTGCGCGTTAAGGTTTTAAGAAGTATTCGGTATCCACATTCACATCTCACAGGCATCGGAATGTACAGCCACTCTTTTTTTAGCACAAGCACGATAATCAGTCGTCTGTCTTCGCCATAATCTCTGGTTTTTTTATCCAGTTTACGCAGTAACTAAATACAAATAGAAAAAAAAGTGAAATTCTAGTAAAAGAGTTGTACTTAATTAATTTTGAATACTCACGTTAGAAACCATACATGTGGAACATTCAGAACATACAGGAGGCTTTAACAGGCATAATGTCAAACAATAAATGAAAATTATAAAACTCAAATAAATAAGAAAATCTTCTGCATTAGCCATTGTTTCTTTGTGTTGTGAAGTGGATTTAAAGTCCGAGTACTATCAGCTGTTTTTGAGATCAGCTGTTTGCTGAAAATGATCAAATTCCTTGTAAATATGGAAACATTAATTTGTAGCTTTTTTTTTGCTTTTATTTTGTTAATATTGTATTATTTGGTAATTTTATACCTCCGACGACGTGCATCAAGTGAATTCGACCCATATATTTATGTGTGTGGTGAATGCGTTGAACACCCTGCTGCTAAAGTAAGTTTTCTGAAGTTTCTATCTTCAGTTCTTTTTAACTTATACTCTTATACTGTATATCTTTACTCCTTGCAGTTTATAAGAAATGTAAAATCTCGTGAATACAGAAGATATCTGGACACCCTAGGTTCTTATCAAAGGGTCAGGAAGATAAACCAGGACTTCCGAAATTTCGCTGACCTGGTGGAATCCAGTGAAGTATTTACTTGCCAATGCATTGAAAATCTGATGGAACATTGGGACAAGGTTCATAAAATGCTGCCACGCTTGGAAAATTTTTGAAAATTCTAAAGTTTTTACAAAATGCAAATCATGTACAAACCCTTCTTGTCCATTGTTCCAATTAGGCGGGAACCATATGATGAAATGTTTTTGTTTTAGCCTAATAAATGAAATGTCTGCTGAAATTAAAAAAGTTTTTGCTTTAAGTTTCAATTTAAAATTTACTTCTGAATTATTTACTTGTGTTCGAGATAAAGCGCTGGTTCAGTATAAAGATAAAGTTTTACTTTTGATAGGACTGCAAGAGGTGACTAAATCCGTTTGGGACAACAGCTGTGATTTTTACGAGGAGTTTTGCCGATCTAGGAGAGATCAAAGTGGTAGTGATCAAAATGATCAAAATTTAATTTATTTTCAAATAGAGGATTCGAGCTCAATTTTCCCAGGAACCCATCAAGGGCAACAAACTTCTGTTTTTCAAACCGGCCACAGGATGATCTCCGCCATTAGACATCCTGTAGGTATCGGTTTCATAAACACACACAGGAAACCAGAAATGGATGTTCATAAACGAAAAGTGTATTGGACGACATTGCGTTGCACCATTTAAATGTTGATGCATTGTGGAACCTATTACCATGGTGTAAATTTAAATCCACGAGCTAGGGCTCTAATTGTTGTCGGTGACTTCAATGCAGACATTGATCGAGATGCCACCGATGATGACAAACTTCTAATATCTTTGATGGAAGAATTTGGCTTGAACGTAGTATCAACAGAAAATACATATTTTTGTGACCACAGCAATACAGTTGCCAGGTACGATTATATATTGCACACAGAGAATTTGACCTTCTCCAAAAAATTAGAAGATTTAGAAACCATTCAATCGGACCACAAAGCAATATTTGCTGAGTTTCAGATAACCAGCAATCCATTGAAGACTATTCCACATGGCAAATACGCTAAGGATAACTGGGATAGATTCAGACAGATACTTGGGTCAAGCGATCTGCGATTTTAATGTTATTAGTTAATTTATTAACGATTGGCTACAGTTTCGGTAAAACTGTATCTTGTCAGTAACTTTTGTAAAATGATAAATCCCGCGATGTTACCTTATTTACTTGTGTTCGAGATAAAGCGCTGGTTCAGTATAAAGATAAAGGTTTACTTTTGATAGGACTGCAAGAGGTGCCTAAATCCGTTTGGGACAACAGCTGTGATTTTTACGAGGAGTTTTGCCGATCTAGGAGAGATCAAAGTGGTAGTGATCAAAATGATCAAAATTTAATTTATTTTCAAATAGAGGATTCGAGCTCAATTTTCCCAGGAACCCATCAAGGGCAACAAACTTCTGTTTTTCAAACCGGCCACAGGATGATCTCCGCCATTAGACATCCTGTAGGTATCGGTTTCATAAACACACACAGGAAACCAGAAATGGATGTTCATAAACGAAAAGTGTATTGGACGACATTGCGTTGCACCATTTCAAGGTTGATGCATGGTGGAACCGATTCCCATGGTGTAAATTTAAATCCACGAGCTAGGGCTCTAATTGTTGTCGGTGACTTCAATGCAGACATTGATCGAGATGCCACCGATGATGACAAACTTCTAATATCTTTGATGGAAGAATTTGGCTTGAACGTAGTATCAACAGAAAATACATATTTTTGTGACCACAGCAATACAGTTGCCAGGTACGATTATATATTGCACACAGAGAATTTGACCTTCTCCAAAAAATTAGAAGATTTAGAAACCATTCAATCGGACCACAAAGCAATATTTGCTGAGTTTCAGATAACCAGCAATCCATTGAAGACTATTCCACATGGCAAATACGCTAAGGATAACTGGGATAGATTCAGACAGATACTTGGGTCAAGCGATCTGCGATTTTAATGTTATTAGTTAATTTATTAACGATTGGCTACAGTTTCGGTAAAACTGTATCTTGTCAGTAACTTTTGTAAAATGATAAATCCCGCAAAAAAAGTTGTTTTAAAAAGTCAATAGATGGCGTTGTTTATTACGGCCAAGTTACTAACAGCTAACAACAATTAATTTTATTGTTCATTATCTCTCTATTATTGATTTAAATTTCAATTACAATCCAAAATTTTGTTAATATCCTTCTCCTATTGTATTAAAAGAAATCCTTGATTGTTCCCCTTACCAAAAATTGAGTTTCATAAAGTGTATTTCTTGAAAAGTGACATGTCTCAAACAAATGAACTTTTATATCTTACAATTGTAAATTTTTCGTTTACTGAATAGATTTAATAAAATTTAACTTTTAATCCATTATTAGTTTAAGATAACCAAACATTTATATGTTTCAAACCGTTAGCAGCTAACTCTACCATTAAACCTTAAACATTTTTGTATTTGAAACCAATAGCAATTAGTTTAACATTACCAAAAGTTCATGTGTGTTAAAGCAATAGCAATGTGTTTACAATTAGAGATACCTTTTCATTACCAAACAATTTTTTATTGGAAACCAATAGCAATGTGTTTGTCTTCAACATTGCTAAATAAATTTGTTTTGTGCATCAATAGCAATAAGTTTAATATTGCCAAACAAGACTGTTTTGCAATGTCATCAACATCGTTAGAGAGCTTTTGAACGAGTTAATGGTGCCTGTTAGAGTCGATTTAGCGTCAATGATTCGTCAGATGTATCATTTGCAAAATGATTTATTTGAATAGGATGGTGAAATTTCTCCACTAATTATCCAACTACAGTATATTTAGCTTGTATGTTATTATATTCGCCGAAGGGAGAACTCTTTTCATTTAAAATTTGTTTAACAAAAGTTGACTTTTTTGAGTGTTCTATTTCCATGGAAGCTTTGAAAATTGCTGCTTAAATGTTCTGAGCTTTACATCAGCATTTATACCGAAAGATATTGTTGAAGCAGTTGATAATGATTTAGTTGAATAACGCCATCAATAAATAATTAGATTCATTCCAAAAATTTTTATTCATGCTGGTTTTTAATAAATCTGAAATGATATTGGCAATACATTGCCAATCAATAAAACATAGCGAATGCATAGCATAGCATATATTGTCGGCTCAATTTGGTGGCTCAATGCTTTGAACAAAAAGAATCGAGAAAAGAACAAGAATAGTTGATATTAAATACGTAAATTCATTCACCAGCTTTCCAATGAAAGTTTCTAAGATGGCCTTGAATCCTCTGCCATGAAGAGAACAATTTATCACAATAAACACATTGGATTTTAATTTCTTCTTGATTCCGCATGTGCTCCAACAATGCGTTACTGCGAGCAAGTTTATCAATACCTGATTCAACACATTCATGACAGGCACACTTGAGGTAATTATTCTTGGCTCCAGAGACTTTCACTATGTTTTTCTTCATTCTCGTGTTTAATTTTTTGGCGCTTAAAATTTTTCCATCTTTCACGAAATTCAAGTAAAAAGTTCAAGACTCTTTTGAAGATTTGTTTTCTTTCAACACCACCTTTAAGCTATTGGGACTGAAAATAAATTATAAAATAAATCAGTTAAACTTCAAGAAAAAAGTATTGCATTATTTTACTTACTTTGTGTGTTTATTTTGTAACTTTTTCTCTAACTCAGCGACTCGTTCGACCAATAGACTCAATTTAGACCTGGATTTTTTCTTACTTTTATTAGCACTTTCTTCATCGGAAACTTTTCTTTTATTTCCTAGTTCAGTTATTGAAAAGGGGAATTAAAAAGATTAGAATTTCATACCACGGTACAATAATTGCTACTGGAAAGATCCTCAATCTTACTTGGTTCGATGATAGTGTCCTGTTCCATATTGAATTCATCTTGTGTTTCATCGCCAATTCCTTGGGGTTTAGAAGCTAGAGATCTATTAATAATGATGTAAATGAAATTAGCATTGCTGTATAACTTTTTAACAAACATTTATGTTTGGCAACGTTAAATACATTTGCAAAGCGCCAAACATTATATACGTAACAGCAAAGCAATAAGAAACATCAACTTGAGTAATGAGCTTATAAGCCAGGTAAGGTATGACCGATAAAGATTGTCGCTAAATAAATTTCGCTTTGTATTCCAAACCATCGGTTTCGGCAATGCTAATTTATTATTGAAAATTTTATTGCAGTGGTCACAAAATCAAAATGTAGCCAAGATGAATGTCTAACAAAAAAATCTAGTAAAACAATGTTACCAATATGTAAAACCATTTTCCAACAGTGTCTGAAAAACAAATTGGTGACAAACTTTATCGGTCATACCTTATAACTAATTGTCTGGCAGCTATTGTCAGTACTGAGAGCCCTAAAAGAGAACGAAAATTTACCTTCCGATATTAAACTTTCTAGTTTTGATTTAAGCTCAACAGGTAACACGTCGATATAAATTGCATCTGTGTTATTAAACAGGCTACGGCTCGCCGTAGATGGTGATTGTTGTTCCTGGGATGGCGTTTTTGGTGAGGATTGTTGTTGTTGTTGTTGTTGTTGTTGAGATGGCGTTTTTGGTGATGGTGGTTGTTGTTGTTGTTGTTGTTGTTGAGATGGTTGTTGTTGTTGTTGTTGTTGAGATGGTTGTTGTTGTTGTTGTTGTTGTTGTTGTTGTTGTTGTTGTTGTTGTTGAGATGGTTGTTGTTGTTGTTGTTGTTGTTGAGATGGTTGTTGTTGTTGTTGTTGTTGTTGTTGTTGTTGTTGTTGTTGTTGTTGTTGTTGTTGTTGTTGTTGTTGAGATGGTTGTTGTTGTTGTTGTTGTTGTTGTTGTTGTTGTTGAGATGGCGTTTTTGGTGATGGTGTTTTTGGTGATGGTGGTTGTTGTTGTTGAGATGGCGTTTTTGGTGATGGTGGTTGTTGTTGTTGAGATGGCGTTTTTGATAAATGAATTTTTATTAATTTATCCATATCAACATGCAAATTTTCTAAATCGCTCTTTAATGAACCTAAAAAAGTGAAAAAACACGTTATCAAACAGTATATGATGAAATACAAAATTACTCACTAGTTGCAATAAAGTAATATTCTTCACATTTTTCAGTGAGGCTGCATGGTTCACACGGAATGTATAACCTTTTCTTTAGAGCTATGGCATTTCGCTCAACAATATGTGTTTCATATGATGAGTCAAATAAAAGCACATACTTTAAAATTTTCTTTGGTGCTGATAAAAGCGAAAATTTTTTTGCCCCTTTCATTCCCTTTCCACTATTCATTTGTGCTTGGTTAACTGCAAAATACGCACTGTCTTTTTTTGATTCTGATGGATTTTGCGATGATTTAGGCTGCGTTTCTGACGATATTGATGATGTTCCTTGTCCAGATGATTCTAAGGAAAGACAAGTAAAAAACATTAAATTGCTGAAATGTGAAAACTTACTTACTTACTTAATGGTTTTGATTTTGTTTTTCTCATTTTAGATGATTTTCTGGCATCACCTATCTTGTACCTTTTTTTCACAACTTCAGGAATTCCAATATCTTTATTAATTTTCAGAGTTTCTATGAGTTCAGAACACAGATAAATAAACGTCTCAACGTCCTCAATTGTCCTTACCTCTGTCCCAACTTTAATTCTAGCTGGCATATCAACCATATCACATTTTTTTATAAACATTCGTCCAAACTTATCACATATCAAAAGATTGTCCTCTACTGTCTCAAGTGGGGGATTTTCATCAGTTTCAATGATTGATTCTAGATGTTCGGAGAACATTATCGGAGAAATGATCCACACGTAGGTATTTTATAATTATTTGAAATAAAAAAAAACATCAAACATAAAACAGTGATTTATAAATGTGAAAAAATTGTTCAGTTGCCTAACCAAACTGCAAATAGCCAGATAATTTGGTTTTTTAATCACTGGCAAATTGAGATTGGTAATGCCATGCGCATTCACATTGGTGACGCATCTGCAGATAATCTGCAATTTTTTTCAATCTCGCAACCAGATAGGATTGTATGGCAAGGCAATAGTCTGTTACAGATTCAAACGCATTAAGTTGTGAGGAAAAAGCTGGTTATTTTCAAAGGAAAGAAAACACAAAGTCTAGACTTGCTGTCGCAAGCTATTTTTTAGTTATTACTGCCCTCAGTGTATTGGAAATCTCGACTTGGTATCCTTGGGATTGTAGATTTTGGGAAATTTCTGCATTTTGCAGATAATCCCACCTAACTCGTCGCAACAGTTTGATTTAACTGAATTCAAATTTTAACAAAATTACGATTTGAAACTGGACAATCAATTAGTAACCTTTTAGTTATCAATTCCGATAACAAAGGTTAACAATTGATTGTCAAACGTCCAATTTTCCACTTTCATACCGCACATCCACTTCACAATTTAGCGAAATTAGTCGCCATGGTACATACTTTCTTAAAATATCAAAAACTTCCACATCATTTGTTTCCAATTGAAATCACATAATTTTTTCACATGTTTTTCCAATTAAAAGATTTTTTTATTATTGTTCTTTATAAAGGGTGTAACAAGTAAAACCTTGATTCAATAAACACATATACTTTATTATTATTACACACTTATTATTTAAAGCATTTCCTTGCCTTGCCATACAATCCTATTTGGATTCGAAAGATTTGAAAAAGTCGAATAAGTGGATAGACGTTTCTTCAACATCACCAAACAAGTTTGTTTTGTCAATAGATATACAAAAGTCTGTCGCCAGATAAATTTGATTACTTCAAAGTAATTGGCGGCTCTTACATTTACTTGAAATTGAAAGTGGCGAATTCGTGGTTAATTTAAACTATTCTACTTTTACTTTTACACACTGGATGAAAATGGATTAATAACTCAATATAAGATGTTTAAGAAAGATATGAGTGAGCAAAAGCTTTTCAATGTCCATTATTTGATCATTGCATCATGTTTATAGCAAAGGTGGCGTTGCATCGCAGGATTTAACCTGAGTATCTCGCTTAGATTTATTCATCTTTCAATTTCACTTCAAGTTCTTATTCAATATCATATAATTAGTGTTTGAGCCATATTAACCGATATTTTTATCGACCAAATACAGGATTCTTAAGCTCGTGTTAGTTGTGAGACGCCTTAAGCATGAATTGCCTATGTAAAGATCACCCTTATATGAAGGTAAGTAAACCATTGATTAGTTTATCTCTTTTCTAATAATTATACAATTTTTTCCACAGGCTGTCCGTCGGATTGAATCCATGCTGGCAATAAACAGTTCAACTACACATCATCCGCATTTTTTGGCAATTTTGAAAACTATTGAAATTAAATATGGAAAACCCTCCTGCGGATGTTTTTTGTTTGTTAACGTTAATGAAACCATTTGTTCTTTTGATTAAATACCGATTCGTGTGCATTGGATTAAAAGTTTTTGACTTTATATTATATTACATCTATTAATTTCTGCCATTCACACAATTGGATAATGTAGAAGAAGTTTCAACCGAAATTTTTCAATAAATTTAAATTTTAAATTAATTTTTGAATAATTTTGCAATAGTCTGTTACAGATTCAAACGCACTAAGCTATTGGAATTAATTTTCAGTTGTGAGGAAAAATATTTTTTATTAACTTCCACAGTATGTTAAACAGATATATGAAAAACATAAATTAAGCTAAACATATGCAAAAAGCGTGAAATAAACACGTATAAACACCACAAGTTATCTGGGTATCTCGCAACCAGATAGGATTGTATGGCAAGGCAATAGTCTGTTACAGATTCAAACGCATTGAGCTATTGGAAATAATTTTCAGTTGTGAGGAAAAAGCTGGTTCTTTTCAAAGGAAAGAAGACACAAAGTCTAGACTTGCTGTCGCAAGCTATTTTGAAGGGTGTTAAGGTTTATTTCTACCAAAATAAGAAGGAAGAAATATAAGATTACCTTAACATTAAAATGAAAATGATGATAACTGTTCCCCCTATTTTGGTAGAAAATAAAATTTTGGTTAAAATGTCTTAACCAGAAATGAAACTCTTAGTCCATCTTTTTTTCGAATTTCTTCTAGATTTGACAATGAATTTTTTTGGCTAGTATTCTGAGCTTCTCAACATACAATACTGCAAGTAGACTTGCTGTAATGTTGAAGACTATACGAAACAAGATTATGTATTAACAAAAAAATGTATGGTACTTTTAAAGTTATTTAAAGGTATTTGCTAGCGGTTTTGTAAGTGAACATTGTTTAGTAATGTTAATTTCAGAGCTTTTAGTTTGTAATACAAAATTGTTTGGTAATTGTAAACACATCGCTGGTGATTTACAACACTAAAATAATTGTCTTTTTACCTGGTAGGTCGATCCAAAAAAGATGTAACAAATGAAAATAATGATATGGAGGAGCTTAAAAAATTACAGTTAAAAAAACAACAATCGACACAACTAGAATGAAGCGTTGATATCAACGAGAAATCAATAATAAACTATTACGATTCGATTTCGAAGGATAATCCATCTACTCTAGCTGTTTTCAAATCTTATTTTGACACGAAATACCCACAACAACAGTGGAAAGTTAAAAACTGGCGAGACATACCACAAAAAGACGGCAATAGTTGCGGTGTACTGGTGTGTCAATTTGCTACATTGTTATCTTAGGGTTCACTATCAAGTTATTAAAACTAGGAGTCTAGGATCCTACTTAGTGACACTAGTAGATAGACTATTATAAATAGGCAATAATGAAATAATTGCGGAATAATTGCTGGGGCTACTCAGTCAGCTACAATTTGCTTTAGCCACTGAGTGAGTCTCAGCTAATCTCAGCAACGATGAATTGGCTGGGGTTCGGTGAAAATTTATTAGAACATCAATATCACAATTTATTCCAACAATCTTAATATCAAATTCTTAGGAATAAATGCAGAAGCGAAAGACATCACGTTTAAGTTTGTACCGGATGGCAACAAGTTACACAAAAAGTCCCACTGCATTTGTATTGTGTTTATAGAATAAAGTGCACCCGATTTTGCGTTAAACAAAAGAACTTCATTAGCTTGGGTACAACTGATATGGCAGCTAGATACGGAACGAATATCCTGGCTGATTTCTATGCAGTCAATGCTGTTATTGCCAAACGGCAAAGTCCTGTTGAAATCGACTTCACGTAATTCTAAATTAGCGTATAAAATATATAGCTTATCAAAAAATGCTGACGCTCGAAAACTCATGTTCTGATTCTCTCGCAGATTAAACCTTGCAATCTTTCTGAATGTGGTATCTATGTTGATGTACGAATTGCATCCTTCAAGAACAACATATCTATCGTGTCCATCGACAATCGTGTCTCCAGATGTATGTGGCCATATACTATTTATTATGATATGAAAAGCATTTCTTGGTCTGAAAAGAGACAAATCAGATAAAAATGTATTTAGAATTAATGATAAAATATTAAAAAATTGAGAAATAAATCTTACATTTCACTCGTGTAGTTGAAAAACTTCATTATTTTACGCAAAAATTGAGAAGTTTGCGATAAAATATGGTATTTATTAGAAACCCAATCAATACGGATTAAACCTTTTCCATCCAGCCAAATATCCGTGCAGTTTTCTGAATAAAGAAGGTCGAAATTAATTGAATAATCTTGTATCATCGATCTTTCAATGATTTTTATAAAATGTTCGTCAAACACCTTGATTATTAGCTTGTCATCAGACTCTCCAGCTAGAAATACCATGTGGAAACGTTGCTTCGTCCTGTCACAATAATTTGCTGTTGTTTTATATTCGACTTGGTATCCTTGGGATTGTAGATTTTGGGAAATTTCTGCATTTTGCAGATAATCCCACCTAACTCGTCGCAACAATTGATCAAGATGCACTTTTCTTTTATCATCAAAATTGACCCATTCCAAAATAGCATTAATCACTTGTTCTTCCGAATGAATTAGAAGGTCCATGTCACAAATATGTAAGAGGAAATCCACAGGAAAATGTAACCAACATGGATGCTCCACAATTCGCTGAAAATTTCGACAAATGAAACCCTGGATATCATGTTTAACCACCGTTGATGAAAACAGAAGATTCGGTAAGTGATGCAGAATGAAAAGTTTGTTGCACAGTGCCCTGCAATCGAATATCATTCTTTCCCATTTCATACAAACTGTAAAACGGATTTAACAATTAGATAGCGTAAAGTGAATAAGAAAGAACGTGAAAATTTGAACACTTACCATGCAAAATTATCCAAAGATCATTGGTGTTCAGGAAAGCGAATATAAGTAATAAGCATTCGTCAGGTAATTCATCAATCATCATTGCGATATTGATCATCAAGTTTTGTAGTAACACTTATTATAAAACTGATTTAAACTTTAGACTTAACTAAATTATATTCGATCTTAGCTATTTGCAGAAGTAGCTCTTAGTTGGTCAGAAGTTGATCGTACCAGCAAAGGCAATTCCCTTGTTAGAAAGTAACGCCATCTATTATTCACGCTGAAACTAGTTACTGAATCTAACTTTACAACTTTCAATGGGGCGCTTGAATGACCAAACAAACATATTTGGTGCATGTGCACAAATGCACAACTTGAAACCAGATAGGATTGTTTGGCTATTCAAGTTATTTCTGTCTTTTTACCTGGTAGGTCGATCCAAAAAAGATGTAACAAATGAAAATAATGATATGGAGGAGCTTAAAAAATTACAGTTAAAAAAACAACAATCGACACAACTAGAAGCACCAGCTAAATCGACTCTAACAGGCACCATTAACTCGACCAAAGCTCTCTAACGATGTTGATGACATAAAAATCTGATCCTGGTAATGAATTACTCCAAAGTAAGTCAATAATTTGTGTGTTACAGTAAAACAATGTAACAGCATCGAAACTTCAATGCCCGTTATTCCGATGATATATTACCAGTACCATTATTAGCCCTTCGAGCATCTACTTCGAATACTTATTCGAGCCATTTACTCATGTAAAAAACAATTCAGCAATTTCTCATAATTTTCTCCTTTTAGGTGATTTAGCTAGCCAAACAAGACTGTTTTGTGAAACCATTGCAATGTATTGCGCGTTTCTTTGCCATCAACTTTGTTTTTACAACTGTCAATAATAATTGAGATAATTTGTTTAATTAATGAAAAATAAATGGGAAATTTAATACGAAATCGATGAAAGAAATGAAACAATTGAAATTTGCCGTAAACGTAATCGTAATGGTCTGCCGTTACAAATTTGTCTTACTTTAGACATTCATCAAATATGGGAGATTAACAAATTTTTTGACAAAACAATGCCGCATGAAATCAAATTCTTTGACGATATAATCGTTGTCACGGGATATATGAGGTAGATCCACTGCCATCTGTTTACCGTTTGCGTTGCAATACAAGCGGATTGTACGATCATGTTTTTCAGCCAGCTGTTGAACAAAGTTGAGGGATTTTCGAGTTATCCCATCCGATCCTCTAAAATCCAGCAACTCCAAATTAGGCATTAGCTCAACCAACTCCTCAACATGGTGATCAAAGATTCGAAAATTGTCGCGCAAAGCCAAGTGTTTTAGGTTGGGATATCGCATTAATAAAGTCCTCAATGAGTTCCATTCTTGCTCACATCCAGATTTCTGTGAAAATGAAATAAAGCTAATTATTTCAGCAGCCATAATTTTTGGCAAATTAAATGCTTGCAACGAGGGTTCTACTCACATAGATGAGAACAAGATCACGCATATTGTAATTAACAGTTGATCGGGATACGATATGTTTGTTTGATTTTATCCACAAATAGGCGCTTTCCAATGCAGGGCAAAAGTTCATAAATTCAAATCCATAATATTTATCGCATCCATCCTCTGAAGTAAGGCCCAGTTCCAGGATTTTAAGCTTCTCAAGCTTAGGACCATTATACATTCCCTCTGATCGACCTAATATAATAATCATTAAAATACAATTTTGAAATTAATACAGAAAATGTGAAAAATAGAATTTATAAAAACAAAATGGAACTTACCGTCATCATTGTAGATATTGAGTCTCTCTAGATTGGGGAAATACGTAACCTCATAACGGAAAGCATCCAGTCGATGGCCCATTAGATGAAGTTGCTTTATTTTACGGCCAGGTTCATATCTAAGTAAGCATGGGCTGAGATAATCAGTGGCAAGCATCTCGAGGTTTCTGCAGCGATCAATTATTTCTCCAGAGAAAAGCCAGCTTATATTTATTAAACCCTTCAATTTGCAAGCATCGGCCAAAATTTACAAAGTGTCCTTCTTTTCAATTTCCGCTGGAGTGGTTCGCAAATACTGAAAACCTGTCATCAGTATAAAATGGATATTATTAGAGCAATGTAAGAGCAGTTGAAAATATTTTCATTGCATATGATTTACCTTGACGTTTGGGAACAAACTAGCCAAATCCGTTTCTTTCAGTTCATCATCTTTGTAAAAATAAATTGTATCCAATGAAAGCTTTGGTTTAATACCAAAAAAGTCTGAAGAGAAGAAGGGAGAAAAAGAAAAATTGTCACCACAGTTTAAAATATTTCGTTTAAAAAAACTTACTATAATAGTATAAATATTTGACATAGACCAGTCGATGATCGTAAATTTAAATTGAATGATGAAACAAGGAAACAGAAGTCAAGAATCAAAAGAAGGCTTTTTTATTAGATATTAAGCTTTGTAGCAAGATTCACATAAAATAAGCAAAGATTTGCACTCTTTGATTTTTATTGATGCTTCACAAAAATCGCATGTTAATACGCCTTGTTAAGCCGGACTACGTTGACGGTTGAAAATGTAGGTTATGTAGGTTGACGATTAGTTTCAACAAAGAAAAATGATTAAAAAGAGTCATTTTACTTATTAGTCATTAAACTCTGTTAATAAAATAATTAGTCGTTAATTGCAAATGATGCGGATGATTCAACTGGGTTGATGTTTTACCAAAATAAATGTACTATTTGTTCATCTAGGTTCTCACGGTAATGCATCTTATTCGCTTCTTGGTAGTTGCCCAGATCTGTCAGTTGTGTTGTTAGTGTTCAAAATGGCCTTAACAAGTGAGGATGCACTTTCTATGATTATCGCGCATATTAGTGTCTATAAATCATTACTTGCACTTATAAAAAATGATATGAGTAAAATCGACGGTAAGTAACGTAATTTTTTTATGACTTTTTTATCATCTTTTAATGTTGACTTTAAAACTTTTCAGGTTTAATATCAAAAACACCAGCAAAATCACCTCAACAACAACAATCATCTTCACCAAAAACACCAGCAAAATCACTTCAACGTTTAAATTAACTACTATTTTATATTGCCAAATAGAGAATAAAGGGTATGGCGGATCATCAAAGATAATGCTTTTTTATTAGATATTGTTATGTATAGATTTCAAATGATTTAGTCTTTGCCATTTTCATTATCCAAAAATTCATTATTCGATTCGGTTTCACCAGCTTTCCAATGATAATTTCTAAAATGCCCTTGAATCCTCTGCCATGAAAAGAACAATTTATCGCAATAAACACATTGAATTTCGATATTTTCGTCCTTCCGCATGTGATCCAACAATTTGTTACTGCGACCAAAGACATGAATACCTGATTCAACACATTTGCGACAGATACACTTGAGATAATAATTTGGGTCTCCCGGGATTTTCTTCATGTTTTTATTCATTCTCCTGTTCACATTTTCAGCGTTTAAGAGTTTTCCTTCTTGCACGTAATTCGCGTAAAAAGTTCTCCACTCTTCAGAAGATGGGTATTCGTTCAAACGCATTTTCAAACTATTGGGACTGAAAAAATGAATTAAAATAAGTCATTGCAAATTTGCAAACAAATACACAAGGGTATGTAAGGTAGTGCAACTAGAAATTGACACATTCAGATAGTTCAAATGAAGGTATCGGACCAGCAACCTGACACAAGCTAAATATGGAATTTGAAGTTAATTGGTCAATGATTGGTCGACTATGGCTTCATTAAGTGAATAATCAAGAGGACGAAAAAGTTAAGGGGTAGTTAATCTCTGCGCCTCTAATCTGTCTACTTGCGAAGGCAACTGGTTTCCATTTATTATCATGTTTTTGAAGTAAAATTGCACCTAGCCAATGTCTGAAGCATCAGTTCTCAACTGAGTCTCCAAAGTGTGATCATAATGTGCTAAAACAGGAGCTCTGATTAGACAATTTTTCAAATATTCAAAAGCTTCAACCTGTTCGGAACCCCAAATAAAAGACGCTTCCTTCCTTGTTAGTTGTGTTAAAGGCTGCGCAATTTTAGCAAAATCTTTGATAAATTTTCTGTAGTAAGAACAAAGTGCAACAAATGATCTCATGTCTTTAAGGGTGATGGGAACAGGAAAATTTTTAACTGCTCGTATTTTTTCTGGGTCAGGTTCTTGTCCGGCAAAACTAATTATATGGCCAAGATAAAGTATTTTTCTTTTAAAGAAAAAACACTCATCTGGTTTCAGAGTTAATCCAGCCAATCGCAAACGGCTGAAAACGGCTTCTAGACGTTCAAAATGTTCCTCGATAGACTTACTGAAAACAATAATGTCGTCAATATATACTAAGCAACATGAGTATTTAAGTCCTGATAAACAGCAATTCATCAGTCGCTGAAACGTTGCGGGGGCGTTGCATAAACCAAAAGGCATCGTAACATACTCATACATCCCAAAACTAGTAACAAATGCACTTTTCTGGCGATCTTCTTTGGCTAACTCTACCTGATGATATCCAGATCTAAGATCTAGAAGACTAAAGTATTGTGAACCTTTTAGTGCGTCTAATGATACGTTAATATTGGGAATAGGGTATGAGTCTTTTACTGTAATTGCATTCAACTTACGATAGTCTACACACATTCGCCAATCTCCAGTTTTCTTACTAACTAAAACTACTGGAGAGCACCATGGGGAGAATGAATCAACTATAATTCCATCTCTTAATAGTTCGGCGACAGTTTGCTTCGTTATTTCTCTCTTTTGTTCACTTTGTGAATAAGGAGATTGTGTGATTGGGGCATGATTGCCTGTTTCAATGCGATGAACAAAGAGATTAGTTCTCCTTAATTCTTGTGCAGTTACAGCGAAAGCTGTCCTGTATTTGTCGCATAAATTCTTCAATTCTGTTTCTACTCCACCAGGCATTCCAGTTTCAATGTTTAATTTCAACTCTGGAGTATCGATTGTTGACGAAACAGGTTGAAAGTCTACTGTACTTCCAACCTCTTCTGAAGGTTGATTTAGATCTGGCTCGGAAGAAACAAAATTGTTTAAATCATAAACTTCATTAGAGTGTTCATCGGCAGTGTTCTGGTCTGCTGAAGACTTTGATGAATCATCATCTGTCGTGATTAACTCAACATGTTGTTAACCAGTACCTATCTTAATTGACTTGTCCCCACAATTGATCTGTACCTTGGCTTCGCTTAAAAGATCTTGTCCTATGAGGACTTTGAATTTACGAGGTAGATGTTTTACAACCTGTAGTTTAGTGTCAATCACAGCCATTTTTTTACCATCGGTAATTTTCATTTGGACCTTAACTTTACCTAATACAGGCAGTGGTTTATTGTTTGCTGCAAACGGTAACGGAACATTATATTTTTTTATATCCAAATTCAGTTTCTCTGCTAGTTCCCTAGTGATTAATGAGATTTCAGATTCCGTATCTAGCATCGAATCTACCTTCAAACCATTAACTTTTATGTACTGTTGAATCAAATTCCTATTTAGTAAATGAACTACAGGATTGACTAAATATTCCTCTTCTTGTTCAAAACAATAATCTGATTCCATATCTTCAATATCAGATTCATCTCCCTGATAAGCTGTGATTCGAACCTGCGGTGCTTTACCTCTACCGCGGTCACGACCACGACTAGGAGGTCTACCTCGTTTAGGTGAAGGTGATTTTTCTTTAGACCTACCTCGTCTAGCTGGTTGTTTCGGAGCTACAGTTTTTACTTCAGTTTCTTTCTGTGAAGTTGAAGGTCTATCTCTCCAATTTTCAGGTTCAGCAGTATCCTTAGTGTAACACACCCAAATTAAGTTGTTACACCCTATCGATCGTAGGTGTGCCTCGATCGATAGGGTGAATTTATGTTGTATTTTATCTTAGATTTACAAGAATAAAAGTTAGTTTAGTTCGAACTCCGGAAAAGATAAGTTCAAAAATCTTTTCATTTTGGTGCCCCAAGTGAGGCTGGTGAAATGGTGAAGTTTAGCGAGACCAGAGTTGAACATCTATTTCTTCGTTCATAAAGTTCATATTTTAAACTAATCTATTGTATTATATTTGTGTAATCTACTGTATTCTAATATATCGAATGTAACCTGTGTACTTGTTAACTCTATTGAATAGTGTTTATCATCTATATACCTGTGCCATTGTATTGGTGTTTTAATTTACTGTAATCTACTGTAATCTACTGTATTCTAATATATCGAATGTAACCTGTGTAATTGTTAACTCTATTGGATAGTGTTTATCATCTATATACCTGTGCTATCAACGAGACCAACCATTAAATTATCAAACAGGAGATATATTTATATATACACAGACAACATAAATACACTCATATATAACAACAGCATTTAACCCGTCCAATTACACGAAACCTTATCAACCCTATCAGATCCTAAAATAGCCCAGAATGATTTGGTTATAATTTTCAACTGTAAAAATAGTTTTTCATATCTGGTAACATAATTCTAGTCAACTTAGTGGTCTTCGTTTTCCGCTACTCGCCATATCACAAACACATCATCAACTTTACCCACTAAATCTCAATTTTTATATTGATAACCATCATAATCATCCAGTCACAAAATTTTTTTGTCGTCTTATCCTTCATCTGTCAATCCTTCTTCTCTTTACTGATGTGATCATCCGACCAAAATTAAATTATTAAGTATTATAAACAATGATCATAACCAACCATTACTAGTACCAACTAGTGACCCTATCAATCACATTCCTATTCAACTTATCTTTCATATCTTACCTTTCTCTTTCAACTCGAATTTTCGTATTTAATTTCTCGAATTCTACATATTCAGTAAGTAATTAACAAATCTTGTGCATGTCTAGATTGTTTAGTCCTAATTTTGCCTGTAATTTCATTTTAATACCTAAATTGTATTGATTAATGGTTTAAGAACGCTTCAGTTCGCCATTCTTCATACATTACCTGTCAATAGTCCTAATTTTGCCTGAAAATAATTTCATTTTAATACCTAAATTGTATCGATTAATGGTTTAAGAACGCTTCAGTTCGCCATTCTTCATACATTACCCATCAATAGTCCCAATTTGCCTGAAAATAATTTCATTTTAACACCTAAATTGTATCGATTAATGGTTTAAGAACGCTTCAGTTCGCCATTCTTCATACATTACCCATCAATAGTCCCAATTTGCCTGAAAATAATTTCATCTTACTACCTAAATTGCCTATCATTTACATTATTATAAATTTAACTAATCAATCATCTAAATTTAACGTAGCAAATCAATTTACTTGGATTTAGCATCGCCTTCATTAAGATTAACATTAAGTTTGATTAATTAAAGACAATCATTAAGAGAAATATCTAAAAAAAAAAAAAAAAAAAAAAAAATTTATCTAGTACTCTAACAAATAGAACTTATCCATAGAAATATAAGGATTCAATCCTAACATCATTAATTCTAATAGTATATATAAAAAAAAAAGCAAATTAAGAAATAAACAAAGAATAGCATATACGCCCAAATTGAGTTTGTCATAAGATTGTTCATTACGCAAATAAATTGATATATCAAATCTAATAACCCTTAGATAAATTACTTTTGAAAGGACTACACCTACAAATCAGATTTAAAGCAAATCGCTGATAAATCTTTACCAAGATTATTAATACACACGTAATATCATTCAGAATCACGATATACTTTAATTAACTATAAATCTTTTAATCAAGCTTTATCACATTTTTACGTGACGATAATCACTTTAATCAAACCTTTCGTGTTTAACAACATTAAAGACGTAAAAAAGAATCCATTTTACTTAGTCATTAACATTAATGAATTTTCTTTTCTGTTGTTATCTTTTCAACTTAATTTTTCTTGAGTTCTGTAACAACATCATCAATCACATTAGGCGTTGGTTCCTAGCAGACTCAATTCTATTGACAATTTGTCTTTTAACATTGATTACACTCCTCACGATTATAATAACAAAAGTAAATACAATTAATTTTTAAATTCTCATATTTGACATTAATACATAGCACGCCCTGATTAAGAGCATTTAAATCTTTCACGAACTTATTCATTAAATCTTTGTCGTATGTGAAATAAAAATAAATGACTGGAAGTAATAATGAAATAAAAATTAAAGCAATAAGTACTGGATTAAGACTCCACCCTTGGTATATTAATCATCAACCAGTAATAGTATTTTATCACCACACTAACAAATCGATAATAGATTACGGTCTTATATGTTTCGAAACAAACAACGACGTTAGACGCAGAAATTAGACAATTATAAATCATAAGAATACTAAAACATATAAATAATAATAAAATGGACCAATCTAACATACAAAATAATGATGAACCTCGTACTAACAAGTTAGTATCCCCCCTTACTACAGCTAATGTAACCTTACCAAATATTCCAGTTAATATTAGCTTCTTCTCAGGTGACGATGACGAAAATGTTATTGATTGGTTCGATTCATTTGAGTTTGCAGCCACAGCTTTAGGCTGGACACAAACAGATATGTTTAATGTACTTCCAGCTTATCTACAAGGAACTGCACGAAGATGGTATTATGCCATAATTTCACATGTACCTAGTGTACCTATTGTCCCTAGTGTACCTGATACGCAAACAAATATGACTGTGTCACCACCAGGCCCTCCCCAAAATTATCAAGATCTCAAAAATAGAATGATCGCGGATCTGTGTCCTGCTGACTACAGGTCATATCTTTCACAAGAACTATACAAATCTAAGCAAAAGGTCGGTCAATCTGCTATTGCTTTTATTTATGAAATTCATGAACTATGTAGAAGAATTCATGAAGAGACACCTGAAGTTTTTATCATCAGTATGATAAAAGAAAAATTATTACCACAGATTAAATACGGAATTGCTCTTCAAAATCCGAAAACTCTGCATGAATTAGTTGAGGCGGCTAGACTTGCTGAAAGAGCCATGCACAGTTGTTCAATGCCTTTCGATGCCCCAAATCGAGAAGTAACTCAGTTGCAAACACAAGTACAACAAATGAAAGAAAAACTAGAATCTCTCAAAAGATGTAACATTTGTAAAAAATTAGGGCATACTGAAGAAAGATGCTATTTCGCTAAAAGATCTGACAATAATTTTACTGATCGTAATCAAATTTCAAATAATTACCCATCAACTAGTTATATGCCCCAACATAATCAAGATTATCAACAAGTAATTACACAAGCTAACCAGAGTTATCAAACGGCGGCTAGAAACTACATTCCAGGTAATCCAGGTGTCACCAATAGAACCTTTGCTAAACGAACTTTTCCTAGAAATAATGCAGACCCTGATAATTGGAGAAATCGACCCTCAATATCTGCTAAAGAACCTGAAGTTAAAACAGATCCACCTAAAGGATCTGACTATAAAGGCAAACCTAAAGAAAGATCACCTTCACCTAAGCGTAGAGGTAGACCACCTAGTAAGGACAGAGGTAGAAGTCGAGGTCGTGGTAAGGCTCCACAAGTGAGAATCACAACTTACCAATCTGAAGAAGAAATAGATTCCGAATATGGGATTGAATCAGATGATAATACGTTTGTTAATCCAGTTGTTCATTTGCTAAACCAAAATCTTATCCAACAATTTGTAAAAGTAAATGGTTGTAAAGTAGATTCAATGCTGGACACAGGCTCAGAAATCTCTCTAATTACTAAGGATCTAGTTTCTAAACTCAATTTAAATGTTAGTAAATATAAAGGTCCTACTCCATTTGCTGCGAATAATAAACCATTACCCATTTTAGGAAAGGTGAAGGTTCAATTAAAAATAACAGATGGTAAGAAAATAGCCATAATTGACACCAAAATGCAAGTAGTCAATAACTTACCACGCAAATTTAAAGTTCTAATAGGACAAGATTTATTGACAAGAGCCCAAGTAAATATTGATTGCGCAAATAGAAAGATAAAAATAGGGGAAGAACAACCAACTGTAGAAGCAATTACTACCGAAGAAGAATCAATAAATGAATCATCAGATAATGAATCGATAATAGACACTTCAACTGAATCTGAAGATCTAAATGATCTACTAAATGACTTGAATGATTTTGTATCTTCTGACGAATATCAGTTAACAGAATTGACAGAAGATGTGGAAATTGAAGTTAAACCGATCACAACATTTGTTGACAAATCAGAATTACCTGAATTAGAATTAAACGTTGAAAAAGGTGTGTCAGGTGATGTAAAACAGGCACTATATCAGTTATGTAATAACTATAGAGAAGTCTTTGCAGTCACACCACAAGAATTAGGAAGAACTAATCTTTTCGTGCATCGGATTGAGACAGGTAACCATGCACCAATTTCTCAGTCTCCTTACTCTCAGAGTGCACAGAAAAGAGAAATAACAAAACAGATTATCAGCGAACTTCTACGAGACGGTATAATAACTGACTCTTTTTCACCTTGGTGTTCACCTGTGGTTCTGGTGAGCAAAAAGACAGGTGATTGGAGAATGTGCGTCGATTACCGTAAATTAAACGCAATAACTGTAAAAGACTCATATCCAATACCAAATATAAATGTTTCACTAGATGCACTGCAAGGCTCAGAATATTTTAGTCTTTTAGATCTGAGATCAGGTTATCATCAAGTAGAACTTGCACCTGAAGACAGACAAAAAAGTGCTTTTGTGACTAGTTTTGGCATGTACGAGTACCTAACCATGCCCTTTGGACTTTGTAATGCACCTGCAACCTTCCAAAGATTAATGAATTGTTGTCTTGGAGGATTGAAATACAAATGCTGTCTTGTGTATATTGACGATATAATAGTTTTCAGCAGATCAATCGAAGAACATTTAGAGCGTTTAGAAGCTGTCTTTGATAGTCTGAGAAAAGCTGGATTAACTTTGAAACCGGATAAATGTTTTTTCTTTAAGAAGAAAATTCTATATCTTGGACATATTATTAGTGCAGCAGGTCAAGAACCCGATCCCGAAAAAATTCGAGCAGTGAAGAATTTTCCTGTTCCGGTTACTTTGAAGGATATTAGAGCTTTCGTTGCTCTTTGTTCCTATTATCGCAAATTTATAAAGGATTTTGCTAAGATTGCCCAACCACTAACTCAATTAACAAAAAAGGAAGTCTCTTTTATTTGGGGACCAAACCAGATAGAAGCTTTTGAGTATCTGAAAAATTGTTTAGTCAAAGCACCCGTTTTGGCACATTATAATTGTATGTTAGACACTCAGTTGCGAACCGATGCTTCAGATGTAGGTTTAGGAGCAATTTTACTACAAAAACATGAAAATAAATGGAAACCTGTCGCTTTCGCAAGTAGACAAATCAGAGGCGCAGAGGTTAATTATCCTATTTCAGACAAAGAATGCCTTGCTATTATTTATGCTTTTGAGAAATTCAGACATTACCTCGAAGGAATTACATTTGAAATTGTAACAGATCACTGCGCATTGTGCTTCTTAAGGTCAAAAACTAAGTTACCCCCAAGACTAATGCGTTATGCAATGACACTGCAATCTTTTGAATTCAAGATAACGTATAAATCAGGTAAAATTCACGCAGACGCTGATTGTTTAAGTCGTTACCCAACTAATGATCCGGAATTTAATAAGCTCAATGATGATGATAAAGAACAGGGAGACGACATTTTTGCACTCCTAATCAGTGAACAAGAGGAGGAACATATTAATTTAATTGAAGAACAGAGAAATGACCCGACAACACAAGCGCAGATCCAACAACTAAACGACATAGATAAATTAGAACCTAGAATAAAGAATAAAATCATACGTAATTTTAGAATACAAAATAGTATTCTTGAAAAAAAAATCGTAACAGACACAGGAACTAACTGGGTTCCCGTCTTACCTGCAAATCTAGTCAAAAAAGTTTTGCAAAGTTACCATAATGACGCTACGTCAGGTCATTGTGGGATCTATCAAACGTATGCAAAATTGAAACCCAAATATTATTGGTCAAAAATGACAAAAGATATAGCTAAATATATTAACTTATGTGAGGAATGTCAACTTAATAAAAAGGGAATAGGTAATGCAGTTCCACCACTTAAACCGATCTACGTGTCAGCCCCTTTTGAAAAAATAGGAATTGATATTCTTGGTCCTTTGCCTCCTTCTTCAGGAAAAGAATACATCATTGTGGCCACTGATTACTTTACTCGGTGGGTAGAGATGAAGGCTTTAGCAAAGAAGGATGCTCTCAGTACTGCAAAGTTTTTAATTGAAAACATTTTATCACGTCACGGTTGCCCAAAAACGATCGTTAGCGACCAAGGTCGTAATTTTATTGCTGATACAATCAAAGAAATTGCAGATTTTATGAACACAAAATGGCAACTGTCAACCACCTATCATCCTCAGACTAATGGTTTGACAGAAAGAGTGAATCGAACGATTTGTCAGATGTTGAGTCATTACTGTCAAGAAACCAATCGTTTGAGATGGACTCAGATACTGCCATTGATAAATTTAGCTTACAATAGTGCAGCAAATCAAAGTACACAATACTCACCATTCTTTCTTCTATATGGAAGAGAACCAAATTTACCGATAGATTTGAAATTGAATCCAGAAAATAAGGAAATCCAATTCACTGAATACGTAGAATTTCTCAATAATGAATGGGCACTAGTAAAAGAACTAGCAAGAATAAATTCAGATGAATCAAAGGAAAAACAAACTAAAGACCATGAGAAAAGACATAGACTTAGGACATTCAACGTAGGAGATTTAGTATTATACGAGAAGCAAATAAGATTGAGTAAATTAGACTCGAAATATGAAGGCCCATATAAAATCATAGAGAAGGTAGGAGAAACTACTTATTTTTTACAGAAAGACGAAGGTCACGAACCAAAAAGAGTTCATGGATCTCAGATTAAACCATTTATTGGTGAAGAGACTAAACCCTCTCCTAGTGGTAAAAAGAGTAGTAAATTGTCAACCAGTTTACTACTATTCCTCCTTCTAACTTTGATAACAACTATCTGCGAATCTATCACGATTTCAGACTCACTAATCTGGAAGGCTACCTTTAATAAATACTTGAGAGGTTACATCCGAGTTAACCACACTATTGCTCTGGTTAATCCTTGCAAACAGATCCCTGAGTATGAAAGTTATTTTGATGAAGTGAATATCGGATGGAAAAATATTCAAAACGATGCATTAGATTGTGAAATAGAGTGGCGACATCAAAGTCAAACTATGGGCATTGAATGGGGGCCACAGATTAATATAGTGAAAACTTACCGAGGTTGTAAAGAATTCATCAAAAAGGGGAATCGTAGTCAATGTTATGATCGAGCTGATGAAATTTGCTTTGAATATACACATGTGAATGATATCTTCTACATCGCTAGACATACCTGTTTACGATACATCGAAGAGAAAATGAAAATAGTTGAAAATCTGTGCAGTCAAAAGGAAGTATCAACAAGACGTAAAAGAGACGGTGGTCTGGTAGCCGTAATTTTTATTTCTTCAATCATGATTGTTGGGACAAGTGCATTGATCAATAGCTTTACCAGCGGTTCAAGTACAGTGGATCAGATAACCAACGACGCTCTCACGCAGATTTCACAAGCTTTAAAAACACAACAAGCAAAAATGATGCACATGTCGGCAGAATTAGCAGATTTGAAGATAAGAGTCTCTCAGCTTGAACACAGTGCCTACGAGAACTCATTTCGAGCAGCTGATGTATCTTTTCAAGTGAATAGATTGATTACCGTTATGCAAGACACCATGAAAGCCATAAAGTTGAATAAAACTATTCCAATTTCGACTTTTGACTTCTTCAATGTTTCTTTACCATGTGGTAAAACATGCCTATTGACAAAGGTCTCGGATGCAAGATGTCAAGTTATCACGAAGAGCAATCAATCTCCAGGGGAAACTTATTTGCAATTTACATTCAAAGTGGCAAAAATAGCGACTGATTTGGTTGTACGAAAAGCTGATCCTTTTACACTACTTGAAAAAAGTAACGGTTCGGTCTGTCTTTTAACATACAAAGGACCACAATACGTCACTGTCAATTTAACCTCAAGAGAAATGTGTAGTATTGAGGCTGACGAAGTGAAAGATGAATATCTCGTACACTTTCCAAGTCATTGTGATGTATCAAAAGACGTCGAACTCTGGGAAAAGGGAAATTGTATTGAAGCTACAAAATTTAAAATACGAAAACCCCAGATAAAAATTGTGAATGATTATTACTATGTCTATTGCGTTGGGCATAATCTAACCCAATATGGAAGTACTGGACCATGTTTAAACGAGATCACTAAAGTATCAATGGATCAAAACTTTTCTATCGATGGTGAAGTGTATTCCTTTAGTGAACTTGCCACGTTGGAACATTATGAAATGACACCTGTTTCTAATTTAATTAATTGGAAATTGACGAATAGCAAACCGTTTGTCGAAGAAAAACCATACGATCTTGGGATTTTAGAAGAGCTCATTACACAACATAAATCAGAGATACATCGTGATGAATCATGGTTATCTTGGATAAAAAGAAGTCTGATAACATTCTTGCTAGGTGTCATAACCATTTGCATAATATTACTTATAATATCAAAGTTGATTAACACGATATTATTCTGCGTTAAAAAGCCTGTTATTGCAGTAAACATGGTTCCAGATTCGAACTACCAAGACTATAAAACACAATTAGCACCGATATCGATTCCATTGAGTTCTCTCTATTAACTAGATAATGATTGTTTCTTTTTGCTGTTATACTATAATATTAATTATAATTTAGACCCTATGGATTTAGTATCTACTTTAGACTATATTAAGTACTATTCAAAATCTAATTATATTATAACATTTTATCCAAATTTAGATCATTCAATATGTACCACGATCGTCTAAGACCAAGACAACAAAGCCCACCTGTCATCGACCTCAGCTTCGATTCAAATCAAAATCCAGTCCCATCCACTTCCCGTTACAATCCAATGGATTGGCAGGGTTACGCTAGCAACAGTAGGCGTGTCAATACTTCTTACAACCAAAATTTTGACCCAACTCCATCCACATCTCAGTCTACATCAAATTCCTCGGATCGGCGAAGATTCCATAGAGATTCAGATTGGGCTAACTGGACTCCCCCCATCGAAGATATAGAACCAAATGCGGCAAATCCAACAATATTATCTATCATGAACCAAGCTCCAGAAACTCAAGTTATGAGAGATTTTGTAGATTCAGATGCATACAAGGATTTTACTTGCATTGTGTGCTTCGAATTGATTCCAGATCACTATCAAGAACATACCTGCATGAATTGTAGGGCTTGCATGTGTTTTGATACCTGCTTGAAGGCTTATAAACTTACTCCGTTAAGGACTCTACCATGTCCTAACTGTAGGGAACCGCTCAAATGTACGCAAAGACCCCAGTTAGGTATAAAATCAATAAAGGTCTGGGATGAGTTAAAAGTATATTGTATGTTCCCTACATGTAGGATTATTGTAGATAACAAAAATTATAATGAACACATCAATAATTGTCTGCATAATGTCAAAAATTGTACTAGATGTACCTCGAAAAATTGGAATCAAGAAATTCATTCAAGCTATTGTATGGAAGAACTTAATTCTACCCGAAAAGAACTCGAATCCAAAAATAAAAAGATAGAAGAATTGACTGCAGAAAACACCCTTAGAAAACAAATGATTGAAGGAGCACAGACAAGAATAAAAGAACTAGAAAATATGTTAACTCAAAGAGAATCAGAAAACCCACATAACAATCCCACACTAGTAATGCCATCCACATCAAATCCGATGAATAGTGCAAATAACCCGCATGGGAAATATACTAAATTTACAATTAGATATTTAGATAAAACCTTCCAAATTAACAATATATCACTGCTTGAACCCGGCTCAGTCCTTAGACAAAAAATAGAAGAAATAACTGGCTGTAAGGTCGGTGCTATCCTTAGATTAGATCATACTCTGTTAGATGATCAAAAATTACTTAAACAACATCAATACTGTTTTAAGCCGACTGTAATAACTGTATTGCCTGTAGATATTCCTGTTAGTCAAAAGTCAAGGGTTAAGATGAATATTTTAGGTGTTGAATCATCAGAATAATATTGTAACTGAACAGTGGCTGTTCAGAATGGCGGCCGGTACATGTAACACACCCAAATTAAGTTGTTACACCCTATCGATCGTAGGTGTGCCTCGATCGATAGGGTGAATTTATGTTGTATTTTAACTTAGATTTAGAGGAATAAAATTTAGTTCAGTTCGAACTCCTAGAGAGAAAAGTTTAAAAATCTTTTCACTTAGCAAAGGGTTTTCGTCTAACAAATGCACGATTTGTGACTCCCGGGTGACCAGGAGTATAGTTATTATTGGCTAGCGTTGTCTGATAGCTATTATTTGCTTGGGCAATAACTTGTTGATACTCTGTATTAGGTTGAACAATATTTGGATTAAAGTTAACAGGATACTGTTGTACTCCAGTCGACTGATTCGAACTATTGGGAGTAAAACTAGCACCATAATTTTGTTGATTATAATCATTATCTATTCTTCTATTGAAATGACACCGTTCATCAGTATGGCCAAGTCTTTTGCAAATGTTGCACCTTTTTGTAAACGAGTCAAACCTTTCCTTAACTTGTTGTAGTTGTGTTTGCAACTGAAGCGTTTCTCGACTAGGTGCATCAAAAGAAGTAGAGCAACTATGCATAGCCCGTTCTGCTAATCTTGCAGATTCGACTAGGTCTTTAAGAGTTGTTGGATTTTTTAAATGGATGCCATATTTAATTTGTGGCAATAATTTTTCTTCTATCATACTAATTATGAAAACTTCAGGTGTTTCCTCGTGAATTCTGCGACATAATTCATGCATCTCATAAATGAAAGCGACCGCTGATTGCCCTATTCTTTATTTGGCTTTATAGAGCTCCTGAGATAAATAAGATCTATAATCAGCTGGACAAAGATCTGCGATCATTCTATTTTTAAGAGTAATATAGTCTTTTGGTGGGTCATCGACAGCCATAACTGTTCCTGAGATGGCATAGTACCATCGTCTTGCCGTGCCGTGCAAATATGCTGGGACAGCATTAAACATATCTGTCTCATTCCACCCTAAGGCTTTAGCAGCGAACTCAAAGGTAACAAACCAATCAATAACATTTTCATCATCATCTTCAGAAAAGAAATTTATATTAATGGTAACACTTGGTAGGGAAATGTTGGCTGTAGTAGCTGCCATTACATTTGGTACCTGAGAAGCGTTTATACCATTATTAGGAGCAATAGTTGAATCCTCTATTGAATTCTGCATTACTATTGATTTAATGAATAATGATAGTTATCAGAAATCTAAGAAACCAGGTGGTATATAAATACCGTCAAATGAGTTGATTCCAGTTAGACTCCGATCAGTAATAATTTTGTTATTATAAAAATACTTTACTGTAACTGGTTGCTGATAACGATATGCTGCGTGATTTCGTAAATGAACCTTTACTTCAACTATTTTAAAGTTTTCTTGCGGGCTTGTCATCTATGAATAGACGATTACCGTATGTGATTAATCTAAGTTCAGCAATAGTAACTATTAAATCTTTTCAAGTGATTAGTTGGTTAGCAAAAAATTGTTCAGAGATTGTTTACTCAAGTGTTTTAAGTTAATAAGATAAACAAATAAATTGTAAACTAATAAAATAATCGTTAAATTAATGGATTGGTGAATTACTAATAAAAATTAATTGGTTTATCATATAATTGACGCATGTGTTTTTTTATGTGGTAAAATAAGCTAAAACAGCAATGTAATGATTAATTTTAGAAGCAATAATTACGAATTCAGCAGATGTTTCGTTAATAGTTTTTGATAATTATAAACACAAAATGTTAACATAGATGAAATAACGATAAATTTATGATTGAATTTGTAATCAACTTTATGTTGTGACGTTCTTTCAATTTCGATAAACAATCTAAATTTCTTAGTACGGATAAACAATTTAGTTTGGTTAAATATTTGTTTAAATTTATGAGGAGAATTCATTGGCAAAGTATGTACTTTTGACTTTCAAATGACCTTGAACATGCTATAACGTCAACCTGTTAATTTTTTTCTTAGAGTGAGTTACAATCTAATAAACTGTTCAACATTAGGTTTATTTTTATCATATAAAATTTCAAATAATCTGTTTAATTGCTCTTGAGTTATTCCAGTTTGTAGTAGACAGAACATTAATTTGATTTGTTGCACTGTAAAAACATCCATTATGTTGAGTTGAAACTTTGAATAGAAAAAACCAAATGATAAAGTAGAACTAGGTTCTGACCATCATGTTGATTTTATAACTACCTATTTTAGTGTCTATTCTCGTCTTTCGTTTCAAAACATATGAGACCGTAATCTATTACTGTTTTACTGGTATGATGATAAAATACGATTATCGTTTGATGGTTAATATACCAAGGGTGAACTCTCAATGCAGTACTTATTGCTTTGATTTCTATTTTACTGATGTCTGCAGTCATTTAGTGATTTATTAATCATTCTTATATCTTAAGTCTAAAATTCTAAAACATCTAAACCTGTTTGATTAAATAAAATTCATACTTGGCAAACTGGGTTCACTGAGTATTATCCTGATAATTAAATGACTTGTTTTAAAATTAATCGAGTTAACAATTTTTTAACTGAATTCGCTATTTAGTAATTGGTTAATATAATGCAATTAGCTGTTAGTTTTAATGTGACTTGCAAATAACAAAAAAAATACTTGCGTGTAGACTAATTAAAAAGAAAATTCATTTGTTGGTTCAACCTTGGTCACCAAAGGCTTTGGTTACAAATAAGTTGTGTAGGTTTCGTCAGTTGTGTATTGGGTTAGATAAGATGAAGTGAAGATCAAACTTCACTCCGTTTCCAGGTTAACTTGATGACTTTGATTAACACTTCGTAAAATGTTTCGACTTTGCTGGATGTGTTTGTCAACTGTCCAAAGTTTGACCGTTTATTCTCAAGTGAATGGTAATTCGGTATGATCTCCTGAAGCGAAGCAAATATGATTAAACAACTTATTCCTTGAATCAGATCAATAATAGATCAAAATGCAGCTTTATAATTTAGTAAATTGTTGAGAAAATCAATGATAATTAAGTGATGAAGTACTATTTGATTGTCACAAAGCAAAAAAACTAAAATACCAGAAATCTTATCTTATAAGATAGATTGGACCAGTGTCAACCTTAGAATCAATTGTATCCATGAAACATAATCGTAAATCTACTTAAATTAGTTAGATTTCACAAAAATCACTTAAACGAATATTAATTGAACGGTGATAACAAAAATCTCAATCACTAGGAGTGATTGTAAGGTGAAGTTTTTGATGAAGTAAATTGATGAGTTTTCCTTAAACCACTGGTTGATTATTTAGCACTTTAACATAGGTGAGACACTTCAAGGGTTAAATTAAATTATTAAGAATTAAAGATTTAAGAGTTTTACAGAACAATTGGAAAGGTGATTAAGTTTTTCACAATATTATTCATTATTAAGATATTATTCAATAGTTAAATTCAAGTTACTCCACCACAGGCATCTCCGCCAAATTGAAACTCTTTTCTAATTTTGCGTCCCTCTTTATTTCGCAGTGAAGAGTATTTATACTCTCCACCAAAAACCAGATGGTACATTTTTACATAAACATGTAGTTATTTTTGTTACACTAAATTAATGATATTTTTATACCATGAAACGAAATGGAAGCGCGCGTGAAAATGATGATCTTCGACTTTTTCAATGCTTATCCATTAATTAGATCTTATCTCTAACTTATCTAATGAAGCAATATTTATAAGGTTGAATGAGAGTATTAGTGTCTGTTTACTTTGTTACCCTTGTCAAATTGGTAGAAACTGTTAACCAGAATGAAAACATAGGTCAATAGGTCAATTCTTATCTGATTAATTTATTAGCTACAAATGTTTTTTTACTTTGATATTAATCTCAGGTATTCATTAGACCAGATTAATTAATTTCTTATAACTGCATATGTTTATTATCTTGCACAGGTATGCATTAGACCAGGTTAATGATGTTCTTATCTGATCAAAAATGGCACTAATGTTTGTTTACATTTGAAATATAACCCTATCTTTGTTTTGGTAGAAAGTCCCCTGCTTACCCGGGTGGAACATCGTACTTTTTCACTACTCATAACCAATTTGATTTTGTGGTAGAATAACCAAAATAAAAGTTTAAAACATTTTTATCTTTATTCACGTAAAAAAAGACTCACAAGTGTCAGCAATCAAAAATACAACATGCTTTTGCTTTTGGTGTTTATAGCTACTTTGACAATAGCCATCAATGAAATTCATTCAGGTAAATCTCATTGAATCGACTGAAAACCCCTTGTTGTGCTACATTTATATTTCATGTAAACTAGATCTACTGCAAAAACAGTGACGTCTGAGCGTGTGTATATTGTGATCGCTGTGGGAAATTGTAATAAAATTATAAGATTTGATAGATAAAACGGAAAGTCCACGAACTGAACATCGATATTGACAATTCATGAGTACATTTGACGTTCCTAAAGACCAATAAAGCAAAATTAGCTGTCCGCTTTTCGATTTCGGCATTTGGATGCATCTAAAAACGCATGCAAATGCTCGTAAAAAAGCATACAAAATTTGTCGAAATCGAGAAGTGCGCAGCTTGATTCTGTGAAGTGGTTTTAGTGAATAGTTAGCTGCTAATAAATTGTCGACATCAATTTAAAAGCTATCTCCGACTTTTCAACTCCAACCGGATTCGGCCCTAACAGGTCTTCTAGGGGCTAACGGGTTCAATTTAATCAATCGATAGATAAGGTGCACGCAAAAATGTGCTGCCATCTGTTGTTTGTAACGATGCTGTCATCTATTGGCGATAAAATTTATGAAAATTTGGAAGTGGGCCAATGTCAACCAAAAACTATACAGTAATACCTTGGCTTGGTATGATCCTATTTTCAAGATCTTAAAAAAATCGTTATTATAAAAATTGCGTTATCGCGGCACGCAGATTTCTGATTTCACCTTACAGTCTTCGCTTCGCTCAGACAATTATTTCAGTGATGCCCGTTGATCTTCCATTGTATATTGAAGATGGTAACTGGTTGATAAAAGCAACGCTTACAGACGAAGTACGTATGAATAGACATTTCTTATTTCTCTCAGTCATTCAATTGTCCAGATTTTATGTTACAGGGTAGCTCAAAACAAATGAACATCAATGAATACATTCAATCTGCAAATGGAAAAATAAGAGCAAAATAGTTGCTAAAATAGACGACTACAATCCAATTGATATCTTTTATACAAAAGCAAATCACTACGAACGTTTACTTGTTAGAGGTTTGTGATAAAACTTTAAAATCTAGCATTACTTTTTGACTGGTGTCAATTCCGCCTCAACTGTTCTTAGGTGCTCCCTGTGCCCATCTATTGTATCGAAAAGATCGTTACGGGTGGAATTATAGCCAGCTTGATGAACTTGGGAATTATACCTTTGCCTTTGATTTGATATTGGATGGACCTTCAGTTATTTTCAGAATTAATAAACTCGCCCCTGTCTGGGTAAGTATGCTCGATTTATTTATCAATATTTTTCACTGAAAATAAGATGGAAACTTAATCATTGAAATTAATCAAATGATTAAATACAATTTTAGAAAGCAGGTCAAGATGATTTTATCAGGGGTGTACGACAGCACAGTGCAACCTTTTCTCTTGATCCTCATCTCAATGTGACGTTTTACTACAAAGGTAACAGCTTTGAAGGATTGAGAAAACCGACACGGGCTTTGTTTGCTGGTTATGACCCAAACTCTTACCAACGAATAGAAGATCAATATTGGTTTGACTTATATTCTATTACTCGAGTTGACCAAAATTTCGATACTATTGTTACGGTGAGTAATATTACACCTGTGGCATTTGCAGCAAGTTTTAATCAAACTTTTTCTCTTCAAATTCAACATTGATTTAGCCTGAACCTAGAATATTCTGTGACAAATACTTTAGTAACCCTTCAGCCAAAAATAGTGCCCCTTTTCCGAAAATAACTCAACATGCAGTACATTTTATTGCCAAAAACCAAAGGTTTAAATGCTGGACCGGCAAAGAAAGAAGAAGTAAGCAATATCATTGAGTTTAATTGGTCCATAACGAAATCGATTTTTACAGGTTTATGCTGATGAAAAGAATCAAGTGTTGAGAATTAAAAGTTCAGCTTATGGAAAGGATAATGGAACCTTTATAACTTATACATTTTACGATTATCAATTAGGAATTGGATATGAATTCTTAGAAGATGGAAAGTGTTCAGTTTTTCCAATGAATTTATCAGCACCTGGTATAGTTAAAGATTCATCATTGGGTTATGGCATCTATAAACTTGATTTGAATCGATTACTCAACCTTGATTTGAACTATCGTTACTTGGGAACCGTACTTTTCGTAAGAAGTCTAATAACATTGATAATTCTCATCTTGTATTTCAATTATTTAAAAAAAATGGCAATAAATAATTTCAGGAAGATCGAGATGAAATGGGAATTCATGCATGGGATACACAATGAAAAAGCGAAGATTGGTGGAAAAACTCTTACAAATGTCATAACTACCCAATATTTTAGTGAACTAACAGTAAGTCAAACACAATCTGTAAAGAAACACAAACTTAAATATTCTGGTTCAAACAGGATGGACGATCTGATTACGCACTTGTTGGGACAACATTGAAATCCTATGATAGCAATGTAGGAATAAAACAACTATCAATAATTATTCATTGAGACATTAATCTTCAAGATCTAAAAGAGCTGATCCGAAAGAGCTAATAAGAGCTTGTAAGATGTAAAATGATTGCGTCAAAATATTTTGAATAAGTCTAAACTCAGCTTACGTCAGTTTGCAAATAACTGTAGTATATAAACGCAATCCAATCGACTCATTCGTAAGTTTTAGAGACAAGAATATAATTTATGAAGTGTACTGTGTACGCAGACATTTATACTTTTGCTTGAATGAGAATTATTGCGTTAAACTCAAAGAGATTTGCGTGTCAACTTTATACGCTGGCTTAATGCGCTCGTTAGTTTGCTTGCATCAAAAGACTTGGGTTGACTGGCAAAGCACGTTAAGTTTGTTCAAAGTTTATAGACTGAATTGAACCGAATATGGAAATCTAAAACTGGTCAGTTAGGGGCAAACAAAATTTGTTAAATGGATAAGTTCTTTTGAATCTTGGGTTACTTACGTTTACAAAAGTTTACACCCTGAATGTTTCTTGAAATATTTCAGATAAAAATGTTTGCCTCCCTTACAACAAGCTACTTTGATTTTGGTTACAAGATTAGCTCTTTAAATAGCATGGAAAAGTTTTCCGTTTGAGACTGCTATTCCGACCCAACAGACAGGAAAACTATAGCATTCTTCTTTAATTGCACAGGTAAGCAACAAAATATGTTCAAGTGTAATATCAGTATCCGATTGGTAAATAAAGTTGTCGAAAAGCCTAGATTTTAGAAAGATTCGAGCTTAGATCTTTTCCAAGTAGCGAATCAACATGCTATTATTAATATCATACTTTGATATTATTCATAATCTTCATTGTTTTCCGAAATATGCAACGAATGTATTTTCTTAGCTATTCATGCACGTAATCTTTTGTTCAATCTTTTAGATAATACTTGTGATTACTTCAAACAATTTTACTACCAAATCCAAGATAAAGTTAAAGAGGCACTCGTCAACACTGGAACAATTTCAGCATCAAGAATTGCAAACATTGAACCAATAATAAGTTCTAAAGAGATGATTATTTATGTTTCGATTTTGGACTTTCCAAGACTAAAAAGTAATGAAAAAGTTAAGACGAAATTTCTGCAATTTGCTAATACTTTGCTTTATTCTGTACAATGGATGCATTCAAAATGCTAAATATAAAATTATCTGAGAAAAAATTATCAACTTCATCAAGCGTTATAATCGATGGCGATGAAGAAGATTGTTTGAGGATAAATTCATATAAATATGAACCATTTACGTAAGTTTTTCAACAAAAGTCAATTTTCGTTTAACTTTTTGCCTAATTTACAGATCCATTGCATTCTGTAAGACTAAGGATGGTAATGTATGCCAGAGAATCTACGGTAACAAAAAAACTCGTTGAAGATAAAATTAACGGAACGTTTTGTTCCGATTTCATGACGCTGTTGAAGAATATTTATCGTTATAACCGAGAACTACCGTTTGGAAAATATTCATGAGAAACTCGCTCACATTGAACTCTCATTAACTTCACCCAATAACAACGAGATGTTGACTCCATACCAAGTCACAGACGTAACTAAAGTCAATGACGATGCAACCAATTGATTATATGAAACGATCATTCAAAACGCAAAACTAATCGAAGATAAACAATCCAAGTTGTTGGCACAACTGACTTAAGCTCTTGCCATCGAAAATGTGTTCAGTCAGCTGAGAATAATTGTCAATCTTTTTCATTTTGCACTTATGATGATCGAGTTGAATGCTTTTTATCGGATATTTCGATTGTTTCTGCTAAAAAACTAGCTCATGATGCATCGTGTGGTACTTATTCAATTGAGAATCTAACGAAATATAAGAAAATTTCGTTAAAGAGATTCAACAATATTGAAAAGACTGTATCATTCAAGAGTTCTCTTGGAAAATGTGCCTCTTTTTGTTCCGATTCTGATTCATGTATGATTTTGCTCTGGTTCGTGTAGTTTTGCAGGTTATTACACGGATGAATCAAGCGTTTATAGTGAAAGTTGTATATTCGTAAGTAAATTGAATCTGTTTTTTTATCAATCTGAAGAAATATTTAAGCTAAACTTTATTTTATCTGCATCACAGCAAAATTATTGGACAGATTTGAATTAACTGGAAAATGGACCGTGGTAGACGTGTTCCACACTGAACTTAATCTCAATGCTGATCAATGTGCTGCTCTCTGTTTTCAATGGAACGATTATGAAACAGTTTGTCAATCTTTCAATTATTGCCCAGCACATGGCAAAACATCGAGCATGTGCCATTTATCAAAGTATTCAATACATGACACTAATGAGAAACTGGTTCACTCTGATACTTGTCAAAATTACGAAAGGACTAAGCAAAGCGAGAATGAGCACCGAAATACTGAGGTAATCACTAAAGTTACCCATTCTGGAACGATTTTCGGAGTTATCATACTTTTTGCTACAACTGGACTGATTTCTGGAATTGTTGTTGCAGCTGTACATTTCAAATTATTTTCAACTAAGAGCGATGCATATCAAATCAATATCCGTAACACATTCAGTTGGTTTAAGCTAACTGACGATAGAAAATCTATGAATGTGGACGGTTCATTGCAAATGTCATCAGATTATGCGGTTCCTGCAAGTGAATGACTCCAATAAAATATTAATACAAAATTGTAACAATTCCTTATGTTATTACGATCTTTAAACTTTCTGAAAATAGCGTAGTTAAACTCCACACCAATAGATGGGGAAACTAGTTGCACTCAATGTGTTTCCTTCAATTTTAGTTCCCATCATTGACAACCGTTTAGGTAGTTGATAGTCTAATGCAGACTTGAAGTTATCCATAACTTGATCTCAAACTTGTGATTCTGATATTACTAAATGATTTACACAACTTGGCATTTTGATGAAATGACTGATCCACTAAATGGTTTATTGGGTTTGCATCATTATTAGCAGTTTGACATTCTTACACTAGATTCATCAACGTACAATTTTATTGTCATTCAGATCGAGAAGAGAACGCACTTTGCTAAAGAGACAATTTAAAGAAATGAAATTTTCTTGTGTTGCAAAGTGTTTTGACAATTTAGTCTTTTTGATTTATGATTTGTGAAAAATTTCAACTTTTCAATGATTTACAAAGTTTAAATTGCCAAAGATACGTTCATGCACTAAAATTGTAAAATAAACTGAGCAGGGAAGGAAATCGATTCATTAACTCAAGAGGTTTTAAAAGGAATAGTCCGATTAAATGTCTTTTTAGCTTTTATGAAAAAAAAGTGAAATAAAATTTAACTCAAATTATCTAATTTTCAAGTTTAAATTGTTCAGTAAAGCTTGAATTTTTCACTTTTCTGTTCCATTTTTCATCTTTTCCCAAATAAATGATCACTTCATTTTCACCAATGTAAAGTTTTGTTTTGTAAATTAAATTTTTTTCTCGTTTGTCCATCACTTTATTCAACATTAACAAATCATCAACATTCTATTGTAACGGAAAAGTTTATGAACAAAAAAGTCCAAATCCAAATAATGGTTCTGTTAAATGATAGTCTAAAATTTAAAGTCCCAATATGACTAAACTAAGGGATAAAATGAATTTAAAACAAATCAATATCCAACTGGAAATGGAACAAGGAAAAGTTTTTCTCAAACCTTCATCAACTTGTTACTCAACTCGATTACTTGTTTTGTTTCATTTGATTGTTTCCAATCATCACACTAATCTATATTATGATAAAGTGGACAGTTTCCTTTATCGTTGAACGAGCATTGAAGCTTTTGTACTCTTTCGTTGCTTTTCCTCTTTCCTTACTTTTCAAGTAACAGTTCTCATGTCTACAGGTTTGCATTGATGAAATCTGACAATTGATTGACCATCGATCATGTAAAGGGAGAGAAGAAAAGGAAAAGTTTTTCATCTTACCTGATGATGATGATGATGATCGATATTATTGATGTAATAAAAAAAAAGGTTGGCTAGCGATGATGATGACTACAATAAAAGAATAATTGTAAAAGGTAAGAATACAAACCTAAAGAAATGGAACCTCAAAATTGAAGTTACAACAAGTAAGATGTGATGAAGATGAGGAAGAGAGAAGAGTCAAGAAAATAAAGTCTACGAAAATGGTAAAGAAGAAACAGTTAAAAGTGGCATTTTCTTCTTCAACTCATTTTCGCAAAAGAATCGCCAAAGAAGCGCAAAATAACAAAACGAGACTTTACAATGTTATTTTTGCGTATTACTTAAACTTTTTCCTTCTTGTTCGCAAACTCATTGACTATTTGATAACATTGCTTCAACTCATCTCCTTACTGGCACAAAATAAAGAGACAAAACGCGACTCTGTTTAACCCAACAAAATAAAAGGTAAATCTTGAAATGTTTCGAGGAAGGTTTTTTGTTGAAGGGGAAAAAAAGGTAGAAAACTCTTGTTACGAAAACGCAAACTTTAATGTAAAAAAGAGAAAAGCATTTCAATGAGTCCATTTACCCTGGCCATTAAAATAGAGGTCACACTTTGGGCTTGAGCTGACAAAAATCAAGGTTGAAAAAGTTTTCTTTCTCTTCTTGAAACTCATCATTGTAATATTATTAAACAAGTGATATGATTCCTTTTAATGTAGATTGAACATAATTTCCTATTTTCTCGATTTTCAATTGGAAATAAGACTTTTTTTAAATCCATTAAACTATTGAAAAAAGGGCGAACCAATAAAGAGTTTTTTTTCTTCATTTCTTCCTGTAGTCGCCCGAAACTTGCATTACAAAATGCAAGCTACGTTCAGTGTTATCATTATCATCATTTAGTCGATATTCAATAACATGAATAGGAAGAAAGGAGAAAAAAAGAGACGAATTTTTGTTTCCTTTCCTCTCTCTCTATTCTGGGCCAAATACTTTTCGCTATCAGACAAAATATCGGTGTCACATTATATTCATTGTGGATACAAGAAGGGACACATTAATACATTTATTTATACTATTATTATACATTATATAATAATAACACCATTGATTGATTCTTTTACCCTAATGTTTACTACGACAGTATATTTTTATTATATTATGTTATCAACTAATTTTATTTTTATTATATTTTCTTCTTTTCTCTTCTTCAGCTTCTCGTCTCCCTGTTTGGCTCAATAAATTTAGATAATATCATTCTTAAGTCGCGTTCCAGGTTTGAAGGACGATCAAGATGATAATGATGATAGTGTTGATGATAGTGATGAACAATTTGTTGAATGCAAGGAAAGATAATGAGAGTTGAAAGAGAAAGCGAAAGGAAAAGGAGAAAAATGAAAAAAAAACTCTTTTAATGGCCTTAGAACCATCAACATCTCTCTTCTTGCCCATCTTCATCTCTTCTTCTTCTTCAGGCTTAATTCCATTAAGGGCCTTGCAAATACGGTTAAACGATTTGATTATTAGATTGACCAAGAATAGTGAATGGAAAGCGAAAAGTAGAAGCGAGAAAAAAAAGCTTAAGTTCTTTCAATTCAATATTATTTTATATTATACAATCAGTGTATTATAATATAATAATAACATTGGATAAATACTCATATTCAACATATATGAAGAGAGGGAAAAAGAAGAAGGCAAAATAATATTATCTGAAAGAGGTTTACATTGATTTAATCGGTACAGTCACTTACAAAATAGTAAACACGTTTTTAAATCATTATTACTCGTTCCGGTGTCAAAGAGCAGCCTCTCAGGTTTCATCTGGCCAACAAATGAAAAGTTTTGGAAAAATGGTGAAGGGCAAAAATATCGAACCAAGGCGACGCATTTGAATATTGTTTTGTTGCAAAAATGTCAAGCTTTACTCGAGTTTTACCTGGAAAGGTAATGGTGATATATGGACACCTTTTTTTCGCTGTTAATTGGTCATTTGGCCGGTTCTTTTTGAAACAATCTATTTAACAAATTAAATTGTTTACTTGCTTTTTTTTACTCAAGTCAAGATGATGATCAACATCGGAAAAGCGCATTAGATGGTGAACCTAGGAAAGCGAAGGAAAGAAATGAAAGTTAAATAAACATTCATCACTTGCCAATCCATCAACAGTTTCCTGAAGATATCTTCATGAGTCTTTTTTCCCCGCTTGCAAGGCATTGAAAGTGGATGAGAAGCAAAAAACTGTTGATGATATCCATAAGCGTTTAAACTTTTCCGGACTTTGAAAAAAAAACGAATAATGTTGGTGGAGAAAAGTAGGCGAAAAAAGAGATGAAAACGAAGGCAAAGAAAGTGATGGACAAAAAAGGTCTATTTATTTATATTGATGAGGAGAAGTGAAAAAAAGGAAAGGAAAATGATGTGGATAATGTTGATGGAGAAAAATGAGGAGATGCAAAAAAAGAGAGATGAAGATGAAATGGATAAGAAACTCTTTGCTCAAATCTGAAAACCATCAATTGGACTTAGGGTCTTAAGTTTTTCTCCTTTTTCGTGTCATCAATAAGAATCTTTTTTTTTCCTCACAAGTTAACCGATATAAAAAGATTTACCTTTTCATCTGATGATGGTGATGATGATGATCCTTTACTCTTCTCCTTTTTTTTCCCTAAGAGAATCTTTTACACTTGAAATGACACGCTTACTCCTCTTGTGACCTTTACTAACTTTTATATCAGCATCATTATTATCATCATTATCATGACCGTCTTTTTACATCAACAGCAACAACTGTTTCAATTGAGTGCTCAATGGAATAAACTTAATTTTATCCCAAAACTCCCAAAAGGTCAACTCTGAATAATGTATACACTTGCAATAGAGTCTGGAAGAGTGTGTAAAGAGAAAGGCTAAAGGATGAATTTAGGTTGTTGTCAGAGCATCTTTAAAAATTAGCTTCGACACGTGGCTTAATGATTGTCGCCAGATTAGATGGTAATCCAGCGTAAAGTTTGCCTCATCAACCTGATCAACTGTTGTACAATATTGGCTCTATTATGGGTTGAAGGTCTGAATCCTTTTCAAAAGGTTCAGTTACTTAAGGTCATCATATCAATGAATGGTGATGAAAATGATAAAATAGGGAGAAATTTCAATAAAAAGAAAATCACATAATTAGTTAAACATGACGACATGTAAATCAATCATGGGCCAGATTAGGTTAGATTAGGTTGGATCAAGATGAGGCTTTATTCAAAACCAAAGCTTTACCAGTGTGACAAAAAGCGCAAGTTGAAAACCAAAATGAAAATTTTCTTTTACTATCGATATGGTTGAAGCGCGATCAACAGCTATCAAGAACTTTGATGGCTTTATTCTGATTCATCATGATGCCACTTAAATTCATTACTATTGAAGGCTTTTGTCTTAGATCATTATGAACAATAAATACAAAGTGATGATTAAACTCTTGACATTCATTTCGTCTCTTTTTACTCATTCGATCGCAGTAAGGCTGCATCTTACATGAAAATCACTGTAATCGTTTATTTCATGAAATATTTTCTCCATTCATCTAAACACTCATTGAGTTTGCTCAATGAACGACCTTAAAATTTTTTGTTTAAAATGCAACTCTGCTCAATCCAATCATAAAGGTTAACAAATCGAGTTAACATTTTTTGAAAAACATCAACTCTTTATATTTCATTTAACAATAAATCAACTTTTGACTTTGCTCTGAATTAGCTTTTGATCTAGTTATCCGTACTTCTACAATTGGCTTATTTCATCGACTTATGAAAACATAACTCAGGTAGTCTCAAGACCTTTCTGTTTCTGCGTCAAGATACACTAATATGACGAAAGAATCGATCGTCTCTCGAATGAAAGATACAAACTATTTGCTGATTGCTATTGAATAAAATCATCCGTATCCTGTATTCGCAAATCAAGTTTGCATGATTCCACATCTTTTACTTTCACTTCTTTAACATCGAATCAAATCAATCAATGAATCATGAACAATCATCATTACTGTGTCATGTTGTAGCATGTGTTGGCACTCATTCTTCAACTAAAGACGACAGCTTGATCTTGGCGTACTTTCATTCTTCTCATTCAGATTTTGATAGTTTTACTTTTTCACTCGTACGTTCTGAATGATTATTAGTTTGAATTTCAAAATTTTTCAACTACAGTTCAGCTTATCATGATTAAAATAAATGAAAAGTAAAATTCATCACTTGTGGATGTTAAATTTTCCCATCAATTTCAAGTTCATGTTGAATAATTACACTGAGTAACTGATTGAACTGATAGCAACGACCATCAAATAGATGGACAAATATGCTCGCAAAAAGAGTGACAGTCTTTTAAGAGAAGAAGCAAAGTTTCATGTAAAGGGCGCAAGTTTCAATAAGAACTTTCCTCTTCATTCATTAATAGATAAGAAAAAATTTGCTCCTGAAACACCCAATAATTTCAATAACATGAGACTTTCACCAACAGCATAAATCACTAGCAAAAAGAGTAGGTTTTTTGATTAAATAACCATTTACTTTATTGTAAGGGAGAAGCAAAAAAAACTCCCAAAAAAAGTGACATTTCTTCAGCAAAGAAGCTCTAATGAATTAAAGATTATCATTTTCACCATCATTTGAAAGTGACAATATTTTGACTGCAAAAAGAATAATTGCATGAAATAGAAGAAGGGAAATGAGTAAAATTTCAAAACTGGTATCAGATAAGTGGGACTGGGAAGGGAAAGAGTAGAAAGAGGAAAAATATTAATTGGTTGAAATGTGTTATATTAATAAAGTACACATCGAGTTGGCAGGTAAAGGTAAACCAGAGGTAAGGAAGAATTTATTTTGTTTCTTCTTGCGCTTCTCTTGAGTTTCATGGCTCAAGCTGAGAGCAGTTTGTTGCAACGTGATTGATGGCGTTAGCAATTACAACATTTTTTTACAACCTTAATTAGCCTGTGAAAAAGGAAACAAATATGGTTCAAATTTAGCACATTGAAATTGAACGAAAGGAGAAGAAGAAGAAAAAGATGACTTTTTATCACATTTGAATCAATTATACAGAGCTTATATCAAGTCCGCATCTTTTGCTCTTTAGGCTAATTATTGGTCACAATCTTTGTCCCTTTACTATCTGTGGCACCGGGTTGGCCATTTATTACTGTTACAAGTAATGCTGCATTGAACTGCTTCGTTCAATAAACATTTTATTTTCTTCTTTTTTGGCCTTTTGCTTCTTCTTCTTCTTCTTCTTCTTTCTGCTATCTTCTTTCACTTCTCATCATCAAGATCATCTTACTGTAGTTTTGTTGAAACTTTTTTTCTTCTTCTTCTTCTCTTTCTTCTTACCACAGAATCAAGGGAGCAAGAGATAGTTGAGCAATGCCGAAGATGATCTGTGCACCTTTAGGTCACGCAAAGTCTTCTTTGCTCTTTCTTCTTCTTTCGCCATCATCTTTCTGATGATAACTCAATTAACTTATCAGGTAAGTAATAATTCATCCATTTTACCATGTAAATATTTTTCTTCTTCTTTTCAAATTATCTCTTTTTACCATCAACATCATCATCATCTTTCACGGTGGCTCAAACTTCAGTAGCTTTCAGTTGAAAAGTGATAAATGTTGTTGTAGGAAGGAAATCCAAAGAGATGAGGATAAAGAGAAAAAGTAAATGTAAATAAGTCAAATTTTATGCTCAATATTGAACTGTAAATGAACTTTTACTTTTACTTTATTAGACCTTCTTTTTTGTTCAACTGGCCAGACAAACAAAAAGTTTGTAAAGCTCAATACTGCTTACATGAACAAGTATAAAGACAATTGTTTGAATATTTGGTTGGCTTTGGAGTAACAAGTTTTGTTGTTGGAAAACAACGGAAAAAAAGAAGAAAAATTTGTTCTTTTGCTTTCTTCTTTCAAGTCGACTTAGCCTTTCGTCTTTTTTTTTGAGGCTAGATTAAGATGATATTATGATTAAGATTGGAGAGGAATCAATGAAAGGGAAGAAAAATGAAGATTGTCTCTCATGAACTGGAAAATTGTACAGAATATTTGCAGGGAAAGAGAAAAGGAAAAATGATAAGGAACAAGTGAGAACATGAAAGAAAAGAGACGAAAAATGAAATCAACTCATAGGAATAGTTAATATACACATTACTATAGTTGATCCCTAAGGCGGGTAAGATATGGCTTCTTCTTTTTCGCCATCATTTTCTTCTCCATCTCCATCATCATCTTCTTTTTTTTCTCTTTTTCTTCTTCTTTTTCTTCATCTTCATCTTGCTTGCTTGCTTTTCCTCCTTTGAGACGTCGAGATGGAAAAGATGATTGAAAGCTGATAGCTTCAGTTGTTCTTCCGCTTTTAACAAGAAGCATCAGCAACACAAAAAATACTATAACAAGAAAATAAATTCACAAGCTCTATAAATATGATCTGTTCAAAGGTAAATGAAAGACTCGATAATGCAGGAAACAGGTTAAATGCTCGAATCACCATCCTGTCCATTCTTTGATAATCGGAACGGGAATCAAAACTCTTCTCTTGTCGTTAAAAATAAATTTCAGCTCTAATGGTGTGCAGACAGATACTTTTTGATCAAAATTAAATGCACCTAAACACTAAAAATAAACACTTCTAAGGTCAACTATTGCGACTTATCCCATGTTCTGATTACAAAAACAACGTGACATAACCCGATCATTTCGCACTTCATTTCCATTTGTTGCTTATGTATCATGTAAATGGACACGCACATGATGACTAAAATTTTAGTTGAAATAATCAAGACTGAGATTCAATGTCATAATGTAAACTATTGAATTTTGATTAGACGATAAAGATACAATTTTCATTCATTATATTCATCTAGTTTGAAGGGAAAGTGGATTCATTTTCAAGAGAAAACGAAGTTATTCGTTGAGTATCAGATCTTAGTTATCGTAGTTACTGATGAGTTGTTACTGGATGCTATCGTCGGAAGTAAATTGACTGAACACCTCTAAGAATCCCGTCATTATGCAGTAACGATAACTCAGTGTGGTCATAGGTAAAGCTATGTTGGTGTAAACAATATTTACTGTAAGTGGGTTTAATAGAGAGCAAGTATTTAGGTTTGGTTGGATGTAACATTAAACTTGTTACTTTGGTCTAAATAGATGACGCCATCGTTGAGCTGCGATCTTTTCAAATTCACTCAAAGTTTATCGATTGCAAGTTTGAGCAGAGAATATTTAATGTATTATAGTTTGAGAATATTTTGCACATGAAGATGACATGGGACTCAATAAATCTTTATCATTGAAACAATAAACTATAATAATATTTCGATCATTAAACTTTGAAAAATAATGAATAAACCGTTAGCCAGGAAATGAATTGATTTTAATATTTTATTGAACAGTAAAGTTTCAATTCTATTTTTGTACATTTCACTACAATTGATGGTTTCAGGTGATGAAATGAGTTTTAAACAGTACTAATTATTTCGATAATTAACATGACTGAATAGTAAAAAAGTTTCAATTGAAATTATAATCATTAAAATGTTGTTAGTCGGTTGGATAAGGTAAAGTTGTAAAAGGTTTTTCTGTTTGATAAACTTTGTTCAAGTCTAAAATTAGTAAAACAAAAGAAGAGAAATTTTTTCCCATGAATATTATTGAGATTGAGTGAGGAAAGGAAAAAAAAGAGAAGAAAGCTGATAAAATAGAAACAGTTAACATATAATTCAACTCGGAAAAATGTTGATCCAATGCTCACTCCTCGACTACTTATCATCCAGTTTCTATCTGTGCATTTCACTACATTTACCAGTAACTTGGGACTGTTTATTCAATCAAAGTTTCTTTCATTTTCCCTTCCGATTCTTGTTAAACAGATATCAACATTTATCATATTGGGAAGAGGGGAAGAGCAAGAAGATGAGACGAGAGAAGAGTAAAGTTAACCTAATCCAATGGTTCATCAAAAGGAATGATGAGAAAGATGAAACTTTGAAAAACCTGTTGTCTAAATTTACTTTCACCATAACCAGTCGAAAGGCGGATGAAAGAGAAGAACAGAAAAAGAGGATAAAAAGTGGACTGAGAGTGATGAAGAAAGAAGATGATACGAGGTCAGAAGATGAGGAGAAAAGAGTGGAAACCAAGGCAACCATGACAATATGAGTAGAGAGAGAGAGAGGGAGGGAGGGAGGGAAGACGGAAAAGAGCATTGATGATGTGATATTGACAGAGACGGTTACCTTTAGTCTATATCGTTTGGAGACAAGAAGAAGATGAAGAGGAAAAAAAACAGAAAACAAGGAATGATGAACAAAATGAGAGAATCAGTGAGTTCATTGAATATGTTCTGTTGTTGGTGTTACCCATTGTCAGTGTTTTTTGGCATTGTTGAAGGTCTAAGGTTGTAATGGCTTATGATGATGGAAAAGGCAGAAGATGAGGAAGAAGAAGAGTAAAGGAGAAACACTTTAAGCCGATTAACTGGCTTTCATTGAATACAAAATTGATGGATAATCCATGAGCTTTTAATACATTCTCTGTCTCTCTTTCATCATCATTCTCATCATCCTATCTTCACCAACAATTTTGTCATTTTTCCTCTTCTCCTTCTCTTCATTTTCTCTACCTTTTTCTCTTCATCTGTGGTTTTGACTTGATAATATTTACAGATTAATCTTACTAAATATAAATAAATACTAAACATTATCATCGGCCATTTCAAGTCGAATGTTTTCTCCTTTTTTTTTGTTTCTTCTTCTGTTCCCTTGGAATATTATTTTCATTATTATCATCATGATAATATTATATGGTTATAAAGAATGTGATAAAATGAAAGTCTCTCCGATGTTGGGATAAGATAAATAAATAAATAAAATGTTTATGGTCAGTTTATCTGATGGTTCAGTGAAAGGCTATTCAAATGTTTTTAGATGTTAATATTGATTGATAAGAGAAGGAGAAACAAAAAAAAGAGAAAGAATATAAAAAGCGAAAATCCTTTGGATAATTCAACATTTATCAATGAAGATTAAGCAACAATTTAATAATATAAAAACTGTGAAACTCCAAATGGTCCAGTAATTGCGCTTATTAGCCCAAGTTGAGGCCAGCTTGTTTGGTTTGTAAAGAAAGGTATTGATAAATCTCTTTATGGTTATTAATCAATTTTCAATGCAATTTATTGTCTTTACCTTGAGGTGAACATTAACTGGTCATTTGGTTAACCACGAAAAATGCAATAAAAAACTGCTTTAAAGTCAACTTGGGCAACTTTAAAAGTTTATCAAACTTTTCATTTTCCCGAACTTCTTTGAAACACTTTTTTTTTCGCCAATCGGTGAAACCATTTTTTTCCGTGTTTCAATCAACTTTTACCAATATTGTACACTTTAATAACAGTAATGGTTCTAATGATAATATTCATTGTTAATAATAATAATCTCTGTGCAACCTGTCAACTGAGTATCAGAATTGTGTTTAGCTAACCATGAAGGAAAAGGAGGCAAAAAGAGAGAAGAAAAGAAAGTGGAACAAAAAAAAAAGTTTTGACCGAAAAAGGAATATCTTTTTCTTTCTCTTTCCCCCTCTTGATCCCTTCTTGGTAATCAAGGGCATGAAAGTGTAAAAATATAATCAAATAAATTGATTGTCCTAAATCAATGTAATATTATTTTTTATCATTATGTTTATTATTAACATTATTTTTATTATTTATTTGACTTTCAGGGTAAAAGTCAAGTCACTATGAATAAATTCAATTTGGACTGTTGTTATTGTTGAGTCAAGTGTAAATATACAATTGATTCATGAATGGTAAAACCACCGAAAAAAAAGAAGGAAGAAAAAGAGAAATAAATGAGAATTAAAATGCATTCAAATGTTTCCCTTTAGCCTAGGTGAAGGTTACTCTGAAAATGCAAAATATTTCGAGTAAAGAAAAAACGAAGCAGAAAAAAGTTGATTTAATGATATCGAATCATCTCAATCAAATGATGATGAAGATGCAATGAGCGTTTTCTGTGTCAACATATGATGAATAAAGTCAGTGAAAGTGTCTATTCATCTGTACAATTTGACTTTGTTGGCCCAAAGAAGGAAAACACGGAAAGATGATGAATGTCGAGCTTTGATCACCAGTCGACATATTCATATCAAGTGAAGAGAGAGAGAGCGAGAGAGAAAAGTTTGATGAAAATTATGTCAAAAGTGACTTTTTGCTTTGCCATCTTCTTAGTTTCTCTCTCTTCTCATCTTCCTCCAGACTATCGAATTGATTTGTGTGCTTTTATTACATTTTTTTTCTTCTTCTTCTTCTCATTTCACAAAACTAGCAATTCTCTTGGTTGGTACAATGAGTGTTACAAAGACACAAACCAACAACACTGAGTAAGTGAACTGATCTGATACGGTTTGGTGATTTTTACTGGGTTATTAAATCAAATCAGAAGATGAACAAGAAGAATGGAAAAGCAGAGAAACATTTTAACACAAAAGATTATCATTATCATCAAAATGATTGAGAATATGCATAAATATATAAATGGTGATTTATTCAATTCTTTACACAGTATTTGTTTCATGTAAACTCGAAGACCATTTTCAGCTAATTTTCATCCATCATTCGCATTTCCCTTTACTCGATTCCCTTTCTTAAGACATGTTATTATCATTTCAATTATTATCATTAAATGTACAAGTGTTTGTGTAAATCTTGAACATTTGAAACTTTTTTTTCTCTCTTTTACTTTTTTCTCTTCATTGGCCTGCATTTGACTAATTAGACATTCGACTTGAACGTCATTCAGTCTTGAAAGTTGTACCTTGTTCATGGGAAAATTTTAATTTTCCAAATGAAGTTTCAATTGTTTTCGATTTTCAATTGTTAACCTTAATTGTTTCCTTTCATTGTTTTGCAGTTTTGTAATGAAAAAATTGAATTCGTCATTTTTTCACTTTACATTTTTGTTCCATGCAAAAAGTTGTCCAACTGTAATGATTCAATGAAATTGCAGGTTAATCAATCAATTGTTGGTTGAATGAAGAGAAAGGAAAACGGTGAACAAAAAGAAAGAGTAAAATGTAATCAATCAATCAATGATAATCAAAAATTGAGATGCAAAAGTTTCAAAATGAAAATTCAGAGAATCACTAAATTGAATTAAGTTAAATTGCATTTACATTTCATGAGCAAAGAAGGCTCAGTATTTGTTTTTTTTTCTTAACCTTTCTTTTTCTCTCTTTTCACACTTTATTGTTCCAAGTTTAGAGTCTGAACAGAAAAAAAAGGTTTGCCTGAATAGATAAATGATAATGCTGTGAATAAGGAGAATGAGAAATGAACATATTCTTTACAATTCAAGAGAAAATCATGGAAACATGAAAATGATGATTATGTTGAAAAGGAAAAGATCAGAGTCCAAATAGAAGATAAAAAGTGTAAAAAAGAAATAATAAATTGTTCCAAACTCTTTTCACACAATTTCGTCGGAAATCATTCGAATTGCATTCTTGACTTTGGAATGAGCAAAAAAAGAACATTTCAAGCTTTCAATCTTTTCCATTCTATTTTGTTCGCCACTACGTGAAAAGAAAAGCACTTTTTGCAAACCTGCAAATTCCAACGAGCTGGTGTTTTCCTCATGAATTTTTTGTTCTCATTCAGCTTTTCCAGTGATTTCTGAAACGAGAAAAAAAAAGTTTCCATTTTTTGTTGCTCGAAATTTTAGTTTCTTTCCATTCAGTTTTTTCAGCTTTCCCCACCTTTAGAGTCACAGTAACATCATTTTTGCAAAACTCCTCTTCACTTGAATCTTTCCATTTTTTCGCTCAACTTTATTCCTTTCCATTTCATCTTCATTTCATTTCCCTTCTCTTTAGCCATTCACTTTTCATCTTCTTTCTCTGTCCTCTTGTCATCCATTTCCATGTAATACTCTCATCTTGTATCGTTTAATGTAAACTCTTTTTTTCACTCCATCCATTGATATATTTCAATCTTCATCATCATCAACTTTTTCCTCTTCTTTTGCTCCTTTTTTTGTCGCTTTTGTTGTCAATCAAAAAGTTTTCAAAATCATTAAAAGAATCTGCTAAAAGATTTTGCTATTTTTCAAAAAAAAAGTTCAGCTCATCATCATTTAAAGAATGGAAAATTATCTTTATTTTTTCACTTTTCATCCTTTCTCGTTGATGCACACCAAGAGAAAGTAACCAGAATTTTGAGAGGAAAAAGGAATGAAAGAAAATTGCAAAACTGATACCGAAAATGAGGTGCAATGGCAAAGATCAATAAAACAAGCTGAAAATGGGTTTCAAAGAGTGATAATTATCCTTTGATTATACATTGACAGAAAAAAAGGTCACTCATTAGGATATATCAATGATGATGATAATGTTGAATGATCAATTGAATGATCTTTAAATACTCGGATAGAGTGAGAAGTGATTTTGAAGGTGTAAAAACAGTAAAATGGTAAACAAAAACTGACTCAAGTTTCAATAGTTAATCGAACAATCATGTTTAGATCTCTTATTTATACTTGAATAAACTATCAAGAGCATCATAATCTGAGTAAAGATGCACTGTTGAAGTAAAGGCTCGAGAGAGAGAGAGGACAAAAGCAGAACAAGAAAAATGGGGAAAAAAGCATATGGAGAAGAAGCAGGAATGCGGGAAACTCTTACATAATGGTGACACTTAACGCGTGTTTAAGCCACAGTTGAAGGCTCAGCTTGCACTGTTTGATGACTTACTGTGTTCACTTTAAAGACAAAGATCTATTCCTGGTTTTACTCGCCATTTTGCAGTTTTTTTTTCAAACACTTTTACTTCTCTCAAGATATAACAAGAATAGGAAATTTATTTATATACTTGTAATAAACTGGTAATAATTTGATTGGCAAGTGTTTTACATCAGACAGGGAAGATGAGAAGAAGATGAAGAAGATGGCAAAAAAAACTGGAAAAGCGGAAAACTTTTCCTTTCTTGCAAATGTAGTGATATAAATATGATAAAGTGAAAGCCACTTGTAAATCCAGTGAAGCTGTAAATGAGTTTTAAGCTTTACACTAATCGATCTGAAATCAATATCATTAGAGGATAAAAATGAAAACACAAACAAATCAACAGCAAGGACGGAAGTTGTCGATTCATTGAGGATTAGATTGATTAGCAAGATTGAATGTTTGTTGTTAATATTATCTTGTAATAATACTTGAGATATAGTTCAACATTTCTTCTTGTTCGCCTTCTTTACCTTAGCCTTTTTACTGTTGCCTTTAGCTCACATCTAAAAGCTCTGTTGATCACATTTTTCTCACTTTATTAGCTATAAACATAAACTTCACTCCCAGTGATTCCCAGTAAGATGCATTGGAAATGTTTATAAGAAGAAGAAGAAAAGGAAAAGTTTGAACAGTTGAAAGTGAGACGCGTGTAATCAACTCCTTCCTATTGCGTCGAGTCTACACGTGTTATCATCATCATCATCTTCATGTTTGCAAATTGAAAACTATGGATTGAGATAATTTTTATTTTTGCGTTTTCTCTTTTTTTTGCCTTCTCCTGCCTTTCCATAGGTAATCATTGTGATGGCTGATGATAAATACTGAGACTGAACAGGACAAGGCAAGAAAACAGACACACGCATTGAGCCATGGATCCAGCCACGCATAACCCAACAAGAGGCCCAAATGATACACAAGTTGTGCCGTAAATAGTGATATGGGATAAATAATTTTCATTTGTTGTTCTTTTCGCTTTTTTGCTGAAAAACATATTCTTCTCCACTCAACAATCAGTTTGTCCTTTTCTTTCCCTTTTCCTCATAATGCTTATACAATCAATTCGAGTTTCCTTCCGATTCATGTCAAACTTTGCGGTTTCAACAGAGTATCAGGCAAGAATACACAAACTCAAATCTCTTTTTCTTCTCTTCTTCTTTTTTCATACAATATTTATTATAACCAATTCAGTCTTTTTATTCCTGTGGTTCCACGAAATTATTGTCCAACTCAGTTGAATCAAGTTCAACATTTCTCTTGCACTTTGATAATTTAATTTGTTTGCTAAATCAATTTCGATACATTTCCGATGGTAAAAACGAAAACTTTTTTGGATTCTTTCAATAGTTTTCCAAAAAGTAGTTCTTTTCACTCTCAGTGTCTTGATTGTTGGCAACAATGTTATTGATTTAGTAAATTTCCAAAATTTAATCTTTCAACTTTTCCCTTCAAATCGATTGATTAACTTGCGAAAAAATGATTTTGTCTAAAAAACAAATTATCGATCATTTTTCTGCTCGAATCTTTTTCTTAACCGCAAATCAATACTAAACATCATCTTGTAACTGATTCAATGAACCATCAAATGCAAATGATTAAAGTCTGCAAGTTGATATCATTATTAATACATTCAACCAATTAACATGGAATCGCGAAATGATCAGTTATGCAACTGAGTAATGATTCATGGAAATGCACAGTACAATGCTAAGTAAATGAGTAAATGGTTGCAACTTTAGTTGAATTGTCATTCAATCGTCAAAGAACTCTGGAAATGATGGAAATGTTGAAATGAAAATTGAGACTTGTTTTGTTCCCAAATTTTCTAGTTTTTTTTAGTTTCTTTTACGTGTTTACATTATGTTTAGATAATTTCTGTTTATATTTTTGTTCTTATTTGTTTTTATTTATTTTTTTGCGTCTTTTGATATTCATTCATCTGAACAATCAATTGGGGTTAAGGAAATAACAATCATGAATAATTGAACATTGAATTTTTTCTTTTGAATAAATGTGGACATTTGAATGGTAAAAATGTTGTCTTTTGCTTTGATTAGTTTTTTGTTTTTGTTTTTCAGGACAAGAAATAAGCAAAATTGTTAGAAACGTATAAAGATGGAAAAGGATGGCAAAATGAATGAAAATGAAACACAAGTTGAGAGGGGAAAAAAGAGACAAGGAAGAAAAATAGAAACTAACAATTGTTTCAATTGATTTAGAGTTTTATTAATTGTTACATCTTCTCTTACATCTTTGAAGAGGGCAAGAAAGGTAAGGAACAAGAGATGGAGAGAGAGAGAGAAGCATGAGGATGAGAAATTGCATGATGAGTTGTTCACATTGAGGATGAAATATTTATGTTGAAATAAGAAGATGAGGAAAGGAAAAAGATGATGTGGATTGAAAAAGATGAAAATAAAGAGTCAGAAAAGAGAAGAGGAAAAAAAAGAAGAACAAGATGAAAAATAAGAAGAAAAGAGGAAGAGAAGGAAAAGGGGAAAGAAAAGGAAGAAACAAGGAAGATTCTTATATAGGCAAGGTGAGATATGGAGTGGATTTCAAGCCTATAGAGTAGGTTTTCACTGAATCTTGGCATCACCATCTAATAGTATAGATGATGATGATGATGATGAAAGATGGGCAAGAGAGGTAAAAGAGAGTCAACAGAAAGAGATGGAGAAAATGGAAAAGAAGAAAATGGTGGAAATGATGATGACGGCGGTGGTGAAAAGATGGGAACAAATCGTTGAATAAGGTGTAAAAAATAAAAACTTTGTTGAGCCTGAATGTTATACATGAAGAGGACAATGATAATTAACGTCAATATGTTGTCCTAAATGAGGATCATCTTGATCACAATCGCTTTGTATTTGCTTGTAGTCGACTAATGTTTTCCAGGGCGGATGATAACTTTGGACTTCGATTGGATGAGGAATCTCATGTTGTACTGGACTGGTTGCTACCAATGGGACACCTTGCATGTTAGCAATGCTCTGTAATTGCCTTCCATCCTGAAGAGAATAAGAAAAGGATTAGAAGTTTAAACATTTTTTTTTTTAAATTTTCTTTGTTTGGTCAACAATTTGAACAGAAAATATTCAATTTTTTTTCTTCTCCCTTCCTTTTACCATTTTTCGAGTTTATTTTGAAAAATTTTGCGGCTCAACTTTTCGATTAAATTTTGCCTTTTGCAACATTGAAAGCATCAATTTTCGATTGGACATTTACTTTTCTTTGAGAAATTATTTTTACATTTTTCTCAGCTAAAAGTGAACATTAAGTTAACCCTTTTTTTTATGGATCGAGTGAAACTCTTTGGATTACTCATTTTGCCTTCAATGGTTAAACTAAGCAAATGTTTCATCCAATTTAATCTAATAAAGTTGATGAATAGTTGCAAGTTTATGCAACCAAATCACCATTATTTTCACAATCTCTAACCCTTCAGATTTTTATGGCTTAGCTTGTGAGTAAGCCGAGTAATGGTTCATCTTCAAGTATCTTGATAACTTTGTTTATTTTCAATCAAATCATTTCTGATTTGAGGTGAAAATTTTGCTATAACTTTTTGCAGTTGCGAATAAATTTTTGGCTCAAAGGTTGATTTCATCTTAATTGATAGAAACTTTTACGAATTTCAAAACAACAACCTTTTCGGCGTTTGATGCAAAATGATGAGCATTGTTGCAATATTTACTCTAACCTGGAATGTAATTCAAATCGTCCAACTTGTGATTCGACATTTTGAGATCAACTCTCTTTAAGATGAGTGCAATCAACTAAGAGGATTGATTAATTAATTAATTGTGACAATAAAAATTAGATCAAGTTCGAATGAAAATCTTTATCCAATCAATCAAATCTAGTTGAGCACTTTTTTTCTCAAACAAACGAATAAAGATTAAAGTTTCATTTTTACTGAACACAAATATCAGTAAAATATGGAAATGTGATTTGGAACGTTGATTCATGGTGTTGGTAAAGACGTCAGTTTGCTTAATAATCATGGAAAAGGGGAAAAAGTTATTCATGTGGATTGTTACACTCAATTGGCTAATCAAGTAAGTAAGTAGCAAGTAACAATAAGTGTGCAAAAGAGGATGAAGAGTCTGAAGAGGGTCGGAAAGAGTCACAAAAGTGCGATATCAAGATTATCAGGAAAGATTGCTTTACCTCGGCGGTTAAATTGATTGAAACAAAGGCAACTAGAAGTGGTGTGATTGAAAGACTGAGACAGAAGAAGAAAGAAGCGAGAGAAAAAAAAGTAAATGAAAAAGGTAAACAATCAACGAGACATGCTGATAGGTAAGTGTCTCGAGTGTCTCGTAAAGCCATGCCGAACACCTTTGCATGTATCGGGTGCAGAGTAAAGCAAAAAAAAGGAAACACCAACAAGTATCGTACGATATCAATTGAAGATATTTATACAAGAGAATCAAAAAGCAGCCGAAGAAAAACAAAAGTTTACCTTTTGTTATAACCAAATGATTCAAGTGATTCAACTTGAATAGCAAGAGAAATGAATAAATTGCAAACTCGGTTTGATTGGAGAAAAAAACTTGCGGAACGAAGGCAAATCGAAAAGCAAAAAATTAGAGAAACAATTTCTTCTTTTCTTCAATTGATTTTCGCTATTATCGCTATTATCACTGCTATTATAAGATTAGCAGCATTTTTATATTGAATATGATTGTTGCTCCCACGCTGTTAGAGATATTGAGATTTTCTCAAATGATAACCCTTTTCCGGTTCATCTTTTTCATCGTTTTCTCTCAAATTTGTCTCAATTGAATAGAAGATACTAATGGCTCTATAGAAGGCGAAACAAGGCCCAGAGTGATGATAATGATGAAGAAGAAGAAGAAAGATGAACAAGATAAAAGAGTAAAGGAACAAAAAGATGATGCTCAAGGCAAACATTATTTTAACCTTAACCATTGAATGGATGAACAGAAGAGGGGAAACAATGATGAAAAGTCGAGAAAAGAGTAATGTGATGAGAAGATGGAAGATGAGTCGAGAAGAAAGGAAACGGAATCGGAAGAAAGTGAGAGAGAGAAAGAGAGAAGATCTGTAATAAATCTGAAGGAAAAAATGATGATAAACAGAGTAAAAGATTGTAGGAAGTGGAAAATGTTTTCAGCTTTTACAGGGTAAAAAAAGAGAGAAAAGGGAAAAGTTACGGATAAAATTGAAAAGCATCTAATGAGTAAGTAATGAGATATGAAATTAGAGGCATCATCGTATAGATGATGATGATAACAAATATCAAGATAATCATGTCGTTGTTGTTGATAATGATGATAAGAATACCCGTGACAGTGTTTTGCCTCTTTCGAGTAAACCAATAAATTTGTAAATAATATTTGTATACAAAAACGTGGAATGAAAAGAAATGCAAAAATCCCTCGAGTAATTTTGTTCCTGTTCTTGTCCTTTTTTTTTACTGCGCTCAATATAGTGTCGAGACTAAAGTTGCTTGTAAAATGTTCAGGACAATCTTGCAATTTGTCATTCATTTTTTGTTCCAATGTCAAAGGATGAAGATGAGCGAGAGAAAAGAAAATGTATCAAAAATTGAAATTATATGCAACATCAGCTAAACATCTCCTGAGAATTGAGATGAAAATCTATTTTCAAGTTGAACCTTCAAGAGGAGCAACTTTACAGCCTTACAATAACCAGAATTTTAAATAACAATATTATTATTGCATTATCATCTTTTCTGTATTAAACTTGAAGATATTAATTTACTTGTTTTCTTGGTAATTAATCTAATTTAGTGGAACAAGGTTACAGGGGAAATTTTTTTTCGCTTCTTCATTCTTGTTCTTCTTCTTTGCCTTCGACTTGCTGCAAGATGAAACAAAATTGATAAATGAAATTGAAAAGATAAACTGTTCTTTACAGGTTGCAAAATTATTTTCAAACTCGAGAGGATTCATGACATGTTACATGAAGCTTTTGCCACAAAATTAATAACTTTGAAAGAAAGGAGAGAGAAAAGGGGGAAAAAAGTTGAAAAGTAAAAGTCAAACATCAATTGGATTCTCGAGGTTTAATCATTAATATTTGAAGTAAGCCAAGTCGACTGTTTGCATGATGTATAATTGAGAGCAATCAAATGATGATATTCGGTCTCATCAAATGTTTCCATTCATGAATAATTGATTATCTATTATTATCATTTCCACATTGTTATTAATGGTATTCCAGGATGGTATTCTGAACCAATTCAGGGCAAGATTTTTTTTTGCTTCTTCTTCTTCTTCTTTTTTCTGTGATAATTCTCATGTATCTACTAATCGTCTACATTCAAATAGTCATGATGATAAGATGTGAGGGTAAACAAAAAAGGTAAAAATAAGCGAAATGAAAGTAAATGGGGAAAATGATGGAAAAGATGATATTCAATTCTAAACACGTTCAAGTTATCAGTTTCTCTTATTTCATCTTACAACATGAATAAAACAGTTTTTTTTTCTCATTGCATTTGGCCGCTTGCACGTACAAGGTACAAAGCTTGCTGGTGGAGAATCAACTCGGAATAATTCAATAAAACCATGAAAAATAAACAAACAGAGTGAGAAGAGAAAACGTAAACAAAAATTTCCACATCAACAAGTATCTTCTGAAACTCTAATTGAAATGAAATTTCGATTAAATCGTTAGGCTTGACTTGGGTAAAAGTATTCATTGTTTCAACATTAAACACTTTTTTTTTCCTTGATTCACCTTTTCTCTCGCTGTATCCATGGTTAATGATATGAAAATTGTGGCCAGAAAAAGTAGCAAAAAAAATAATAAAGATGAGAGAGGAATGAGGTTAATCATAACAGGCAAAAAGGTGAGTAAAAGTGTCTATCGAGAGCGACATGATTTACATAATAAAATGTGGTTACAGTGAGAATCATGTGAATGAGAGAGACAAATGTTCAGTGAAGCGATAATTTTAATTGATTCTCAATGCATATCATGACAAAGTTGAAAAGTGAAACAATCAAATGCGCTATAATATAAATATAACTTTATGTTCAAGTTGGACAGAGAGAGAGAGAGAGAGAGAGAAAGACTAAAATGATAACAATATGTGTACATATATTCATCATTATTAAGCTTGCATTTTGGTCAAGACAAGGAAAGGTTCAATGAGAATGTTAATATGAACAAAAAGTAAAGCTCATTGTTGGCATTATATTCAGCCTGTTGACCGTTTCACCTTGAAATTAACCAACCATAGTAAATGGGTGATTCTGTTTTTTTGTGTTGCTTTTTGTTTTTTTTACTTGACTCTTTGTTTCAACTCAAGTATATGGATACAGTTGAGGGCAATTATCAGCTTACACAAAAAACTGTAATGATTAATATTAAAAAAACGTAAAGATGAAAAGGAAACAAAAAACTCTGTTTTTGTGTAAAGATGATATTGAACCGTTTGCTGATACTGAAAGGCTCAAGAGTTTTAGACTTTTCCATGTTCTGATGCTGTTCGAGATGGACATTTTACTGAAAATTGATATCTGGTTACGAATCTTTGCCCCTGTTTGATAGAAGCAAAATACTTGGAAAGAAAATGAATTTTCGCAAATTTTCTGACTTTATGAAGTTTCTAACCATTGAAGTGTTTTTTACCGATCCAATTTTCTAAATTTCTGAGACAGTTTGGAACTTTTTTGAAGACTTTCTCATAATCTTAGATAAGTTCTGAAACACGAATTGCAAACAATTTTTCACTGGATTGTCATTAGAAATTTGGAAATTGATCATTTTTAAGAACCTAAGATTTGCAAAAGGTTATGATAGATTGAAAATTTGCTCAATAAGATTAGCTTTCTTGAAAGGAAGGAGAATTTAGAAATTATATCGAAAGTCGAATGTCTGTGGTTTTGTTGAGTTACTTTGCGATTCATTGGGCAGTTCATTTTATGCTTTGAGACTAGCGTGTTATGTTTAATTGATGGAGAAAATTGCTGGTCTAATGACGGACATTTGGAAAGTTGATTTTATCGACATTTTTTTATATTACAAGTTGCTTTCTGCATCATAGAAGCAAAGATATTGAGCAGGAGGAGAAAGGTGAATGATGTTTTGGGTGGGCCAATGTTAATATATTGATGAGGAAGAGAGAGAAAAGATGATGATGATGAGAGGGAAAATGAGCTTGAGGTGACCCGGGAAAAGCCTTAAATTGAGGTTTTACTATCTTAATGAATAAATAATTTCTCTTCTTTCACTTTTTACCCGTTGTTGGTTAAGGTGAAACATTGTCCTTTAATTTTCTGTGGATAACAAGGAGGATGATCATGATGATTATTATACTGATGATCATATCATGATGATGAAGAAGCATAAAAGATGAAAGGGGACAAGAACGTAAACTGAAAAGACCTAGAAAAGCGAAAGAAAAAAACTTTTTTTTTTCTTCTTTTCACCATTTTCCTCATGATAAAGGTTGATACAACTAAAAAAGATAATCAATAATAAAGTAAAGAGAGGGAGGAGTAAAGACATTAAAGTGGAATCCCGTAAGATTAAAAGTTTAATATTTCATCAAAAGGGCGTCTCATTGATGATATTGTTGTATAATGATGATGATGATCACCAGTAAACAGGCACGAAGCAAGTGAGTTGAAGCTGTTAAGTCATAAACAAGCAAAAAACCTCAAAACATGATGCAAATGGAAAGGTAAAAAAGAAGAAGAAAACAAACAAAAAGATTATCAATTAAAGATGAAAAGATTGTGGATCAAGCAAAGTTGAAAAAAGACTCGCAATTCTCAGCGACATTATGAATGATGGACAAAAATGCCTTTCAAAATGTATTCATGAAAAAATAGGCGAAAAGGTAAAATGAGAAAAACTGAAAAAAAAATGTTTGTAATGTTAGCAGTTGAATGGTGGTGAAAAGCGATGCTAAATGGTCGACTATTTGGGTTGGTGAATTAATAAAATGTGTGGATATTGAGGTTGATTGGTTAGATTGAATGGTTAATGCTTTTTATCCTCGTAAGGGTGAAAAGGCATGATATTGAGGATGAAGATGATGTACAAGAGCGAGGATTGTGTGCTTTGAAGGAAGAGGAAAGAGCTTTTAACATTAACTAACTTGATATCTTTATTTTTTTAAGCTTTTCTTTGGTTCGCTTTGGCTTACAATTATTTCACACTTTTCACTGTCTTTTATATCAACATTGCATTACTTTTTCATTGTTACCGTTGGCTGTTGTTGTTGTTACTCTTTTGGTGTCTCTTCACCATCTCTTCGTGTTTAACCTTTTATCCATCGTCCTCTCAATGTCGGCCGTTATCCTCACTTTGTCAGTTTCACTTTATATTACTCTTGATTCATCATTTGTAACAGATTTTATCTCTTCTTCTGAGCGTATAATGTTTTTTTTCCTCTCATAAAGGTAAGATGATGAAAACTAATAACATGAAAAGATCTTCTCTTTCTTTTCTCTTTTCTTCTTCTTCTTCTTCTTCTTGCTTCTTGTATGTTTAACAGTAGGCACATTAATTGACTAGGATTGCACTTACACGCCACATTACGAGTTAAAAAGCTTATACCATCATCTATGCTTGAGTAAGTCTCTTTTATCACTGGAAAACATTTATTTAGTTTTTACCTTGAGTTAACAATATATGCACAATATACATTGGCCAGAAAAGGATGAGTCTTGTTGGATTAGAGAGTGAACCAGAGAAAAGGTGAAAAGAACGAAAGGTTAAGGGCAAAGGTTTCGCCAGTTTCAACAAAACGTTTCAAGAAAAGGAAAGCTTGGCCACAATTCAACCTTCTTGTTGGACAGCTTAATTGTGCTTCTCCATTCAGACTCTTGACTTGCCTACCCTTCATTCAACCTCTGTGTCTTTGATGAACAAAATGAAGAAAATGAAGTAAAAACAAATGATAACCTTTCAAGTTGATCTTTTGCCGCTTCTTTTCTCGTTCTTACCATCCTTTCACTGTTCATCATGCCAAATGAATGTGATATCAATTTGTTACCAATCCAATTAATAATCACCAATCAACAAATCATCATGTGATTACTGTTGATGATGCATGATCATTAAATGATGTCAATGGCAGAAATCATTTTCACAGGTTGCCTTTTGGATGACAATCAAAGCTAATCAAATTAATTGTTTAAAGATTGACTTTTATCGCAAGACAACTCTTCGACTTCATTTGTATCTTTTCATTTTCATCTTCTTCTTCTTTACTCAATTTCACTGCACAAATCAATGAAACAGATTTACTGTTTTTATCTTAATTTCCTATGGGAACAAGATTCTGTATCATTTTACCATCAAACCTTGTATATGGAATGCAGGATTGCGCAGGAAAAGAAAATGAAAGGAGAAAATATCATGACTTATTTGCTTTTTACTTTTCTATCTGCCTGGATGAAGCTTTGCACAAGAAATTCCCTTGATAAAGTTGATTGGTCAATCATGTGGAATCAATAGTTTTTCATGAACATACTTTTCGCCCGAGAAAAGGAATCATTGTACACTTTTGCTACATGCAGTTGAGAGGCAACTTGTTCAGTCTTTAACCTGATTCCCGATCAACATCTTTTCTCTTTTCATATCAAAAAAAAAAAAATGAAACTTTTACTTAAACTCATGAATTCTTATCTTCATCTTTGCGTCTAAGCTTGATAAAATTGATATCAGTTGCAATTAACAATTTTCACTTTATTATGATACTGATGATGATTTATTGACATCAACATTTCTCTCTCTCTCTCTCTCCCTTTCTCTTCTTTCTATAGTTCTCAAGTTCAATATCATTGCACTCTATGGATTGGTTCATAAAGATGTGAACATTATCTAATTCTCACTTTGAAAGGCAAAGGAAAAGACAACTTAATTGAAACTGAAAAACATATTTAAGGTAATCTAGTTGGACCATTTGTAAATAAATGAAACAACCGGTTTTCGGGACAAATCTTGTTCGGTCAAGGAATATTTCAGGCAACAGCGATTAAACTTGGTTATCATTTCTATAATTGATGTTTGAATACATCATGATATGAATATTTAGTTGTGTGCCTTGCTATGTGTAACCTAATGGACTTGCAAATCAAATGTTTGATCTAAGGTTTGATGAGAAACGGCAGAGACGAAAAAATGTTGAAAATTAAACTGAAAAAGTGAGAGCCAAGTATTGATCAGATTCAGACCTTAAGGTGAGAATTGTTTATCTATTTCTTGGTTCATGAATGAATATTTTCAAGTTGACTTGTCCGTATTTGAGTAATTTGGAAATTTTGTCAATTCTAAATGAAAAGTTTATTCTGCAGAAAAAAAAGTGTTTGATTCTAGAAATGAACATTTTTATTTTTCGCTCAATTTTATATCGCAAAGTTGAAAGGGAACTTCATTTTTCTAAAAGTTGATTTTTTCAATATAAAAGTTTAATGGTACTTTTGACAGTTGAAGGAATGTGAAAATAAACTTGATTTATTGCTGGGCGAGTGTTTGTCTTTGATTCTGTACTTTTTTTACTGAAGTGAAATTTCTGTTCATTTTTTGTTCAAAAGTTGTCTTGGAAAAATGTTGAAGTTACCTTTTCTTGCTGTTGAATTTGTTTCATCATGATTTGTTTCTTCTTATCTTTACAGCGTTTATTTTGAAACCAAACGCGTATCACACGAGGAGAAAGTCCAGTCATTTCAACAAGGCGTTCCTTGAGTAGAGCATCTGGTCGAGGATTGGCATTATAACAGCTCCTTAAGGTTGTCAATTGTTTTTCATTTAAAACTGTTCTCACTCTTGTTGGTTTGTGTTCAGATGAACTTTGCTTATGGCCTGAAGTTGGTCGCACAACGGAAACACGACGATGTCCAACAGATTCAGGTAAAGAATCTGCAGGTGAAACTACAGTTGTAAGGTCTCCAGTTGGAAGAACGGAACCCGTTAAATGGTCCGTTGTCGATGAGGGTAAAGTGGACAGGTCACTCTGGTTCATGCTAAGATCGCTTTGATTCAAGCTCATACTATCCTGTGGACTCATGCTTAATTCTGGTTGCATTAACTCATCTTTCACTGAAAGGCAAAGAAACAAACAAATTAGATTTAAATAAAGGAACCAAAACTATTCAATGAAAAATGAAAAAATTTTCATTTCTCTTAAAATTAAATTTCAATCTAAAACTTTTATGCAAACAAAAACTAGTTCAAAAGAGCAACATTTTTCAAGATTCGAAAAGTTCTCAAAATTATCAATCTCAATTTCAATCTCAAGTTTAGAGAGACAAAAATTATCAATTTAAATGTTTGTGCAAAGAGTTTTCATTTTGTGTTGAATCACTTTTCAATCTCAACCTTTTATGCAAACAAAAACTTTTTCATCTCATTGGAAACTTGAAAGATTTTAGAAAAAAAAAAGATAAATTGAGTAAATTGAATTTCAATTGAATGTAGTTCAGCTGTGTGAACATGAGTGTTTCATTGATGAAAATTTTCTATCTTGAAGGAAAATCTATTTAATCACTGTAAATCTTTGACGGATTAACAAACTATTCAGTAGCTTATCTTATTGACGCAAATGACAAGTCAATGAGATTAATTATCTAACAAGAGTTGCCAACTGTTATTTAGTAAATGATTGTCAATGGAATGAATATTAACCTGAAAATTGACTAACAACCAATGGGTAACCCGATTAAAAGTCGACTCTGAATGGCAATTCTAAATGAGTCTGGGTGTGGTTGATAGTGAACAGCACAAATGATATCAATAAAGTTGCATAAAACTATTGTTAAAAGTTGAATTTGCCAATTTTACTCTCAATCGACGAGTAAAAACAATTTACGTTTAGAAGAAGAGAAAAAAAAATTGATGGCAAATTGTGCAAAACGTAATGATAATCATTTGGAAAGAAGGAAAAAAAATTGAAACACAAACAAAAGGTTAACATGAACAGGTAAATGGTACATTTAGTGTTGCCAGTATCGCTAATGAACAAGACGAGCTTCAAATGTAAAGTCAAAAGGTGATTGTCATTTGTGTGGGCAAAGGCTGATTATAATGATTAAAAAGAGACACCAAATAATGATGTTGTTGATGATGATGATGAGGGTGTTGAGGCATTATTAAATGATAGGTGAAATGATCATTATAACAGGTAATGATCATCATGATTATAACTGGACACATGCACTGCTTTCAAATGATTATAATGATGAGTAAAGGTAACCAGAGAAAAGTGAAAAATGTTGAAAAAAAAACAGGAAGAAAGTTGTACACTTTTTGTTGCCATTATCAAACATAGACAATCAGATTACAGGTTAACCTTAAGCATTTGTTTGATCAACTAATCTAATAATCGATAAATGTGTATTTACCTTAATTAACTCGATCGAAGTTCAAGTTATTTAAGGTTTACTTTTTCATTCTTTACCTTTTCAGACATCAATATCAATGGAGTGACAAAAATTTGATTAACACAAATTAAATGGCAATTCAATGTTGACTGAGTAAACAGATGAATCGATACAAAGGGTTTCTATTGTCAAAGTGGCAAAGTTTTTCCATTTTTTTCTTTACTCGACAAAAAAAAAATTCGTCATTTGTTAAGGTTAGATGAAAATGTGAAAATGATTATCTTTTTTGATTATCCATTTGCTTTCAGTTTCAAGCTGAGCGGTGATTGAGTAAAACTGGAAAAACAGTGTTTAATGATCGAGTTGATTATAGATTGGAAATGTAAAGATTAAGGTTTTGCGGTAACTTTTGTTGCGCTTTTTGTGAAAAGACGGAAATTTTGTTTTGCATTCAGTTTGGGTTTAAATCGGAAATTTGAAACTGAAGGCTGTTAAGGGAAAAGTTGATGTTGCCATGATTATCATGAGAATGATGATGATTGTACATTTTATTCATCTTTTTTCTTGCTCTCATCCTCTGTACGGTTAGTAACTTTCAAACTTGGTTAATCTAATAATAGAAAAGGGTTTTGTGTCGAGATGTTTTTGGCTTCCACTGGTCAAGGGTATCTTCCTGATTGAAGATCGCATTAAACTAAATTTCATCTTGCTTTAACATTCTCCAGTCTTTTATGAATCTGTTTGGTCAGAAAAAGGAAAGGAGAATCATTATTGTGTTGATGATGATGATGATTAAAGTGAAACCATTTTCACTTTGATTAACTTAAACAGATTAGTAAACACCAGTTCTGAATCTTTCAAGCGTCAATCTTTATTGATATTGATAACTATTGGTCGATTAATTCTGTTAACCCATCAACTTGTGTTAATGAAAAGGACGACGAGAATGGATTAAAAGGAAGGGTTAACACTTATGACATTATTTCAAGTTTATTCATTTGCATTTCCCTCGTCAAATGGGTAAAGTTGAAATAATCATTTCAGTTTGGATGAAATTTTTGCAAATAATGACAACTTTTCGAAAAAAAATTCCATTTTTTCTATTGTTTGACTTTTATTATGAGATTAGATTTTGAATATTAAAGATGTTCAATTGTTGAATATGAAAAGAGCTTATTCATGATTAGCTGCGTCAAGACCAATATGATTAGAAGATTGAACATGAGAAACTGTCAATTCAATTTTGCGATGTTCCATTGAAATTGTCATTTTATGAATATTTTGTTGCTTTGCTCTTCACTGAATTCACCCAATGAAAGGAACGTCTTGCGTTCAACCTTTTTCAGTGAATCCACGAACAAAGAGTTGAAACACGCTTGATGGATGCAAAAGCAATTCACAATGCTGGTTGACCCCAGAAGATGAGGAAAAAAAAGTAAATGAAAGATAACATTACTTGTCACAATTAATTTCACTTCATTTCCGCCAACCTCTTCATACTAATCATGTTAACATTTCCATCTCTTTTCAGTGCAACCCAACGATAACGATATTTTCTTGTCTCTTTCATTTTCATCATGTTCAACTTTTCTGCAACCAAAATTAATCCAAGTAATTGAGTGAGAGAGAGAGAAGAGAAACTCGAAAAGATGGAAACAATTGGACAAAGTGAAGAGAAGAGGTTGAATGGATGGAAAATAATGATTACTGTAAAACCAAATGAAGATGGATGAAGTCACAAGAACGAGAGAGAGAGAGAGAGCAAAAAAAGATAAAGTGATAACTCTTTTTGTGTTCATCACAACTCGACATTGGACATATCAAACATCAATTATTTGGTCAATAAAATGCATTTTATGTTTTCTCTTATCCTCATCACAGGCAGAATGAGTTTGCAAAGGGAAAAAAACATGAAATCAATTGTTTAATATTGTGTTTGTGTAAATGATAGAGTATTAAAAAAGAGGTTGATTATGAGGATAATGGTGATGATTATGATAAGATGAATTGATTAATATGAATAATGTCAACTTGAAATGGTAATAATGGAAATACTAGCCAAAATGTTTATCAAAAAATCGTCAAACAATGTTATCAAAAGAATAATGTCAAAGTTATCAAAGATGAAAATTTTTTTTTTCTCTCTTCTCCCTGCTCTTCTCTCCTCTGTTTTCCATCCCTACATTTTAATGGTAAACGACAAGTTTAAGTTGTTGTACTTAGAGTATCATCATTCTTCCTCATCATCATCAAAATGAAACGATCAAGGAAAGGATAAAAAGAGAATCGAGAAAACCTAAGTTTTCTTTTCAATGTGAACTTGTTTATATAGATGTTTGATTGATGATAGTTACTCTTTTTATTTCTGCGCCAAGATGAAGATGATGATGGAAATGAAGAGGCTTTTAGACAATATAAAGAAAAGAATATGTTAAGTTTTTCTCTCTTTTTTTCTTCCTCATTCGATGCTCTCTGAGGTATACATTGTTACTTTCATATTCCAATAAGAATCATGTAAATTTATATCTCGATAATCTGACTTGGTAAAGTTAAGCTCATTGGGATTTCACATTTTCCATTGGTAAATCAAAGATGAATTTGAAAGGCAAAATGTTGTTCCAATGGTTTACATTCAATAATTATTTTTACTCTGATCGCTTCATTCGATATCAGTCGACATTATCATTGGAAATGTCGAGAGAAGCCAAATTGGTCTCCAATTTTATGGCCATTCATCATTGACTGGATAATTGAAAGAATTGATCTGATTAAAAGTCTTCACGCTTTACTATTTACTTTGTATTTCCAAGTCGACAATCTTAACTCACGAGAAAATCTTGCAATACTTTGATCAACCTTTTGTTTCAACCAATTGTGAATCAATTTATTGATTTCATGGAAACTCTTTTGTTCCCTGTGTCATGAGTTGGCCAATGTTTCACCAAACCCTGTTCACACCTTCATCTTAGTGGACCAACTCGAGTCATTTCATGATAAGCTTTAGATAACAAAAGTAGAATCTATTTTCATTTGATGTTTTCGTGCGCAAAAAAAGAGAGATGAAAACAAATGCATCAAAATGAAGGTAAAAATCAATCTCCATGCAATTGAGTTTCATCGAGACAAGAAATTTGCTGAAACGCAAAAGCAAAGACACGATTAAACTGGTGAAACTTAATGAAATGGTGAAACACACAACAAAAAAGGAAACAATGAAAATGAATCTGAAAATATTGAACATTAATCAAGTTAAATTTACTCTTTAAACAAATTAACAACTTTCCAAGTTGAATGTAAAAATGAAAAGTAAATATCAATGTTAATGATGAATGAAAACGGTAAACCAATTGGTTGGAAAGTAAATTAAATGATCATAAAGTTAAACATGATTAACATTTCAATTCAACAGCAAAATTCAGTGTTATTAATATGCGTGGTAAAAAACAATAAAGAAACATGAAAGTGAAATAACAAATTCTGTTCAACATTTTTCTTTCCATTTCAAAATTATCATTTCATTTTGTTCATATTGTCATTGAGGAAACATTTTTCGAAAAAAAAACGAGATTGTTCAATGATTTCAAGGAAAAACTCGATATTTTGATTGGAAAAAGCAAAACTGACGCCTTTCAACCTATTTACAGGGAGTTTACCTTTCACATGTTTATCATCATCATTCATCTTTGTTTGCCCATTCGTTTTATCATGTATATCAAAAAAAAGCATGATGTGATAGACTTGGCGTGATATCAAAGAGTCAACCAACAAGCATTAAAAAAACTGTTTACCACACAGACCCAGCTGTTAATGTCAAGTTGATTAAAAAGCCATTACAAGTTAAACAATGATTAGGAATCAACATTCAGATTAAAGGCATTAACAGTGTGAATTGTAGCACTCGATTCAATCCGATAATTATCAATTGTCTAACACTAAATGATCATTTCTGGCCAAATTGATGGTTAAGAGGATTCACTTATCATTGGGTTAAGGTTTTTGCGGGATAAATTTTGGGTTAAATAATTTTCGCCATTCTCTTGATATTCAATTGTTGCAACTGTTCATTTTCAATGGTTAAACCATTTACATATTTATGTACATTTATGTGTACCAGGCCAACATTAAACTCACACGTCAATGTAAATGATAATCATTACACCTTATTGTCAAAAGGTAGATCACCAAATTACTGGTAAAGGTAAAGCTTTTTTTTCTTCATTCTTTGCTCTTTTTTTTCGATTTGCTTTCCTTCTTTTCTCTCTCTCTCTCTTCGTTTTCTGCTTCTTCTCATCATTATCATCATTTATCCTCCGAAAAAAAAAAGACTAAACATCACTTTCATCTTTTCTTCCTTTCTTTCTTTCTCTCTCTTCAATAATATATATCAAAAAATCAAACGATAAATTAGATGAAGCATGGCAGCATTAGTAATCTACTATTAAATATAATTTTTGGTGAGTTCTTCCTGTCTTTTTGTATTTACCATGAAATTATTTCTCCTTCTCATGCAATCATTGTTACAAGCAAAAGGTAGAAGCAGAAAAATGGATCAAAATGATGTGAATGATGAAAAGTTGTAATCAATTTATCAATCTTATTCATTACGATTCACTTTACAGTAAAAGTGCAAGGTAAAGGCTTCGAGCTAAAAATTAGCAGAAAATGCATCAACATGAACCGAACCAAAAAAAAAATCATCGAAAATGGATTAAAAATTCGATTCCATATTCATCTAAAAATCAGAGAAGAAACTCTATTTCATCCACAGATTCGATTTCTCCTCATGAACCGAGCTTGATAAGAAAATTTGATTCAGTTTCATTGCATTTCAGTTGAAAATTTCAGTTGCTTTTGCTTTTCAATATCGACTCGATAATATTTAGTTGTACAAAAAATGAGAAAATTGTAATTTCCAACTAATTTACCCGGTCAATTTTGAAAAGCTTTGGTCAACTGAAGGTGAATGATTTAACACAAAAAAAGTTGATTAAATTAATGACGAAATTGAATCAAGCTGTTGGTTTTGCTTCATGTTAATAGTTGATTTGGTGTTTCATCAAGAGTGTCTAATGTGATTTTCAAAACAAAACTTTTTTTTTGGTGCAACAATGTTTGAAAAGTGGGCATTTTATGGATTGGAAATAATCTGATTAACAAGATGAATAATATCATTTGAAGAGGCAATTTTTCTTTTCGTTTTTCATCTTCTCCTTGTTGTTCGCCTTTCATCATCACCATCATTATCATTATGGTCATTTCCAGGGCATCCTGTTCTCGTCCAGTTCATTTCAATTGTACAAATAGGAAGACACTCAAAGCCATACACAGGCAAAAGGCTACTCGAACCATTCACTTTTCATGTTCATTGTTTCGCTTATTTCCTGGGTCATCCACAAGAAGAAAGACGAACAAGATATAAATCTTTATCATAATCATCATCAAGTCTCCCAAACCAACTTCAAATCCCAGGGTTAACAGGCAATAGGCAACAGTTGAAGCTCTCCTACTCATCATTATCATTATCATCATTATAGTCATCATTTTCCTCAAAGGAGCAATTCATTCTTGTTCGTCTTCATCACCACTCCAAGTTAAAAATATTATAACTTCGATTGTCGAATAGACCAGCGAAAAGACTCGATTTTTTCTCTTCTCTCTCTTCTGCCATCTTCTCCTCATTTACTGACAATATATAAACTGTTGAACATCATCATCAATAGTGTTAAAGAGAGGTAAATAGTTGAAGAGAAGAAGATGAAAGAGAAACTGATGGAGCATAAGAAAATGTTGCAAGGGTGATAAATTTAGAGAGGATGGAAGATGATGAGGATAAGATCATCAATCAAGTCAAAAAGAGAGAGAGAGACGAGAGAGAAAGAGGAAAAAAAGTCTCTAGTTAGGCTATTAGAAAATTGTAACTTTATTGCATTTCAATATGGATTGTCAATGTACGCCTTGTAATCAACAGACATTTACGTTCAAATATTAGTTTATTTCAAATCCTCCTTCCTCATCATCTTCATCATCATTGTCTCAAAAGGGAGTGAAAAAGAAAGACAGTAATGAGAATCGTTTTTCATGTATTTAACTTGTAATCAGCGGATAAACGAGTGCGTAACGGATAGATGCACGAATCTTCATCGACTCACAATCTTGTTGAACAAGTCAATTCAAAGTTTATTGATAAAAGAAACCGAAACTCGAGCAAAGACAAAAGCTAAACGTAAACATGGATGAATCTAAAAGAAGCAAAGAGTTTTACAAAAAAAAACATCTCGATTTCAATTTTCTCTCAATCTCACATTTTCACCAACAATTTTTGGAATAAAAATTCAGATAGAAATGTGAAAGACTTGAAACAAAAAAGACTATTTTTTCGATAACTGATTGCATCTCAGAGACATTTAGCTTCTCATGTGAGAGTAAATTTGATATTTCAGACTTTACTAAATCATTTGAGCAAATTTGTTGCCTTGCAAGCATAAATTTGAAGCTTTGCTCAAAAGGATAACATCTTGACTTGAATAAACTTAGACACCAAATGTACAGTGAAAACAGATTAATAATGTTAACAAGACTGAAAAGACTAATATTTGAATGTAAAATTTGTGAGTGAATTATGAACATTATTCAACTTGACTGGTTGACCACAACAACAGCAACAACATCCAAGAGCACAAATAAACAAACATAAACAGACCAGACACGAATAATGGACAATGAAGAAGCAGATGAAGATGCAACAAAAGGTTGCTGTCCAGTGACTGGTTGGAATAAAGGAAAGAGCAAAATAGCCTTTTAAAAATGTCCTTCAATAAGTATATTATAAGTCTAGTGTTTTTATCAATGATGATATTAAAAATGGTCCAATGATTGCTCAGTCAACTGATTAGCGATATTTTGAAACCCTTTAGTTTACGTTTAAAAAACTGTTTGTTCACTTAATATTTTTATCACTTGAACGATGGGAAAAAGAAGATGAAGAGAAGAGAAGCGAAAAATATCAAACATTTGAAAATGAATGTACAAACAGTAGAAGAAAAAGGATTAACAGACAAAACCAAGTACAATGGTAACAGTAATGCGACTAACAAACGATTAAATGAGACAACTAAATGTTATTAAAAGGCTGCACACAAAAAGAGGTCAACAAAAATTCAACATTCAAAGGGTTGGATCAATGTTAATTGTCGAAATGTCAACTGTAATGGTAAACATTCAAACAGTTTGAAAGGAACAACAAAAACAAAGTCAACATTCGAGTTGCAAGGTGAAACAAACTGTCAAACATCTAAATCAAGAGTTGATTAAAATTGATCAACTAACAGATAAAACAAAACAAACTCTCGACTCAAAACTTGAATCTAAGCAAAATGAGTTTCGAATCAGTTATTGGACAGAAAATGGTTCTTAGTTTAATCGATATTCTAGTCATTGGAGAATCCAAATTTTCTAAATCTTTTCAAACTCCAAATCTAAATTCACCTTTTATCAACAGTTTTTGCAGTTCTTTCATTGAAACAAAAAGCTAAACATTGATTTAGCTTTGGATGAAGCGCAATGAGTTTTGTTGAAAGTCAGCAAAACACACAAGTTCACTTAACCAGTGATATTGATAATGATATTGAACTTTGTTAAACATTGTGAGGGTTAAAATGATGCGAGGAAAGGTAAATAAGTTGAAATGTGAAATGTAAATGAATGAAGTGAAAAATGAAAAACAAACCAAGTGTTTATTTAAAGTAATAAGCAAAAGTGGAAATGTAAACTTTTTTTTTCTTCTCGCAGCGAAACAAAAAGTAAAGGTGAAAAGGTAAGAGTTTCAAAGTAGATGAGAAGAGGAGAGCGAAAAAAAAGTCGAGTTATTCGAAAGATTGATGAAACAATGAGTAAATACACTTGAATAATATAAAAAAAAACCTGATAAGTCTTTCAAGTCTTGAGCACGCTTTGCAAATCATTCAATTTGTCAACAAACGCAATAGACTGACACAAAGACAATGGAAGCGGCGCACACCCTGAACCATTCATTGGTAAACATCTTCATTCAGGCTTATGTTTTCTTCCTTCATCCGATTTTCAATTGCCTTTCATAAGCTTTATTATTACATATGCTTGATGCCTCCAAGCGCTACATCAATGATAATCTCATGAATCTTTTTCTCTGATACATTTCCGTATAAATTTTTGATATTACCTAAGGCATTGAGAAAGGAAAAGCAATGGTTGTAACAAAAATGTCAACAGAAAACTGGCAAAACTGATTATCTAAATGGGTGCCAAAATGGTTCAAATTATAATACCATTTGTTGATGATAATGATGATGATAATGGTGATGAGAGGAAAAAGGGAAAAAATTGTATTTTCTTTTCACTTTCATTTGTTTTTTTTTGTGTTCTTCTTCTTCTTCTGACAAATTGAAATGGAAACAAGCAAATGAATAATTTGACAAAAATATTGTCGAAACAAAAAGACTACTTCAAGAGGAAAGTATTTTTGAGCAAATTTTAGCTTCGAAAATGGTTGAACAAGAAAATTTTAATGCTTCCATGATGGAACCGGAAAAGAGTAAACTGTATCTCGTTTTGTTCATCCTTTTTCTTTCTATACAATAAGCCAAATATATTGCAAATGTTTTTATGCTTTGAATATTTCAAGAAAAATAATATTTGCTTAGAAGGGAAAAGAAAATCTCTTTTTCTCTCTTATACATATTACATGGAGAATGTTTCATGTTTGATTTTCATGTGAACTATTCTTGCCTATCGTTTCCCTGTGGATGTAATGTGTGTATATATCTTGCTGAGAATAATAAATGTTTCAAGTGAAACCATTCCTATCCAAACTGGTGAAAACTCAACTTTTGTCTCAAGTCGACTTCAAACTTTTGTTTCAATCAATAAAATCGTGAAGTAACGAGAAGAGAGATGATTAAAATGTTTGTTTAGTGATTTTTTTTTCTGATTTTTTCTTGTTCTATTTGCTGGTGTGTGTGTGTGTGTGTGTTGTGAGTTTCTCTCTTGTAGCAATTCTTAAATTCAATAATCAATATTACCTGAGGCATGTAAACAAAAGTATTGAAAGATGCAATGAAAACAGAGATTAGAGGTTGAATAAGCACAAGATGAGATTGATTGTTTAAACAGTCTAATGTCAATTGTTGATCAGAAAATGAGAAAAGCCAATAAGAGTAAACACAAGACAATGGTTACTCTGTGAATCAACTGGATTCATTGGGTGATCATCATTGTTTATATTGGACCAGATGAATGGTACAACTGGCAAGGTACAATGAATGCAATGAAAACAAGATGAAAGACTAAAGAAGACAAAAATTGTAACTGTTCCGTGACTTTGTTGAATCGATCAATGGACTTTTTAACCGTGGCTTTGTCACGTGATTCAATCATGTGTATTAAGGATGATTGAGGAAGAAAGAGAGAGAGAGAGAGAGTATGGACAGTCGAGGATGTTGACTGATTGTACACGAAAGATGATCGAGATGATGAGAAAGAAATTAAGGAGGAAAAAAAGGTTGTCAAGTTGACAAGCGAAAAGATGGAAATAGGCAAATTCAAGGTTGAAGAAATTGATGTAAAAAAGTAATTTTTTTTCTTCTTCTTCACTCAAATGTACATTACATGATCATCATCATGATTGTGATGATTCAAGGGAGGCGTTATTGACATGAACATAAAGTCAGTAATCATTTTTTTTTGTCTTGTGTGGCGTTCTTTTCGATTCTCTTTGAACCTTCAAACCTTGGTTTTGACTAGTGAATGAGGAAGCATTTAATGATGGCTCAACGTTACTGAAAGATTAAGAGATTATGGTTAAACTCAATACTATTCAATGGCAATAGATTAACTCGATTTAAACAAGGTACAAACATTGTCAGTTGGTTTGTTTGCTTTTGTAGTAAAGAGTTGAATGGTTTTTTGGGGGGGAAAAGGTGATTTTCAGGTTTCATTTTATCGAACGTTTTTCAAGGTAAATTTCCACATTTTGCAGAGTCACCAAGATTAGTGGGCAAATCGATTCTCAAGAGGTTACCTTTCCTGATCTTGTGACGTTGTGTGGGTTACTGGTTTTATTGCTTGGAGTAAAGTTCATGGCTTTTGTCTCTGTAAAGGGTCTAATTGAGGTCACAAAGGCTCCAAAAATGAGTCTTTTTTTCGCAAGTTTTTTTTTACTAACTTTAAGTATTTCTTTCTACTTTTTTTTGACTTTCTTGTTGTCTCCCTTTCTTAGTGTATAAGCTGATATTAGCTATAGTTTATTACACTCTTAGTACTTCTGTTGAGCTTCTGCTGCTATAATTCTGGCCTTTAAAACTATTTACAAGGTAATGATGGTCACAAAATGAAGCCATCCCGAGGTCAACTTGTGCTTGTTTTGACAATATTTATTGACTCATTAGGAAAGGTTGCGAAGTTATATTGATTTAGAGTTAGTAATTAAGTTGCAAAAAGAGCAACGAGCAAGAAAGGCTCGTTTATCGATATCTTTACTGTTTCTAGTAAATCTCAAAGAATCTCCGTTAGTTGCAGTACTTCATATCTTTGGGCAAAGATAAGATGGAATTGCGGGAATTGTCAATTGAAATGCGAAAAAATCATAAAAAAAATGCCAAAGAGACAAAAAACAAGTGAAAGCAAAACATAAAACTTGAGATTCAATGCAAGAAGCAAACAAAAGCATCCCTTCAAGGTTTACATCAATCTTACATTTTTTTCATAACGATTCGAAATTCTGAGTAAACCAAGAAAAAAAAAGTATTTCAATCGAAAGAAGCTGATCAAGAAGAAAATGCAATCTGGTCAATAGACTAATCACGGGTTTGAACAGATGAATATTCTCTTCGATAAATTTTCACCGGCTTTAAGTTATTTATATTTCAATGGCTATAATGGAAAGTAACATTTCTCTAGTTTAATTGGTTGGCACAAAAAATGGTAAATGCGAATGGATAAGTTGAAAAAATGTCTCGAACTCAATTTGTAGACAGAAGTCAAGATTTGAAGTAATAAAGTTAAATATGATAGCAAATGTAAATGAAATGATAAGATAGACTGAGGCATAATAACATAATAGTAAAAGTAACCTAAAGATGGAAAGTAAAAGATGTTAACTTAACTTGTCAAGAAAAGGAAAACTTAGCGACATTTAGTTATGAGTCGTAAATTTTGTCTCTTCAAATGTTGCTTTCGTCTTCAAGTTCAGAAGGCATCAATGAAGATGGCAAGAAGAGAGGAAAGAGAAGAAACTTTTTTTCGAAGTTATCAGAAGAAAATGTAATCTATTTTGCAACAAGATACAATCTCATGAAGTATTCCTTTCGAATCCATGTGTTTACCATTTTCCTTCTTTCCCTTCCTCTAACAATTTCAAGATTATCAGTTTGAAATCAACTCGATCATCAATAACCTCAACATTCGCCAAAGTTGAAATGTTGTAAAAGCAAAGTTTTCTGTTCAACTATTCATTTGCAGGGAATAAAGAAAAGGATTGAAAATTTAGCTTTTTCAATGAAACCAGTTGAAATGTTAAAGACAATTCTGCAAATTGTTAAGGCGAAAACCTTAGGTCAAGTATAAATATTGCATGTTTATCATTGCGATAATTTCATCAATATTTCGAGTTTCTCTTGTGATGCCATTTCAAAGACTTATTTCATGGTGTTTCATTGTCAGACTGAGAATGTGAATCGAGGCGCTAAGAGAAAAGTTTCAAGATTGTCATTATTGTCAAGGGATTGAGAATCACGATGATGACTGTGATGAATGAGACACAAAAAGATTATAAAATGATGGTGAAAATGTGAAAAAGCTTAAAGCTGGAAAATGTAAAAGTGTAATAAAAGTTGCAAGTTTTGATACCAATGAGTAAGTTTGATGTTGATGATAATGAAGATGGTAAGCTTGAAGGCGAGTGGAAAGGGAAGAAAAGATGAGGATGAAAAGCAAATAGGAGGAGGCAGAAGATGGGAGGTTCTTGGTTCAAGCAAAAGAACCTGGTAAGAAGATGTAAGGAGAAAAAAGGTGGAGACTTGGGTAACTTGAATCCACAAGAAGATGAACTTTTCATCCTAAAAATTTCTTTTTCTCACCCGACATTCATCTTCCATTCTTCCTACTTTTCTTGTTACACAGGCACTTGAATATAAAACTCACAAGAAAGGTTGTCTCTACAATTTTGATAGGTTTACTCAATATCATCTAACCTTAATCAGGTAAAGAAAAGAAGAGAAAAATTTTCAAACTTTTAACCAAAAATTGAAACGAGAAGAGAAAGTGGAAAAATTGCATTTTCACTCTTCCATCCCGTCATCATGCAAATATCAAACTCAACAAAAGAGATTGAAATGAAGATCAAAACATAAACTCATTTTCAATGTTTACTCAAACACATGGATTCCAAGGTTTGGAATGACCTGAATGAAGAAAAGGTTGAAATATTGGAAATTACGATTTTCTTAATTAATGGCCATTCGCCTATTAATTAAGGGTGTCAACTTGGGCGTTTGTATTTACTCGTTGTAATGATGTTCCAGTAATGAGTAAATAAATGTATTTAATAAAAGATACTTTTCTCTCATATTGATCATTAAGAGTAAAGTTAATGATGTTAACAGTTAATGATATTGCAACAAAGTAAATAATTAGGAAAAGTCGTAATGAATGGTAAAAATTGATCAACACTGATTTCATTTGACTCTTTTGATACAATAAGTGTCGAGTAAATTTGATATCATTTTTTGTCTTCTTTCCATTCATCTTGCAATGTTTCAATTGTAATTAACGAGTCAAGATTGATTAGTCAAAATTGAGGTTCCTATTAGGAGTCGACTGTTTGGTTGACACACAAGATGAGCACGCTTGCCATTTTCAACCCAATATTGGGTTATTCAATATTTTTACTTCTCGTCAAGATTAATCAATGTTAAAGGTTGAAATGTGATGCTAATCAAACTCAAATTATTTTGTTGTATTAAAAGCAAATTTTTTGGTCACAATGTAAACAATCTTCTCATATTTATCTTCATCTTCCATCATCAACACAAAGAGGATGCAACACGCTTCCAGTTCATCCTCATCATCTGCACCTACGAGTTTATTCTCATCTCTTCTTCCATCATCACTGTTAGCTCTTGTCCTCTTCAATATACATAATCGAGAGTTTTTTTTTGCTCTTCATTTACTTTTTTCTTTCTTTCTTCTTCTTCTTCTTAGCTTAGTACATGTTTGAAGTGTGAGAGTCTTTTCAGGTGAACAAACAACTCGAATCGACTTTTGGTGTCGCTGTTCAAGAAGATTCAGGCTTAAACAGTAGAAAGTTCCAGCTCATTTTGCTAATCTTTTAATCGCTTAAAACTCTTAACACCTAAAGGGTTCTATTGGGAAACTACGAGAAAAACAAGTGAAATCTCACATCACGTATCCGAATGTGTTGACAGCGATTAACGACACATCATTTCCGTTGACAGTTGAAGCTTATTTTTTCTTCAACGAATTTTTGTTTGCTCAAAAGTTTGAATGATTGGTAAAACTGAAATGGAATGAAGTAACCTACTGAAAACGATTGATTGATAATTACCGTGGCTTTGTTGACTTGATGCTAGATAATCTCTCTTGCAAAATAGTTGATCCTCGTTGATGATGTAAAGTTCATCTCCTGTTAACAATTCCTTGTGACAATCAACACATGTAAAACAGCGAATGTGGTAAACACTGCTTCGAGCCCAGCGAACATAATCTTCAGGGAATATTGCTTGTGAACATCGGGCGCATTTTTTACCAAAGCGTCTGGTTAAAGGTAAAGTTGTATCCATTTGGGGTTGGTGTTGATCACGTTGTACAAGTTGACAGATGATTGCGATGGGAAACACACAAAAGGCGAAATGGAGGGAAAGAAAAGGTCCGTTAGATGAATTTGAGTTTAATCTTTGATGAAACAATATCGTTAGGTAAAGAAATAAAGGGGTTAACTTACTTGAAGAAATCTTGCTTGCAGAACAATTTGCCTTCACGAGAGTAACATTTTTCAGTCAATTCACTTTTACAGTCAAAACACACGACACAATAAGTGTGCCAAGCACGGTCCAATATTTTGTCCAAGAAGCGGTCTTTAATGGGCTGACCACAACCTTCACAAGAAACCATCTTCATGATGATAATGTTATTAACAAGCCCATGAGAAGAAAAACGATGAAAAAAAAAGATGACTTAAACAGCTTCTTGTTGCTCACAATAATCAACTCTCAACATCAAACCATCAACTCAAGCATCACTCAAGAGCAGCATGAAAACCTTAACCCAAAACACTTGCAATACGAGTGCGTATAAAACAGAGTCACGCCTTGTACGACTATAAACCCAATCGAGGGTTAGGTGAGGTGGAGCTTTCAGGCTTAAAGTGTAACAGTGAAAATAGTCGCTGGGAGGAAGATTAAGGAGAGCAGAGGCAGATCATGAAATGTGAATAAAAATACAACAGAAAATGATGAAAATTAAAAAAAAATGTTCTCATACCAACGAAACACCAATGAGATTAATTAAAAGCCCGAGATAAACTTGGCGTCACTTCGAGACACCAATCCAAATTTATGATTGAAATGCTGAAAGGAAATAAAAAAAAAGCTAAAAAAATGAAAGCCAACGTTGAACCAGAAAAGACTAACTGTTTGGTCAATGAGACTTAACACTTTCTCAATGCTCTTCTAATTTAGATTGCCATCTATGATTGAACAAAGTCTCAATTTCAGGTAAATATTAGGTTGTTGCATATGAAATGATAGCAATTTCAAATCTTAATCACGAGCTTATTAGAAAAGCTTTGTTAATCAAATTAAAGCGAGTGATAACACTTTATCTTGCACGTCATTTTGCACTGCTTTCACAAACAAAAATATTGATTTACCATTCAAATTATTGGTTCAAAAATCAAACATTAAAAAATTCAAACAATCCAGTTCATACGGCCACTAATCGAAATTTGAAATCGGAATTTTCTAATCATCAATAGAATGTATTTTTTCACGATAATCAGATTTTTGGTTTACCAGTAAACTTACAGAGAAGGTAAACTGAGAGTGATTATGAAATAGAGACATCTTTTTAGGTTAAACTGTAAATCGAGAAAATCTCTTTACAGTCAATATCCAAAAAGGTAAATCAATATTAGCTGTCTTTTAGCTGACCAGTTAAAGTATAATAAAAAAGATCTAATCAAATACCAGAATAAATACCTTTAGAATGAGAAAGAGTGATCATGGAAAAAAGTTGGACCGATTAAAGTCTAATATTGAAACGATATTTTATTTAATGCACATATATCGATACCATGTTTTGACAAATATTGATATCGATTCAAGAAAAATATCGATATATATGTATATCGGTTGATGCGATATCCATATGTATCTATTTATCTCTAACTGTTATTCAATTGAATTTTTAGTATATTATCAAGTGATTCATCATTATGAATAAAAGTGTTATGAAGATTAAAAAATGTTTTGACACCGTTGACACATAAATCCAAGGGATGAAAGAAAAAGATTGAAATAAACTTCAAATATCCTTAGCCATTTGAATGACAAATTACTGGTTCCAACCCGCTGACCTTTCTTTTCACTTTGGATGACTTTTTGCTTCGCTCGTGACCAATTATGATTACTATTATTATTGTCTCACTTTATGTGCTTATGCTCAGCACACACACACACACACAACTTGATGTGCTGTTATCTTTATGGTAGAAACAACAACTCAACTCACTGTTCACCCTGTGTTCACCACCCTCTGTGAAAACGACTTGTAACTGCATGTCAAAGTTACTTTTTTCTCTTCAGCTTCTTCTTTTTTTGTTGTATGTGTCTTATGTTTCTTTTGCTTCATTCCCTAACCTGTTATTACAACCTACCACCACAACCTCCTCCGCCTTTTTCTTCATCTTCTTTATCATCAGCATCATCCTTTGCTCCTAGAAATGTACCAAATCATACTCTTCTTTTGAATGTGCTTTTCAAGAAACAGATTCCAATACCAATCATTATTACGATTGGAGTAACTTTGAATTGGATAAGTCGACAGATTCAATGCACCACAATCACTATTCATTCACTTCTTACAATTATCATTATTATTAACATCATCATCATCCTATTACATCTTGTATTCATTGTTAAACCATTTTTAACTTCACTTCAACATCACCTTTTCACGCTATATTTCAAGGTAATTTACAGTTCTTTTGCCCAGATTCAACATTTCATCTTCATTTTTGCCTTTTCTTTGCCCTTCAAAAATTCTCACTCCTTCTTTGTCTTTTTTTTTGTATTTCAGTTTTGCTGTTCACTTCAAAATTTATCAACTAACAGTAATTGTTTCCACTGGTCTATTGGCTTAATCCTAATTATCATCTTTCAATCATCCGGATTCTGCCATCTTCATCTCTCACCTTTTTTACTTGTATCATCATTCATTTGTTTCATTTCAAATCTTCAATAGTCAAATATTTAAGCAGATTAATGCTATTGCCAAATAATGTTTGAAACAAAAAATACATCGAACAGTAAATACCAAAGCTGATGGATAAAGAATTGAAATACAAATCAAAATAATGCTTAAATGGTAATCCAATTGAGTTATCACAATGGGATAAAAAAATTTTCTTCAAAAGTTTGCCTGGTGAAAGATTCAACAAGAAACCGAGACAAACTCAATAAAAAGATTATTATATTTGTGAATATGTTTAGACACATACGTATGAACGCTAAGGATTGAAAAACTCTCCGTTACCAAATTATCTAGCAAAACAGCATCTAAAGATTAGCATGTTTAGCTTTAGATGTTAGCTAATGGCTAACATGGGTTGCTTGCATGAGTATAGCTATTGCGGACACAACTCGATGTATTGGTAGCTGAAGCTTCCAGATTTTCCAAAGTAAAGCCATTTAATTAGTTAACTTACTAACTGCGAAATAAGAATTCATGGTCATATTTAATAGTTTAACTAACATTGCAAATGATCATTTTCATATTTAAAGTTTGTGTCTTATTCAGTAAATCTCTTTTATTTTGACTAAAAAAAGCCAGCGCCATCTGAAGATTGAATAGTAAAGTAGCAGATAATGTCACTAAATTATTTAACGGTCCCTTAAATTGAACTTTTGGCAAATTTAATCTCAATTAATGTTCTTTCAATTAATATGTTAATTTGTAGCGTCTTCTGACAAATAATTTCGATTAATTAAACATTTTTTCACCCAATAAATAGCACTTCCTGTGTTAATAAGCTATTTCACAGGAGTGACACTATCTGGTACTTTACAGTACTTTTGAAGTTTGTCGAATTTCGATTCGATTTCTTTGATTATCAATTGACTTCATTTAATTTCCTTTCGTCGAACAGCAATGGAAAAATCGCGCAATCAGCTCAAAGCATCATTCCAGATTTTTATCTATCAAGGACCATTGAAAATTATGAATTACGTTGATGAAAAATGTAAAAATATGCTATTCCCAGTGCGGTGCATTATCTCAATGGTCAACATTGAATAGTGACTAAAAAGTCGGAATGAAATGAAGCTGTGTATACTAAAAATTATTTATTGCTTAGAATGACCATTAAAGCTTGATATTTGATCAAAATTTAGTTTTTTTACTTTAACTTTGTTTTCAACGATTTGAAATGATGGGAGAAATGGTGATAAATGAACTGATACCGGACTATGGTGTGATAGTTGTGGGGAAGTAAAGCAATGGACATGAAAAAATGACTTCTACAGACTTTAATCATGTATTTTGACGAACTGGAGAAATTATTGATTCTTGGAATAGAAAAATTAGAACGAGGCGAAGAGCATAATGAACGGGATGATGTGCTCATCATGTCACTAGAGCACTGAGTTCAATAGCTACATAGTTGTATGATCCAAAGAAATATTTACATGACAATTCTATGGAAGACTTAACTCTTCTACTGTAATCCATTGGTGAGATTGTTAAATATTTATACATTTTGTCAAAATAACAGTGAACTCGACATTTCAAAGTATTGTAGCAATTCAGTACGATTCAATTAATTCTATCAAATAATAAATTGTTTGCACGCCAGAAACGTAAACAAAAAATCAACTCCGGTTAATCAATCTAGATTTGAAGTTGCTATTTTCATCAGCATAATTCAATAAAAAATAAGTTCGGGTTGAAAAGTGTGGGAGATGCAGTGTTCAGCATTAAAGCATTTACATCAGATCACGTAGTAGAATTTGTCGATTTGAGCCAGTTTTTTGGAAAAATTTAGGTTCATAATTCACTTTTATTCAGTGGCCAGCTATTATTATCCATATGTACAATATTTAGACGCGGTCCATAATATCTTATAATGTAATTTGAATTATCCACAGGCTTTAAAACTTGCAGTGCAATGAGTATCACATCAATGAATTGTAAAATGAAAAAACAGCCAAATGTACATAATTTCAGCAGGCCGATAGCTGGGTAACCAAGATAGAAGCGATCTGCACCAAACATGCCTGCAAATAATGAGATCAACAATTGTAAGAATTAGAAAGTGGAGATATTGAGTATAAGTAACTATGAAACAGTCAGCAAATAAAATTTTACAAACCTAGAAAAATCGAGAGCAATAGAGCAGTTTCAAAATAATATCCATTAGTGTAAAGACAGTCAATATCTTGCAAAAAAGTTGTTGCATTTTTTTCTTGACCATCACAGTAAAATCCATCACGAAGAGTACAATTTACTTTAGCTTTGTTATTTTTATCACAATTAGCTGGTTGTTGCGTGGTTGGATCAATAATGGGTTCACTACAAACGTATTGACCAACTAAGGGTTGTGAACAATCAGCAGGAATTAATTTTCGACCCTTTTTAGCATGTTCAGGTATCATATTAGTATTGATGGCTGAATTAGCAAATAAAATTAATTGAAAAATCACAAAAATAAAAAACAAAAGACCATAACCAGACCACATGATAATCCGAGTATGCAATGTTTGAACCAGTAAACATAGAAACTGTGTAACCAAATACAATTAAGAAATAATTTTGAGTCTAGATTCATAAAAAATGTATTTAAATTAACTGTTGAAAGTAATTATTGAAATAAAATTGTTACCTAGGGTTCACTATTTACTAAAAAAGAAAGCTAAAAATCAGACAAAATCAGCTGTTTAGGTAACCGCCAAATATGAATTTTCTATAGCACATTTTGATTACAGTTTACCAGAATTTACATGAGTAAGTGATGAGAAACTTTTCAGTTCATTTATTAAATAGTTGAATCTGTTAATGATTAAGGACTATGACATGAAATGGTGCATTTACAGGACGGGGGATATTTTATCTCTCTCTCCTCTCTTTTTCCCCTCTATCTTTTTTTTCTTTTTTCACTCTCTCTTCTCGATCTCTAGAATCACTTTCACTTGTTCTGCGTTTTTTGCCTTCATCGCGATCATCGCGATCATCTCGATGCCTCTTATCATATTTATCACGCCTTTCTCGCTTATCTCTATCTTTCTCATCTCTAAACTCTTTTTTAACGTGTTTCTCTCTCTCTCTACGTTCGCGCTTTTCGCGCTCATCTCGCTCATCTCTTTCTCTTCTTTTACTTCTTCTGTCTCGTTCTTCCCGGTCTCTTTTGTCCCTTTCTTCTCTTTCCCTTTTATCCCTCTCTTCTCGTTCTCTCTTGTCACTCTCCCCACCATCATCATCACGTTCTCTTTTTATAATCATTTTATAATCTAAGATAGGTGGCGGCGGGTAACTTGTAGACGGTGGAATGCTTGTAATCATAGATGGATTAATTCCTCTGGGGCCCATGAGATGGAAATCCATACCAGCATGTGGCGGAGGTGGCATCCCGAAAGGCGGCGGTGGATAGTGGAAAGGTCCTGGTGGTATTCCTGGACCGGGTGGAACTTGATTCATCATAGAGTTGAAGTTATCGGGTGTATCCGGAGGTCGACGACTAGTAATCATTGATGGACTGTTTGGTGTTCCACCTCCAATAACATCAATGGTACCACTTGGTTTTCTACCTGGAGGAGGACCTGCTTTTTTGGTTAATCCCATACCAGAATATTTTGAATTTTCGTTGATACTAGCGATAGGAATAGGAGACTCTGTAACTGATTGTGTTGGAGCGCCAGTTGTTTTAGGGCCCGAAGTTGTAAATGGCGGTATTGGTTGATTATTATTGCCATTAGGAGCAACCGATCTTTCAATAGTACCGATTTTAGGAATACTAGAACTATTATTTGTTCCATCTGCTATATCTGATAGAATCTTCTTTTGTTTCTCACAGTAGATCTTCCATGTTTCTTCATTGAAACCATAATTGAAATAATCTGTGATATCTGCTCCCGGTTTTCTCCAAGGTTTGTCTGTGATTGTATCTAAATTCAAATCGTAGATAGGTGTACCATTGTAATTTGCTACAGCTTCAATATTAAGTCCAATATTTTTGCTCTTTGTACCAGTACCAGTTCCTTGCCCAAATGTAGGACCTCTTTTTGGTATATTAAAATTTATAGGAGCGTAAGCTGGTGGTGTATGGTCCAATGGCTTTATTTCACCGATGGTGATTGTAACATCATCATCACCATCATCGCTCTCATCATCATCTTTTTCCTCTCTGCCTTCGGGATCATCATTGTCCTCTCTGCCTTCGGGATCGTCATTGTCTTCTCTGCCATCGGCATCATCCCTGTCCTCTCTGTCAACGGGATCATCTTTATCCTCTCTGTCATCGGCATCATTTCTGTCCTCAGTATCAACTGGGCTTTTAAGGGCCAAATCCATAACACAGTCAGCTTCAACCCTTGGTCTCTGTTTTGATTCAAATGCGTCAGAAACTATTTCATCACTTGCTGATGTTTCAATGGCACTCATAATAACTAATTATTAGAAAGATGGAAACAGTAACAGTAAACAAAAAAATCACTATTGTGTGTTGTGTCGATAATGATTGTTATCAGACTATGGTGATGATTAAATTGCACACACAAAATAGATGAAACAATAGTAAAAAAGATAAAAACCAGCAAGGAAAATCCTGACTTCAATCTTTAAAAAATAGTATCTCCTCAAAACCTAAATAGATGGCGCTGATCCCTTTGGTTTGGTTTTTGCCTTTTTTACTGTTGTTTCATCTATTTTGTGTGTGCAATTTTATCACCAACACAGTCTGATTACACTCATTATCGACACAACACACACAATAGTGATTTGTTTTTTTCATTCACTTGTTACTGTTTCCATCTTTCTAATAATTAGTGATTATGAGTGCCATTGAAAGATCAGCAAGTGATAAAATGGTTTCTGACGCTTTTGAATCAAAACAGAGACCAAGGGTTGAAGTTGTCTGTGTCATGGATTTGGTAAGAATACTCACCTTGATTGAAACCATTACAGTGTATTAATAACTTACTTTTCACACTTTTCAGACGCTGGCTTCTTCATCTTTGTATCAAAGGAAAATAGCTTTTGAAGAAATTCAGGAAGCTTGTGATGCATCTAATGCATCACTTCATTTAATTTTGTTTCAAAAATTAGATTTCGGTGAAATGTCTGCTGTTGAAAAGTTTCACGGAGCTGATGTGGCCATAATTGATTTGAGTATCCAAGAGCAGCAAAATTCGTTACTGTATCTTCTTGGAGTACGTGAAAGTTTTGGAATGAAACAAAATATTTTACTGTTTAACGAATATTCAACCGAAGGTGCCTTACAATTGAGACTTTCTTGCTCAAATTATTCATTAATTTCATATCGAGTCAATGAAAACAAGCAGTGTATTGTTACTGAGCCAAATGTCATCAATATGCTAAATAACGGTAATATTATTCAATCATCTGAAACGAAAATCTTACTTCACACCAAGTTAACAAAGATTCTACAAGAAATTGAGATTCAAACAAAGTAAGTGTAACATAATTTTATCTTGATTATTTAATTTATGATAATAATTAGAATGAATTTATTATATCTTGTACACATACGCATATGAAATGGATTTTCATGTGAAGCTAAAATGATTGGAATTTTTAAAATGAATAAAACCAATCCAGTATAACTGTGTATTTAAAATACTTGCCATTAAATTTAAAAGGATCCTTAAATAATAACCTTGTACATCTTTCTCAAATTTTTGTTTCTTTTTCTATTTCAAGGGCACATATGAAGGAAAAATTTCTCAGTGACTTACGAAAAGCTCGGGATGATCATACTGGAGACAAATTAAGAGAAGCTTTACACAATTTACGGAAGCGTCTTGATGATCCCAACTTAATGTCCATAGAAACAGCTTATAATATGTTTCTCTCATTCCGAGAGATTCAAGATTACGATGCAATGATTAAACTTTTCACCGATCTCCAATCAGTTCCACACCTTAAATTAACTTCAAATGCAACTCTTCTCTATTTTTATGCATTTGCTCTTAATCGTCGCAATAAAGAGGGTGACCGGGAAAAAGCAATAAAATTTATTACCATGGCTCTTGAACAAACGGATGGTCATGTACCTGATATTGTTTGTCTTTGTGGGCGAATATATAAAGATAAATTTGTCGAATCTGGATACAGTGATGTAGACAGTTTAAAAAATGCAATCAAATGGTATCGCAAAGGATTTGAAGTTCAACCAAATGAGTACGCTGGTATCAACTTGGCAACTCTTCTAGTCATCGATGGAGCCAATTTTGCAGCTTCTGAAGAATTACAAAGAATTGGTATGGTTTTGAGTAACCTGATTGGTCGCAAAGGTAGTTTAACATCACTTCAAGATTACTGGGATGTTGCTACATTTTTTGAGATTTCAGTTTTGGCGGAAAATTATTCTAAAGCCATTCAAGCATCAGAATGTATGTTCAAATTGAAACCTCCCAATTGGTATTTAAAATCAACTATTGGCAACATTCGACTTATCAATCGATTTCGTAAAAAACCTGAAGACTCTGAGCGATCTCCGGAAGAACATATTTTCAATTTTTGGATGGAATACTTTATCGATGCAACCGAGGAAGAAATTAGTGATGTAATTAAATTTCCTATTCTAGTCTTAGAGCCAACCAAAACTTATCAGCCCAGTTATGTTACCGTTAATATAGATATTGATGAAAAATCAGTTCAAATAACTAATGTTTGCCTTGAATGTATGAAAAAAATGGACTGTCGTCGACCACATAATTGGTTAATTGAAGCATCATCCATAAGAGGAGTTAGGTAAGTGGTTTTTTATTACTTATTTTGTTTTTGTAGTTTCATTTGTGCAGTTACTTCAGTTATTCTGATTTTTCCCAATTTATTATTTATTGAGTTAGCTTCTAGGAAAACCTTGTCAATTATTACAAATTAGTCTCACAAAGCTTGCCAATTATTGTATATTTTGATTCCTTTTTGTTTATTTATGATAATTTTGGCATGAATTTTATTGTTCTTGTTGCCTCAAACTGACACTTTCTCATAAAATTGGTTTTTTCATTCAATCATTTAATTTGATTTCATATTTTGTGAAAAATAGTAACCTTGGCAACTATTAATTGCTCAATGTTTCTAATTAAAATATCTTACCATGTCTTGAATTTATGAATTCTGAGAAACAGTTAACAGAATAACATCCTGCTAATGATATCCTAACACTTTCATATCTTGTATATTTGATAGTCTAAATCATAATTACAACTATTATTTGATAAACAAACAATTTAATAAAACGTTTGCCGGATTCCTTCCTTTCTGAACACTGAAAGGAAATTTTTTCATTTATTGTACCTCATGAACAAACTAGCCAAATTTGTTATCATTTATTGGCATCACTGAGTTCATGCTTATCAACTCTATGATTTCAATAGCTCACTAGCACAATGAATATCATTATTTGCCTCAAGATAGATATTTATTGAGTTAGTTGATCACAATTGTTATTTATTATTTAAACTTTTTATATAATCTGCTGTTTCTTACATTTCGGCTGCATTAAATACGGTAAACCTGAAATCTATCCTATTCATTTCGGTAGAATGATTTAAGTCAACATGATTGATTATCCATCTTTTTCTTGGACATTCACTTGTACTATCAATATCTCTCTATCTTTTTTATTTATTAATACAAATTGAAACTTGATGGCCAAGTTTTTATATTTTTAATGATAATTGGAGATAATAGCTGGAGGCCACAGTTACTGATAAATATTTTTTAAAGTAATTGACTTTTTCATTTCACTTCAGATTTTGACTGTTTATAAGTTATTGTTTTCGCTTTGTAATACTGCTCTGATATCTTTTGAAATATATTTTAATTAAATTTTAATTCAATTTTGATTGTATAACCCGATACGATCTGAAGACATTACTATTCAATTTTATCAAAGCAACATCCAGTTTACACACAGTTTGTATGTTTTGTGATACTTTTATTGAAAATGTAACTGATTGCTTTTATAAATCACTCAAGTTTTCAAGTGCCAGAAAACATATCAGTTTATTCATAATCTACTATTCGTAATGATAAAGTGACAATTTTCAAGGTGTACAGTAGTCAATCAAAACATTAGAAAATAACACAAAAAATGATTTGTCGAATGGTTCAAAGAATTCGAGACTTTAGGGTTCAGGTGCAGATAATCCATGTATTACAACATGTACATGAAATTATTCTAATATTGACAGTACCCAAGATCTAAAGTCATTTTTTCCTACCTTTCAATTCTAGGATGTTTGATTCACGTCATATCGACTCTGATTATCCTGACTTAGAATGCACAAAACTAGCTAATTTGATTAAATATGATTTTTTTTCTTTTATCATTTATTGTTTTGTTTAGTTTGTACAAAAGAGATGAACGATGCCTTTTCCTTTATGTTCATTTGAACTCAGATGATTTCCAAATGTTTTTCCCTTCAGAAGCATTACGAGCTAGATTTCATCAATTGGTTGTTGAGATGACGGGTGATCAAGGCTTGATTGCGGATCTTGGTGCTCAACATGACAATGAGCCTCTCCAGGTGATTATGAAAACAAGACAAAAAGAATCTCTAGGAATTTTGATATAAATCAATGAAAAATAGCTAATTCTTTCTTATTGATTTTTGCTGATTACAGTATGAATACGATTTAGACGATCAAAGAAGGCCAATTGTATTAGGAGCTGGAACTTACGGTAAAGTTTATGCCGCTCGTGATAAAAGGACACAAATTGAACTCGCCATAAAAGAAATACCTGTCAAGAATGAAGGGTTTGTAATTCCTCCACTAAATTACATCCAATCGAATCTTAATGGAAATTTAGCAAACTAATAATGAAATGTCTTTTTACGTCCAATTACAGAGAGGTCCAGCCTTTACATGAAGAGATTAAGCTTCATTCACAGTTAAGGCATCGTAACATTGTTCAATACTTAGGATCAGTTTATGAGAACCGAACATTCAAAATTTTTATGGAACGAGTTCCCGGTGGAAGTTTATCTCAACTGTTGCGCTCTAAGTGGGGACCTTTAAAGGAAAATGAGTCGACAATGGCTTATTATACGAAACAAATGCTCCAAGGATTGAAATATTTACATGACCAAAAGATTGTCCATCGTGATATTAAAGGCGACAATGTACTGGTCAATACATATTCGGGCATAATCAAGATCTCTGACTTTGGAGCCTCCAAACGTTTGGCTGGTCTCAATCCAAACACTGAAACCTTTACTGGAACCTTTCAATACATGGCACCAGAAGTGATTGATCAAGGTCAACGAGGTTATGGAGCACCAGCAGACATTTGGTCATTGGGTTGTACAGTTGTTGAAATGGCAACTGGACGGACACCAGTAATAGATGGAATCTCTGGTCCTGAAATTATTTTCAAAGTAGGTTTTCACAAGGAACATCCTGAGATTCCTCAATCTTTATCGGAAAAAGCCAAAGAATTTATACTTCGATGTTTTGATCCCAACCCTGATACTCGAGCTACTGCTGCTGAACTATTAGAACATCCTTTTCTTGCCGAAAACCATGGTCATGGTACTAGGAAGAAGAAAACAATGCCCATGTCATCCTCACCAACACCTCATAAACAAAGTCACCTAGATTTTAATCGAAGCATCTCAGTTCCCGCCGAATCACATGTTCCTCGAGATGATCGAAATACAGACTCAAGAAATCGATTTGCCAGTGCCGATGATACAAGCAAGTAAGTTTCAATTATTCAACTCTTAACATGTATAAATATTGATGCAAGTAAGTTTTATCCAAACACTAACCACCTTGATCTTTTAATTATTTATTTTAATTTATCTCTCAAATGATTGATTTATATTTAATATCGAATTTCGCTTTTTCGTAATCAAATCATTTTAATCTTGCGTTTGTGAATACATTACGAAAAGACATTACATTCTGTAAAATAACAACTTGTTTTGTTATCATTTCAACTTATTTAATTTAATTTTATTTACAATTATTAATATCAATCAAAAGTATTTTGTATTTAAACCGGTGACCCACAATACTCCTCATTGACAATCTCTTATAATAACAATTAATTGCATATCAAGATCACATAATTTATCCTTGATTATGATTCTGATGAAGGTTAAGTGGTTTTGCTTTCATGTTAATCTTGAGGCCTTACCTTATTCAAAATATAATGATTGATATTATTCTTGAAGAATTATCTCCATGAGAGCTAAAAATATATCAACATTCATCTTGGGGAAAAAAGTGTTTATGCTAATTATTCAGTGTAACTCTACAATTCTTTTGTAATGACTTTTGCGTTTCTCATTCCCATACATTTTACTATCGTCGTAACACTTCTAAAAATAAGCTTTAAATTTTTGTTTCCCTGGGAAACCAAAGCATCAAAACTTGCGAGAGTTTCGATTATTCTAATTGCGTAAACGAATGAATATTTTTCCCTTGTAAGATTGTCATAAACTTGAACTATCCTTTAAATTAGTGGTTAATCTTTGATAAATTTGGTATTTAATCCCTTTTGTTTCTCATTTGCTATCCATTCAAAGATTAATATGCGTTTGCTATCGACAACCTTTAAATAATGCATGAAAGTATGATTTTGAATATTTACTAATATTTTATATATAATCTATTTTCGCTACCTCCTGATTTGCCTTACAAACAGACTAAAGGATGAAACAAATTGTAGCGGAAAAAAAGAGAATCGGAGACCCAAATTAGATCGTCTTGTTATTCCTGGTTCCCAAAGCTCATTAAGGTACTCACTTAAACATTTTAACAAATAATTTTAATAATAACGATTCAATCTTTCTCTGTACTTAAAATCTTATTAATTTACGATCGCAGTCTCGTATTTTACCGAAGATTGTAACCGACTAACCGTATTTTATCGTCCTTAACTTGCCTTTTTATACGTTTCTATGTTGACCGAGAGAAAGATCGAATGATTTTTAAAATTTTTAAAATTATATCGTTGTGAATTGAAGTTGAATCAAACTATAAACTAATTGTGTTATTTTTCGCCTTATTTTCACAGCTCTGAGGATGCACCTTATGCTCGACGTAATAGTGGAAGTATAATGAGCCCACCAATTGAAAGTGCGTCAACAACACCTCGAGATGGTGACACTGGCGGCTTTTATTTACTCAAAAAGGACTCAGAGAGGAGAGCAACTTTGGTTCAAGTTTTAAATGACGATTCACATCTAATGTGTGATACTTGGTTGCACTTACTTCAGCAAAACATTCAAGGTTTACTATTGACAAGTGATCACCTGCATCAGTTATTGGCGGGAATCAGAGATTTTATTCCGGAACAAGATAGAGCTCCGTTGGCACAAGCAATTGCTTATGTCAAGGAGGATCTTGAATTTGACGGGATCAATCAGATCCAGTTGGCTCTTCTGCTAGCTCAAGATGCAGTCAATCGAGTTCTTCGTTGTCATAACATCAAACCTCATTGGATGTTTGCTTTAGACTCGTTAGTTAGAGGAGCTGTTCAAGCAGCCATAACTATCCTTTCACCAGAACTGGGTGAAAACCTTGCCGGTGATTCAAGAAGAGAAAGCCGTGAATTAAGTCCACCTGATAACCGACTTGGAGCCGATCCGTCAACCACTTCAGCCATATCAACTTTAGCCTCAATCCAATCAGCTATTCATATACCTCATCATCATGACCTGCATAATCATCAACATCTTAGGCCTGACTCACCTGTGATGGCTGAAAATGAAGAAGACGAAATTTGCCAATTAAGGAGAAAATATGACAAAATTAGGACAGAAAATATATCTTTATGGCAAAAACTGCTTTCAGCCGAGAATCAAATTAATTTCTTATTAAAAAATCAATTGAATGAGAAGCAAAAACAAATGGAAATGTTAATCTCATCTAACCGAAATCTCTCTCTACCAAATGGATCCCAAAGTGAAAGTTCACCACCGATTGAACCTGAAACCGTCCCAAAGTTACCAAATATTGTCATCGGAGGTGATTCGTCCAATGGTGATCAAGGTTTAGTTACTTGGTTAAAATCTCATAAATATGACCAAGAACATGCTAACGAAAAAGGTTTCAACTCCTAACTTTATTCAAAATGTATTCAATTTGAATATCCAATGACTTTTTTGCTGATTGTTTATTTTGTATCTAAAATTGTTTTTATTCAGTGCCTTTTAAAAAAAATGTTCAAAACTATTGTACCATGGCAAGCTCAAAATCTATGTACTGACTGTTGTAAATTTAATCACTTTTTAGCAATAAGAATAAATTATTCTTAACAAGACAATATTAGTGCAACCACATTGCCAGACAAACCAACTTTTAAATGTTAGTTTCTTGTGCAAAACCAAATCTTGTTTACCAATCAAGGTAAACCTGAACCATTAAACTTGAGAATTGATTTATTGTGTTTTTGAGAGGGCAGTTGTCAAGTGAGCTTGGATGGCGCTACACTTAAAAATGATATTACAAGGAAAGATTGTTTTCAGAGGTTTCAACGTTAATAATACAGATTGATGAGTAAAAGAAAAAAGGGAGAGAAAGGAGTAAGTTTTAGTTAAAATCGTGAATACGCTGAATGTTTTCATAGATATTTTTGAGGAAGGTATCACAGATTTTGGGATATTTAAGTAGTAAATTTTTGAAGTTTGATTTCATTTCGAGAGCTATTCTATTGAGATTTTGCCTGTGCCCATCAAAGGACGAACAGTGAAATATCAAATGAATACTGTCAGACTTGTAAAAGCCACAGAGACATGTTTTGTCAATGAATAGAAAATCATAAGTCCCAAGGAGGACCCTGATCGGAATGGTGAGTTTACTATATCCATTGTTCACAGTGTTTCGGAGTATGATGGAACTATTTATGGTTGAGTACTTAGGATTGGTTCATAAGTTGTTGAGTATTTTTTTGGTCTTATAGTTACTCCAGACCCTGTGACTTCCATCCAGATTAGGTGAGGGTAGAAAGTCAGGATGGTGTAAGATGGTCCATTTTAATAAGGCGCCTTCCAAATGTAGGTTGTGAATGATATAAGAAATACTTATATTGATTATTTTTATGAAGGTGGGTGAGTGGTTGGTGATACAATATGCTGGTAGGGTTCTATCAAAGGGTTTGATTCCAATGTAAGAGTTAACCAGTCTAAAGGTGATCTTGTTGAGTTGTTTGGCTAGTGTCGGATAGAGAACAGATGGAAGAAGTAAGGGTGCATAGGTGAGGGCAACGGATTCAAAATATGCAGAAATGATCTGTTTGATAATTTTGGTCGGTAAGGACCGGGCTAGTTTAATAGGAATACCAAGCTTAGTTTGCTTGGCTTTAACTTTCTCAAGAAGTGCAGGGGCATCAAACAAAAATTCGTTTCCGATTCCTGATATCAATAGGTAACCCTAGAATTTCAGTTGTGTGAGAGGCTGGTGTTAACCCAAGCCAGGAGTCAACTATGAAGGCACAGCTAGTAATAATTTTAGTTTTTTCAGGTGCTATGGAGAGTCTGGTGATGGCTAAGGCTTTGTTAATTTGGTCGAAGATATGATGGACAATATGTATCATCCTACTCATATGATTGTACTTTAAACTAAACCCTATGAATAGGTCATCCGCATAAGCAGTGATACAGAAATCAAACTCATGCACTATCGGTCTTTTAATGGAGCGATCAGGGTCAACAAAATCAGGAATGGCTATTTTGGACAGCTCATTCAGGCTTTCATTTATCCCAATGATAAAGAGGATAGGACCTAGAATGGAGCCTTGAGGAACTCCTCTAATCTGTTTCTTGAGTCTGAGTTTATTCTCAACTACCATGCTGTATCTATTGGAAAGATAGCTAATGAGGATTTTAATAAGGAAATTTAGCTTGTATTTGACACAATTCATCAGAATGCTTTCGTGATGGATTTCATCGAAAGCCCTCTGAATATCTGTTTGAATGAGATAGTTGTCAGATTTAGCATCAATCATATCACTAAAAATGCTGTCTAAAGCTGTGTTGATGCTTTTACCAGGAAGGTAAGCATGCTGGAATCTAAAGATTTGAGGAGGAATCGAGGAGATGATCTTATTACAGACAATCCTTTCTAGAATTTTGGCCAGAAAGGACTGCATCTGAATAAGTCTGGGCCTCACTCCGTCACTCTTGGGGATAATAACTACTTTAGTAATTTTCCAGGAGGTCGGAAAAAAGTTCAGCTTGAGGCAGCTATAAAAGAGATTAGTAAAGAAGGTGGGAAAAGTGGAGATGAGCGTCAAGGTGTCGCTTTTAGATACAGTGAGATCCCAGATAATGAGAGTCCCACATAATGAGATAAATTTATCAACGGTCCCTTATTGAATGGGGAGAGGGTTTGTTTTGTTTTGGCTCAACCATGCCAAGAAGAAATCTCTCAATAAAAGAGAAAGAAAATTTAGTTAATAAATTTCATGGTGGTTTATCACCAATTGAATTGAAACAAGAATTTAAGGTTTCATTACCGACCATATTTCGACTCCGTCAAAATGAGAGTTCCATTAAAGAGGCGAATGCAAATGGCCTGAGTAGAAGAACAAGGTAAGAAATTTTTTTGTTCCGATCTCTCTTTCAAGCTGAACTAATTGTTTTCTTTACTCTTTTTTATTAATAGATTGGAAAAAAATGAAAATATTATTCTCCACGACAGGCTTGTGAAAGAATTCATCTTGAGATGTAGTGAAATAGGATTACCAGTAACGGCCAAGCTAATCAAGTGTAAAGCACGAGAGATAGCAACAGAAATTGGAAGAGAGAATCTTCATTGTTCACCACAATGGTTTGCCAGATTTAAAGAAAGGATAAATTTGAAATTCGGAAATCTTTCGGGTGAAAAAAAATCAGTTGACATGAGGATAGTTGACCGTTGGAAAGATATTGAAATTCCTAGATTGATGTTGAATTGGCAAGATGAATTTATTTTCAATTGTGATGAAACTGGACTATTCTGGAGGCAGTTACCAGTAAAAACTTATTTTATTTCAAAGACAGAGCATATAGGAGATAAAATTTTCAAGGAAAGAATCTCGATTCTTTTTTGTGTTAACAAGATCGGAACTAAATTGGATCCATTAATAATCGGAAAATCCGAGAATCCAAGATGTTTTTATTCTGGTTGCCTTAATAATTTAAATGTTGATTATGTTTCTCAAACCAATGCGTGGATGAATAAGCAAATTTTCAGTGCTTGGTTACATCATTGGCATGATGAATTAGTTACTGAGAACAAAAAAGTAGTTCTTATTTTAGACAATTTCATCGGACATTGTGTCGATACAACTCCATTCCCTCTCATAACATTTCAATTTCTTCCTCCAAAAACTACGTGCCTTACTCAACCACTTGATGGTGGAATAATTCATTCTTTCAAAGCCAAATACTTGTCATTTTTTACTCATTATTTAGTCAATAATTTAAATGAAAATCCTATTAGTCAAATTGTTAAAAAAATTGATCTCCTTAAAGCAATAAGTTGGGTAGATGAAGCCTGGAAATCGGTAACATCTGAAACTATTGTAAATTGTTGGAATCATTTCGGATATGTAAGATCTGAAATACCTGTAAACTCAAATAGTCGATGTAATCCTCAAAGTGATTTAGATGATCTAAATGACCTCCTTAATGAGCTCAGAGTCTCAGTTAATTGTTGTTCCTCCGAAGAGTTACTAAACCAAGTTACATTTGAATATCAAAATTTTTTTGAATAAAGTTATTTTACATAAGTTTGCTCTGCAAATAGTGTGAATAGGCTATTTCACAGTACTCTCATTATCTGGGATCTCACTGTAGTGCATCGAGAATTGCGAAAATCCATAGGACAGTAAGTGCCATCTATTGCTTAAATATCCAACTTTCATGTAAACAGCGTTAGCTGCTGTATGTCAATCTGTTATTTAATTTGGTTTGTTTACAGTTTTTTCCTTGTTTCAATTATTTCAAGTTTGTTTCATCTTTGGTCAAACAATTAAAGGTTTGAAATCAAATTCTTGGGCTAAATATGAACAAGTAAGTAACGTTATTTTAAATTCAACAAACTAGAATCACTTGGAATATCTTATTGTAAATCATTCCGATAAGTGAAACGTCAAACATTTCCGATTGACCTCTATTTCCAGGCTATAACATTTATTTGATGATATTTTCCTATTTATTCTAATTTTCTCTTATTATATTACAGTGTCTGATCCTCTATTTGATAATCAACATGAGGCTTCACCTTTAACAAGTGGACATTTTTATGAGAGTGCAATTAACAACAATAATATGGAATCAAGCAATACCAATAGATCTAATGATACAACTTTAAATGGACCTCCTCCATTACCTGCTCGTCCATTTCACAATTCAGTCTCAAGGCCTTGGGGCTCATCAATGAACTATGGTTACAACAATTTGAATCGTTTTGGAGCATTTGGAATGCCTGGAGGTTATGGTGGCTACGGAGGATATGGTAGTTACGGTAGTTATGGTGGTTATGGGGGTTACGGAGGGTATGGTGGTTATGGAGGTTATCCATCAAATATGGTTGGTAATGATTTTCTTAGGATTGCTGAGGAAACTTGTGGACAAAGCTTTCAATCTTTAGAATCAGTTGTTCAATCAGTTTCTTCTGTGGCCATGATGTTAGAGTCTACTTATTTTGCTATACATTCATCATTTCGTGCTGTACTTGGAGTTGCTCATCATTTATCATCTCTTAAAGATCAACTGAATCAGTTTACTGAACAAATGCCTGTTGTTCGCATAATAATATCTTTTATAAAGAAACTATTATACTATCTTGGCCTAATATCTTCCAATAGTCTGAATGATCATGAAAATGCCTGGAGACAAGTTTCATCGGAAAATATACGTCTTAACTCAGATGGAACCTTTAACCCATTCCTGAGCGGAAAAGATGTTCCAAATAGATCATCTTTACCTATTTTGATATTTTTTGGTTTAGTTTTAGGAGCACCATGGATGATATGGTCATTAATACGAAGATACAATAGATCACTCTCTCATGTAAATACAAAATGGTTAACGGGGGAAGATGAACATTATATTGGAAAAGCTCTGTATGCTTTTACGACCAATGCTCAAGGTGAATTACCTCTTACAGTTGGACAAAAGATTATAATTGCCCCCAAAGATGTTCAACCAAGAATAGGTGATTGGCTATTAGCTGCAATTGACGGTAAAACTGGCCTGGTTCCTGCCAATTATGTAAAAATTATTGAACACAAACCTTCACCTGGTAAAACAGATCAGCAAAAGCTATAACATGGACCAGCTTTAATTATGACATTATGAATTGTCCACATTTGTTTAATTCGGGAAACAGCAAAATTATGTATATCTCATCGCTCCTTTCACATTTGTTATACTCTAGTTATTGATAGATTCCTATAAAATGTAAAACATGATAAAATTCAAATTATTATATACATTTTGTTAAACTCAAGTTTTTATATTTAACCTTAATGAATGAGAAAAACAGAGAATCAAGATATATTCTTCACTTGCCAGTTAATTCGCCTAATTTTTCACCATTTATAAACCATTCAACCATGGATTTATCTGAACCATTAAGCAATATCCACTCATCAACAGTTGTAACATCAATCAATGGGAATTTCGTGTGGTCCACATTTTTATCAATCATCAACCTGATTGGACCATATCATAATTGTAAATTTAATTTTCCATGCCCAACAAGCCTGAAGGTAAAAATCTAAATGTAATGCAATGGTTTTGTTGACTCAAAAGTGCAATAAGTTTCAACATTATTGATTGAAGGAAATAGCAAGTAAACTGTTTTTCTGGTGCGACAATGAAAATAATAAATTTATTAGGTGATTTCATGACTTATTGTTTTCTACACTTACAATATCAACAAGCGCTAATGGGTTAACACTATGATGGTAAGGAGGATGAAAATGATAAGGAGAGCAAGAAGATGAAAAAATCAAAATGTCAAAACTTTTGAAGGTAATGGAAAATGAACTTGAGAAGATAATTTGAAAAGATTTGGGACCCAGTTATGATGAAATTTTCTGGTTCATCACAGCTAAAGATGATCATTGGATGAACATGACGATGATGTGAGAAGATGAAAGGAAAGTAACAAGGATTCGCAAGATTATGAGGTGGAAATGAAAAGGTATAAAGAAAAGGCAGAAAGGGTAAAAATAGGATTGAAAGATGAAAATTATAAGAAATGATATTGAAGATTATCAAGAATGAAAGGGTAAATGAAACAAACAGATATTTTGAATGAGAAGCTAATTGATTGCACTCAAATTATCATGGTTATTGTTTACGTACAAGTAAACAATATTGAACCAGTATTAATGGAGATTCAGTTGAATGGTAAATGATAAAGATAGTCTTTTAATACAATTTTCATCTGTGATTGAGGCAAATTGTAAGCATAAGTTTGTCATGAAGGTTGAAAGGCAACGAAATGGATCCACACTTGAAATGGGTTAATCTAAGATCGATCAACAACATTCTCTTTCTCTTTCTTTACTTATTCATCTTTTTTTCTCTCTCTTATTCCTTTTCTTCTTGCTCTTCTCATCTTTCTCCTTTCCCTCTTTGTACAGCTTTAATTCGATATCATCGATTGAACTCAATGTCAATTATATCTACTATAAGGTTTACACAGGCTTGCTTCTATTTCTTTGATATTTCATGTGGATAATCTCTGTTAACTTTCAACATCATCAAAATGGCATCAACTGCTCCATCCTGGTCTCTTTGTCTTCCTCTTGGTTCCTCTTGCTTTTTGGCTTCTCGTTTCCATCCTTTTTTTTCATCTTCTATGTCTTTTCCTTTACCGTATTAACATGATACCTTGTTGGTTCAATTCTTATTGGGAGGTGAAACTCAGAGAAGCAGATAAGAATGAAATAACTTTAGTGACGAAAAAAAATCCACATCAGTTTTTTTCTTGCTTTCTCCTTCTTCTTCTGAATGGGAAAACGAAGATAAAAGAGAGAAGAGAAGATTTTGGTTGTTGCCTTTCTTTCCTTTATCTTCTTTCTTTCTCTCTCTCTCTCTTTTCTTTATTATTTCTCTTTCGCCAACATCACATCTTTCCCATTTTTATCATTTCTATCGATCAACACTGAAAAAAACTCACTTTTGCCCTTGGATGGTTGATATTGGAACCTTTAAGGAAAATTGGTAAACATGATGATGATGAGAATGATGATGATGGGGAAAAAAGTCGAAATAAAAGACTTTATAAGGCATTTTATTTCACTAAAAAGCAGAAAATGAAGCCAAGTCAAGGCATCGTTGACTTTTATTCATTATCACTCTCCCTACTAATTGACATAAACAATGAAACAATTTTTACAAAAATGTACTTTAATAGAGATGATGAAGTATAATTGGGCAGCTAGAGGTCAATTTAGGTCAGCAGTTTAAACCCAATCATTGAGGGGTCCCTATTGTTTTACTTAAAACTTTACTGGTTTTGTTGATGCCAAAATTGGGTCTCCACTTGAGTTTCGAGGCAATCTCATTTATTGTTTCTTTGATAGTCCATCAAATACTTTATATGTATTCATGCAAGAAAACAACAAAAAAAATACAAAACTTGATTTGTTTACAAGGTTATCTTTGTTACCAATGTGTAATTAATCAAGTTCAGCTCAATCTTACCGGCTAAGATGACTATAATTAGGCTAATTATTAATAGATGGCAGATAAAATACAAGCAAACTGGAGGCCCTAATGTAATTATTTTTATCAGTGCAATCATTCCTTTAAGTATTAACTGCTAACATTATACACATATTGTTTCCAAACTTTCATAATACTTGGAGTTTCTTTGATTTCATCTCTTGATGGGTGCCATTCATTAATGGTATAACATGAAATCTGTAAGAAAATGTGAAAGAAAGAAAAAAAAGTATAAGTAAAAAAAGCAAATGTTATTTTAATGACACTCGATTCTTTGTCTTGAAAGAGAACCAGAGAGAAAGAGAGAAGCGAAAAGAGAGAGAGGAAGAAAGTGAGTGATGAAAGAAGACAATGGGGAAAGGTTAACACAGTAATCTAAAGGAAAAGCGTTTGCCAAGAACGATATCAAATTGATAACAATTAACTGAACCTTATTATGTTTTAGGAGGAAAAAGGAAATTTTCTTATACCAGAAAAAAAGGAATTCATGGGTTTTCTTCTGAAAAAGTATACCTCTAGATTACTATTGAGATGATGTTGATGATGATTCGTGAGATTTGTTGATTTCTTTGAATACTGCTTGACAAGAGTATACCTCTTATACAATCACTCAAAGTTATTATTTCCTAGAATTGTCCCTCATCTTCATTACTTCAGTTACTGATTTATTTTTGTTACTAATAGTTTCATTCTTTCCTCTTGCTCCTTTATCTTTATGTTTATCATTATCATTGTGTTTCACTTTTCATCAGAGTCTTTCAATTGAAATCGCCACCATTAAATTGCTTTAAAAACCTTTGCACTCCTCAATTTTGACGCTTGTTCACTTCTTCTTTTTCTAGGCTTTTTTTTTGAGTCCAAGAAAGAAACCAGATAATATTTGTTACTCTTTTTTCCCTTTTCTTCCAAGAATATATACAATGTATCCTCCTTCACATCATCATCATCACCACCACGACCATTCTTGTTTCCCACAAATCTTCCGAAAGACAGAGAGAAAGACGTAAGATGCTGTTCGAGTTTTTCCCTTCATCATTTCACATTAACAATCTTTTCCTCCTTTGCCTTGTCTTCCTGAATTTTTTCTCCTTCCATTGGTTGATAGTGATGTTTGTTATTTGCTATGACTTTTATATCAAAGAAAAACATATTGCCTTTGTTTGCCTCTGGAATCCTTGTAAATAGAGCAAAGATGAGTGAAAGAAAGAGAAATAGAAAGAAAAGGTTTGCTTGGTTAGATGAAGAAAGTCTTAATATCAGGAAGAAAAGTCAAGAAATGAGAGAGAGAGAGAGAAGGAAAGATATAATGGACACTTACACTTAAGAAAAAGATCTAAACCCAAAAAAAGGATGAAAGCTTGAGTTACTAAATGATTTGATAAAAAAATGTTGATTATTATGCTTTCAATTACGACCATTACTAGTTTAACTCGATTCCATCAATTCTTTTCTTTAGATTCCGAATCATTTATGGGAGACTGAAAAGAGATTCAGTCTTTTTCCTCCTTTTTTAGCTTCTTTTTTTGCCATCAAATACCTGGTCTCATCTCACAGGGAAAGAAGTAGATCAATAATAATCTCATCTCTCATTTGATTGCCACTGTAATAAAAACACAATTTAATAGGAGAGATTATATTAGATATATTGATAACATGTAGAATATAGATTAAACATCATTTTTATCACACACAGAAGAGAAAAGAGTTTTTTTTCTCTACATTTCTATATTTTCTGTGTGTTGCCACAAACAATTACGATTGATTAACTAACAGTAGATAGAGTTCAATGATAAATTCCATTCGTTTTTCTCTCTGGTTAGAACTTGCTGACTGCTGGGCTTCTCTCTTTCCTTTTCTTCTTCCATATCAATTTATATTCAACACACCAATAAATGAAAAATATCACTAAAATGTACCAAAAAAGGCATTGAAAATATTAGGAGCCCACAGGTAATTAAACAAATCGGGAGAATAACAAATTATAACTTTAATATGGCTCAAGATAATAATATAATAGCAATTAAATTGAACCATAACACATTAACGGGAAAGCATTAGTACAATGAAACAAAGGAATGGGAAAGCTAACGCGATTGAGCAAATCAATCTTCTCTCTACTGTTTTTTTTTGCTTTATTTTCATATAACAATGTAAGGACGGTTTCAACTCAATTTCAATTTAATAAAAAGAGACTCATCAAAAAATAAAGCTTCATTTGATAACTGAAAGTTGAGACAAAATGAACCCAGATTATTAACTAATATATTTCACTAATGGTCAACAATTACAACAATGAGTTAATCATAAATCTGTTCACCAAGAGAATGCATAACCATAATTTGCAATCCTAAATTGTGAAGTAAAATTCAAAAGTAAAAGCGAAACAGAGTTAATCACCACCAATAAAGGGAAAAATAGAAACAGAAAAGAGATTTAACAAAAAAAGGGAATAATCACAATAAAGGCCACATAAAGAAGCAAGATTTCATCAAATTAGAGGAAAAGGACAAATTGGTTAAATTAAAAAGAAATGTGAACAAGTTAGTTAATAATTCAGTTACAGAATTAGATTAATAAATAAATTGGAACTAATGGATGAAACAGGCAAAAAAGGTACTAATGAACGTAAAAATTGATGCCTTAATTACTATGGACATAATTCAATCTAGGAACAATAATATTTCAATTGCTCTGAAGATTGAATATATTGGACTTCTTTGTTTACATTTGAAGGAATCAGATTACTCGATAGATGGCGTAACAATGTGAAACCGGCAAAAAACCGGAGCCGGTGAAAGCCGGCTTAATGTTGCAAGGAAAGAGAAGAAAGAGATTTGCTTTCATGTCAAAATTCAAAACAATTGTTCATGTCAGAAAATGAAAATTCAATTTTAATTGAAATTGATTGAAATCTTTCTTTTTTATTTTATTCATGTTTTCATGATTTTCTAATTGTTCTGTAACCCAACCTTGTCATCAATCAGTTTGTTTTTATCATTATTGTTGGATCAAGATGTTTTCTTTTTACATTATGGACTTGGAAAATTTCAAGAAAGAAAATTCACTCAATGGCTTTAAAATTTGAATAGAAACCTAAAATTATTACAAAACTCATCACAAAGAGACATTTTAACTCTAGCTGGATTTGATGGCATCAAACTAAAAACTGAACTCTCGCTGTAAATGGGAAGACTCATGAAAATTATTTGAAAGAATGGACTAAATAACAATAAAATTATTCTGTCTGATCAAAACAATGAACCGCATGAATTATATTATATAAAGCTATGTTGAGAGAGCGGATATGTTAATGTTATGTCGGGAGATGAGGGCGGTTAGCTTCAGGATGTTTGTTTTGTCTATGGTCAAATCTAGGCTGATCGCTTATTAAGAACATCATTAAACATGGAATCTGTTGATATATTGTTTAATTGTTATAACAAGCCATGGACAGTTGCTTGGAACCACTTCAAGAGCCCGATAAGAGAGATGAAAAAGATAACGATTATAATAAATTTTCGTATATTAGCCTCATAATAATTTCAAGTTTTGTTTATTTCTAGATTTCTGCATGATGCACCTAACGCTAAACAAGCTTGTATGATGAATTAAAGGGTGTCTTCAAGTCACTCACTTGAGCATCATGTCTTGGCTTAACCTCGACGCGTGCGTTTTCATACAAAACCAGTGGTTATAAATTTCTATGAAGAGCAATCCAAGAAACTTCAAGCTTTAACTATTGCTAACCAATAAATTAAACCTAATCTATTTTGATGATTTTAGGGTTATATTTTAGATTCACTAAACCTCACCAGCTGATGAATATTGTGAACATGTTTTACACCCAAAGTCATGATTGTAGAATGATGATTACTTTTTCCTGGTAATCTTGACTCTTTATTTTTTTTATTTGCTTTACTTTCGATTTCTCTTTTTTTTCGTTCTCTTTTCTTCTTCCTTTTGTTTTCCCTTTGGTTCAGGCTTTTTTGCTTCTTCTCCTTGTTTAATGTGAACCTTTTTTTCCTTCTGCAGAAAAAAATGAAAGGATAGAACTGTTAGTAACATAAGAGAGAAAAGAAGATGAGAATACAGCAAGAATAAAGAGAGAAAAGAACAAAAATCGACAAAAAATTTTGATCCAGTATTGGCATTGAGCTTCAAGTTGAACAGTTATTTCCTTTAATAATAACCCTTAATAATTGTGTGAGCGTAAACAGAATAATGTGAAAAGGAAAGATAAGTTTAGTCTTTTCTCTCACTTTTTTGGTTAATATTTTTGTGTTAGTTATATGCTGGGTAAAGGCGTAACCCTAACAAAATTGGGTTCTCATAATCCTCACACCAATCAATAGTTAACAAGTTTGCGTCTTAATTTCAACAAATTAAGATCACTTGCTATCACAAGACTAAACTCTCTGTTTACAAGTTACTTAAACAATTATGCAAACAATTTACTCTTGCCTGGCCAAAGTAAACGCGTGAAAAAACAGTTGAAATAATACGGTTTCAACTTTTATCACGGGTTAAAGATAGGAATTAAAAAAATGTATATCAAGTTACGATAGTTGCATAATGTTTGCATGATCTGAGCAACTTTAACTTTAGTATTGATCAGTACCCACTTGATTGAGGCAAATGTAATGCAATTTTTTTGCTGTGTTTGTTGAGTGTGGGGTAACGCCTTTACATCACAACAATCAGCCTTATGGACTTTGTCATATTGTATAGTTAGATTCACAGTGATTCAAAATAATGGTCATAATGATGAAAAAAGATAATGATTATAACATCCATGATCATTATTAGGGACAAAGCAAGGTGACTAATAAATAAGCAAGAGAAAAAAGGTAAAAAAAGAAACAATGAAAAACAATAAAAACAAAAAAGTTGACTGATTAAGACAATTTGTCTTTGCTTTTTGTTTTCCTACTTTCTACCTTTTCTTCCAATGCCAATTCCTTTTAAAACTCAACTCATGTCCGAGGCAAAGATTCGGTCCAGTGAGAGAGGAAAAGAGAAGAAGAAAGTAGAAACAAAATTATAAGAGTAAATGCAAGCAATCGGTTTACCTGAAATTATTACACAATTATTATGGACAGTTGAAAAGGGAACCATTGGAAGTTATGAAAGTTGCAAAGAAATTCATATTCAGGTAAGATAGAGAAAGAGAGAGAGAGAGAGAGAGAGAGAGAGAGAGAGAGAGAGAGAGAGAGATCTGAAGAGGAGTGAAATCTCTATGGAAAGATTTAGAGAGAAGGTGGAAAAAATTGAAATTTTCAAAGTGAGTAGCCATGCGATGTTCCTTAATGTGCTGGGAAAACTCAGGATAGATGGATTGAAAAGGCTAAAAGAAAGAGAAAAAAGAAAAGTTTAGATTAATGGTCAACCAGAGAAAAAGGACAAAACTTGTAGTCTTTAACTTAAAGACTTGTTGGGAGATGAAGGGAAAATGATGAAGAAGGTAATAATGATAGTGATACACTGACAACAAGATATATTAGCCAATGCTACTTACCCTTAGGGTAAAGAGGAGTCACTCTTTCTTTATCCAGCTTCGTTCTTTTAAAACTCTCCTTTTACATTGGATTTTTGGCCTTTTAAAAGAAGGGTCAACAGACACTGAAACAGATAAACTTAACTGAAGAAGAGCAGCAAATTGAGGGAAGGTTAGAAAAACAAACGGGAAAAGACTTAACTTACTCAGATAAAAAGAACATGGTGATCACATTGGTGGACTGGTTAAATAACTTTTAGCTAATATAATATAACAGGTATTAAAAGTAATTGTGTAAGGTCATCATTTCAGCTTGGTAGCCATTATTATTTTAGGAACGTCATTGTTTGATTATTAAACTGGCTTGAAAGGTCACACCCTTTAAACCTGGTTTCCCATGGCCTGTCTGTGTCCATCCGGTTGCAGTAAATCACATAGAGAATATACACAACATTTAGATCTTTAACTTGATTCAATTTCATCAACTTACTTTTATTCTTTTCCCCTTTGTACAACGATAATGATGATGATACTCGATGTTGTTGTAATTGCAATTGATGATAATGATGATGGTCTTTAGTAAAAAAAAGTCAACTTTCCTTCTAATGATCTCGATACCAACACCTAATTTACTACTACCCTTGAACACTTTTCTTTTGCGAAAACTCAAGTGTGAAGACTGAATTTAATCAAAGCATATTAGATAAGAAAGAAAGAAAGTGAAAGACGCCAAATTTACAAAAAAAATCGATGATTCTAGATTGAAATTAATTAGACATAATGGGAAAGAAAGAAATGTAATGAAAGAAGAAAGATTAGAATTTATTTTCATTCTACGAAAAAAAAACAGATGAAGCAACTTATTTTACTCAAAAGCGTATTACCTATGATTAATCCGTAGGGCTAACAAGATGGAGACTCTTTGACACAAAAATTGTACCAAACTTTTGCATCCTTTCTTCTGTTCCTTTAGTTATTTCCACTTTTGCATATTGCCCTCAACAAGCAACAACAAACGACCATTTGTAACACCAAAAGAAATTGACAGTGTCCATAGTCCGAAACCAAAAGCAGCATTCAAACAATCAGCATGTGTTAAACGAAGCCAAGGCAGAAGTCAATTGTCTTCACCAGCCAACATATCGTCTGATACGATGTAATGTCACATTTAGCTATATCCTCTTGATTTAGCTTTGAGAAAGGGTTACTTAATGAACCAGCTCATGGGATAACATATTTCTGGTACTGGTTTTATTTTTGTTATAACACAAAAGAAATGAAAAGTATACTAAACGAAGACAACACTGGGTTAACAGAGCATTTAATATTGTTCAAATCACAAATTAGATTAAAAACAATTGACTTTAATAGATTTAAATTAAATTAAAACCAAAAGATAAACATTTGAATAATAAAAACGCGGCTTTAATTTTCAGTAGATGGCGGTTAATCGGTTAAAGAAAAAAATCCTTCTTTTGTTCTCTTAAAAAAAGCTTTGTTTGCGGTTGGGTTTCTAGTCACTTGTTTTTGTCTTGTTGCATCAATTTATCTATTTTAATTTATTAACAATGGTGATAACCATTTCAACTATGATCGTTCGACCCATGACGAGTTCTCAAACCAGAAAATTCCCATAAAAAGACCGTTCCTTTCAACGGTTACTTCCAACACGTTTGTTGCAAGAGCCAGCTTATAAATTGATTTTTGTTAACGGTAATTATCTCACCATTTCTAACCATTTTTATGCAATTTTATTCACTTTGTCTTATTTTTCTAACGCATACAATTTACCTTCTTTCTCTTTTAGGTGACTTCTCATTCCAGATTCTCTCAAGTATACGCAATGATGTAATAACTGTTGGTACGGACAAGGGATTCATTCATTTATCAACTGCTCAAGCATTACAGATTAATCAATTTCAGTTTATTTTTGTTCACAGTTATTTACCCTTCTATCTGTTAATGTTTTTTTTCTTACACTTTTCTTTCTCTCTTTCTTCTTCATCTCATCTCTCTGCTCATATTTTTTGGTTCCACTGATGGAAAGTGAAAAAAGTTTGAAGTTGCTGCTGTCCTTGGAAACCCAAAAATATTCTGGCATGGCTTAGAATGAGTATCAATTCCTGTGGTTGACGTGTCCTCTAAATTTCATTTTACAAAGAATCTGAGGAAACAAAAGGCGAAAGTAATTGTTACAAAATACATTTCAAATTAGACAACAAAGGCAAAACAAAGGAACCAACGGAATCGGAAAATGATGATGATAAGCTTGGTGAAATTGGAAAAGTATAATTATAATTTATTTCCGTATTCATGGGAGCCTAGTTTGATAACAGTACAAGTCCGAAAAAATCCAATAAAGAAAACTGTCTCCCTTAGTTAATCCTAATGAAAGTTAAAAGGCTAAACTGACAAGCCAAGAAAAGAAACGGATTTCTGCTCCATAACTGATAAAGCTAGAGTTTAGTGCAAGCAAAACAGGAACCCGTTTTTCACTTTTTAGAAGGCCATACAATAACGAGGTCCAAAACCTTGAACGGACCTTTAAAGATCCAGGAATAAAGAACGAAAGGGTTGTTTAAATTGTGTTACCAAGAAAAGCAGATAAGATGTAAAGAGAGAAAGAAGCAAATGCAACATTCAAAAGAAAAGAAAAGAAAACAGGTTACCATGTGAAACTTGTGCTATTCGTTGATGATGAGGGATGGGATACACAACTGAAGAGCCTTGGAATGATGTTTTTTAACACTTTTACTTATGCACAACGGCATTAAATCAAAAAAAGGAGAAAGGCAAAGAAAAAGTATAATTAACCAAATGCTGAGGATTTATCAAGGTCTTTCAATTCAATCATCTTTTCATAAATCTGTTTTTCAATTGTACATCAATTGCTATTTATTTAACTTTTTTTCTTATTTCTTGTTACTAAATCTACTTTACTCCTTTTTCTACTCTTTTTTCTTCTTCTCACCATTCTTCTTCTTTTCTCTTCCCTTCTCTTTTTTAAATCTACAAGTTCTCAAGGTCTCCAGGTAGTGAAATATCACGGAAAAACCTTGACAGTCCAAGCATAGAGCCTAATTCATACAACCTCGGTAAACCTGAAACCCGCTATTAAATCTTTGAATTGGGTTACCCTGGTTACGCAAGTAAAAAAAGGCTTACAATGGGATCCACTGTTTTCCTCATCATTTTCCCTCTTCACAATTATTATAAACTTCATCATCCATTTAAATGATACCAACGTTTATATATGCAAACACACTCACACTAACAACCAATATATCATCAACAGTAAAATTATGCACACACAACATATCCATTCTCATTGGGCTGGTAACACAATCTTCCGGGTTTATGCTGTTGATCTATCTTTGATATTTAAAAATGCATCCTGGACGGTAATGGCTCCCCTAGTTTATCCAGTTTTCTGTAAAGGTGTGGCTATGTGCGTACATTATATAAGTTTTACACACACATATTTATCCAAATTTACATTGTTAGTGTACGCACCAACAAGTCTATGGAGATATTTCGTTACTAGATCAGCCTGAATGACGATGATCCTTGAGAAAGGTCGATAATAATAATAGTCATAATAGTTGAAAAATCATAACAATAATGATTATGATTATGGTGATTATGATTATACTTAATTTGCTCATTGTTCACTTGTGTGAAGAGGAAAAAAAATGTATACATACGTACACATAAAACATACACATATATCCACATCTACACCACAACCTCATGAAGGTATCCACACCCTTTTCCGGTCAGTGATGGCCCCTAGTAACAAACTATGGGTAAGGGCGTCAGCTAAACCGGTAATACCTAAAACAACAATAACTTCACCACCACCACCAAACTCAACAACGGACATGACAAGATGGAACAGGTACATCTGATGGTATAAAATTAGATAACTGGAAAAAAAAGGAAAAACGAACAATGAAGTAGTTAATGAATGAAAATGGAAAAGAGAAAATCATTGGCGTCATTAATTTAAAATCTTCATCAGCTCTCCGTATTCTAATGCTGTTAATTTTTTTGGTCGTTTTCTCTCTCTCTACTTACAACTGTTTACCTTCAAGTTTCTCCTCTTTAAATTGGTACTTTGCAGAAAAAGAAAGAGATAATGACAATGATAACGATGGTGATGATGGTGATGATGATTAAATACTGAAGAGTTAACAGCAACAGTAACTCGAGATAAATATATTTGTGTATGCACAGTTTTTATTTTCAATGTTAAGCAAAAAAAAACTAAATAATTAAGTAGCAATGCTGAGTAAGCTATGTTACAGAATTAAGCAATCAGCAAAGTTGTGGCTAACAGGTAATCAATCAGCTTTTACATTCAATTGGTAAAAGATGGTCATTCAGCAGAATGAATCCTTCAAACCTTGACGAAACTCATTGTAACATAAAATTATGTATTAATTTTTAGGTCATAAAATGCTAAAGGAATAATTTCTCTTCATAAAGAATGAAAAGATGAAAAAAACCTCTTCAACCATCATCATCAACATCATTATTATCTCTATTATTTGAATTTTCCAGGAATAGTGTTCAATTTTCTTCTTTTATGTACCATCATCATATACTAAGACTGTTTTTTTTCTTCAACTCTTCCTTAGATTCACACTTTCCACCGCCACAACATTCACCCTTACTGTCAACAAGAAACCGCAGAACATCATTTCTGTTTCAACCAAAGTTACAATTGAGGAAATTAAAAGATTCAGAAAGATGGGAAAAAAAGGGACACCGAAAATCGCCCAAAAAAAGTAAATCTAATGACATTTACCAGGCTACTTCTTATCATCAGGTACTTTAAATATGAATTAGATTAGTTGAATGATTACAGACTTGAAGATTTATCTCTCTTCCCTGTTATTATTAGATGAATAAGAAATAAAAGATGATATGTCAGCTACGCTCAAAGTCTAACCAGGTTGGCAGCTTTCATTGTTCCTCTTTTTTGGACCTCATTTGCAAATTCAAGAGAGTAGCATTGAAACATATTTCTATTACCAATTGATGGATTGGATAAACATTGGTAAAGTCAAAAACTAACCATTCTTGGTGCTCAGTGACTAATGGGCAACATCATTGTAAATGGTTTATTGAAAAGCAATGGAATCAAAGAGAAAAAAAGAAAACCTGGAACAAATAAAAATGATCTGAGCCCAAAAGATGAAGCAAGATTGAACACTCCTTACATGCATCTTATAGCTGGTCCTTGATCTTTGGTGTTTCATAATAATAAAAGAAACTGGGAGAAACAGTATTTTTTGCAGTTAACTGTTGCTAATGTGGTAAGGAAAGTGGTGATTAAGATAAAGAAATTGAATGGAAAACATTTATATCTTAAGAAAAATCAGCATCTACTTGATAAGGTGGTACGAATACGAAATTAAGGAGAAACAACTAATCTGGAACTGTTTTGTGGAAAATTGTATCTTAATTAACCGTTTCTAACAGAAAATTGCAAATTAAATCAAATCCAAGCAAATCAAAAAGTAAGAGCCATTCAATTCAACCCTAACAGTAAGGAAAAAGCCAGTTTCTTCAATTGGCATGAAAATTGCATTAAAATTTTCCAAAATTAAGCAAATTGATTCCATCCTGATTATTATCATCATCATCATCATAACCATCTTTATCTTCATCTTCGTCTTGTTTTCTTCTTTTTTCTTCTCTTTTCGTCTTTTCGCAATAATCTGTTTTCGCTTTGCAAATTGCTGATGATTGGATTGAAATGTTGTTATCATTTCATCACCAGAACTGTCATCATTTATCATGCATTATTTATGTCCTCTATCATAATTTTCTTCGAAAACTGGAAATGTTCAACTTTGCTCTCACCAAAGTTAAGAATCGTTACGAATCAAACGAAAAAAAAGCAAAAAGAAAAAGTGAAACGAAGTTGATGAAGAAAAAAGATGAACAAAAAGTGCAATTCAATTCACATTTATTTACTCTATCAGGTTATTGACTGAGTTTGGATAAACCATGTTTTCTTTTTTCCTTTTTCAATAATTTTATCTTCTATTGATTACAGGTTTCACCGTGCATAATAAACCAGTTAATTGTGGAAATAAATCTTGTCGATCTTGTTGTTCTCTTGAACCATGATTGGTGCTCTTTATGGATAACATTTGATCAATTGAACAAAAGGGAAACATCATTTCCAATTTTAAACAGTTTTGTCTGGACAAGAGGAAAGCAAAAGAAACCAAGTAACTTAATCTCGCAATAAACAAAGAACCTGTAATTTATATATTAACTGATGTTAACTTTTTCAAGTAGGTTAAACTTCATCTTCGTTTCCCTTTCTGTTGTTGTGTGTTAGTTTGAAACCTAATGTTTGATTCTCTAAAGAGTCTCGCTATGAACAAGTAACTGAGTCCATTAATTATTTATATGTGTCTAGGGTTCCCTAAATGATTCGTTGATCATCATCAAGTTAAACACTTTCTCTCTTTGTCATCAATGGACTCAAAAAGTCTCACATGCAACACGCATACAACTTTGTTTAAAAGTTTGCATGCACACACAGTTTCAAGTCTTGTTACTTGGAATGAACTTTAGCACGATAGATTGAATGTTTTTCAAGGAGAAGTAGACAGACGTAAAAGAGAGAGAGAGAGAAAAAACTTGAGTAAAATCAGAATAACATGGAAAAAGTGATCAAAAGGAAACAGGGAAAAGACATGGATTGACCTTGCAATATTTATGAGCAAAAAAAAGGTCAACCATTTTCATTTTACTTTCAACATTATTTTAAATTATATTATTGTTAATGTCATTTGCTTGTTTCAATTTACAGCTCATGTTTATCCATTCAATCAATGATTCAAAAAAAGGAGAAAGCAAGAGAAAGAAACAGAGACATGAAAAAAAGGACTTCGATTATCTGTGAATTTAGGTGGCATCTTTTTGATGGATCAGGCGCCATGTTATCCCCCATGTATATCAGTCTGATTAAAGTTGATCGATTGGCTCTGTGCATAACCACACACATCGAGAGAAGCAAGAAACGAAAGAAGGAAAAGAAAGGAAAGAAAAAAAAATCAAGAGGTAAAATATCAAAAAAATAGGCAAAGAAGATGATGGCGGAGCATTAAGATCAGTTAAAGCAAAGGGAGAGAGCAAAAGAGATACATTAACATGTAATCATGGGCATGAACTTGATGGTGGCCTCAGGGATTGACTATGCGTTTTTGGTATAAAGTAGAAAAGAAACGCATAAATGTTTCATTTGGTGGATATTTCATTACACTGATATGTATAAACAATCACATTGAATTGGAATGGATTTGACTACGAATTGGGCCATTCAATGTAGATTAGATGATTATGATGATGCGATGAGGAGGAATAAAAAGCGATAGGAAAAAAAGAGAAAGAATTAAATGGATGCTAATTTTTTAGCGCATAGTAATAATAATATTTATAACCTGAAAAAAAAAAACAGTTTTGATGGCTAAATTATAGGTAAAAAAGGAGAGAGCCATGTATTTAAGTTTTTACCAGAGTAACATAAGAAAATGAAGAAAATGAGAAGATGATGATAAACTAAGTTTTTCAACCGACACCCTGTTGAGAAAGAGAGATGAAAGGGAAGGAGGTAGGGTGGGTGGGAGAGTCACTAACACGACAAGTTCACATTAGATCATTAGATCTATTTTTTCTCTCTTTCTCCCTCCCTTCTGCTCCGTTTACTTTGATCATCATCACCATCGAGCTTCAATAAGTTGAATGGTCCTTGAAAGACCATCATCATCATCATCATCATGAAGATTTTCTATTCTCTTTTTAGTCTCCATTTCAAGCAACGAAAGATGATAAAGAGTACGATGGTGATGTCAATGGTTAAAATGATGATAATTTAATGGTAAGTGAATTAACTGTGAGGATATATTTATGTATAAAAATATATCTATTATAACCGAGAGGAAATTTACAAATTTAAAAGGGAAATAATCATTAAATTATTCATTTTCTTGATTGGTTTCATGTAATGTTATAAATTTTACTTGGTAAATTAATCTCTGATTCCTTACCCTTCTTTCCTGTTTTAGGCTGTAAAGATATGCAAAGAAAAAAAGAGAGAGCTGAAAAATGGAACCAAAGGTTTTGACATTGCATAAAATCAATTGGAATTGATGATGATAATGACGATGACGATGATGATGATGAGTGTAATGATGATTGATTCAATGCGTACTTTTTCATCATTTACATCATCTTTTCTCTCTTCTCCAAATTCTCTATCGAGAAACGATTAGCATGAAAAAATTGCAAGTAACTCAAGAAAAATTCACTATCAACATCCTCTTGATCTTCTTATTCATCATCACCACCATCATCTCCTCATGATCGTCTTCTTTCCATGTGACAAACATGAAGATGTCAACAAACGACCCACAGTTTTATCTGTATTCATTTATAATCAAAGATTGATTTCACCTTTAACTTGAGTTGAACTTAAATCTTTAAGTAGGATGAAAACTTGCAAAATAGCAAATTGATTTTAAAGCAAAACAAACCATGTTACTCTTTTGCTTAATCGTTGCACTTTCTCTTTTCATTTTTGCTCATCGCCTGATTTTTCTCTTCTTTTCCTTCCTGATCATGTATTAAAAACAGCCTAGGAAAAGCGACCCTCAACAGTTCAACGTCCTTCAACTTGTGATATCTTGCCTGGGTTAGCTGGACTTTTCTTGCTGCACCAAATCAACATCATTATCCTTGATATCATTCCTGCTTCTCCTCGTCATCTTCATCATCTTTACCCTTGTTGCATCATTTTGATCTGAGCATTTACCTTTTTTGTTGCACCAAATGGGATAAGATGGTAACCCTACGGACTTACAAATCCCTCAAAATTCAAGGTTACCCGCAAAGCAAAAGCCAGATCTTTCCTGATATTTAAACATGAGAAGCATCTTTTCACTGTTGACCAGATTTTTATTTTACTTTTTTTGCAAACAGCAACAACACTCATTGATTGGCTCAACTTACTTTCCCATTCCTTAATTTTCACCCCTTTTCTTTTCTTCCCTTTCAATTTTGATCCCTAGATGAAGATGTAGAATAATCTTTATTCTGTATTTTCACTTGGTGCTTTTAATGAACAAAAGGCGTATCTAGTTACCAATGATGTATCATGCCTGGTTTCATTTTGAAGAAAAAAAAACTTTCTTCTTTCTTCTTCTTCGCTAAACCCAATTAGTTGCATTATTGCTGTTCACCAAAGACAAAAATCAACAATAAACAAAACAAAAACCAGAACCCATTGTATAATTTAACACATAGTATTTATATAATTTATTAATTGATTAACTTTTTCCTCTTTCTCCTTAATCACTTCACCCATTCCATAATTATTATCATTGCTATTATAATTTTTTCTTCTCTCATTAATTGCAGATTAAATTTTTCATTGGAGAAACAAATACGCCAAATGAAATTATCATTAAGAGTCAACGTTTGAAGGGAGAGATGAAGACAAAAAGGACATTTAATGTTATTGACTTGCTATTGTTTTGCATTCTTTCAATGCAATCATAATTCTTTGCACCAAAACCAGAATCAATGGAGGATTACAGCAAACAGAGAAGAAACAAAGAAGGAAATGATGATAACTACGAAATGTTGTTTATTGTTGTTGTTGATGAGCAAAGGGAGAGAAAGAGAGAGAGAGAGAGAGAGTAAATAGATTGTGGCAAACAAATCTTCTTCCAAATGACAAATGTTGCAAAAAGGAGGTTCAATTTTGTAAGTTGCATCGTTGCTTTTAAACAGCAGTTTAAAATCAAGGTAAATAGTCAAAGTTGGTGAGTTTTGATGTAATCGTAACCATATTAAGAGATGAGATTGACTTATTTTTTTCTCTTTTTTATTTCTCTCCTCCTTTAGATGTCCAAGTGAGAAAAGATTGCAAATGTTTATAACTTTTGGAAAGGGCAAAACAAGGCAAAACCATTCTTAATCAAATAATGTTGACAACACTTATGCGACAATATTTAATCGTTAAATTGTTCATCCTACACTTTATCTCAGCTAATGTTGATTGTTATCTCTGGGTACATCAAGCACAACAACAACAACAACAAATGTAAAAGGAAACTGATGATAATGAAGATGAACATTTTCCTCGACAACAACATCAACAACTCTTAACCCGAGTAAAAAACAGTGTTAGTCTTTATACGTTCAACATTGCACATCTCATCATCTATTGAAAACTATGAATTTTTGCACCATTTTCACTTGTTCACCTTTCTTACTCATAGATTATCTCTTTTTTTGTTCATTCATTTTCGCTGTTCAAAAGCCTTACTCATTATCATCCTTTTTTTCACTTCTCTCTCCTTCTGTAGATCATCAAATTGCTTGCATAATAAACAACATTGGATGTTAAAAGAGCAAGAGATTGGAGATGGCGAAAAAAGAAAGAAAAGAAAGAAAATTGAATACAAAAGAAACGTGATCATCACCACAGTTATTTGGCAGATTAAACATGTAAACGTCGACTGAACTTGATGATTAGTGGTTACAGGATCTCATAATTATCATGATCAAACACAGGTAGAAAAGGCCAGTAAAGTTGGTTTGAGTAAAAAGCAGAAAAAAAGAAGAAGAAGTTAAATTATGATGATGAGGGGAAGAGAGTTAAAGAGAGAGAGAGAGAAAAAAAATGAGTACAAAAAAAACTGGTAAGTTGAGTTGATTTTGTGTTATTAATTCAATGTTATGACCATTAACCCAGCAATTGTGTTATTATTATTTGACAATCATGGTTAATTTGATTGCAGAAAAGGTAAGGTGAGATGTTGATGGTTTGTTGAGTTTTAATAGCTTAAAGTTAGGGTTAATTTATTTCTCATTAAACTTTCATATTGGTAAATACAAAAAAAAGACAAAAATCAAGATAATGGTGATTATGAGATGTTTCAAGCAAAAAGGTTAAACTGTAAACAATTTTACCAAAAAAAAGTCATTTTCTTGTTGTTTATACTTTACAGTTTAAACATGCATTTGAATGATTTACAATTGCGAAGTAAAAAAGTGATCAAAAAATGATCTTGTCTCAACAATCAATTGATCAAGTTGGATTAGGGATATTAAAGGATGAAACAGCAATTAAACGTGTTTCAAATGTTGACTACAAAAAGTAAATCTAGCAAAATTGTTTTCACTCAGTTAATTGAGTTAATTGATTCGATGCTTGTAACAACCTTTAATCATTTATGACGACCATGATTTCCCAATGATAATTAATATAATTTTGCTCTTTTTTCTGGTCCTTTTTTTACCCGTTTCTTTACCTGTATAGCTTCATCTCTACTCCATACTCTTAATAACCCAAGATAATTGAAAGTCGAATTAAATTGTTTACTGTTGTGACCACTAAATCAACGTAACTAATGATAACTTGTCTTTATAATGATAATAATCATCATCATGGTCAATTGCGAAAAATTTACCTGAAAAATTATGAAACAAGAAAAAAAAAGTAAAAAGTTTAACCATGTGTGAGTTAATTAATAACGAAAATGATTATCTTTCATTATATTGTTTACAATATAAATGACTTAGAAACAATATAACTTTACAATTCCAATTAATTTAACTTGAAAAAAAAAGTTCTGCTTACTTTGTCATCTTTTCTCTCTCTTCCTACTTTTTAATTTGCTTCTTAACCTCACCAGCTTACAATCATAATCGAGTTGGGAGGGGAAAAAAAGGAAATCAAGAAAATGAAAAAGTGGTGAAAAAAAAAGAGATTCAACAATTTGATGTCACTTTAAGGTCACTTGATGATTGGGAGTAAACAAGAAAATGGATTAACCAGGGCAAAGTATTATTTTTATAAATTCATGATGAAATAATGAGCGAAATGATGAAGCTTAGTGTCTCTAGTTTCTTGATGATAATCTTGGTCATCATAGTCGCTTCTTACCTTGGCCTTATGCTTCAGGGCAACAGGTCTTAAATGAGTAAACTTATCACCTCCTTTTTTCCCATTTAATGATTTTCGCTTTTCTTTCCTTTTTTTGCTAGTCTTGTTCATCTTTACCACCACCACCACCGCCATCATCATCATCATACTCATCTTCATCTCTTGAACTGGCTGCTTTCATTAAGCCCTGGATCTTTCCTTCCTTCCTTTTTCACTTTTGCTTGCATAACGATAAAATGATGGGTCCTTAAAAGATGATGATGATGAAAAGAATGAAGAAGGATAATCACTCGAAGGAGCTTTGTTTTTTACTCAAAGTGAAAGGAGATGATGAAGAGTAAGTGGTTGTCCGGTTTTATAAAGATTAAGGTTCCTTTTTAAACACTTTAAATTACAGAAAATTGGTGACTTGCCAAGCAAATAAGCAAAATGAGATCAACATCGGTATAAGCAACAACTCTCATGATAATGATGATGATGAATAATGAAAGAGAGGATGGTTAATGTGAAACAAGATTCATGGCGACCAAAGAAGAAGAAAAGAAAAATCATCTCGAGAAAAAAAAAAGGAGCAACTATTAAAAAGAAGAAGAAAAAATACAAAAAGATTGAAGATGAATAAGATAAACTTTCATTTCTTCAACGATCAGGTCAATTTCATGTTATCCCATATTTTTCATGATGAGCTTAGTCAATCATCAGGCTTAACCAACATCCTCATCATGATTAGTTTTTATCGTCAACTTTACAGCAATTTTACTCTAACCTTTAACCCAATATTAATAACCTTTTCTACTCATTAATTTTCAACATGAAACATTGTTGCCCATCTTCAACCTTTTCCTCCTCTTTGCCCTTTCAAACAGTTAAACCAAACATGGGTTCAAAATGATTGATAATTTTACATTCAACATTGAATGCGTTTCAATGCGAATCAAGATAAAGAAAAAGGTTGAACAAATAGTTGATCCATTATAATTATTTATATCAATATATGCATAAATGTACGAAAAAGAAGAACAAAAAGTGTACAAAAAAAAACGATGGCAAACAAAAGTGATGACAAAAATGAAACTAATATCAATGAGAATAATAATTTTATTTGATTTTATTAACATTATTATTACTGTTATTAGCCATTGTTAAACTGAATTTATCTAGTTGAACTTATTGACAGTTTAGTCCTGAATTTTCTTGGTAAATCTATTGTAATAATCTTTTCCAATGTTACTCCAAATTAACTTTCTTTGTATTTTCACGGTCGTTTACTTTTCTTCACCAAATATTGATCCAGCCTCATGGATGATAATAATGGTGATGATGATGAAAAAGTATGATGAAAATGAACTTATGCTTTTCTCACTTCTTCATTCAGCTTCTTCATCTTCTCATCATCTTTCGCAAGAAGAAGAAAACAAAAAATCTACTCCACAATCAAACTACTTTTATATATATTTTATCAATAATATCACATTACCTTGGATTCTCTCATTACCTGAACCATTGGATTCCATCCTCATCTTCTCTCTCTCTCTCTACCTTTGAGTGACTCAAATTTCTATTAGCATTTCATAACTTGCCATTCTCCTGCTTCTGTTATCTCTTACCTTTCTCATCCTCATCATCATCACGTTCAAATATCACGCGGACTTTTTCCTTTACTCACTTCTTGAACCTTTATTGTATTCCAATGCTAACATAGTTTCAATAATGATGATAAGATGAACATTCAGTTGCAAGATTTTTCTTTTCTGGATCGATTGAGTATCACAAAACTTGTAAACCTTTAGGTTATGAAAAAAAAGAGAAAACTCTTTATTCCTTCTTTTTGCCCTTATTTTCATCTTTTATTGTTTTATTATTTTCAATATTAAAACAGTCAACAGTCATTACCAGTTTTGTAATATTACCTGGTTTCTTGCTTCTGTTGCTTGTAAAATGCTAATATAAATATGTTTACCTGATTGTTTATTGACAAGTTAATAACTTACCAACAACAGAAAAAAAAGAGAAGCAAAAACGCGAATCATTTAAACATTTACACTGATCATCATCACCATGGAAAATGTTTGATTAGGAATAATAACTTTTCTAAACATGAGGTGACTTTTACATTTCCTTTTCCACCATCATTATCATCATTAGTATTGTACATTTCAAGAGTAAAAGGTAGAGACAAAAAAGCGAAGAACTCAATTTTGTGGTTTCTTTTTTTTTCTGGTTTTTACTTTTTGCACTTCGTTTTCTCTCCTTTTTGCTTCAACTCAAACACTTCATTTGAACAATCAACAAACAGTTGACTCGCTTTTTTGCTTTCAATATCAATTACAAAAACAACAGCAAAGAAACAAGCAACAAGAAAAGTTGTTCAAAAGCGACTGTTGGGTTACTTGGATTTTGGCTGTTGATCCTGACTCACTATTAAAAGTAAACATTACATCGTGGTAAAGGTAAATATCCATAAATGATAATGACAATGATAATGATTGTGCCGAGTTGAAACTATTACTTTAGTTTTTGATGTAAACAGATTTTGATAGTTGAATTGGAAAAGCAAATTGCATTTACAGCAAACTGCTCCTGTTTAGTGAATCTTGTTAACTCTTTGCATGTCTTAAGGGAATAAAAATTGAACTTTCCTTTTTGTTGTTATTTTCATATTAATATTATCATTGTTATCATTAACATTATTTCATATTGTATCTATTAATATTTCCAGCTCAAACGATTACCAACAATCAAACCATTTTCATTTTAACTGCAACACACAAGAAATCATGTAACTAATATGAGATGATGAAGAAACTATTAATTCACAAAAGGATGAGAATCATGATGATAATGTTGATGCAATTTGATGCAACAATAAATTTAACAAGTAAAAACAAAACAAAAAATGATGTTCCCTTTGAAGAGGTTTAAAGAGCAAAATTCGTAAGGTGAGGGCTAATTTTTATTAATTTTCATGTTAATCAGGGTAAAATCAGAAGGTTTGCAGCTACTTTTGTTGTTGATTATGATGATGATGATTATGTTGGTCCAGGATAAATGAAAACTGTCAACTTTAAATTGCTTCTTCTTCCTTCAAAGGATTTCTTTTTGCTTCTTCTTCTTCTTCTTCTTCTTCTTCTTCTTCTTCTTTTTCCAAGTAAACATTTTATGCATATCTATCCATCCCTTTGAAGAGAGGCAACATCATGAACATGAGATTGTATAGAAGATAATTGAAGCTCAAATTTGTATTAAAATCTTTTTTTTTTCTTTTTCTTTTTTTGTTGCTTCTTCTCTTTTCCTTCATCTTCATCTTTCAATTTTGTCTTTCATCTTTAACTTTTTCCTTTCCTCCTTCTTGCTTTTTTTGCACAGTTTGGCCATTATTGAAGCAACGACCAAACCTTACATTTACAATCTAAATTAAAATTAAAAGCCTTCAAGGTATGAAGTAAAAAAAGAAGAAGATGGACATTGGACGATTTCTTTGGTAGTTTTCTTGATACAAATGACTATTCATGATGTTACTCTGGGTTCCAGTTAAAACTTGATTGGAAAGCTCTTTCTGTTTTTCAAGTGCAAACCATTTAAAAACAGATTCAATAAAAAAGGCCAAATTTCAATGTTGTTCAAGCTTAAATGATTATTATTTAAGTAACTTGTTAAATCATCAATAGATTAGCTTATTTAACAAATTTAAGGCTTTGATCAACTTGAACTCTTTTTTTTCTGGTGCGCAAAAGAGATGAAAATGTACCAGAATTTAATTCTCTGTTTTATGTTAAACATAAAGTGAGAAAAGGAGAGTTAAAAAGAAAGAAAAAGTGAGAGAAAAATGTTTACCAAAAAAATTTAACCGGTACTTTAGTTTATTTGGTAGACGCTAGATGGAGCTATATTGTGATTGGAGGTTTGGTTTTGGTTGCAGCTTTTTAATAGCAGATATGTTTTGTTGTTACTCTACCAGGTTTACAGTCTTGCGCTACTTGCAGTTTGATTTGTTTTCAGATTCTCAAAGTGTCTTTTTGGTTAAATGAAATGGTAAACGTTGTGATAGTTTTTGGTTCAAACCTAAGTCCAAGTATAAGTCCTTATTTGGTTAACAATGATTAGTTTCATTTCACATCTAATACAGTTAACATCAACCATACAATCGACAAGCTTACAGTAACCAACAAGAGTAACAAACATTTTACAACATCAACAACCAACAACAACTACTACAACAACAACTATTAAAACAACAGCTACAAGAACAGTAACAACAAGAGTTATTCTTTATTTTTAAATCTTGTGCTTTTTATCCACCATTTCAACCTAACTTTATTATCTATCTATTTAAGCTTGTTTTATTTTTTTTCTGTCGACATTTTTCTCTGTTTTTCTTTGTTTTGTTTTCTTCTTTTTCTTTCTTCATGTCTTTTAAACATTTAACCTTACATATTTTTTTGACAAAACTGTTTACATGATGAAACTTGGATTTGTGGTAACCTGAAACCGTGATTAGCATCATCATAAAACACCAAACAGTCCAATTAATTGTATTTGATTAATGCCTTGTTATACTGTGTAACTACCGGTGAACACTAAACTCATCAAGCAACAACCAGAACAAGAAAAGTCCAGGATTGGTGTTGATGGAAGAGCAATAAACAAGGTCAACATTTGACAGAAGGGAACCAGTTCAGGTTGACCAACAAAGAAACCAAGAGAAACCCAAAAACCCCGAGAGTTTAGCAACAGTGAAAATTGAAGAAACAGCAAAAGAAATGGTTCTGTGATTATTGACTATTTATCGTCTCATCATTGAGTATATTCAAGTTGATAACCTGTGAGAGGGAGACTGATTATAATTGCGATATTGATTATTGATGGATAACATGATAATGTCACCGGTGAATATTGAAGTGAGGAAAGGACGGAAACGTCGACCAAGCAACAGCCTCGAAGACGATCCAGTTATGGATGATTGTACAGCCGCTTTGGTTCTAATGAGTCTCTCTTGTTCACCCAAATCAACCTTTATCCCTGATCGAGGTAAGTTGAAAGAAAAAGCTAAAATTTTTTTTTCATCGATTCTTTGATTCGCTTTTTTTCGCCGCTTTTCTTAATTATACTTTCCTACTTGAGTAAAAAAAGAACCATTTTAACCCAATATATAAATTGAAAGGTTAAATTGTATGGCTCATTGTGTTACATATATTTCAACAATTGCATGATGAAAATTGAGCTCAATTAATGTTTATTAATGTTTAAGTGTTTGTCAGTTTCCCTTTTTACCCATTTGAATGAAACCAGAACATAATTTAAGCGCAAAGAAATTAAATAAGCTACCCTTAGATACACTCAATGGCATGATAAAAAAAGGATGATGATGCTGATGATGTAAATAGCGATAAAATCCTAGAAGTAGTGAGTTGTAGACAAAAAGCGAATAAGAGATTTTTTTCTTTCCCATTTTATGCTCATCTTATCAACCAATTATTCGGAGTTTGAATTCGTGTATTGATTTTTATGTGCAATAATTGTTTACAATAAAAATTATCCTTTTCCAGCAATAGTTGCATACAGCAAGCTCAATTGATGCAAAAAAGGTTGCCCAGAAAAATTAAACTAAAAAAATGGCTCAAGAAGCGAAGTAAAAATTGGTTAACGAGGTTTTTGAATGAAGTATAAAGAGCGAGAGAAAGAAAAGTGAAGCAAAACAAATCGCTATTTAAAATGATGTACTCCCTACAGTGATACTCTACCAGTGATCTCTCCCTCAGTCTTTTTTATCATCATCATCATCCTCTTATAACTGTCCTTCTTTTGCTTTCCTCCCCTGTGAAAGAGGGTGCACGGATAAGGAGTGAAAAAAAGAAGCAAGAAGTGGTAGAAGTACTGACTAAGACAAGGAAGACGAATAAAAATGAAAGATTTGACCTGGAAGGCTGAGTTGGCCTGGGCCAGGTTGTCTTTCCCTGGATGGCCTGGCCTAAATGAACCTCTCTTTAGCTCACTTCATAACCTCTTCTGGATCATACTTGATCTTTCTCTCTCTCTCTACACGCTTTTCCCCACTCATCATCTATCTTTATCACCTTTATCCTTGTATGTGTAGGATAAAAACATGTAGTTATGAAAAGTCAAAAACGATTGCTTCCTTGGAATCGCCATCTTGACATTAAGTTGACAATATCTTTGCACATAGACATATTATGATGAAGCTGATAATGAAGATGATGATAATGATGCCGATGATGATGATAGAGTTGGCTTTTCCTTCTTGTTTCTTCTTCTTCTGAGAAGCATTTTTTCACAGCTAAATTTTTACCGCACAAATGATAGTTTTTTTTTGCAATAGTCTTGAATAATGTGTTGAACAAAAATACATTTAACAGTTTCTCTTCTTCTTCATCTCTTTTTGCAGTAAATTGCTTTCTTGATATTAACAAGATTTCTTTTTCTCTTCTTTATACTCTATTTTACTCTGATACTCTGTTCATTATTCCTCTAATTTTTCACTCTTTCTCTTCATTGCCATCCTCATCATCATCATCATCTCTCCACCATTAATACCTTACTACTTGTTCACTTGAAAGAGAAAGAGATTGACACTTCATTTTGATGATAATTCATTATTTATCAACATAATTATTGTAAATGCATTTAACATCATTATCATCAGTAAAAGTAGTAGTGGTATCATCTTTTTTCATCATCATCATCACCAATGATAGCAACATCATTAATTAGCATTAACATTATGTGCAAATAAATCTTTCTTTTCTTCTTGTTTCTTCTTCTTTGAGCTGTCTCGGTAAATCTTATCAACTTTACCTTGATTCCCACTTCCTTAACCTACAAAGGTGTTGACAGAATTGACTTTTCTTCTTTTGCCATTCTTTCCCTTTCTTTTCCCAATAACCAGTCAATGTTGTTGATGATGTTCAAATGATGAGAATGATGATGTTTCCAGTTTTCCCCTTTCCCCTGTTGTCATGAAGAAAAAGAAGAAGAAAAAAAAATGTTCAAAATAATGATATTCCTTGATGAATCTTTTTTTATCTTCAACCCTATTCCCGCCAAATTTTCATTAATCTGGTGACATTTTTGGCGAGAAAAGAATTGAAAGCAAAAATTAATCAATTGCAAGGAGTAAAAAAAAAACAAATTTACAGTAAATTTCAATCAAAAAATCAGCTCAAATCTTTCATCTTACAACCTCAATAAACTGTAAATATCCTAATAATAAACAGAACCGTTAATGATGATAATAATTAAGTTTTGTGTGCAAATCAATTTAATTTGTTTCCGTGCCTATTAATAATCATTTGGAGATGAACAGTTATCCAAATGGAAGCCAAAAGTATACAATTGATTAAATTAGTTAATCAATCAGAAAAAGTATTTTAATTACTTTGCAATACAATTTATTCAATTACAGATGTGAATCCATTATTGTTGCAAACTTGTAAACCTCTAAACAACTGAAATGCTGCAAAAAACGTGCTCATAAATATTCATTCAACATCACTCGAGTTATCATCATTATTACTATCATTTGTAATAAATAATAAAATCATTTTCCCATCACAAGCAAAAATCAGAAAAAAAAGAGAAACAAGAAAGTAGGAAAAAAAAAACTATTTTACAATCAATTTAAACAATGTAACAATATTTTGATCATTTTGGTTTAGTAAAAATTCAGGTTAACTTGAAGAAAATTCAATTTTCATGATTGACATGAAAAACGGCAAATGATCAACTTTAACCCTGATAAGGGTTTTGGTTATGGTCAATGTGTGTTTACAATTGTATTCATCAACTTGAAAGGATGGCAAACGTAAACAAAATGTTGACCAGAAAATGGAAAAAATGAAATTGTCACATGAAGAAAATGGATGAATAAGAATTGAAATGCAAATTAATTCAATGAAGAAGAAGAAAGAAAAAAAAATTCAACTTACAACAATCAAACTGTTTAATTAACTTTTCATGGTTATCATTATCAACATTATTTAAATTACTCTTTCATTTATGTATGTTTTACACATTTTTTTTTCTCATTTGAAACAAGTTTATTTATCTGTTAACCAGATTATGTTTGATTCTTGCGTGATTATCAACAGTAATCAACTTGTTCCAACCCTATTTATCAACTCTTTTCAACTGTTATTGTTGATTTTTTTATCATCTTGTTACTACTGCTGCTGGTTGTTGATGCTCATGTTTGCTAACCTGATTAGCGTAGTTTTACTGAGTTGCTTTTTTGACGCTTAACTGTTTTTACAATCAACAACAAATAGGTGAATAGTGAAAGAGTAAAATCAATTAACCAGAATTGAAAGTTGCAAATTGTTTTACTCCAATGGAGCCACTTTCGATGTTGAACTCGAGTTTACTCGATTCACTCGAATCAATTCACTCAAATTGATTCTGAAAATTTCAACCTTTTTTTTTGCTCAACAAAGTAAATGGCAACTTTGAATTGGATAAATAAACTTGAAAAATTCAGTCAAAAGTTCAATGTTTCAAATCGATAAAAGATTAAAGATTTGATCATTTCTCTTGTTTTTTTGCTTTTCATCTCAACCTGATCAACAAACAAATTTTTACTCGAACCGCGATTTCACTGAAAGTAAATTTCCATTTTCACCCCAATTTATTAGTCTTTCCATGAAACTTGCAGATATTTTGACTGCTTTTTCAGGCAACAAATCGATTAAAGCTAAACCTTTACTGAGTCAAGTGACAATTTGCATGATTAAAGTACATCTTATTAATTAGTAATGAACCTTGTGATAACATTCAAAATGGACATTTACTGTTGCTAACCTCAACAGAATTCATTTGAATTTTAATACAGAAAATATTTAAATGAATAGATTATGTAGATTCGATGTGTAATTGTAAATTTTCATTTTCATTTTCTGTCACTTTTTCTCTTCTCTCCACCATTTTCCCTGCTCACCGTGATTCAACCATTTTCTTTGTTCCCTTTATCGTAGATTATTGTAATTATCAAATGAATGACTTTTCTTGAGACTCGACGAATTACTTTTCCTTCATTTGATTGTCTTCTTTCCACCTGAACATTATTATCCTTTATACCTTGACTTTTACCTTTTCTGTTATTTTCTCCTTTTGATCCTTTCCAAAAAGCGGATTAACAGAAAGACTAATTACTTTTGGCCACTTTGTCAAACCTTTTTCTTCACCTATTTTCATCTTCATTTGGACCAGTCAAGAACTTTATTCAACTCGATAATCATCCAAATTTTCTGCCTTGTCAGTCCATTTCCATCCTCATTGAACCAAAATTGTAAAGAAATGAGTTGAAAATGTAAAAAAAAGCAACAACAATTTTCATTTTATTCATCTGACAGTTTGACTTTTGTTGACTTTCAAGTTTATTTTTCATCTTTCATCACCAGTTTCAGAGAAAGAGGAAAAAAAATGTTGAGCAACGACAAAAAATGGAGCTAAATGTTTTTTTCCTTTTCCTCATCATTTTAATAGCTTGAACATGTGAAAATATAAACATTTCATGAAAAATCATTGAACATAAAGCAAGCAACAACAAAAAAAAACAAAGATTCATTATTCAATTTGAATGCGAAAAAATTCATCAATTTGAAAATTTTACATTTCTGGTTACAATGTAATGTTTGAAAAAGTGATTTTAATGGATTACATTGAATGGGAAATGAAAAATTGAACAAAAAAAAATGATAAAAAGTAAAACATTTTCTGTATTCTAACGCCATCTATCGATGAATGTGGTAAAACTGTTACCAGAGATGAACGAGAAATGGATGATGAGGAAAACAGGAAGAAGATGAGAGGGAACAAAGAAGGAAGAAAACGATAGAAGGTCACCAAAATGAAAGAGTATTGAAAAGCCGGTATTGATTCCTCTTTCATTCCCTTACTTTATATTACTTTGTTTCCTATCAGTGAAGGTGATTGAAACAAACGCATGCTTATAACTCAACTTTTATCCAAAGGAATTTTGCTTTCATTTTTCTCTTTACTTTCCTTTTTCGCCTGTCTTCAATCTCTTTCTTCATCTTTTTTCTTTGTCTTCTCGTCTTTGTTGTGATTATAATTATCTAAATACTGAATCTGAATATTTTTACATATTATCACCAACAGATGAACGAGTAATGATCAACTCTTTTCCTGTTTGGCCAACATTTTTTTCACAAGTTTTTCTCTCTCTCTCTCCTTGGTTCCTAACCCTGCAAAAAAATTCAGTTTCATGTTTACTCGCATTATCAACAACATTGATATTATTCTGAACCAAACTGATTTTTTTTCTCTCTTTGCTCTCATTTTATTCCTTTTTCGCTCCTTTTTTTCACCCTAAATCTGAATATATTTTCAACTCACTGAATTTGATTTCTTTGCCTTTTCCATTGACTCTATGATTATCATTTACTTTTAAATTAAAATGTAACTTTTACATTTACAAAGATTCCTCTCTATTGACATTGATTTTTCATCATCATAATCATTATCCTTCTTCCTCGGTTGGAAATATAAAAATAACTCGACTTGTTTCCATGCAAGTTGCAAAATGAAGAAAAGATGAAAGGCTTGGAAGAGAGAAAAAGTTATCTCAACAATCCATGGGATCATAATCCTCTTAGAGCAAAAATGATATTTGGTGACACTTTTTTTTTCTTCCCTCATTTCTTACTACTTCAGAAGATTCACAAGATTGAGTATAAAAATTGAGAAGATTTAGCAACGAAGAAAAAAGATGAAAATTCAATATTAATTATGTATTTGTGTTCATTTCAACTCAGTATCATTGATCTTCATGTGTGATCATCTAACAACCTTGTAAGTGTATATGCATTATCAATCTACATTTATAGTGAATGGAAAATGATAAGTAATAGATTGAACTTTTCACTTTTCTCTTTCTCTCTCTCTGAGTTTGACTTTTATCAGAATAGAATGTATATTTTCTCATTTTATCGTATCAATGGTAAACATTTTATTGATAAATTTATCAGTTTCAACTGAATTGGAAAGAAAAGAGTTTTAATGAAATGAGTTTTTGGCCGCTTTTATATTCTGATTGATTTATTTTTCTTTATCCTCTTGAAAAAAAATAAAATAAAACTGCAAATTGAATCAAACTATCAACAATTTCATTTCTTCTCTTCATGGTAAATTTATCGTCAAAACTTGATGAATCATGTTTGACGATAATTTTACTGGTTTCTTCTCTTCTTTCCCTCTCTTTCTGATGATATCTTATTTCACTCCCAGTAATCCAGGGTAAGAATAGTGATAATAACGAAATAAAAATAATGACAAATAATGAAAAAAAAACTTGGAATAACAGCAATTCCAACAGGGAAGGAATAAAATATCCTGCCTTTTGAACCAGAATTTGTGATATTTTCTTTTCCAAAAGTTTTATATTTTTTATGATAATGATTGAATGAAGAGAACGGCAAAGTACACAATTTCAAGGAAAAGGAAAAAAGGTATCAACAAGATTTGCCTTTCATTCATCAAGGAAAGAGTTGAAAGAGAAGGAAAGAAACGGAGAGAGAGAAAAAAAAGTTTCAAATTCAATTCTGAAAAGAGAAGCTTATTATCTTATTTGGATGATGCTGAGAAGCTTAAATCACAAGCTTAAATCTAAACAAGGTTAGGATAAATATAAAAGTATAAAATGAAAATAAGAATCAAAAGCAAGAAATAAAAAGTTAGTCCTTCATTTCGTTCAACGATAAGTTTAAAAAAGTAAAGCAACAAAAAAAAAAGAAAAGTTGATGAAATTTTCTCTTCAACTTATCATCAAATATAAATATGTATATATATCAATGTATAAACACTTGATAGGCCCATTTATAAGTATAAAAATGTACAAATGTATCCAATAATAAATATATTTTCAAGTTTATCGAGGCAAAATTTTTCAATTTCAAGACTTGAAGAGTTTCTCTTCACCTTTATTCCTCCCTTTTTTTTTATTGTAATATTTATGTTCATCTCTCTGTGTGACTGTGTGAGTGTGAATGAGAAGGGAAAATAATCGAAAGGCTGTAAAATGTGTTGAGAAGAAAAAAAAAAGTTGAGAGTAAACCATAAAATGAAATGAAATAAGATTGAAAATAAATTTGGAAAAAAAAACTAGAGATTTTAATGTCAACCATCAATTTGAAAATGTAATTTACTTTTAGTAACGAGATTAACTTTGTGTACAGTGATGACAACGAATGAAAACATTTTAACATTGCCTTCATCTTTCTCATCATCATCCTCATTATCATCATTGAACTTTTTGTTATTTGAATTAAAAGGAAGATATCATCTTGTAATCCATTCACGACTCTCTTCATTCAATTTTGGGTTCGATGAATGAACAACTCGACTGCTTTCCCTCTTGTCCCTCATCCAAAGCATCATCATTATTAATCTTGAACCATTTTCCTTCTGCTCATCATCATTCTCATTATTTTTCATCATTATCTTGAAAAATTATTGTCTCTTCAGTTTCTCTCTGTAATGAGAAACAATCTTCTTTCGCCTCTCACGCGTCTATTAAGGTACAGTTTTTAAAAAAATCTTGTCATGCTTCAATTGATTCTGATTGAATCAATGGTTAACCATCTTATTGCGAGTTTTATGGAGCCAATATAATTATATAAGCCAATTATGTCTAAATCTGTCACATTTCTTTGTCTAATTCATTTCACAATTACAATAGTTTTACTCGGTTGCTCCCTCTCTCTCTCTCTCTCTCTCTGCTGTACACCTGATTTCACCCAAAATTATCATCTCTTTATCCATCCTTATCGATAAAAGGATTTCTCCTCTTTTCTCCAACATTTCAAATTGCTATTCATTACATCTTCCATTAGCTAATAGCATCTCTTTCATATTCACCATTACCATCATCATCATCATCAAATAATTGCATATAATCGCAATAATATGAAACCAATGAAATTTCACGAACAAGTAAACTAAAATATCATTAATCGAATCTGGTATTAACTTTACGATCAAATAAACAACCATAAATACTCAAGATTTCATTGAATCATTTTTTTTTCCATCCAAGTTTAAACCTTTTTTTGAAATCCTTTTTTATGCACTTAGAGTTAAACCAATTACAATTTACACTTGCTAATGAATATAATTATGTAAACTTATTTTCAGATTGACTGGAAAATAGAGTTTTTTTTTCTAAGACAAACATCGAAAACAAATTAACGATAATTTGAACTTTTTTTTTCGCTTCTTTTATTGAACTGGTTCAATATATTGAAGAGCAAAATTGATAAACATCAAAATGACTATCAAAATGTAGACAAGTTTATTTCAGTTGAACATTTCAAAATGTTGAATCTTTTCAAATATTGTTGATATTGAAAACTTATCAAATCGACTGTTTCCCAACTGAAACAATAATTATTCAATTTAAACAATTTTCATCACTCCAAGAACTCGACTTTGTCACTCCAAGATTCACTCTTTTCCCCATTCTTTTCCTTTCCTGTCAACCTTTTTTTTTCTTCCTCTTCTTTTCCCTCATTTTATACAATTTTTTACTTCCATCAAACTGAATTTACCTATTCATCTTTTACTTATACTCTGTTTACGCAGTGAAAGGTTTACTCATCATCAGATGATGATGATAATGAAAAAAAAGATGAGTAGCATAAAGAGACAAAAGATGAGAAAGAAAACTTGTCGACTTTTCAACCTTATTTTTTGAATTGTCAACAAGCTTTTTTTACTTTTTTTTGTTTCCTTGCTGCTTTTCACTTTGGTAAACAAAGTGAGAAATGGAAGCACAAAATGTTGAATCGATTTTCATGGAAATCCATTGAACCGAATAACATGGCAATAATAGCGCCCATATAAACATTGTGTGTGAACCTATTTGACTCTGTACAAGTTTTGCCCTTCACATAATCCTTATTAAGTTGAAAGGTTACCAAAAAATGTTACTTTTTTACTTTTCTCTGGTTTAACCCAAATTCAACCCATTTTCAGTCTTCACCATTAAACTCTCATCAGCTTTACTTTTATGTTTCACCCAAATTTTTCATTCACCTTTTTCGCCATGAGAACAAAAATCAATTTTTCTAATCTTACTCATTTTCTCTCTCAATTATCATTATGAAGCTATCAAGTTTTTTTTTACTTTCAGGGTTGCAATAATTTTCATTTTCAGGGATAATCACTGAAACAGCATAATCATTGGTTGATTAGTCCTTGATGAGTGCAGATCATCAACAGCAACAAGACAAGAAGAGCAAATCAAATCAAGTTTCAATAACATTTTTGTGACTTCACTTTGCTTTATTATTCATTTCGGCTTTTCTTCCGTTGCTATAAATAATGACAAATCATTATCAAATGTTATTCCATTTATTTCATTCCATTTTTCAGTTTCCCATTCAATTTCATTCAAGGTTCTCTGTGTTGCCAACTAACATTGTTTTTCTTCTTCCAGTTATATCTTGTATCGCCATTTTTTTACTCAACCCTCTTCACGTTTACTTATTACATTGTTGCTGTAAATTTTACTCTTGCTCTCTTCACTGGTTACGTCTTTTGCTGGTGAAAGTTAATCGACATTACAAGTTAATTTGATACCTTTAATAACCATTCTACTTGATTATTACTGTCAACTTATTGTTTGATAACTTTAAATTGCGAAATGTAATCAATATCTTGATCGCGCTCCCTTTTTACCTTTTCATCTAATCAAATATATAAATGCTTTCTATCAAATTATTATCATTACCATGATAAGTTGAAAAGGAAAGGATGGAAAAAGAAGTTTTTTTTTCTTGAATGAAACAAAGAAGAGCAAAATATTGTTTGAAATAAATCATTTTTTTCCACTTTTACTATTCCACCTGAGAAACTATTACAATTTATTATCATTTTTTCAATAGAAAAGCACAAAATTACCTGATAAATTCTGAACAGGCTGAAGGGAAAAATGAAACTTATTGATTTTCAACAGAAAACGTAATTTTCATCCAGTATTTTCATCATTACTTTTTTGCTGTATTGTTCACTGTTTGAACACGCAACTAGAAATTCATGTCTCTATGTTTGTCGGCCTTATTGATGGTTCTATTATCATCAAGAATATGATTCAATGAATTTTTTGCCTAAAAAAAGGCGAAACTTGAGTGAGAAGAATCGAGTGAAACTAATATCATAATGGTGATTGAAAAGGGTTTGGAGTCTAAAGTTGATCCGCCAAGAGTGACTCTCTTAGGTTACAAAACTTCTCGTCTTATGGGGTAATCACGGTTAAAGACGAAGATAAAGATTATTGAAAAAATACTTTTGGTTTACATTATTTTCAAATGTAAACTTCATACCATTTGAAGTGATGAGAAAGAAAAGAGGAGAAGATAAAAGAGATGAAATTGGCAATGACGATCATTATCATGATTATCAAGAAAAATTTAGAGGCAGGTCAACCTAATTAGCAGGGAAACAAACATTGTTAGCAACCTTTTAATTAGCGTGTTTTCTGCCTTTTACAATAAACAGTTCTTATGGCAAAAATATTTGAACCTTTTCTTTCCTTCTCATCCATATTATTATTTTTATGTTCATCATTATGATAAGCATTCCTAATAGGACTGATATTCTGCTGTTTTCGACATTAAATTAACATGATATGATAATGGTTAGAGGAATGAGAAAATGAAGATGAGCATGGAACAAGAAGAAAAGGATAATATTTATCATCGTTTTTTCCTTTTCTCTCTCTTCTCTCTCTCTTTCCTTGTGATTTACAAGTCATCATTTTAAGTTATTTATATGTTTCTTTTTGCTCGGCTCACTTTCCCCAAGAACAATAATATTATTAATAATCATGATAATAAACAAAAAGTTGCCTGAATATTTATCTTTTGTTTGAATTTTTGAAACTTTTTATTCCTATCAGTAAACACACTATTTATTCCTCTCGTAATATTCACAATATTATCAACAAAACTTTTCTTCTTTACCATCATTTTCTTCATGTCATTTCGTTTTTCCCTTTCTCTTATCATTCCAAGTAAAAGTGAGCAACGAAAAATTATTAATGATATTTATGATAACTTTCCATGTATTTTCCAGCATACATTTTCTGATAAAGCAACTGCTGTTACCAGACAATATTTTGTGTATCAACAATGAAGAGGAGAGAGAAATTTTTTTTTTCAAATTGCACCAAATTTTTGAGTTGACTTTTCACAGGAAAGAAAAAAAAGGAACGAAGAAAAACTGAGCAAAAATTCATTCTTTATCCTTTGTACTTGAAACTGGAAATATTTCCATTCAAGTTGATCATAATTTAATGATTTCTTTTTTCAATTTACCTCATTCCATTTTAATTTTTCACCTTCAATCAATAACTTTAATGGGTCATTTTCAAATTCTTGATATCATTCAATCTCTATTTTTATCAACCTTTTCCTTTATATCCATATCCATATTGCATTTCATTCAGCTTTGCTGTAATCATTTCTCATAATCGATAAACAATGAGCCAATTTTCATTTCGCTTTCTTTATTCATTTATATTGACATTTCATTGACCAAAATGTATCCATTGACCATTTGATAGTCTCTTTTTTATTGTTTGCCATCTATTGACATTTACCATTAGTTTACTTGTTACTATCAATCGATAGCATTTAATTATTTACATTGTATCCAATTTGCATTGAAATGTTTTTATCCATTTCATGTCTTACTATTATTACATTTTAATGAAGACAAAATTGTATAACACTTGGACTAACTTTTGTTCAATCTTCAACCTTGTTTCTACCTTTCAAAGTTTCCAATCTGGTTTGTCTTTTCCTTTAAATGTTTCTCTTCTTTCTCTTTACATCCCATTTTCACTCTGGATTATATCTATTGTCATTTGACAGGTTAATAGTATTCAAGTCAACTTGTTACCTTTACACTCATCTTGGATTAAATTGAGCAAATTTTAAATTTAGATTGATTCTGTCAAAGATGAACTTCTTTGTCAAGTCGCGTTTCGCTTTGTATGTTTTGTTGCTTATGCTTTTGCTGTCAATTGGGTTTATTATTGTACTTTTTTTTTACTTATGATAAATTAATTTTTTTTTGGTTTTTCTTCCTTTCTTTTTTTCAATTGATTTAGGCACTTATTCAATGTCTGTGAAGAGCATCGATTCTGGTGTTGGCTATTGTTCAGCAGCTAGTAGATCCAATACGCCTTCACCGACCACAATCAACGAAGATTCAACTGCCCCAATTGCCATTGAGATTAATAAGGATGATGAACAAATTAATGGATTAACAATCAATAAAGATGAAGGAATTGATATGGATGAAACTATTGATTTTATCATTGATGATCCAATACAAACCAGTGTTGAGGTAAGAAGAGGAAAAGTTCTTAGTCTTAACAATCAATTTACATTTTATTAGATGATAATCAATGAAAATGGTTCCTTTCTGATTCTTTCTCCTTGTTATCCAATTTTCATATTATTTCACCAATTTTTTTTTCTTCTCCTTCTCATGATCTGAATAGAAAATTTGATTTAATGGATTCATATTTTCATTTAGATGTGCTTAGGTTTATGTGTTGAATTGAATTAACCAAAACATTTTGTTTGTTCCTTTCTTTTATCGTCTCATTGTTTATTCATTTCATTCATCATTTCAATCTCTTCTTTTCTTTGTTGACAGAAGGCACGACGAATTGTGTTCAAATGTACTTGGCGTGGATGTGGCCTTCGATGTGATCTTGTTGAAGATATTGAGAAACATGTTAGGATAGTTCATCTTGGGTAAGTTTTATTGTTGAGATGATCTGATTCATTCAAGTTGAAGACTTGAGTCGAGAATTGAGTTAATAAATGAATTTATTTGTCTTGCTTACAGACGAAGTGAGGCGACCGGCGAAGACGATAATGATCATGAAGAAGAGTTTTATTATGCTGAAATTGAAGAAGAGATGGAAATTGATAATATTAGTAGTAAAGAGAGTTCATGTTCTAGTGACAGCAGTCTGGGTCCCTTGTCACCCGTCTCGAGTTCACCAGAGTCACCTAACAGTACAAATTACAATCTAAGCCCAACACTCAGCTCGGCTTCCCTCCTTTTCTTTGCTCCTTCACCCACTTGGAGTCATCTTGATATGGCTCGACCTCCACATGAAGATCCTGAGTACCAAAAGCAACAAAAGCAACTTCAACAACAACAACAACTACAACAAAACCAGCAAGTGCAAAATGTTCAACAGACAACTTCTGTGAATCAAACTATTCTCAGTGCCCAGATTAAACCGGAACCGGAAAGGAAGACAGTGATATCAAGCCCGATCAACATTCCCGGTATTTCGGTGGCCCATCGTTGGTCGACAAAAGTACGTGATTCTGCTTCTCTTTCATCGTCTTTCTCGACAAGTTGCAACTCAAGCTACTCATTTTCAAATTCCCACCACCACCATCATCATCTCAATAATCACATGCTACATCATCATGCCAACAACAACAATAATCATCACTATAATCAATCTCAAGCATCTCTCCTTGCCTCAAGTCCAAGTCCAGTAAACCTTTTCTCGCCAAAAGCTCCTTCCAAAGTTATGCGATTAAGTAGCAACACATCCAGCCCGGTCAACATTAAGTCAACAAACAGCACAACCTCGGTAATTGCTGTAACCTCATTAGCCTCGTCATTAAGCGCAACCGGAACAGTAAACCTTGCCACAAACAGTGTCAACACCAGCAACATTAGCACTACCAATGGAGTAAACAGCAACAACATGAATGCCACCAACACTACCAGCATTACCATAAACCCAACCAATGCAAGTAACTCTAGTAATCATTCAAGTAACAGCAATCAGTGGACAAGCTTGTTGCAATCAAGCTCGTCGGCCACTAGCAAGGGTCATAGCATATCGCCAACCCGACGAACCCGAACCGAAACCAGAAAGTGTCGTAAAGTTTACGGAATGGAAAATCGTGATTCATGGTGTACTCAATGCAAATGGAAAAAGGCTTGCACGCGTTTTGTCGATTAAAGGAAAAGAGTGAAAATCGTGAAAAGGGAAAGAAAAAAAAGCAAGCGCAAAATTAGACAAGAAAAGATGATGACAAACAAGGAATGGAAAAAAAGCTTCAAATCGATTGCCATTCAAAACTTTTTCCTTTTATCCTCATCATTCTCTTTTATTCGCATCTTCTTTATCACAATTTGCCTTTCAAGTTTCTTTAACCTCTTTCTTTTCCTCTCTTTTGCTTTCACATAATTTTTTATCTTAATCTTTTTTCCATAATTTTCTCTTTTCCTTTGCTTCTCTAAATCATGTTTCATCTTCCCTGATAAAGTACACTTCAAACCGCATCAGTTTAATCACAGAAAAAAAATCTTCGCCTTGCTTTGCCTTCTCAGCTTCTTCTTTTCCTTTTCCTTTCTCTTCTAATTTTCGCTCATCACTCAATATACACTCATCATTTCCTTTTCCTTTCCTTTGCTTCCTTTCTTCTTTTCTCTCGTTTCTTCAAAACTCAATAGATTTTTCATTAAACAGCATCGAAAATGTTGTACCTTGTTCTCAACATCTTTGCTCATCGAAAGCAAGTTAGATTAAAAAATTCAACCAGCCACAAAGATCATGAAATTCACAGTCAAATTGACCAAGAGAAATCCAAGATTTTGTCTTCTCCAACACCGAATACTTTGTGATAAATTTCATGATCTCTAATGAACGACTGCTTTGCTTGAGTTAAATCTGCTTTCGATGCGCAAAGACACCAAAACAAGGCATAACTCGATTCGCGATGCTGAATATATTATACATTCAGATATTTTTTTGCCTCTCATCGTTTTTAGTTATATCGTTTTAAATTGAAATATATACAAAATTCATTGCTCACATTTTTTTATTTTTCATTCTAATATTTATTTCTCTTTTTTTGTTCAATATATTCTTCTTTTCTCTCTCATCATTTTCATCATCACATTTCTTCTTTCCCCGTGTCTTCCCTTTTCATCTTATCATTTTTGCTTTGACATCCAACTCTTTCGTTTGATTCTTTTGCAAAACTTCAAAGACTCAAAACGAGAAAAAAATTTAAATTCAACAAAATGAAGACACAACAATAGACAAAAAAGACAAAAAATCTTACAAGAAAAATTTTCTCCTCTTTGTGCTGGTTTTTAAACAAACAAAAAGCAAAAACAAAATGCACATTAACATGATGTTATACCCTTTGGTTGTTCACCTTATTAATGAAATAATAATAACAATAATAATAATGATATTAATATTTAGCATATCCAATTGCAAATTGAAAAACTAAACAAAAGTCTTGACATTTATTTATTTTGTAAATTTAATTTGAATAACTTCAAGTTTTTCATCGTGATTAACGAGAAAGGTAAGTAATGAAACCCGAGAAAAGCCATGGAACAAAGAAAATGATGACAATAATGAGCTTCAGCAAGCATTTCAGGAAAAGTATAATTATCTTCATTATAATTAGGTGTTGAGGTTTAAATTGCGTCTTGTCAAGTAAACCTTACTTCATCGTTTTATCAATGAACGGGAAAAGATCAAAAGAACGAGAAATAGTGAAAAGACAATTTTAATTGCATTCACAATCAATACTCAGTAACCATCATGAAAATCATATCAGTTTCCCGCATCAGTTTCAAGACTAATCTTATCCACAAACGATATTTTTCATTGGTGCAACATTCGATCTTGGATTATCAGAACTGATGAAAGACTGATTTCTCGATTTCCTTCTTGTTTATACGAAAATTGTACAGTTTCTCAGGTTTCATCCAACAACTTTTCCTTTCAGCATTGAGCTGGTAAAGGTTGGAATATGAAAATTTTTTTCTTGAAATTGATTTGTAATTTTGCAAATTCGAGAAATTTATTCTTGTTTAAACACTGGCAATATTGAATGATTATTCAAACTGAATCATGGATCGCATACTATAATAAGGAAATGTTGCTCTTGTTATGCTTTCAATTCAAGTTTATCTGATTATTATATTTATGAGGTAAACTGATTGTGGATGGGAAAAACAAATGAATCAAAATAAAGTTAATATTAAGAGCAAAACAAATAGAAGTGGAAAAAGATGGCAAAAATTGTGATGATAATTTGCTCTTGTTTTTATCACCATCACATTATTAAAGGAAATGGTAATAATGCTGATCAACATTGCAAGATATGACAATGTTCACTTGTTTACACTTGATTGATAAATAAAGATGTAAAAGTAACTCAACTGACCCATGATGAAGAATAAAAGATAATGAAAAAGTCGATTGTCGCTCCATTGTTTCACTCCCAGTTATTGAGGACAAGATAAATTCATCTCTTGTAATAAATTGAAAAATATTCAATATTGCCAATAAAAAGTGTGATTAGAATGTTTATAAAAATGAAAATTTCAACAAAAGTTGACCAACTCGGAGTGAAACTGGGAGTGAGACTGGGAGTGAAAATGCTAACTCCCAGTGTTGCCAGTTTTTATCTGCAAATCATTTCCATTTCAAACTGATGAATGTTTTTCCATTAAAATGAATTAATTTGCAAAAATATTCCATTGATATTAGATTATTTTTTTCCGCCAATTTATTCATTTCAATATTTTTCAAATTATCAAGATTGAATCTCGAACTTTTTCCTCTACAAATTTCAATCTATTAATTCAGGAAAAAATTGAAACTCTTTTCGCATTTGCATCTTTCTTTCTTCTTCATTGGATCCTTTTATTCTCACTAATATATTTATTATTCCAATAAGTTGAACATTCTTGTGGTTGAAGGCAAAAATGGATGATAATAACAAGATAATAACAAAGATGAATAGGAAAAAGTGACAATTGCACATGAAAATGAGAAAAACATTGAATAAAGAATTGTTAACAATAATTTAAATTAACAGTTAAATTTAGGATTGGAGTTGAGATAATTAAATTAGGTTTAACCATGGAAAAGGGTTTTCCGTCTTTTACATGTAATTCAAGAAGAGAGGCGCAAAAAGAAACAAAGTTTTTCTTTCCCTGATAATGATGAAGAGGATGAACAGTGAACAACAAACAATGGTAAACAAAAGTTTTACAATCATCATTAATTAAAAGAAGAAGAAAAAAAGTCGAAAAATAATATTTTCTCCTTTTGAGGTGCAACAGCAAAAAGAGATTTGCCATTTCCAATGTAACTCTCAATGAATGGAAACATTCATCAAACATCAATTTACTCATTAATCTGAGTTTACAAAAATTATACATTCAGTGGAAAGCAGAAACGGTACAACAGAAAATTTTGTTAATTTGGAATCAAAATGTTTCTCTTTTCATTTTTACCACTCAAAAGTAATCAGATCATGTAAAGATGATGAGAAGGAGGAAATTATTAAAACCAACAATAGTTAACAATTAAACTTTTTTTCCTCCAATTTGTTCATCATTCAATTTTACTTTCATTTCCTACAAAATGAATATAATTAGCTGGATAATGATGGGTTAATTTATCTCGAACTCAACAAATGAGCTAACTTTGTGCACTCAACAAAAAGTCAATATTTCATAGACTTTTTGGAGAACAAAAAATTTGACAATTTTGTTAAATTCGCAGTCAAGTGTTCGAAAAGTCTTTCAATGGTTGACTTTCCTAGTTCGAAGGTTGAACAACGAAATTTCTTGACCTCGAAATTTTCTACTTTCATCAATTGTTGTTTCATCAGATTTTGGGTGAATCTAATCAGCAAAGTGTAAGGTTGCAAAAGAGCAAAATGTTGAATAAAGAGAAGAGTTTTTCCGTCAAGTGATTCCAATGATCACGGTGGTGATGAGCAAGTTTCATCATTTGGTTTTCACGTAACAATAATGAGAAGAAATAAAATTCATTTTTACTTGAATAAAGTAAAACTCAAACTTCTAAAAATAGGCAATTCTTGAAACTCAATTATGGATCATTTGATGGAGTAATTGAAAAGGAATAAAAATTGAAATTCCAACTCATCTTGAATTCTGAATGTTTCCTTGATTGTTTTTCAAAGGTTTCCCTCTGCATCTGCATAAGTTTGAAATAAAATTGTTTTCAGGAAAAGGGGCAGTGAGTGAAGGTGCAAGTTGAACAATTTGGATGAAAATTTGATTTCAATAGGAATGGCGATAAGCGAAAATTGGAAACGGAACAACTATTTATCATCAATTGTTGAGATGAAAAGCAGGATAATGTGAACACGAAGAATCAGGAAAAAGTATTGCAAAAAGTGAAACAAAAAAGGGAAGAAAAAAAAGTGGAGAAAATGAAGAAAGTTTCAAGAATGGATGGTGAAATTGGTGAGATAAATTGGAAAAGATTGAGATGTATTTATGATAACTATTTATTGTTAGCCATTATCTAACATTTCAATGTTTCAACTTGAATAGGAAGAGGCAAAAAGGGAAGATGATGAAAAGAAAAGGAAGATAACTGGTCAATGGCGAAATACTTCTGAATAAGCATCTTTCTCTTTCTCATTGTCTTCTCACCGTTTCTCCTCATCTTCGTCTTTACATTTAAGAACATTTCAGTTCAACTTTCTTTGCTCATCATCATTTCCTTCAAACTATGGGATGCCTTATGAAGTTAGATTTTGTCATTTGATTTGAGAAGCCTTAAGCGTATTATATTCATCACAATCCAAGTCTTATTTCATTTCTTCATCTTCTTTACTTTTCTTCTTCTTCTTACTTGACATTCTTCTTAAAGGGAAGACGGGAAAGAAGAAGAAGAAGAAAAGTAGAGAAGATGCTCAAATGAAAGGCAAAAATGAGTGAGCACAAGAAATGACCAAATGTAATAAACAGTCAATTGTATTAAGCTGTTACCTGGTCAAGAATTACATGAAGAAGGAGGATCCTAACACCACAGGAGACTCACTTATGGTTATTACTACATTTCTTGCTCCTTTTCTTTATCACCATGTTCAACTTAAAAGTCTTCATCTTGACATCATCATCTGTTTGTTGTTTTCATTTTCAGCTTGAAACGTTTTTTAAACGAAAAGCTCAGTGACATTGACGATTCAAGTCAATAATGTTACTTCCAATTAGCTCGTCACCAGCTAAAGCTAATTTTCAAAGAAGAAGAAAAAAATGAAAAATGAAAAGTTTCCAAAATATTTACAATCGATAAAAACATCGATTGAGTGTAAACATGGCCTTTTGCCCTTTCAGGACACTTTGAGCAATCAAAAGCAATTTGTCGAACCTGCAAATCATCAGTCGAAAACAATAGACTTTTCAAATTTTCCTCATCACAGTTAATCAGTTTTGATGAGAAAACAATGTTAACAAGTAAACATAATGAACCTTATCCAAGACGAACAATCATCAAAAGCTGTAACGATAATGGTTTCCATTGTTTTCCGATTCCATCCTTAGTCTTTCCAAATGATTTATCCTTTCGATACAAATATTATCATAATTATTTTTCACTTTCATACATTTTCCCTCTTTTAACATTATCGAGTTCTAATGATACAAAACACTGGTTTGTCTTTTCTCGCAAATTGTATTCAATTATGCCTTCACTCAAGAAACTCATTTTTGCCTCTTCTTTTTCATTCTCTCTCTCTCTCTATCTTCATTTCCATTCCCTGTCCAGATAATATGTCTTACTGATAATAGTAGGATAATGTGATAACTATGATGAAAATGACGATAATAATCATAATTGTAATGATAATGATAATAATAATGATGATGATGATGATGCTAATAATAATCTGATAATCTGATAAACTGATAATAAAAGAGCGTAATAGGAATGAATGCAATACATTTATTTGCTATTCGAGTTTCTCTTTTTTTTCGTTTTTACTCTTCATCCTAGTTCTGGATAATTTAAGAAGCTTAACATCGAAAAATGATGAACAAAAAGAGAATAAGAATGGAAGATGAAACTGATGGAGAAACAGTTGCATTACATTAGCTGGTTAAGTTGGAATCTTAAACAACGAATTCTTGAAATCATTCTCAGTATTCCATTGTTCAGCTAATTTTAATTCTATTCCATCTCATGGATCATTATCATTATTAAAAGTATCGGTCAATCTAGAGTAGATAATAGAATAGAGAAAAAAGTTTTATTTTTTCTTCTTCTGCGCTTCAACTGCTGAATAATGATAATGCTAAATATTAAACTTGCAAGAATCAAGAAAACATTAATTTTGTTGAAAAGGAAAAGAATTTTTTTCTTCTTCTTTTTCTCTCTTGTACGATTTGTTCATATATAGTCAGAAAAGGACTAATCAATTGAATAATTCATGGAAAAAGATGAAAAGGAATGAAATAATTTTCCTTTTTTTTCAAACCATAATTACTTTACTCTTCATATTATATATCATTACAATTCATTATCATATAATCTTTTCTTTATTTCCAACAATTTTTCAACATGAGTTTAAGGATAAGAAGTGTTGGCCCTTTTTAGGCAACTATTTCAATTGAATCACATTTTTCATAGTTTCATTCATTTCTTTCATTCTTTCAGTTTTTTTTTGATAATCTGATTTTCTTCGTTTCATCAAGTTTCAACATTAATTAATTTGTTAAGCCTGTTAAGTTGTCATGAAAAAGAAACGGGAAAAAAGAAGAAAAAATTTGAATACAATATTCTTTAGCTCAACTCATCCTCATGCCTTGTGAGTACTCGACTTGAACTAATATCACAGTAAATGAAGCTCAGATAAACGTTAGAATCAGATGATGAAAATGAAGGCTCATCAAGAGCTCAGCATTCACCAGTCAAGAGTGAAAATTTTCTCAGTTCTTTGTCGTTTCAGGTCCAGTTCATACGTCGAAATGAATCTGCAGCTCCAAGTGTCAAGGATTTTTCACATTCCCTAATAATCTAAAATACTTATCCAAGAGTTGTTTCCACTCAAAGCCAAAAGATTTTTTGATCGACATTCATTGCAAGTCCAAAAACACAAAACCAGCAACTCAGCGAACCGAATAAACTATCAAGTTTTTCTTCTTCGGATAAAACCTTGAATCTCAAGCAGCTCAATCAACGATTTCAAAACTTAGCCCTGAACAGCTCGAAGAGATTTTTTCCTTAAAAATGTCTGAAAAGTTCTGAACTTCAATGAGACGAAAATGTTTAAAACTAACTTTGATTATTTCAAGCTAAATTACAAACTTTTTCTTCAAGCAAAACTCATTTGAATAACTTTTCTCGAAGTTCATTTGAGAAAATGTAAACTCTGAAATAATTTCGATTCTAAAATAAACTCGAACGTTTCTCTGACGATTGTTCATTTTTGTTCAATTCTTTTCTTTAATTTCATCTGAGAATTTTACTCTTCTCTTTCCATTGGAAAATGGGTCAACTTTTGTTCTTGTTATGAACAAGTTTACACATTAGTATCTTAGCTCATGATATTTGTGAGATATTATTTACCATGAAACGTAACAATATTTCATTCTTGAAAGTTATTACTTTGAGATTATTTTTCGATTTGCCTTTTATTCTTATCATCATGATGATCATCATTGCCAGCTTTTTATTGACAACTGTTATTATTTACATTAGTTGATAACATTTGAGTCGAAGTAAAATATTCAAGGGAAGAGTAAAAGTAAAAGTATAAAAGATGATAATGTTTCCCTTTTGGATGATTAACTGTATAAGTGTCTTATTTAGTCTTTCCACTCATTTTAATCTTCTTCATCATCTTCTTCTTTTCACCGATAAAATATTTATTCTAAAATGAGTTCATGTAGACTTTTCATCTTATAAACTTCCTGTTCTTCTTCTTACACTCTCAAGTAGCTATTCATTCAAGTTCCGGTTTCAAACGGTGTTTTTGTCTCATCTTTACTTTAACCTCTTTCAGATTATCAATTTTGTCCTTTCTTTTTATTCAACTTATATCTTAGGCAAATAATAGGAGAAAAATGAACAAAATTTCAAAACGAATCCAAAATACAAAAGGTATCATCATTGATAAAACATGCATTTATTCAATTTTATTCAATTTTACACTTTCTAATGTTTATTGACCTTCTTTTGCACCAAAATTTCATCAGATTTGCGAGCCTTTTCCTTTTTCATTATTCAAGTTTTGACATTTCAATGCATGGAATCATGATCAAAGAATGAAATGATGAAATAGAAAACATTTTCATCAGTAGTCAGAACATTCAATGCAAATATGAAGAGTTGGCATTAAATAATCAAAATTATTCAAAACCGAACTCCAGTTTGCAAACAACTCCAGAAGCTTATTGATATCGAATTGAAAACTTGTAATCAAATGCATTTTAATGAAACAAACATATTGTCTTTTCTTTCAAATCTTGAACCGAATTGATTGAGAAAAGTTTAAAACTTTAAAAATCAAAGTGTGTCGAAAATATTTATCCTGATAACTCTTAAACTGTTTAGTAATGTTTGATTAGAGACATTGGGAGAAATGAAAGTCTTGAAAAAAGTAGTATTTGAAGTTCGAAGCAATTTCAATTGTAATTAAAAGCAAAGAAAACTGAAACTTTCCATTTTTCCCCATTTCCATCCTTGATTCAACCTTCTTATCATTTTCTTTTTCCCTTGTTCCATGAAACATGGCTTCTTTACTTGCAAGAGTTCACATTATTCACTGCACAAAACCCATGATATAACAAAGTTTCAAAGCTAATTTCCTCTCCTGATGAAGTCAATTAGCTTAGTTGATGAAAGTGCTTTACTACCTGTTTCATTAAGCTCATCATCTTTCCATATTCCCTCAGCATTATCCTTCAACTTTTCACTCTCTTTTCATTTTACTCGCTACTTTTCAACTCCACATATCATTTACCCTTATTAACCAACATTTTAAATATTCCCAGTCACTTTTTCGTCAAAAAAGTTTCTTTTTCCTGATAATTATCTTGCTATTAATTCACTGATTAAGAGTTTTGATGGAAATCTCTGACTAAACGATTTCCCATTCAAACTGAACTTTCAAGAACAGTTAAAAGTTTTTTCTCATTACGAATGTCATTTCACCCAAACACACCTAATGTCTAACTATTACTTACAAAATCAATCCTTTTAGTAAATGTAAAGTTTCAAGAATTTTATAGTTCATTAAAAGTAAATTTGTTTCAAAGTTTCAATTTTATACTTTTCTTCAAACTGGAATCGACTTTAAGCAATTGTTGCAATGTTTCAGTCTTTTCTTTCCTCTCTTGCTTTTTTACTCAATCATTATCGTTACCAACTTCATGTTGGTGTAAATTGTTTTTGTACATTTATTTTCATCTATTTAGCTGCATTTCTCTTGTCATACAATCAACACCTTACCTCATTGAATTCTCACTGGGATTCCCGAGAAGTTTGACAGGGAAGCTGTTAGAAGATGAGTAATAAAATTGGACCAAATGATGAATAATGATTTTTCATGTTGCAATTGTGATTATTTCGTTTTTCACTTTTTGCTCTTCTTTCCATTTCAATTTTGTTTGATGTTCTGTTGATTGAGATTCAATTTTTTTTACCTTCACCGACCATCCAAGTCAAAAGTGGTTGACAAAGATTTATCCGATTCTTGCAAAATTAATTAGCAGAGTCTATTTAATGCAATACAACCTTTCATCCTTGACAGATTCAGCAACTCAAAGATAATTTTTCATTCATCTTGAAATCCAATTATTTGCAACATTTTCAAGTTGCATTTTGTATTCCACAACCCATTCACAATCTTCATTCAATTTTCAGCTTATCAAATGAATGAATCTTGATTCACTTTGAGTAATAATGTTTCTCTTTACATGAAAAATTCAAATCCTTTTCCGTCAAAGAAGGAAAAAAAGGGAAAAGAGAAAAATTGTGCGAAAATGAAACCATTTCGAAGTTGAAACAATGTCAATCGCCATTAAAATCAATTGGCTGATAATTCATCGTTTAATTAGTTTTTTTTGTTTCGATTAGTTATTGGCTTCATTATCCTACTCTCGACTCTTTCAAGTTCAACTTTAGCCAACATTTACTGCAACTGGATCTGACGAAAGTTGATTAAGATGAAGAAGGAGAAGAAAAAGTAAAACTAATTCGGTAAATGTGACAATAGAAGTTTTTTGTTCTCTCGAAAATAAAGGTAAAAATGAAAAGAAATGGAAAAGCAAATCACATTAATGATACTTGACTGTACTTTGCAGTATCGAGTTGAAAAGCTATTAGCTTTATATCGAGTTAGCTCTAATTTTACCTTCTCTCCTCTCATGGCACAATTGATCATTTCTGATGGTGATAATGTTTATGATGGGATTGATGTGATTTGATGAGATGAGTTGAAATTTACTACCACAATATGTAATTCACAATGGTACAAAGTGCAGTTAAAGTGTCTAAATACAAACAAATACGAATGCAATAAATTATATGGAAGGTGGAAAATGATAGGAAATAAGAAGCTAGCTAAGCTCATTTCAAGCTCTTTTTTGTTCTTACTGAATTTCCTTACTTTTTCTTATTCTTTTTCCAGGAAGAAGAAAAAGTTCAAAGGGAAAAAAGGAAAGAAAAGGAGAAAATTTGAAAAGTGTAAATTTTAGCAAAGCATTTTGCTCAGTCATGAAAAGTTGTAAAAGTATGACAGAGATAAAAGTGTTGCCAAACAGAGTGACGCTATTTTACTTTTAGGTTTGGAGGAAAAATCGATGAAAAATGGTCTTTTGAAGTTGTTGAAGATTCAGAGATTGGAATGAGATAAAATGTTTGAGTTATATAAGAATGATTTACATTGAGTAGAAGAAATTGTTTGATTTTTTCTTCTTCTCTCCTCTTCATTTTACAGTTGAAATGTTTCTTGGAAATAACTTGGATTAATGAAAAACTATCAACAATTTTGATTTACTTTCCTTTTTAAACCTTTGTAATGGTGAATTTAATGAATAATTGTCATTGGAATAAAACTAAATCGAGATTTAATCTTCTATTTATTGTGTCAACTCGTAAATGGCAATGTTTCAATTTTGGACGTTAAATTGTTAAATGATGGATGGAAAATCATTAAGAACTTGGACAGAACTGTTTTATGATTTTTGCTTTTCCTGATTTTCGTCAGCAAATATTGAGAAATTGAAAGTAGCTCAAAACAATATCAAAGATCTTTCATGTTGCATCAAGCTTGCCTGTTATTGCGATTCAATTCTGCAAGAGCTTTGTTTACTGGTCCAATTCAAATTTCTATTTATATTGAGTCTTTAGTTGTAAACCTAATTTCAACTGTTTACCGATTTTCAAGTGAAAATAAAATTAGGTTTTCACAGTTTTCTAATGAACTTTTTAAGTGAAAACACTCGAGATTAACATGCTTCAATTCATCTTTTTCATTTTGATGTTGGACTCTTGATGATCAGTAAAACGGTTTAGTGGACACTTGAAGAGCATCTAGTCAACTTTTTGCATTCATTTGATCAACTATCAAAGTTGTGAGTAAATTAATTTAGTAAAATTGCAAAGTTGGAAAAGACAATTTTGCAAGGAATGAGGATTTTTCATAGCAATATTGATTCGCATAAGCATCATTCAGTTGAGGTTAATGAATGCTGAATGAATAGAGATTTGGGCCAAACTCTTGTTCAAAGTAATTTGAAACTTTCTATTCATTTTCATTCTAAATAAACTAATCAAATATCTTTTCAAATTTAATAAAGATGTTGAATATTCAATCTGGATTCTCTCTTTTTTTATATGCATTACGTGAAAGCAAGTAATACCTGTTAACTCTTGCAAAGTATTACAATGAATTTGAAAACGTTTCACTTTTGAAATGATAAACTTTTGCATTTGATTAAAAAGTTGAATGTTGAAATGAAACAAAGAAAGAATTATGAAAGGACTTAATTACTTGATTACAAAAAAATCTCATTACAGTTGCTTTTTAATCAATTGAATTGCAAAACTTTTTCCAAATTCAACGTTTCTTCATCAAGTGAAAAGTTGAAAATGAAGAGTTTTATAAGCGAAAAAATTTTAAATCCAAAGTTATAAAATCTCAGTGTTATTCACTCCAAGCATCAAATGATACACTTCTAATACCGAGAATGGAAGCTTCGACCAGTTCTGTTCAGTTCTAGTTATGACAGCAATATTATCTGTCATAACTGTCCAGTCTGAGTTTGCTTCTAGTTTCCGTCGTAGGTTTCGTAGCTAGAAGTTTGGATGTAAATTGTGATTTCGTTTATTGATTGGAAAGTTGCTGAAACATGGATTTTTAGAAAATTTCAATCTTTTTGGTTGGAAGCAATTTCGATGTTGGCGACATGTGGCGAGATTCAAAGACAATTTCTGATAGTTTTTCCTTCCTTCTGGAGTTAATCTGCAATCTTTATCATCATCATCATTATCCTTATACTTTTCTCGTTACCTTTTATTTCGCAACTCTTGGACACATGAAACCATCTTTATCTTCATCAACTCCTCCTCATTTGAAATGATAAACTTATCCTTACCTTAAATGGTCTCAGTTGGTTAATTTGAAACAATAAGTCACAATGATTAGGGAATTGATCAAAGTTAATTTTAGAAGCAAGTTAACTGTTTAACCAAGTCACAATTGACTGATTATCGTCTGTTGCTGTTACTTTGGTATTACTTGCTTCTTCACTTTCATCCACCAATATAGTCTCACTCTGTTCACTTCTCTAACTCATCATCTGCATCATCATTATTTTATCTTCCAACATGTATCATGATAAGCATTCATGATCATCTCTCTCTATCTTTCTTACTCACTCATTCTACAGTTAACACCAATCATGTTCATCTTTATCCATTCATTTTCTTGCTCAGTAAATTGCAAAGGATAAAGTGTTAAAGAAGAGAGAAGAAGTAAGCAAAAAAAAGAACAACAAGAAGAGAAGGAAGATGAAGGCAGAGATGAAGGTTATTCTGATAAAGCAAAATAGATTATCGTTCAAAGTGTTTAGGATATTATGGAGTTAGATGGATTGCTGGGAATGATGAAGAAAAATAGACTTCTGTTGTACTTTTGCAACTTGATTAAACACTTGCTAAACCAAGTGAATAACTTTTGAATTATCAATTAAATGATTAGATGAGTTGACGGGAAACTTTTAATCAACACTTGCAGCTGAAAAGTTAGGGAAAGCAAAAGTCGAACCAAACGAAAATAAACTGTTAAAGTGATAAAATCAATTTCCATTCAGCTTTGTTTCATTTTTGTTCTTTTCATTGAATAATTTGACCAACTTTTCAACGGGTAAACAATGGTGCAACATTTTAAACTTGAAATTTTGTTCATTCATTCCATTCAATTGATTCTGTGATTCATTTTCCTTTTTAATTGCAATTTTGGACTAAAATTCTGTGGTCAATGTGAATGACATCAAATTAAGTAAAATAATTGATTCCTATCCACTTGATTTGGGAATTCTTGTTGGATTCCCTTAGCATCTTTTATCTTGTTAGTTTTATTTCCAATTCTAGAAGTAAACCAAACTCAATCAGATAGCTTGGTAACTATTATTTTTTCTTCTCCTTTTTATTCCTTATTCTTTTCTCTCTCATCTTCATCTTCTCACCATTCATTGTACACACAGGTTCAACTTTTCTTCTTCTTCTTCTTCCTAAACTCCTTTACTTTTCTCTCCATTGACTTTTATTGCAGCTTACAATTACTCATTATTTCTTTATTCATCAATAAAGTGGCAAAAGATCAAAGCTCAAATCAACAGTCAAATAGTGTTTGATAAACAAACAGAATAGATTTCCTATTTATCTTAGTGAACCATCTTCATCAGAAGAAAGTCTTGCTAAGATTGTCGATAAAAAGAGTGAGAAAAGCATGAAGCCTAAGAGTTTAATTCTGTCAGCCAATTTAATGGATTTCCGGAGACTATTTCAATTCCCAGAGGAAATTTTCAATCCAGATTGAAATAGAAATGACAGGTTTTGGAGAAGCAGCTAACCCGGTTTGCACCTTTCAAATTAATGCTCACTCGCATGCATTCCTCTCGCCCCTTCACCTTACCATTCACTTTTCCCTTTTAGGTTCATCTTTTACCAACTTCTGAATATCCAACTTTATAAAGCGTCAACAGCTAATCATTTCTTGATAAGCTTTCCATTCACTTGATCTTTACTCCAACTTTTCTCGCTGTCATTTCTCATTTCTTCCTTTTTCTTTTCATCTCATTCTCTTCATCTCGCATCAGAAACATCATCTTTACCTTATATTCTATCAGGGCGAAAAGTGTCAACCACACTTTGTACACTTTCTATTTAATTAAGAACAAATCAAAGCTGAAAAGGATATCAAGCCATTTGATCAGGGATAGGGAGTTATGAATATTTTGAATTTGCTTCAGAGCAACTCCATTTAAAGAAACTTTTCCTCAATAATTGATATTTTGAAGTTGTGTTAAATGGTCAATTTATCGAGCGAAAACGCTTTTGGTGATTCTTTTGGTTTACTTTTGAGAACATCGTGTGGCGAATAACTATTTTAATCAGTTTTTTCATTCGTTTGGAGGTTGGATAGACATTCAATATAGTTGTTCTGACATGAAAATGTCCCTAATGCGACTAATTTGTCATTATTCTGACTTCTGTCATTTTCTCTCTCTTATCATCCACTTTGATTGTCTTTAAACATCACTGTGATCAAAGAGATTTTACATCAAGTATGTTTATTAGTTAGTATTGGTTGATAGCGACTTTAACCATTTCCATTTCAAATTAATACAACCCAGCTAATATGCATGCGAGTTTAAGTAAAATTAAATATCTTAATTAATAAACAATTAATTAGTGTGGGAAGTAGTATAGGAACATACGCTTCTGTGGTACAGACCGGAAATGGAAACTACTTCCGGTTCATTGACCCCATCAAACACCATCTTTCAACGTCTTTATTTAACCTTGAATTTCTAGTTCACTAACACTATCTGTTATGGCCAACTCTTTTCTTTCCGCTTCACATATTCTCTCTTCCACCGATCTCACGTTCGCTTTCTCGCTCTTCTTCACCCTTCACTTTGCCTTGATCTCACCGACCTCACGTCTTTACCTTCCACCAACTTAATCTAACTGTTGCATTTGATACCTTTAATTGTTACCCTCCATTTAACCTCTAAACAACTCTTTACCTAATACTAAAAAGTCTTAATTAAGCCATTGATACCTGCGCTATTTCGTTCCTTTGTCCGCTATATTGACTGGAACGACTTGAAGATTAATTTCAACTCCTTTAGTATAAATACAGAGAGCAAATTGAACTAAATTGTAGTTTAAGTTTACTTTTCATTTAATAAACATCTAGTTTTTTTTAACTTTTCAACTGTTTTATCAACAATTTTGGCAACCACGGCAGGATCCTGCTCAGCTTAGTTTTCTTTACTTGATACCCTAGTTCATTCCCTAGTACCTCAAACCAAAAACCATTTACCAACCGTCTTCCAACTGTTCACCAACCATTCACCAATCGTTTGCCAATAGTTCATCAACTGTTCACCAGCAACAGTGAGTTAGTATTGAGACGAGCCCACCTCTGTTAACCTGTTAATCGAACACCATCTAGCTTGCAACTTCTCCTAATCAGCTTGAGAATTGGAGTTTCATTCAGGTAAGATGAACTAAAACGTTTGAAAACTTCCCTTCACCCAAGCAAACTCCTAAACTGCCAAATTTTTATCCACACCTTAACTCAAAGCAGAGAAAGTTAACTGCAAACCAAACCCTAATCATTAACAATGCAACCCGAACCAACTGTCCCTTCCTTGCGCGTTATGCGTCAGCCATGGGATCAGCTGAAGTTTTTCAAGCTCACGCCATTGTCCTGTGATGATGGTGAAGATATTCTTGATTTGATTGAGGAGTACGAAAACAATGCTGATGCACACGGGTGGGATGATATCTTAAAGATGAATAAACTACCTTTATATTTGAAGGGGACAGCCCGTAAGTGGTACAACAATTGTGCCAAACCAAGTTTACCATCATCACCTAAAACTTACGCTCATCTGAAAGTAGCCTTAGTCGAAGGACTCTGTCCAATCAACTATCGTAGCCATTTAACGCACGAATTAGCGACCTCAAAACAAAAAGAAAACCAATCGGTACAATCATACATTTACCATATGATAGACATTTGTCGTAGAATTGATCCAAAAATGTCAGAAGCAATTATGATGAGTGATATTCACGCCGGATTGCTCACTATAATAGCTGAATCCTTAGACCTACTAAGCCCCACAGGAATAGATGATTTTCTTAAAAAGGCAATTATTGCTGAGAAATCATCTCGTAGAAACAAAACACCAAAAAACACTAAGGAAAACTTTGAAATCTTATTAGCTAAATTAGATCAAAAAATAGAAGCTATTGCCATCGAAAACAAGAAACTAAGGGAAACGTCTAAGATGCACTTGAAAATGTAACTATTGCGAAAAGATAGGCCACAGAATGATCGAATGCAGAAAGAAGAAATATGATGACAATCAAAGACGTGGAAACCAGCCAACGCAGTCAGCTCAGCCACAGCGAAGTAATTAGAATAGGACCAGAGTAGTTAACTCAAATGTTGAGGATGAAGAAACAGAACAAATCACTAGTTTGAGCGTAACTTTGAGCATGATGAACAGTCAGAAAAAGAGTAAACTTATCTTCCAAAATGTTTTGATCGCAGATAAACTAATCAGAGGGTTAGTAGACACTGGAGTATAAATTTCGATTATAGCCAAACGAGCCCTTGATGAATTAGAACTGAATACTAAAATTATCAAGGTCCTAAGACGTTTACCGCAGGAAATACACCATTAAAGCCAAGTGGAACGATTCTGCTACAAATAAATTTACTGACAAATTCAATCAATTATTGGTTGAAAGTAATCTAATGTTGGTTAGCGATTGGCCTGCAGCAATAGACCTAATAAACGGTCAAGATATCCTTTCAAAAGAAAAATCTGCAATTGATTGTAAAAAAAGTTGAAAATAACTTACGATGCACCAGTGAATCTGAGACGTTGGAAAGTGACAATGATTCAAACTCTACTGAAGAAATCACTTGTTCCAATGTTTCCCAAACAAATCAGTGGAGAATTGATGAACAAATCTCAGAAGGACAAAGAGTAAAACTAGAAGAACTCTTGTTAAAACATAGACAAGCCTTTGCTTTCACAGATTCTAAACTCGGGCGAACCAACGTGATGGTTCACCAGATTGAAACAGGAGATGAAAAACCGATTTCCCAAAACCCCTATCGCCAGTCTTACTGGAAGAGAAAATTAACTGCTGAAATGGTTGATGGATTGCGAAAACAAGGAGTAATCGAGGAATCCAGATCACCATGGGCTTCTCTAACTGTTATTGTCCCAAAAAAGACGTGTGAAAAAAGATTTTGTGTTGATTATCCTAAATTAAATGCGATCACCAAACGAGACGTTTTCCCTATCCCTGACATTCAGTGCTCACTAGATGCGCTGAGTTGATCTAAATTTTTTTCTCTCCTAGTCTAAGAAGTGGTTACTACCAAATTGCTTTGGACCCAAAGGACGCAGAAAAAACAGCCTTCATCACAATGGATGGCTTATGGCAATTCAAAGTAATGCCTTTTGGCTTGTGCAACGCTCTAGCTACCTTCATTCGAATGATAACCATCGTGTTAGGTGATCCATTATTTAACACTTGCCTAGTTTATATAGATGATTTGGTTGTTTCTCAAAAACGTTTGACGAACACTTAGGTAAGATCGAAAAAGTGTTAACCCGATAAATCAAATCAAGGCAGGTTTGACCCTTAAACCTAGTAAATGCGAATGGCTGAAAACTAAAATCCTCTACTTAGGACATGGTGTCACTGCCGAAGGACAGGAACCGGATCCAAGTAAAATTGAAGCGGTAAAAAATTTCCCAACTGCACAAACCATTAGAGATGTAAAGTCTTTTGTGGCTTTGTGCTCTTATTACCGTAAATTTATTCTAAAATTTGCTGATTTAGCAAAACCACTAACCGAACTAACAAAAAAGGACATTCCATTTGTTTGGAGTGTTTCCCAAGAACGAGCCTTTGATCTAATGAAAACAAAAATGATTCAGTTCCCCGTCCTCTCTCATTACGGGTCTAAAGATCCAATTCAAATTAGATCCGACGCTTCTGATGTCGGTCTAGGAGCAATTATCCTCCAACAAAAAGAGAACAATTGGCATCCTATTGCCTATGCTGGTCGAGTTTTGAGAGAGCCAGAGAAAAATTACTCGATTTTCGACAAGGAATGTTTAGCAATAGTTTTTGCCATCGATAAATTTAAACATTATTTAGAAGGTAATAAATTTGAAATTTTAACAGATCACTGTTCTCTTTGTTGGTTAAAGTCAAAGAATCAGAGTCTGATTGATGAACAAAGATCACAAACATACGGTAATAATTCAGTTGTCGTTTTACCAAAAAAGTTTCGAGACGAAGTTCTTCAATCCTATCATGACGATCCAACTTCTAGACATGTTGGCTATAAACAAACCTATTGCCGAATCGCCCAAAAATATTACTGGCCCAAAATGCTCAGTCAAATCAACAAATATGTCAATGGTTGTGATTCCTGTCAACTTAATAAAACTGGTGTGAGAAAACTCGAAGCCCCATTGAACCCGATAATGGTTTCAAAACCGTTTGAAAAAGTTGGTATTGACCTAGTTGGACCGATTCCACCATAAAGAGGTAATCTACACATCATAGTGGCTACCGATTATTTTACTTGTTGGGCCGAAACAAAAGCCATCCGAACCAAAAGCGCTCGAACTACAGCGAAGTTCGTGATCGAAAACATTATGTGTAAACATGGATCACCAAATACCATCTTGACGGATCAAGGTCGAAATTTTATTGGGAGAGTAATTAGTGAAATCTCGCAAATCATGCAAACTAAATGGCAATATTCCACTCCTTACCACCCGCAGACTAATGGTTTAACCGAAAGAACAAACCAAACGCTCTGCACAATGCTGCGGCATTATTGCCAGCAGAACAATCGTCGAAGATGGTCAGAGGCACTCCCACTCATCACTTTTGCCTACAATACAAGCATCAATCAAAGTACGCAAGCAACTCCATTTTTTCTACTTTATGGCCGAAATCCTGACATCCCGGTTGATTTGAAAACTTTACCTCAAACTGGAATGACAACTCTTTCTGAATACACCAGATTTATTGATGAAGAATGGCCAGTCATCAGAGACACCGCCAATGTACTCGATGCATCGTCCAAAGAAAAACAAAAAGAAAATCACGATCACAAACATCGAACGAGAGAATATAACGTTCGTGATAACATTTTGTTAACAGAACGTAACCCGTCTAAACTTGCTAATAAATTTCATGGTCCCTTTGAAATCAAAAGAAAAATTGGCAACATCACCTACGTAATCGATCAAGGTGATGGCGTCGAAAGACAAGTACACGGGTCCAAAATAAAGCCTTACACCAGAAAGCAAACAAATTCATCAATGTAAAATGTTTACAATAAATTGATTAACACTATTTTACTGTTATTATTCTTGGTCTCGACAGCTCTTTCTTTTTTAATACGGTACTCCAGTTGTTTGGCGAAAAACTCAGCATCGATTCATGAAAGGTTTAATCAATGTCGAACTCAACATCGTAACTCCTGAACCTTGTTCCGGTTTACCTGATGGAAACCAATATTTGACGGTAAAACCGAATCGCAGAATACCCGAGTGTTTCTGTCACTGGAGCATCCCGTTAATGCGCCATATGTTTGGACGTTACAATATCACGCCCTCCAAACAAGCTTGTGAGTTAACCTTGACTCAAAATGATAAGATTAACTGTACCATGGAAGATGGAAATTAGAGATGGGCGATTACATCGATTACATCAATTATAATCGATTAGTTGAGATGAAATAATTATCGATTAGTACAGAAGTTAATCGATTACTTAACCAAAAGATATCTAGCTATTTTAGCAAGTAAAGTGTGTGTTTTTCACGGTTGACCTTGTTGTATTCTCGGTATTTCCAGGTTATTTTTTTGCTTGTTTTTTTGACAATGGTTTCAAAAGTCTGGGATTATTATGATCTTATTGAAGGTTATGCGAACTCTAAACATTGTGTAGTAAAAATTAAATATTGTGGGAATACTACCAACCTATGGAATCACGTTAAAGTTAAACATTCACAATTACAAACCAGTGATACTAAACAACCAAAAATTGATCAATCTATGAAGGAAATTGAGTCTGTCAAAGGTAAGTCAACTTCATTGTGTTTAGCGGTGAAACAGCTTAACCAATCTCATACAGGGGATAAAATTGCAGATAAAATTAAGGAGATTTTAGCAGATTATGAAATTGAACCTGACAAGTTGGTATCAATGGTTTGTGATGGAGCTGCTAACATGATGCATGTTGCAAAACAATTAGTGAAAAGGCCAATATGGTGTGTAGCTCACCGGTTAAATCTTATTGTTAATGACGCAATCAATGAAATAACACCAATTGTTGAACTAGTCCAGCGCATCAGGAGTATTGTGAAGCTCTTCAAGCAAAGCAACAATTTTAACGATACATTGATGAACCTTCAAATTCAAGATAACAAATCTCCACTAAAGTTACTTCAAGATGTTTGTACACGTTGGAACAGCACTTATATAATGATAGAGCGATATATGAAACTGAGAGAGTTTGTATCGATGGCCCTAGTCAAGATTGGTAAACAATCAATGGATATCAATTGTGATAATTTTACTGAGTTAAATGACATGAAACTTTTACTGTTACCCTTTTCAAAGTCACTGAAGATGTGTCCGCTGAGAAATACGTTACAATCTCACGCATTATTCCAGTAATCAATATGCTTAAAGATAAAGTCTTGAATCTCAAGGTAAAAAGTGATCTAGGTAATCGTTTACAAGGAGTGTTATGTGCGAAAATCGATCAGAGATTTGGGTCAATTGAAGGTGAAAAGCATTTCGCTTATGCTACAATGCTTGATCCACGTTTCAACCGTGTTGATTTCATGTCTCCTTCTCATTGCTCTGCCGCTTATAATAAAATTCAAAGCATATTACCAACAGTTCCATTAACTCAGCCCATATGTAACACAAGTGAAAATAATAACGATGAAAATGATGATCTTTGGGATCTTCATGAAAAGCGAAGGAAATTACAATCAGATTAATCAGTTGGACGATCTGATGGATTGCGAAAACAAGGAGTAATCGAGGAATCCAGATCACCATGGGCTTCTCTAACTGTTATTGTCCCAAAAAAGACGGGTGAAAAAAGATTAAGATCAGATTAATCAGTTGGACGCAATTCGGGTTTTAAACACTTTATGAGTATGCCAACGCTAGGATTAACTGATGACCCATTGTATTTTTGGAAAATAAACAAGGACAATTGGCATGAGCTCCACAATCTTGCAATTAGATTCCTTACTTCACGAGCAACTTCAGTGCCTTGCGAACGCCTGTTTTCTAAAGTTGGTATTGTCACCGAAAAGCGAAGACGATTGACATCCAAAACACATTGAAATGATTTGCTTCCTTAAATATTTACCTGATTGTTTCAAAGACTAATTTTTTGTTGTTCGATTAATCGATTAATCGATTATTTAATAAAATTTTCGATTATAATCGAGTACCTCATTATTCACTTATCGCCCACCTCTAAAGGATATTGCTCTGAATTTCTTCCGATTCAAGACTATTTAATTAGGAGTAGAGAGATTTGTCAAAATCAAGCTGCCCTAAAATTCTACAAACAAGTAAAAAAGCTTGTCCACTGGTTACACAATCCGAATTGAAAAAGCGAGAAGCTGCAACAGTGTTGCGCATATCTGGAATCTTTGTGGTCGGACCAGGCGCATTCATTTCCTTCGTTCAAAATAGAAAAGAGGCAGCGCGACAGCTGAAATCAATCAAGAGTACCTTTAAAAAATGAAAATTTAAACAGAAAATATGGAAAAAATTGCTGAAAAGTTAATCGAAACTTCCGCTCGGCTGGACAAATTACAATTAATCATGCCCGATATGATGTTTTCAACTGCAGAATTCGTTCACAACATAGAGAGACAAGGAAAAATCTTCGAAAGATTATCAGACACCTTAAAAGAGGGAACAATTGATCCAAACTTCTTTAAGGAAATGAAAATCGATTTGAATTGTACGGAGGAATGTTATTTGGGGTCCATTTAAAAGGCTAACTGCGAACTCAGTTACTCAAATGAAACAGCAGTGATTCAATTAAATTTCCAAATGAATACCTTCTATAAAGATAAACAAATTCACCAATCAGATCCGTTTCCGTTCTTCATCACTCTAATTCAACTCATGTTTGCGACATTGAATATTTCGGTCCAAAGTACGTGATGGTCGAGAAGGATAATGCTCAGCTCTGTGAAATTCCAGAACGACACATCACTTCAAATAACATTATTATGCTTTCTGGTGAAACTTGTTCTGAATCAAAGAGCAAATCCGACTGGAAAATAACTACATGCTAGGAAGCAAAACTCAATGCAACCAAAACCGAAATTAAAGCTGTCAACGATAAATTCTATATTTATTGTCCAGGTCATAAAATAACGATTTACAATGTCACTAGAAGCTGTCCAAAATCCGTAATTTCAATTCAAAACAACTTATCCTTTAAAATTGACAACAAGACCTATGAGGTCAATTCTCTAACTATTAACATTAAAAACAAAATCAACAAGTTGGACCAATAAAATTAACCTTATGTTGTTATCTGAGGAAACGGATAAATTAACACTCCAAGACATCCACTTCGGTGCCATGAATATCTCGATAAGCGAGCCAAGCGATATGTTGCATGTCTTACATGAAAGTCAAGACTATATTATGATTGTGTAACAGAAATAACTAAATGTTTATGTTTGAATATTGTTTATGTAAAAACTAATTGCTTTTACCATCTGATTTTTTTGAAGAGTATAAATACTCTTATGAATTAAATAAAGGGAGACTCTAAATGAAAAAGAGTTTCATTTTGGTGGAGATGCCGAGTACTTACAAAATTTTCTTGGTGTAACAAGTTCTGCTTTAGTTCTGCAACAAGTTAGTTTTTTCACTTTTCATCAATTGCATCTCTTTGTTATTCTCTTTGAGTTTAGATTTTGAGATTTTGAATGTGTAATTTGCTTGGATATAGTTGTAGAACATAATAAGTTTCAAACATGTAGTAACTGCCTTAAATCAATGTGCCCCAACTCCTGTTTATCTGCCTACAAGGTATCTTATCCGGCTCGTACAAGAAAATGTCCAGCATATAGGGCGTCTTTTCGTTATCGAAATAGACCAAGAACAGGACCAAAATCTATTGAACAGTTTGAAAATTTAGAAGTACATTGCTTCTGTAGTCCATCATGCCAAAATATAATCCCAGTGAAAGATTATCATGACCATGTTAATAGCTGTATTTACAATGTTAACAACTGCAGTAGGTGCAATAGAAAAGGAGGGAACCAAGAAATTCATATAGGCTGTTGCATGGATGAACTAAGTTCGATTCATGCAGAAGATAAAAAAGGTTGTTGACCAGGGCAGCTATAACCATGCCAGTGCAGAAACAGATGATAGAAGAATTACAAGGAAACAGAAAGAGATTGCACTACAACAAAATAGTTCAGAAGAAACCATCGCAACCATAAGCAATCCTGTGCGTACTCTAAGACCAGTGCAGGAAAATATATTAAATTCACTATAAGGTATTTGGATCAAACTTTTCAGTTAGAGAATCTTTCCCTTGATGATCCAGGCTCTGTCTTACGTACTGAGATTGAGAAATTGGTTGGAGCAAAAGGTGGTACTATTTTGCGAGCTGATCATACTATCATCAGTGATGAGAAGCTTTTGAGGCAACACCAGTTTTGCTATCAACCGAAAGTCATTACCGTATTACCTGCTGATTTCGCTGTTAATGAGGGAGCGAAATTACGCATTCAAATCAACAAAGATGGAAGAAGTTAAATTTTGTAACTGAACAGTGGCTGTTCAGAAAGGCGGCCGGTATATGTAACAGAAATAACTAAATGTTTATGTTTGAATATTGTTTATGTAAAAACTAATTGCTTTTACCATCTGGTTTTTTTGAAGAGTATAAATACTCTTATGAATGAAATAAAGGGAGACTCGAAATGAAAAAGAGTTTCAATTGCAATACTGTTTATCATTGCTGTATTTACCCTTAATTACGCCTGTAGAATCCTTTGTTACTCCGTCCCAAATCATATAACTGCTGATGCCATTACTAACCCTTCAAACAATATTCCTCTTCATCATTTATATTAATTATTTTATGTTATCCTTCCATTTCAGTCCTTTTGCGCCGTTATATTAGGTTCCAGATCTTGGTAGAAGATACGACGATGGAAATAGAAGAAGATTTGCTGTTTGCGACAACGAATCGCGAGAGAAGGAGGTATCAAAGAGAACTTGAATTATGCTGGGCTCTAATTCGATTATGTATAGCCCGAAAGTCCTCATTTCGAACTTATCGGCATGGTGATGAAGATGAAGCGCTTCTCTGGTGAATTACTGTAGACATTTATACGACAAATTTCTTGATTCTTTGAAAAGTAATCAGAGATATAGATATTTCCGTCTGACGTCGCAACTCAACCTGTTGAATGAGTTTCTTCTCCACGAAGACATTGAAAACCCTAGTCCAAACACTAATATCATCCATCTCTTTTTCGAGGGTAAGCCCGGAGTCCGGTATTTCCTACCAGGGGAACAGGTTATGGCCAACTCTTTTCTTTCCGCTTCACATATTCACTATTATTTAACAACATTGAATCTACGCAGGAGCCCGAGCTGAATTTCCGTTTTCATCTTATTTTAACCGTTAATGATCTGTTTTCAACCTATGTCTATTTTAACAAAGATCATTGGAAAAGTTTAATGGTTTAATAGTTTTGATGTGAATCATATGTTTAAACGTTGTAAAACGTGTTTTAAAATTTGTCAAATCAACAAGACTAAACAGTTTGTTGATAAACTAAACAAATTAAATAGACTTTAAATTGATCATTTGTTTCGTCAAACTTCAATTTTTTATAATTTGAATCAACGTTAATTTTTATTTTGAATCACGTTGATCAAAAGTATTGGCCAGTCATGAATGTTTTCTTCTTTCTTCTATCATTTTTAATCAATTCAGGTAAGCTGATTGTCCTTTAAACTAACTTGTTCTGAGTTCATCCATGTTTAGCTTGTTACATTTATGCATGTTTATGTATTTTTAATTTAGATTCATCTTCAGATGAATCTCAGACAGGAGACCCAATTTCAGCAACTGAAATTCACATGAGTATTGACACTGACCCCTAAAATAAACTACAGAGTCAGATGTATCTCCTCTACCCTCTATTGAAGATTCCATATCAACAGTGAAACAGGTACAAATGGATTACACCCTCAACATCATCCTCTAACTCCGTTCCCGAGCCAGTTCCTTCCTGTTCCGAAATATGTACAAGGAGATCAAGATCGGGGGTTTATAAAATTGTTGCTGCTCAAACCAGAGAGAGAGTAAAGGGCGCAGAATCAAAAGTTATTGTTCTTTCACCTCTTCCGAAGCGAATGAGAAGGTGCAAATTGATGCGATATGCTCCGACAGGCCTGAATTTCATGCAATGTCCTTCCCTGGTTATTATGCAAACAACTGGGAAAATATTATAGCTGATAGCTGGTTGCGAGCTATGGCGATAATTTTGACAATAAAATCTCTTGCGCGCAGTTGAACTTCCAATTGATCTTGTGGCAGAGCTGAACGAGCATAATCAGTGATTCTTCGGATTAGTACTTTGAATTGTCTAAAAAAGTAGACATCAAGTGGTTGTATGTACTTGGTAGTTTTTGGTGGAATCGTCAAAATCGTGATTGTTTTATTTTGACAATTTTCGTTGAAAATTGTCTGATCTCTTTGTCCAGTGAATTAGTCCTGCAAAAGTATGTTGTTTTCTCCCAAGTCAGGAGTAAGAACAAATTTAACAAAGTTAATCAAATTCCTTCTTTCCATGCTGCCAGTTTTACTACAATCAACATGTACTGCTGGATAATTTCGCATGGCTGCTTCTACCGCTAACTTCACTCGTGGGCCAAAACAGCCGTTTGGTTCTTGGAAACAAACATAAATTTTCTTACTGACTGCTCCAGACTTACTTATCATTAGTTGCACCGTATAAGAATGTGTCATTGCTGACAAGCTTTGAACTCGAGCCATTCTCACTTTTTTCACCTTTGTTAGATAAAGTTCGATTTGAAATCAATTCGTATTCTACCTTGGATTGATCAGTGTTCAAAATATATCTTGCGTCCGCAGCGATTTCTTCAGATAGGATATTCACACTTTCCACGAATCTTCGCGCGTTATCAATGATGGTATCCTCACCTTTCATATCGGCCCGCGTGACAAAAAGTGTTACTTTGCGTCCAGATATACGATTACGTCTCTTGAATCGATCGATAAAACTCATTGATGCTTTGAATTCAGGAAAATTCAGCGCAATGGCTTTATCTCTAGCCCATGACTAGATATTCCAGTAGTGAATTATCGCATCAGAGCTTTATCAAACTTTATTTTACAGTAATAATTAATTTGTCTCAACTTTCAAACCTGAGAGCCCCCTTTAGCAGAAAGTTCTACAATTTTTCTTATTTTGTACATGGGTTTTTGAAATATTGGGCTGCCTGCGTATAAGAATATCCAAGTGCTATGTATACATTCATTTTTTCTATTGTTTCCGGACGAAGTGAAATATCTGCTGGGTCACTTCTAACCGGAGATCCTTGTTCTGATGTCTCACTTGCGCTGACCTCCATTCGAGCTGGCGATTCATTCCCTTCGATCTCCTCTGCGTCGATATCTTCAGCTCCACTTTCTTTTGCCGCATCGAAAGATTCCATTTCATCTTCACCATCACTATCATAAAAATCGTCATGAACCAAACACAACTCTTCCTCTATTTCCGATCGCATCTCGCTTTTCGCCATAAGCTGATTGAATAGGTGGTTGGTGAAAACAGTGTCTTCGATTGGGGCTCGTCTTCACATGTACCCCATTTCCTTTCGGCAAGGGAAAGAAGAACTTTGACTGCAATCACAGGGTTGAATCCCATAGGAACAACAAGGGGTTTGAAACACTTGCAAAAACTTTGTTGCAATTGATAAGACGATAACTAGATGAATGATAAAATTATCTCACTTATCTCTCATTTTATACTTTCGCCTTATTTGTTTTAAACAGCATCGAGACACAATTTGAAAAAATATTCATTATAATGAGTCATTATTTTACATATACAAATACATGTATAAATGTATCAAATTCACAAGTTGATAAAATGATGATTCATGACTAAACCGAATGATCTAGAGTTAAACGACACAATCAACCTGAATTTCTAGAAAATGTAAATAAAAATGCTTAATCAGAAAGTTTTGCACCTCATTTTTACATGTACAAACAAAAACAACGTTTTTTGACTATCAAATAAAAAAAAATTAAAATGAAATTTTAGAGCATTATGGTTATTTTCAATGAATTTTTTGGACCGAAAAACATAGAAAATCACATTAAAAACATAAATGAAAAATTTGAAAAAACTTTTTGCCGTCCGTATTTTTGCCAGAAGTCCGTTTTTTGACCTCAATTTTCTCGCGATCCGAAAGTTTCCGAAACGGGAGACATTAACACTATACATAATTTTTTGTGCTGTATCGAATGCATATGGTCTCGTCTCGAAATTATTGAGACACCCGAGACGTATCCCTCGTGAGTATATTTCGTCAGCAGAAATAAGAAAAAGCATTCTTGTATAGCTGTAGTCAGAACTGAATGGAATATTTCTCGCTCATCAAAATCAATCCTGACGTGATTCTCATCAAACGTAAACTGTCCAAAGTTATGCAATCTAATATAATGAAAGCCAAACTCTCTGATGATATCATTTTCGTTGAGTGATTGCAGTGCATCTTTAAGAACAATGTGTTTGCACAAAATTTCAGCATTCTATCGATTGTCGCTCGCGAGACTGCAAACTTTTAATTCTAGAGTGCAAGTATGACCTAACGCCATACTTTGAGTGAATTTTGATTAGACGTAACATAACTTTTTAATGTCCTCTTTCAAGAAGTCGACGTTCTACGAGAGTCGGTTTGTGTGATAGATGCTCCTTTACCGATTTTGGATCGAGGGCAAAAGTAAATTGAAGCTAATTGTTATGCATTTTGCATGGTTTAGTTTAGGAAGTCTTAGCAGTTTGATTAAATCATGTAACTTAATCTCGGAAAAGTAATTTTTAGGCAAATCTGTCAGATATTAATACTTGGTACTGAAGTGTGAAAACTGTTCAACCCAGTCTATTCATGTATTTCAATAAACTTGTAACAATAATGTAATCTTGAGAAGTGAACAAAATTAAAAAAAAAGAGTTTTCTTCTGAATTACTTTGTTCGCATTGAAAGGCATCAAATTGAAATGTATTTTTGATGTAAGTAGAGTGAAGCAAGTTTAATGAGAATGATGAGTGTAACAAAGAATTGTGACAGAAAAAGTGAGTAAAAATGCTATCAAAATGCATATTACATTGAAATTAATTTTTCGATAACAAGAAATTAGTAAAGTGTGAAAAAGTAAAATTGAAATTTCAATCTGCTTCCGGCTAATTTGAGTGGAGAAGTAAAAAACATTTTCCACTCCATTGTTCAACTCCTGTGTTTTACCTCGAATCTTGTCATCTCGTATCATCATGCGGTGAGGAAGGGTAAAAGAAGCAAAAAATGCAACAGAAAAGCTCTGAGCAATTCTCAAGTAACACTGTGCATCAACGAGAAACATGATAATACCAGGTAAAAGGAAGAAAAGTAAATGAAAAATGTCTAAATAATCGTTTTAAGCAAACATCATTAATCATAAATTCTTTAAGCATTTTACATGAATCTCAGGTAATAATGTGAATCAATGCAATTTCAAGAAGTAGCAACGATTGAATGAAAATGGATATGAAAACAGATTGAACAAATGATGCGAATGCGAAAAGAGTGTGAAAAGACGAAAATCCAACAAGTTTTTCCATGAAAGGTTTTCTACATCAAAGTGTTTGGAAGAAACAAAATTGTTGCTCCAAAGTTGAGCTCAATTGAAGTATATATAACAATTTAATTTACGCTATTAAATGAAACCGCAAAACACTGAGTCGACTATTGAACCAATTATTAAATGATAAGCGTAAAATCAAATTGTGTCAATCAAAGTGTAGAGACAAAGGCTGAATAATGGAGAAAAATGTTAATTTTTCCTTTTCTTTTGGAATCAACTGTCAACTGTTGATTGAAATCTTGAAACTTTGAGTGTGTCACTTTACGTGTTTCCTCCCTTCTCGTTTTGTCACCTTTTAAATGAAATGAAGAAACAGAAGTAGTGGAGGAAAAGCAGAAGAAGAAGAAGATAAAGATGAATAAAAAGCTAGAAAACAACTTATTCAAGTTGAACCTTATTTTTCTTCCTCTTCTCCATATTGAATGAATTACTGTTCATGCATATGATTACAGAGTAACAAAAACGTAACTCAGAAAGAGAAACCAGAGAAGGAAAGGTGAACAAAAAAATAAGAAACAAAAGTGAATTGAAAGGGAGTGAAGAAGAGAAGGGGATGAGAAAAAAAGTGAGATGAAATGGCATTGGGAGTGAGTTGGTTGAATGTTGGATGAAGAGCAACGAGCAAGGCAAAAGTCATCCAAGTAAGCACATTCACATTGACAAAGGAATCAGTATCAATTTTAGTCAACTTAATTTGTGGTGACAAACTAAGTCAATCAAACTTTCTCCCTTTACTGATGGTGCAAGCAGAGTGAGACGGATGATAATAATAGAAGCAATAATAATACATTTTCAATGAAATTTACCATTTTCTGTCAATTTTTCTTCTCCTTCTTTGTCATTGTTCAATTTATTACATGCTAATAAATGTGCCATGAACAAGAGCAACAAAAGAGGGAAAATATTTTCCCTTGCAAGAAATGTCTGTTGTGTGTTAATCCTCACTCCCAGACTAAATGTGATAATTTAAACAAAATAACTTGAAAGAATACATTGAATCTGGAAAAACATGAAAACCTTTTCATCTTTTCGGTTTAACCAGTTTAGTCAATGATTACGCTTTCAATTAATTTTTGCCTTTATTTGCCTTTCCCTTTACCTGACTCTTTACCTTGTTCAATTGTTCATTGAAAACTTTTGACCTTTCATCTTTTCGATTTCCTCTTTGAAACAACTTTCATTCAACTTGAACTGAGCAATTTACTTGAGATTAAAAAAATTTTATTCAAAACTTTTGTATTAACCCAATATTTACTTTTTCATTATAAAATGTATAAACAAGCGAGACTTGAAATTGTTTTAATGACATGGAAAAAGGCAATGAAAATTAACCATGAAAAGTGTTTAGCTTTGAATGGGTTGAGTAAATAGTTTCAACCGAGGAAAGGAAAGTAAGTAAAACTAATAAAATTAATATATTATCTGTTATCAAGTTAGACAAAGTTATGGAAGCAAAAAGTTCTGCAAAATGTTATTCTTAAAGGTTTCTTTTGGTTTACTTTTCTTTTTCTTTGGATTTTCCCTTCTTCTTCTTGCTATGGTAAGAAGGTAGCAAGGTTGTGATGTTGAATTGTGCTTTATTTGCTCTTCATTTGTCTTTTGTGAAAACTTTGTTTCATCTCGATGTAGTTAGTTTCTTGTTGCCAACTTTTCCCTTCTTAAATTTGCCTCCAGGCCAACAAGTTTATTTCTGTCAGAACCAAAGTGACTTTTATCTCAATCTATCTGTTCTTGTCTCACATCTATTCATTTTGTCTTCCTTCGTATGGCTTGTCTTCATTCACCACCATTTGCTTCCTTATTCTTTTTCTTCTTCGCCAAATTGATTGAATTTACTTCAGTCTCTTTGCTTTTCATAATAATCAAGTTCAAAGTACTTGTCATTAGACCTTATTACACATTATTTCTCGTCATTCAACAGTTTATATTGAATTTAGTTGCGTTGTTTATTCAATTGCGCTTCTTTGCCTCAATCTTTTCACGATTTTAAACAACTCCATCGTAAACAACTTTGTTCACACTGTTTTATAAAAGTTTATTGCCATTGAGAGTGAAATTGATTTGGTAATTGCTGCTATTCGAGTAGTGAACGTTTCAGTTTTGCAACTTAACTCATCGTAAGATCGTAACTCGTAACTCAGTCATCTATTAATCTTTAATCCGAACTTTCTCATCCAAATATTGACTCTTTGATAAAGCTTTCCAACTTTGCCGATTCTACAACCAGTGAGCTAACATTAATTATAAAAATATGTTGCAAGCATCAAGGAAGCTGGCGCTGCAATTTCGCTTAGATGACAATAATTGTACGAGAAACGCAAAAAGGCTAACGATCTGTAGGCTGGTTTCGCACTTCTAGTTGCGGCTGCCACAAGACTTTGGTATAATGAGTTATATAAATATCAAGTGAAAGAAGTTGAAGAAAATCTTGAACAGAAATTGAAATGGAATCAAAATCAGTTCGCTTTTTGTAACTTTATTTTTTTGTTTCATCATGCAAAGTAGTAAATTTTGAAAAATTGAACATGGAAAAATAGATACAAAATGCAAGGTGGAAAATGTTTACGAAGATGATGACGACTGGAAGAAGGAGAAAGTGAAAGGAGAAAAATAAAAGGTGAAGAAAATGCGCTTCTTCCTATTGCTCCTTCCAAGCTAATGTTTATGTATAAAAAGGATTTGCAACTTGTTTGTCTAAGTCAGTTGGGAAATGTTGTCAAATTAAATTCTGCTGACATGCATCATTTCAATCAAAGCGTTGCCGGATAAAAGAGAGCATAAAGAAGTCAAGAGAGATTGAGTAGGAAAAAGAGAAAATCAGAGAAAATGATATGAAAGATGAACAGAGAAAAGAGAAAAAAAGTGATTGGAGGAAAACTATGGACATTGGATTATCAATATTCCAAAATTTCATAAATTCAGTTTGTTTCCTTGATCATCTTACCCAGCTTCCCTTATTTTCATCTTCATCTCTTCCTTTTTTCACCTCTTTTGTGTTATTAATATTTAACTTTTTTTGGCCAACAATGACTACGAGAATAGGACAGCGAAAAATTCATCATTCCCATGATAATGTCTAAGTCTTGCTCTAACAGCTTTACTCTTTTTTTAAGATTTTTGCTCAACTTTTTTACTTTTTTACATAAGAAAAATTCAAACAGCAAAATGTCTGTGAAAAGCATCATCATCTTTTATGTTCAATTTTTTCATTTTTCATTCTCTTTTGACTTAACATTTCTTTGAATATCAAAAGTTAACATTTCAACTTTATTAAACTTTTCAAGATACAATGTTGCGGACTCTTTACTCCCAGCTTGCAACTTTCCTTCCTGATCTCTTACTTTCCCTTTGAGTCCGTTTTCCATACCATATTTTGGCATTTATGTGTTTAGTATTTCACCAATTTGGCAAACTGAATTTTCACCAAGATGGAAAAAATGAATCTCGATTTTTTGAAAACTTTTTTCTTTTCACTATATTCATGTCGGATTTAGTATAATTGACTACTGAAAGTTTGAGAAACAATTAGTCTAACTAAACTTATCTCAAACCACAAGAACAAAGTATTAGAGATTCAATTTCATAGACAATTGACATTAATCAAAACCGTATAAATGTTAAAGTCAAAGGAAGGCTGAGAACGCTTAGTCAACAAATTATCAGAATTAACAGTCTTGAGAAGGATTATGTCTTTAAGGAATAGTGAAAAGGTATGATAATTTTCGAGCCCTTCTTTGCACTTCTGCAAAGCTGTACAATCATTATTTACATTTTATAACTTTTTTTCATTTCCTTCTTTTCACTTTGCACTTTTTATCTCCTAGTTCATTTCATTATGGTAATTATGATTGATATAAAAAAGTATCAAAATGTAAAGGAAAAAGTAAGTAAAATTCATCATCAAGTTGAGGTAAAACTTGAGATAATAGACTTTTGTTTAAGCTTTGATGTATTAATTAAAATGAAGGGAAACCTTAGCATAGAGATTATTAAATTGTTTCAGTTTTGAGCTCATGTCAAAAGCAGTGCAAAAGCAATGATTTTATTTCTGAAAATATTTAGCAAATTTTATTGGAAAATAGTGCGAAAAATAAGGCGATTAAGTGAAAGTCGCGATCATTTTTTCGTGCTAAACAATGCTGTCATCTAGCTTGTGCTTGATTCGTTCTTTTGACTTGGGTCTATGAAAAGAATGAACATTTTCCATTACTTAACAGGAAGGAAAATCATTGGAAAAAAAAGTTGCCAGGAAATGATGAAAAATATAAAATGAAAAAAATACAAAAAACTGAGCTACAGATTTAGGAGTTGTAAGCAAAGATGATGATGAGTAGAAGATGAATAAGACAGTCAGCAAATGTCATAGAGCTGGTGATCATTTTGATGGTGAAGTAGAAAAAAAATTCTTTTCTCTTAGAAATTTGGTGAGTTTGATGAATTAGCTCGAGTAAGAGACAATCCTGTTTTTTGTCCGGGTTGGGCGAAAAGAGCTTTTTGGTTGTGATCGAGAGAGGAAAAGAGGTAGAAGAGAAAAACTAAGCTGAATGTAAAAAAAAGAAGAGATGACAATCAAGTATATATTAGTGAATTATGCGGATGCAATCTTGGAATGCTATTATAGACTTAGAAGAGTAAAGAAGAAGTAGAGTAAGGAAAGAAAAAAAATCCTTGGATTGATTGATTCGATAAAAGCACTTATAGTTGGGTCATTTGTGTTTGCTTCGAGATATTCAAGAACCTGTGCATAGTTCTAGGAGATGAAGATGATCATTAGCATGATTGAAGTCAAATCAGCAAGTGCTCAGCATGAAATGCATGAGAGAAAAAATGATGAGAAAAAGAAATGTTGATAGAAATGATAAAACATTTCAATTTATTAATCGTCAACTGAACCCCTTTTAAATGTAATCCATTATTCTGCATTCCTATCCGCTTGATTTCACCAGTTAATGATCAAATGATCTTATATTTGCATAATTGCTAAAATTTGACTTGGATTGATTCGGCTTTGAATGGCTCTGATTTTTACCAGAAAAAGTAAAGGTCGAGGTGCACTAAAATTTCACGTTTCAATAATCAATAGTGTAACTCAAAAACTAGCTTCCAATTGATTTTGACAACCAGTATTTGCGATATAAAATATTGAGAGTTTCTTTTTTGCATCAAAGTTGGCATCATAAAAGTGAAAGAATCCCGCTTAGTGTTCAAATATATGTGTCAAAAGGAAGTGCTAGATGTTCATGCATTTACCGTAATACTCAATATGTGAAAACTTTACATGTTTCACAATTATATGGTTCTTATCATTTCTCATAAGAATTATTAGTACTCAACATTGGCTTTATTCATGGGAGCGATATTTACAAACTAATTTATCCGGCTCTTAAAAGGTTTACATCAATATTTTATTGCAGTCATTCACTTACAGGAACAGCATAGTCAGATGAAATTCTGCATGAACTATCGTCGACATTCACAGATTGTCTTTCGTCGTTTAGCTGCTTAGACCAACTGAATGTGTTGCGATTATAGATTTGAGATGCATCGCTTTTAACAGAAAAAAAGTTAAGATATACTAATGCAACAACGATTCCAGAGATGAGTCCAGTTACAACGAATAGCACGATGATTCCGTAAATGCGGCCAGTGTATGTGAATTTAGTGATGAATTCAGAATTTCGTTCTCCAATTACACCCTGTTTAGTCCTTTCGTAGTTTTGACAAGTATCAGAGTGAATCAGTTTCTCATTAGTGTCATGTCTTGAATATTTTGATAAATGACACATGCTCGATGTTTTGCCATGTGCTGGGCAGAAATTGAAAGATTGACAAACTTCTTCATTATCGTTCCATTGAAAACAGAGAGCGGCACATTGATCGGCATTGAGGTTCAGTTCAGTGTGGAACACGTCTTCTACAATCGATTTTCCAGTTAATTCAAATCTGTCCAATACTTTTGCTGTGATTTAAATAGAGTCGAAATTTAGTTTGAATATTTCTTAAGATTGTTAAGAAAATATTATAGATTGATTTTACTTACGAATATAAATATCACAGTTTTCACTATAAACGCTTGATTCATGTGTATAATAACCTGCTAAACTACAGGAACCAGAACAAAATTGAAATGATTTACATGAATCGGAATTGGAACAAAAAGAGGCACATTTTCCAAGAGAACTCTCGAATGACACAGATCTATCAATATCGTTAAATCTTTTGAACGAAATTTTCTTATATTTAGCTAGATTCTCGATTAAATATGTAGCACACGATGCATCGTGAGTTATTTTTTCAGATGAAACATTTGAAATTGTTGAAACAAAACATTCAACTCTATCAGCATAAGTACAAAACGAGAAAGATTGACAATTATTCTCAGCTGACTGAGTGCACTTTCGATGGCAAGAACTCAAGTCGGAAGTGTCAAAAACTTGGATTGTAGCAAGTTTGTCTTCGATTAGTTTTTTACTTTCAAGGATCGTTTCATATAATGAATTGGATACATCGTCTTCGACTTTCGTTGCGTCTGTTACTTGGTATGAAGTCAATTTGAACACCTTTCCGTTGTTCGCTGGAGTCAATGAGATTTCGATGTGAGCGAGTTTCTCGTGAATATTTTCCAAAGGTAACTCTCGGCTATAACGGAAAATATTCTTCAATGGTGTCATGAAAACGGAACAAGGAATTCCATTATTCGTATCTTCAACAATTTTTACTTCATCACCATCTATTCTCTGACATATATTACCATTCTCAGTGTTACAGAATGCAATGGCTCTGTGAATGAGACAAAAAGTTAGAAAACGGGAAAAGGTTCTTCAGTTACAGTACTTACGTAAACGGTTCATATTTATATGAATTTGTCCTCAAACAATCTTCTTCATCGCCATCAACTCTTGATGAAGTTGCTAATGTTTTCTCAGCTAATTTCATGTTTTCCATCTTGAATGCGTCTGTTGGACAAAAAGAAAGCAAAATAATGAGCAATCGCAAAAATTTGGTTGAACTTTTTGCGTTACTTTTTATTGTTGGAAAGTCCAAAATCGAAACATAGATAATTATCTCTTTAAAACTTATTATTGGTTCAATGTTTGCGATTCTTGATGCTGAAATTGTTCCAGTGTTGACGAGTGCTTCTTTAATTGCATCTTGGATTTGATAGTAATATTGTTTGAAGTGATCACAAGGAGTATCTAAAAAATCGAGTTAAAGTTATCATTCATGAATTTCTAAGAAATTTAACACATTCAATGCATAGTTCGGGTAACAATAAAGATGATGAATAACATCAAAGTAGCAAGTTTTTTATTCGCGCAGAAAATAGGCTTTGATTGTATGATTGTTTTCAGGCTTATATTGTGGAAGATGGAAAATAATGATACATTGCTTGTATCATGTGAGGCTGATTCTATCTCAGCACTGAAAAGCGATTTACTATTTCTTATTCACCATTATTTGCTTCTCACTGACTACATTGAGATCACTATCTTGCATAAAATTCTTGATTATCATCAGTGCTTACTAGCGCAAAGTAAAGTAAGCAAAAATATGTGTCTAATTATTTTTGCTACTACAGTGTATCTCTTTTGCATATAATATAAGGCCGAAAAATTGGGAAAAATTGTAAATTTGTCGATCTGCGATTGTTATTACATTTGATGAACGTTTGAATAAACTTTGCTACTTACCTGTGCAAGTGAAGAAGAATGCTATGGTTTTGCGGGCTTTTGGGTCGAAATAGCAGTCTCTAGCGGAAAACTTTTCCATGCTATCTGCAGAGCTCATCTCATGGCCATAATTGAAGTAACTTGTTGTGACCGAAGCGAGCAATTCACTCTGAAATATTTGAAGAAACGTTCAGTTAATGAGTTAAGTCATATAAACCAAGAAAAGGGAACTAAATAAACATAAGTAACCCAAGATTCGAAAGAGCTATTTGATTTAACAAATCTCGTTAATTTAAGGGACCATTTTGAGTCATTTAATGCATCTTTCATATTCGCAGCAATTCAGTCTACTTATCCTTCTGCTCCTTAATAGTCCGTTTAAATTTAAACTTAACGTGTTGCAGCGATTCTAGTGATAAAACTGAGTTAAGTTTGGACTTGAAACTCAAAATATCTTTACATTAGCCTTTACACCTTAGTTCTCTCGGATTAGCTCTTGGTTGACGTCTTGGCGATATTTATTGACCGTTTATTCTTACATCTTTGTCATAGGATTTCAATGTTGTACCAACAAGTTTGTAATCAGTTCGTTCATCCTGTTCAAATCAGAATACTTCAATTATATTTCTGTTTCTCGACAGCTTTTGTTTTACATACTGTTAGTTTACTGAAATACTGAGTTGTAATGACATTTGGACTAGTTTGGCCACCAATCTCCACATTTTTATCGTATATTTCCCATGCATAGATTCAGATTTCATCTCGATTTTCCTGAAATTATTCATTGAAATATAGTTTTTAAATGGCTGAGGTACAAGAAGAGAATCATCAGTGTCATTTGTCTTCTTACGAAATGTACTGGGCCCAAGTAACGATAAGCCAAGTCAAAGTTAAGCAATCGATTCAAATCAAGTTTATAGTTGCCATAACCCAATGATGAATCTTCAACTAAACCTGGTGCTGATAGTTTCATTGGAGAAACTGAACAATTTCCTTCTTCTTTAAATTCATATTCAAGTCCTAATTGGTAATCATAAAGGACATCAGTTGTTATCATCTCATTATCCTTTCCATAAATTGAACTTTTGATTCTCGATATTTGATTCTTTGCATCAGCATAAACCTGTAAAATTTCGTTACTACCAACTTGAACATGCTGTTACTTAATTATGCTTAATAGTATTGCTTACTTCTTCTTTCTTCGAAGGTCCTGCATTTAAACCTTTGGTTCTGGCAATAAAATGTACAGCATGTTGGTTCAATTTCGGAAAAGGTGCACTGAATTTGCTAGAAGTTTCACTAAAGTAATGGTTACAAAATATGCCAGGTTCAGGCTGAATCAATGTTAAAATTTGAAGAAAAAAAGTTATTTGGTCAAAAAATGGATAAAAACATCACAGGTGTGTAATCATATTATTTACCGTGACAATGGTATCAAAATTTTGGTCAACTCGAGCAATGGTATATAAGTCAAACCAAAAGGTTTCTCTAATTTTCCTTTCTGAGTAGCGGTCATAACCAGAAAACAAAGCCCGAGTAGGTCTTTTCAATCCTTCAAGACTGTTACCTTTGTAGTAGAACCACACATCGAGGTTTGGATCAAGAGAAAAGGTCGCACTATGCTGTTGCACGCCCCTGATAACATCATCTTGGCCTGGTTTCTGAACAAAGTTATTCAATGTGAAAGTTCAATTCAAAGTGAATCAAGTTATTTTAAACTTTTCCCTGAGAAGCATTAATCAAACAGTTGAAAAACTTACCCAGACAGGAGCGTGTTTATTAATTCTGAATATAACTGAAGGTCCAATCAACACCAAATGATTGGCTAAGCTATCGCTTCCTATCGCAGTCATGTAAACATTCCATCCGGTACGATTAGCGCGGTACAAATAATATTTACATGAAGCTCCTGAGATGAATTAAGATGGAATTGTTAAAAATTAAAAAGCAAAGGTTTTTTGAAGCTTTAACACAAACCATTAACAGTTAATCGTTCATACTGATTTGCGTTTGTATAAAATATGTTGATTGGACGATAGTCGTCTATTTCGGCGAATATTTTGCCTCTGATTGTTCCATTTGCAGATTGAATGTATTCCTTGATATTAATTTGCTTCGAGCTACCCTGCAATACAAAATCGTGACAAGTGAAGTACTGAACGAATTAAGAAATGTCTATTCGTACTTACTTCGATTGTGAGCTTTGCTTTTATCAACCAGTTACCATCTTCAATATCCAATGGAAGCTCAATGGGCATCACTGCAACAGTTTATATGAAAAACAAATGTAGCACAAAAAGTGGTGACACTCGATTCAATGAGATTTACCTGAATAAACTCCATTGATAATTGTTGTCCAAGTAATTACTAACACTGTTAACGAAAGCATATTGTTTTCGGTGCTAAAGATGATATACGACTGTTTTGCCGGAATAAAATTTTTTGTAGCACAACTTTGGTTATATTTCTAAAAATCAATATGCTTATGAAAACGCCTAAAATGAGTAAACAGCGGATGCAAACCATAAACAGGATTCCTTTTCATTGCCTTTTATGAATTTTCAAACTGATAATCATAGTCAATCATACCCAAATGATAGTAAACTATTATTACTTTTTGTGATAAAACGTTTAGTAAGCTGATTATAAACATTTATCAAAAATTCCCATCTGGGTGTGTGAAATTTTTTGAATCGTGTGCACTTGTGATATAGTGATCTTCAAAATTAAATACACTTATATAAAGATGATAGCAAGCAAATAAGTTGACATAAAAACAAAATTTGCTGCAGATTGAACCAAAAAATGCAATGACGTGCGAACAAATCATCTATGCCTCTATGCGCGAGTCATCTCATTGAAACGCACTGAATTCACATTAAATAGACTTAATCAATTTAGTGAGCCATTTTTCCAATCATCCACCTTTTAAGTAATAATCAATCAATGGAAAAAAGTCTGATACAGAAAGGTATTATCGGATTCCACACATTTCAATACTAGATAATAATAAATAAATCAGGTGAAAATCACAATAAATCGTTATTCTCTTTGATTACTTTCCAAGGATGAAACAATTTAGATAAAGTAACCATGATTTTAAACTACATATTGTAAATATATTGTCTACATATTCAGAGTTTCTTCTAACGGTTTGCATGGTTTTGTCTGAAAGAAATTAAGAACAGAATCGCTGTTGTCAGAAAAACATATCCTATCAATCTCAACATCGAAACCAGTAAAGCACAAGCTGTCAATGTATACAAAAAAACGAACGCAGCATTTGTGACCTTGGTGGTTGAATCCATTTTAAAACGCAAACGTTAGAGTCTTAATTATCTAGGATCTTTTGTTGTCCATTATGAAAATTTTCTTATCGATTCACAATCATCGGTCAAACTCGAAGGAGAAAAAAAATCTTGCTGATTCATGTTAAACTCTCATAGAACGAAAGAAAGTTTTTGGACTAACAAGGGAAGTGCACGACATATCTGACGCGGATTTGAATGAGAGAGGTCTAATTGGATAGAGCATGTTGAGTTATGAAAAACACTTTTGTACTTTTTCTGGAAATAAAGTGGTTCCTTAGATATTTGGGTTTGGAAATTGATCATTTTCAGCAAAAGCATTTTTAATAAGTTTAAAATTATCTAATCAGGCGTAGCCTAGTGGTCCAAAGAGCTAGTGGAAGTATGGAGGTTTTGGGTTCAAATCTTGGTACCTTTTTTGTATTTGAATTTGAACGATTTCAATATTTTTAATTTAAGATTTTTTTCTCCTTCGAGTTTGAGCGATCATTGTGAAGGGACCTTTGTCTTTTTATTCTGAATTTCTCAGACATCAAAGCTGCACTATCTATGACATACTGAATTTGCAATAAAATTTAATCATTATCTTACGAGATTTGCGAAATAAACCGAAAATTCCTAAGCATGGCTAAAAATACAACAAAATGCTACACATGTAGAAATAATAAGCTAATCGGCGATAATAACAGACGAAGAAATAGTGAAAGGAACAGAATGCCAGCAATATCGTTTCTTTAGTTTCCCTAGTCTATTGAAGTCATCCACTGCATGATCATTATTACGCCATAGCAGCTTTTTGTCCAAAATTTAATGCAAATCTAAGATCATTTCAATAAAGAACAGTTCTTTACAAATAGTAACTTCTTTTTGGTTCTCTATGTTCACATTCCAAGGGAATTTATGATTGCAAGTTAGGTAAAAATCAATCAATAATCTCATCAACTTGTTTGCATCACAAAGTTGCTGTCTACTAATATTAATAATATTTTATTTGTGTGCAGCATTGAATTTCCAGAAGTCATTTAGCCTCACTAGATAATGTTGTAAAAACTTTTGCTTATGTTTAGACATCATAGTCTTATTAATACTGTCCATAGTCTTTTGTAAATGCTTAAACATATTCAAATTGAATTCCTCAATCTTGTATTCTGCAGTTTCTTGAGGTGATCCTGATTCTCATTTTGGTGAAACCATGAGAATCGTCATCAATCAACTGGCCAACAATAGCAAGGTATCTTGAATACATTCAAAGGTGAAATGAGAAAAAAGCAGTTGTGTCAAAAAATGGTGATAATTCAGTAAATTATCTCATAAAAAAGAGAATGAAAAAAATGCATCCAACAATGAAATTCACAAAGGAAAAGGTTGAAAGTAGCTTGATGAAAGTAAAAGGTACAAAAAGGTGTAGGAAAAGTAAAGTTGGAAAGTAAAAAGTTGCTTACATTGTTGTCAGTTTGATAAAATATAATTCATGTTGATCAAGCTACATGTCTTGAGATTACCTGAAAATGTCAACAAAGCTCATCAAAAAATACCTGATATCAATGCAGTTGCCAATAATAAAAGAGAGAAAATAAATAAATAATAAAAAGTAAATAAAGATGAAAAGTCATTGATTGAATTACGATTAATAGCACTCCCAGTCAAGGAAAGATAACAAATTCAATCTTAGATTTGTTGAACCAAAGTTATTCGAATCACTGTTAACCAAATCAACGCTAAATTGGGTTCCAATCGGCAGTTAATATCAAAAATAAAACTAACATATATTCTTGTTTAATATTTTCTTCCATCATTTAATCCATTTGTACTAATTGCTATCGATAAACTTCTCATGAACACTCAAAAAGAACAATTACAGCGAGTTTCATCAGTGTTCGACTACGGTGATATTTTAGCACTAGAAGACCAAACAGGTTTCAATATTCCTTAAAGGTTTTGCGTTCATTTAGCGTTTAGTTAACACTAATGCACTGAAGATTTGAAAAAGATTATTCATAAATTTCGAACTAATAGTCATGACAGAGAATCAAAGTCAGGATAAAATTGATTTTCAAAAGCAAAAGGTCATCTTCTTAATTGATCAAAATGATTGCCAAAAATGTGTATTCATTCTATGATTTTAAGAAGATTTCAGCTCAAGAATTTAAATTTTGTAAAAAAAAATGAACAAAATTGAAACAAAATCGATTAGGGAATCTACTTAACATTACTTTGGCTCCTTTTGAGTTCAGTTTTCTGAGCAATCTTTTTACCATAGTTTGTTATTCAAGGACAAAATGTGTCTTTTCAATTTTCCTTTACAAATTACCCATTCCTCATCCTTCTTTAGTTAAATAATGCGCTTCAAAGTTGAGATTTTTGCGAATTTTGAAATGTTAATTTCCTCCATCATCAATCACAATGGGTTATTGGAAATTGCAACAAAATAAATACGAAAAAGTAAAAGGTAATACAATGTAAAGCAAAATCAAAATGTAACTCTACTTTTTTTTCCTGTTCACATTCAAATAAAAGGGAAAAGCTGATAATTTTGGGAATAAAGATTAAAATGAATAGAGTTGTGATTATTGAGTGGAAAATTGAAACATAAGCATAAAAAACATGTTGAATGGCAAACAGAGAACAAAAAAATAGAGTTCAGCAAAATTCATTCCTCAACCATTCCATTCAACCTTTACCATTGCTGATGATGGAAAAAAAGCTGTGCAACATTTTAAACTCGTTCATTTTGTTATCAGTGTCAATTCAATTATTCAATTTCAATTTTGCTCATTACAAAAGAATCCAAAGTTACAATTTTTTACCGGCTTGTTTTCATCATCAATTTTCTATTCAACTTTTCATCAAGAATGGAAAGGAAAAAGAGGAAAGAAGAAAAGGTTTCATGTTATGATGATGGAAAAGAATAGTTTCAATCATTTTCATTGACTTGAACTAATCAAGTTTACTTTGGAGTGACAAAAAATTGGATAAACATGAAACTCGGTGAATGAAGGGACAGAAAATTGTTTTATTTAATTGAAGCAGTTTCAGGAAAAATTTCCTTTTTCCATTCAACATTGTAATTGAAAATCTCGGAAAATGCTTCTTGTCTCGGCTCTTGATTATCATCACCTTCTGAAAATGATGAGAAAAAAAGCAGCAACCTGCATCATCATGCATCATTCTGAACAACCTTTGAGCACCTTTGGAATTGCTCATCATCGCCATTATTTTCGTCAAGTTGTTCAGTATATTCAATTTCCTCTATTTCATCGTTTTTCTTTCTTTCTTTTTTTCGCAACATCTTTTTTTTCCTTCTCTTGCTTGGTAATGTTCAACATAAATCTTAAAAGCTTTGATTGTTTTCAAACTCTTTCTCTCCCTTTGCGTCTTGCCCTGTGAATGGCTGAGCAAACAGGGAAGAATCAAGAAAACAACAGCAACAATCCTTTAATAAGTTAGTAAAACTGATAATTAAATTTCAAAGCAAATCAAATCAAAATGAAAGTTGATAAAACAAACGGTTCTCTTCTATTCAATGGGGAAAATTGGAAAGACAAGGATGCTACAAGTTTTTCTTTTCTTTTCTTTCCATTCCCTGGTAGTTTCACTCAATTCATTGGCAGTAACGCCAACCTAATAATATTACTTGGAGTAAATAAAAGAGAAGAGAAAAAAAAATTATTTGAACCAATCATTATATTCATCAAATGAACAAGTTGTATTGGTACAAAATGAATTTCATGATGGAACAAAAAGTAAATGCCTGGAAAGGAGGAGGAAAAAACATGTTGTAACAAATGTGAAAAGAAGTAAAAATTAACGTCGAAATGTATAATGTTGTAATCGATGTTATTCTAGTTACAGTTTTGAATATTTCATTCATTGTTGAGCTGAAAAATGTTGCCATAGAAATAAAGGTTTACGATCTTGTTTCATAGTTTAACAAATCATTGTAGTCCAAAAGAGACGTGAAATGGGGAGAGAAATTTCAATTTTCATTTCAAATTTGATGTAAACATTTCAACAAAAGGGTAAACTAAATCACTCCAAGTTGTCAAATGATTAATTTTCACTCATCATGTAATATTGAATGAGTTATTCTGATTTCAAACGAAACTTGCTCAATTCATTTTTGCTTGTTACACCATTCAATTACAATTGAAACTCTAAACTGCAATTATATCATTTTTCACAAACTTGTTTCAACGCAAAAAGAAATTTTCTAAAGAATTTTTTTTCTCTTGTTGAAACATGTTGATAATCTGTTGAATTATTAATATGAAACATTATCGACTGCAGTTGAATGTTATAAGTTTATTTAAAGTGGATTTATACTGATGAATACTTTTACTGAAAAAACATTTACAACGGATATTTATCATTGCTCAATTTTGTTGGGATGATTGGAAAGCAAAGTTGAATGAAAAGTTGAATCATTTTCTTTTCTTATTCTGTGTAAATCGATGAGGAGAGATAGAAAAGGTTTGAAAATGGAAAGGAAAATGAAGAAAGAAAAATTGAACTGATAAATGAATAAAGAAAAAACGAAGAAGAAAACGATTGAAATAAATGTTGAGAAATGAAAAAAAAATGCTCCAGGCTTAGTTATCTGATTGGACATAATTTTAGTTGAAGGCAAAACTGTAAAAGCCATTATTTATCTTAACAAGTAAAGTTAACAAAAAGAGGAAAATTTAATGTTGACTTTAAAGTTATTAAGTTTATTGAGGTAACCAAATATTATTTTTCATGTTATGAATTTTCATTGTTAACTTTATCATCTTGTGTTGTTGCCTTTTTACCTTCCAACATTTTACTTGGGATAAGGGGAAAATTACAAAAAAAAGAAGAGTGAAAAAACCTTGACCATTGCTCAATTCTTGAGGGTGTTTTCTCACTCCAGAATAGAGAGAAATCTTTTTTTTTGCTACCAATCAACTTTGTCATCATCATTCCATAATTCAGTGGAAAGGTTGGAATATCATGTCACTGTGTGTTGATGAAAAAAACGAAACAAGAAATTGAACCAAAAAGTAAATCTTATTGTTGATCACATAAATTTTTCTTCTTCTTTCTGCTCATTCACATCATTCTGTGATTCTCTGATTACTCTTTATCATACTTTATGCTCACTCTTGCCTTTGCACTCCCAGTTGAAATGCAATTGATTAAACTGTGATTCATTTCAACAATTCTTTGACTGGCAAACCACCAAATAAACTATCATCAAAATCATTATATTAATCTCTCAATTTGCTCGTTCTCATCTTCTTCTCTGTAATCGCTTCTCACTTTTTTTTCGTTTAATCACTATCGACAATAACAAACAACACCAATTCAGTAATCGTGAAAATACATTGGTGAAAAAAGAGAAAAAATAAATTTTCTGAATGAAGCAAAGAAAAAAGTTATGACTCTCTCCAGAACTATTAAAGGTTCAAGAAAAGTATAAGCCGAAAAAAACAAACCTTTGCAGTATAAAAATGTTTTATTGTTTTGATCATGTTTGCTGTTTCTCATCATTACAGCCATCATATCAGATTTAGTATCATCATTATCATCAATTACCATTCCGTTAAATCTCACTATAAGCATAATTATTTTTCATCTCTTGTCCTCCCAATGGATCAGGGGATCATCAAGACGATTATCGTTATTTTAATTTTCACTGTAAACAAACTTTATCTTCCCATTTTTCTCTCCATTCTCAAGTTGATATTCTGATAATCGTGATGATTAAGACAGAGGAAAATAATCTTGGCTTTTTGGATGATGTTTATGTGCAACTTAAGAGTCCATTTGGCTGATTAGACACTTCAATCTAGGCCAAGATTTGGAAGCGGGCGACGTCGTGAAAGAAGAATATCTAATACACTTCTAGAAGGGTTACAAATCGGTTTACAAAGGGTTATACTGGAAGTGTAAAGGAGGAAGGTAGGTAAAGCAACCACCGGAGTCAGTCTTTGACTCAACACGGTGGCTTGAAGCTGGCTAAACTGAGGAGACTAAAGGGTATGAAAAGTATTGAAAAACTTCTTGCATTTTTATACTAAACAAAATTGCTCCCTTTATTGATTTTTTTAACATAATGATTGCAGACTGACTAGAGATAATAATTAAAGTAATTATCTCTGGTCAGCCAAGTGAGTAACATATTCATTATTAATATTTAATTAAAAAAATCAATATATCGATATTTTAATTATTTGTTACATATGCTGGCCGCTATTTGGAACAGTCCCTGTTCCCTCAACCAATCCTCTATATTTTTCTTATTGAAATCAAAAAGTCTTACTTTTGCCTGATGGCAATTTCGAATGTAGTTTTAATAATTGATAATATTTCCTGTAGAGTCGTATGACATATTTTGCAGCTACATCAGGGTTTGGTTGAATTACCTCATTACCAATTTCTTTCTTCAACCCTTTAGTCAATGGCAAGTAGAACCTGATTAATCGTTCTAGAGGAAAGATCTCAAACAGCGACTTGGCATTTACATGGTCAATATTATTAATTAAAAAACCGTTTAGTGTGATTTGAAGGCTGTTTAAAGTCTCGTTTTTATCATCAAAAGTGAGCAATCGCATGTCTCTACAAATATGCAGGACTTCTTTCTTTATCTCTTCTAACGTTTTGGATCTCTCTATCTTCAGGTTATGCTGATTTAGTTTGACGTTTGCAAAATGAATCCCTGCAGCTCCTGCTTTTCTACTTTGATAATGACCTGCAATTGCCACACTCTTGGGTGTACAGGACGGATAGTTATAAATTACATATAAGGCTACAGTTTTCGTTCTATCGTTTTCAGGACCGATTCGTAACGCATCAGTGAGACTGGAGTAACAGTATTCACCAGTATTTAAATTTATAAATTCATTTTCCTTCATAGTTTTTATGCGCTTTTTTAATCTCAGCCATAAAATCTGTAAGTCCTGTAACAAAAATAAACAAATGTTTATGTTTGAAAATTATTTATGTAAAAAACTAATTACTTGTACCATCTGGTTTTTAGCGAAGAGTATAAATACTCTTCGTAATTAAATAAATGAGACTCAGAATTGAAAAGAGTTTCAGTTTTGGTGGAGATGCCGAGTAGATTTTCTCACAGATTTAACTATTAGTTGAAGTAACAACATTGTGAACAACTTTACTCATCAGCTTTAAAATTTTCTTCTGTGATTGTGATCTCACTCCTACTGATTGAGATTTTTGTTATCCCCATTCAATTAATATTAATTTCAGTGATTATTTTTCAGTAGATTCACGACTATTCATGCTAAACTATATGATCTTGATGTTTTGGAAGAATTAGTAACAAGACATAAGGATTCTATTGAGCAATCTAAATCATGGACTGACTGGATTAAAAGAAGTCTAATAATGTTATTGTTATCAGTCATAACCGTCTGCATAATGCTACTCATCACATCAAAGCTTTTCAATATGATCTTTTATTGCATTAAAAGATCAATCGTCTCAGTGAACATAGTTCCTGATCAAAATGCCAGTCGCATGGCAACACTTGAACAAGTGCCAGTACCATTGAGCTCGCTTTATTAACCACTACGCTGCTTTTATTGCTAAATTATAATATTTAAATAGTTAATGTTTTGTTCTCCTTCTAGGTTATTATTGTTTAATATGTATCGACCATCAACCTCAAGAAATTCAGTTCCTGTTGTTATTGATTTAGACCCTGTCCAGCAGCCAAATAGATGGGAAGATAGCGATTTCGCAGTCCCTGCTCCTGTCCAAGATCTGTTTGACTGATGAACGACCGGACCCTAATGTTTTACGATTGATGGAACAAAATCATGAAACAACACCTCATCAATTAACCCAAGATAAATTTGTAGACATACAAACAATCAAAGATTTTGAATGTGTAATATAGTTGTAGAACATAATAAGTCTCAAACATGTAGTAACTGCCTTAAATCAATGTGCCCCAACTCCTGTTTATCTGCCACAAGGTATCTTATCCGGCTCGTACAAGAAAATGTCCAGTATGTAGGGCGTCTTTTTGTTATCGAATTACAAGAACAGGACCAGAATCTATCTAACAGTTTGAAAATTTAGAAGTACATTGCTTCTTCAGTCCATCATGTCAAAATATAATCCCAGTGAAAGATTATCATGACCATGTTAATAGCTGTATTTACAATGTTAACAACTGCAGTAGGTGCAATAGAAAAGGAGGGAACCAAGAAATTCATATAGGCTATTGCATGGATGAACTAAGTTCGATTCATGCAGAAGATAAAAAAGGTTGTTGACCAGGGCAGCTATAACCATGAAAGTGCAGAAACAGATGATAGAAGAATTACAGGGAAACAGAAAGAGATTGCACTACAACAAAATAGTTCAGAAGAAACCATTGTAACCATAAGCAATCCTGTGCGTACTCTAAGACCAGTACAGGTCAATATACCAAATTCACTATAAGATATTTGGATCAAACTTTCCAGTTAGAGAATCTTAGCCTTGATGATCCAGGCTCTGTCCTACGTTCTGAGATCGAAAAATTGGTTGTAGCTAAAGCGGGTACTATTTTGCGAGCTGATCACACTATCATCATTGATGAGAAGCTTTTGAGGCAGCACCAGTTTTGCTATCAACCGAAAGTCATTACCGTATTAACTGCCGATTTCACTGTTAATTAGGGAGCGAAATTACGCATACAAATCAACAAAGATGGAAGAAGTTGTATTTTGTAGCTAAACAGTGGGTGGTCAGAAAGGCGGCCGGTATATGTAACAAAAATAAACAAATGCATATGTTTGAAAATTATTTATGTAAAAAACTAATTACTTGTACCATCTGGTTTTTAGCAAAGAGTATAAATACTCTTCGTAATTAAATAAAGGAGACTCAGAATTGAAAAGAGTTTAAGTCCGTGCGCCACTAGTTGATAATCGCGCAACTTTTCCAGCCATGCGATGAAAGTTCTCCGCGATTGCCCATATAACAATCCAGATGGATGATCCGTATGCTTCATCATGCATATCAGCTCTTTAGAGTAAGGACCACGTTCACGTGTAATATGTTTAGGTCTTCTGCTTCTCAGATTATATTTACTCATTTTGTTTCTATAAAAAGATAATAAAAGCACAAAAAAACATTAAACTTGAATAAGATTCAGAAGACTTAGGTTGCAGAAAACTGATCAAAAAGAAAATAAATAAATGAAAAGTAGGCAGTTAAGGTTTTGAAGAGTTCACTAAATAAAAGAGATATACCTACCTATATTCTTTATGTTTTAAGTAAGCACAGTTTAAACTGAATGTAAAATGGAGGTAAACAATGGCTAAATCTGTTAAAGTTGTTGGTGTGTGTAAACCACAGCAGAAGCAGACAAAAAAGCTTCATGATCTGATGGATAAAAGCCATCGTATACAGCTGTATACACTTTGCTTCGCTTTTGTTCAAAACCGGAGAACGAATCAAATCTGTTTTCCAAAAACTTCATTCCCATAAATTTTTTAAGCTTTTGAATAACTTCAGGGCGTGACCAGTTCTCAATGCTTGGAGTCAGCATATTGATCGTATAAAATAAAACAATTTCGGTTAATGGTAAATATATTTTGTTAATTTTTCATAATTAAATCGATCGAATTGGATTCAACTTCAATATCTGCTTTGATTCTTCTCGTCAGACATGAATGATCCTTACTTTTACTCATATTGAGCCTTTTGAATTTACAATTTAAAATCCAATCACTGATTTGTTTCACACGTGAATATCTGTTCTCATTGTTAAATATAAATAATTTTGTTTTATGAAGGTTATGATTTTTAACATTATTAATTATTTTTTTCCTGTCTATTTCTTCTATTTTCCTGATTTTGGTACAGGATTTGCAATCAAGGGTTTTAATTTCAAGTTTTTTTTGTAATTTTTTTAAACATTTTACATATTCTGAAGCTTTACATTGATTGTCTGTGCTTTCGGTAGCACATGGTTCATTTGTAGGTATTTTTGATACCATAAACTGATTTTTGATTGCTCTTCCCAAAAATAATCTTCTTTAGAAGGAAACTGTAATGCTGGAAACTCGCTCGGATTCTATTTTCATTGCTGCAATTAAATAATGCAAAAAATAAATCAAATCAAAAATAATAAAAATAAAATTTAATTAGCCAGAAAGATAAGCCAAAATTTGTTCAAATAATTAGTTTGGAATTACAGATTAAATTTCGAAGAACATTCTTCTTGATACAAATATGTTGCTTTCATTATCAATCAATTTTATGCAAGCAAGTGCATTATGCACTTCACATGCAGCAATCATCGATAAAATACTGTAAAAAAATCAAAGACTGAAATTTTGATGTCAGCATAGTTAATTAGTTCCTCATATTCATCGTTTATTTGCGCTACTTCATCAGCCTGAACCTCAACATCGGAAAATCGAATAAATTTAAGGGCAGTTGGAGAAGAACCAGCAGTAACACAGTACATTTCTAAATAGAAACAAAAACAAAATGATCAAAATGAGTAACTAATTGAAACTTTTTAACGGCCTGTTGACGAAATGTTAATATTGAACCCAATTAACTAAACTTAAAGTCAATATCAGTGTTTAAAAACAATAATGATAGCAAACTCACTTAAATACAATATACACAGACTTCCAATAGGATAATACTATTTAGTTGCTCAAAAACTATGTATAGCAAGGGGAAAAAAATTTGACCTTGAAAATGAACCTTTGACTTTTGAAAAATGAAAAGAAAATTGAAGACAATAATTAAGTATCAAAGAAGTGTAACCTTATCTATTACTGTTTTCAAGTTAAAAGCCTACAAAACTCAAGTTTATCATTGCAAATCTTGTGGCATAAGAATAATTTTTGCATGGTAAGTATTGGGTAAAATCGCTGAACATGAAAGTTGTGTATTTTAAATAGACAAACATAATGCAATTTAGTGCGACAAGATCGCGCTAGGAATAAAAAAGATAAGATGAGTTGAAAAAATCAAGTTTATCAGCGTTAATTTTGTCGCAAGAGGATGGATTTTTTTCAATGGTGAATGGCAGGTCTACCTAATGAATTGCAAAGTTGTGTGTATAAATTGGAAAAATCTTCTGAACTTTAGTGCGACAAGATCAAGCCACGAATGAAAAAGATAGAACCGATTGAAAAAATCAAGTTTATCATTGCAAATTTGTCGCAAAAGGATGAATTTGAACAGCGAGTGATAGATAAAATTAATGAATACAAAAGTTGTGTATTTAAATTAGACGTATTTTATGAATTTTAGTGTGACAAGATCAAGCGAAAAATAAAAAAAGATATGATCAATTGAAAAAATCCAGTGTTAAAACTCGATTTTCCCTTACAAGGAATGGTTTCATTGATTTTTTTCAACGACCAACTTCTTCAGACCGAAGGTCTGAGAAAGTTGTTCTACCAATAATAGACATTAATTAGACATAAAAGTTATTTATCTTTAACCATTGATTTTCAATGACTCTATGATTGAATCTATTGAGTGTAAAAACATATTTCAATGCAAAAGTCAAAACTGATCCTAAGGTCACTCTCAGAGTCACTTAAAAATTCTCAATGTTGAGTTAATAGTAATTTGCATCTTTTGTCTAAAGTCAACCTCGATCCTGAATTTTATTATGATTATCTTATTCAATCTCAATGTGGAAGGCTTGGGCACATAGTTGATTCAAAATGTAATCCAAAATCAAGTCAATGTTAAACAAATTGAAAATTGTTGCAGGCAAAGCGAAGAAAAAGCAATGAAAGCTTGGCTGAATGCCCTAGATTAAAATTGAGAAGTCAAAAAGTAACTAATAATACAGGTAACAATTTATAACTATACAATCATTGATAATTCAGGTTACTTCATCGAGATTAGATATAAGTACAAAAGACATGAAAGACATGACAATTGTGACTCAACTCAAAGATTCGATCAAGTTGCAGGGTCAATCCAAAATGAACTAATTACGGATAATGAGTATCTGGTATATCCGATGCTTTCTGGTAAATGATAGCACATGCGATTAGTCTAGCTTACAATGACAGCAAACATCCTAAGTTTTGATTGAAATCGATCAATGGGTTTCGGAGTTACAGGCCAAAAAGTCATGCTGACGAAGATGATGTAAAATAATGGACGAGAGACTCATTTTATCAATGCTGATTATTTGGTACTGTGGGAGATTTGATGGAAAATGCTTTACAAAATCAATTTCGCATAGATGCGCGTTGGCATTGACTGTTTCAATATTGTGATTGTGACCTTGTTAGCGTTTTGAACCATCAGTAGACCTAAGAACCCCAAAAAATTGATTATCTATTTCTAGTTCCCGCTATCAAGAAGAGATAGATTCCAAGAAACGCATTTCAGTTCAGAAGCAAACTACAAGGTCTAATGTTACAGATCAGATTATTTTTTTCATGATAAAAAATGATTTAGGGACCGAATAGCTAACTTATCCATACGTCCTCATGTTTTGAATTGTGATCAATAAGACGCTAGCTAATGTATTTGATTAATTAGCCATTAGGGATGGAATCACATCAAGAAGCGATCGTAATTATTCGTTACGCCGCCAAGTGACTATTTGCAGTTTAAAAATTCCGAATATTATCTAATAAGACCATGCTTTGAGTTCATCCAGCGATTTCTTGTCGAAAATTGTCGAAAATTTCAGAACGGCCTGAGTCTATTGGCCTTATTAAGTCTGGGTATATCGGTGCAGATTCGGAATCAATGAGTTTGTGACTTTATACTAGAGCTGTAGGACAACTAGGAGCAGTAGTTCAGAATAAAAAACAATCCAAAATGATCTGCTCATATTTACCATAAAAAATTTTTGAATATGCTAATAAAACTTACTTTGGATGAAGACGTTAAATTGGATAATCCTTGGATAATGGATGGATTAATTCATCACAAATCAAAGATAAAAAGTAAACTTTTTTTGCACAAAAAAAAGAAATCAAAAAGAAAAACATTAAAATACAAGTTGTTGAAAAAAATTTAAGTGCACTCGGCGATGGTTACAACAATCATGATCAGGGTTTCCTGGTTTCCTTTTTTTTGCTTTTACACTTTTTTCATCAGGACTAATTTCCATAAAGAATCTTAATTTAGCCGTGCAAAATTTAGACCATCTTGCTCATGATTAAGTTTGAAAGTGGAATAGCTTTATGAATAATATCATTCGATAAATTGATAGATGAGAATCGTGATCATCCTAAGGTTAGATGTGATAATAATAGAAGTTGCAATTAAAAATCAAAATACGAAGAAGAAGAAGAAGAAGGGTTAGAATAATTAGAATTGGAAGAGTTAGGTTAGGTGTGGAATGATTTATTGGAAACGTGATTTAGTTTGCTTACTTTGTTATAATCCCTAAATGTATTAAAATAAAATTGTATATTATGCATCTAAAAATTTTTACATAAGACGAATGCGTAATCAATACAGATACCACAGGTCATTAAATTATGCTTGATCACGCTTTTGTTCTATTGGTTAATGATACCGAAATTGATTGAAGATCAATAAAAGTGGGGTGTCTTGTGTATCTTTATTGCTACTATATGTAGTAATGGCTTTATATTTCTCTCTTGCAGTTCCCATATTTTCCATATATTTATTGAAACGGTAGATATATCTTTCATGTTTCACTCTTCGAAACCTGTTTCACTCTTTGAACACTTTTAAAGGAAAAATAATATTTTCACTATCTTTGAACTCCGAAACTCGACGTATGTAATCTAGGGTAAATATCTCTCTATGTGTCGCTCCAAGAGTTCGTATGCAACATCAGCATCTAATTCTTCTTCGGAAGGCTTCGTAATCAAAATTTCATCCTCATTGATTTCATCTACATGTATATGGCTTCTTCCAGCCGTCTTATTAATGAGAAAATCGTTAATGATATTTCTCGTTCTTGAGCTCTGCAGAGGATGAAGGGAGTTCAATCGCACGCAAAGAAGTGAGAATGTTGGATGCACTTGTTAGCTCCATCGTGAAAAAAGCCGGAAACAAAAGAATCTGAAAGATTTCTTTATAATAAATTGAAAATAAAACGTCTGAAATAATAAAAAAGTGTTTGAAGCGGAAAAGGAAGCTAATGTCATATAACTTCACTTAAATACTACAGCAACCTCACAATTTGAAGAAGAGAATCAGCAGCGCGTTTTATGTAAAAATTCACGAGAAACACTTCCTCCCCATGTTTGAAAAGTTTCATATGATTTGGGTTCTGACATGTAGGTTCCATTGTGAGTGTAGCTGAAGCGTTGCACTGCGTTATGGTAGTAACCAATTTGTAGATTTAGGTGAGAAAAATGCTGAACTTGATTCTACAAATCGATAGTAATCAGAATATTTCAGCAAACTGAGCTTGTCAAATCGAAGTTACTTTAATACTTATCCGATTGAAACGTAATGAGTTATTGTGTTGTGAAAAAGATTGAAGCACCGCTAAAAATGTCGTTTTCCAATCATGACCTGCAGAAGCTCATATAAATGTGTGCTGTAAAATGTTATTTTTTTCGAAAACGCATCAAATTCATTAATTCAACTCACAGATATAATTTGTCATTAATTCCAAACATCTTTTTTTCATAATTTTAAAACTCAATTGTTATGCTACTTTAATGCTGAAAAAAAATATTCGAGATACTTTTTTTTCTTACAATCCTTCAAGTTACTCAAACTTTCGGTTACTCAAATGCCTACTCGGCATGAACTGCAATGCAAGAAACTTGAAAACTTGGATGAAAATTCTACAATAAAACTGAAAATGGAACACGCAAATGAAATCAAAATGAAAGATGAAAGATTTCAGGCTTTTGTCAACTCCTTTTATTACCAATAATATCTCTGTTCACTGAAAGTTTAACAAAGAAATCATTTCCAGTTTCAGTCCTGATTGCTTCCATCACTGTGCGCACCTAATCATGAAGGAATACTTTCTAGTTTTAATTACTTGTGAAACATATCTATTCATGCTATTCTGATACACTCACAGTTTCTATTGTATTCCATCTTCAACTCTTCTTGTCATCTTTATTAATTCCCATATTTTCGATATAAATGCTAAGATATATCATTATTATGAATTAAATATATTCAATGTAATAATAATATATTTGTTTTCTCACCTCAATGATTTTCCCCTTTTTTCTGGTCACTTCATTCTTGTCGTTACACTTGGCCTCATTCTGACCCAATAAACTTGACACTCAACTTCCAATCGACTTATATTTGATCACCAATGGTCGCCTGATACACTTTTTTGCCTCTCAATTACTCATCTGCAGATGAACTTTTATCTGTTGCAGGCCTTTCTTTATCAATCGATCTTCCTCTGTTCATAAAAGAACAGCAATGGTAAAATAATGCAATCTTGATTTCTTCTTCTGTCAGTTGACCAAAAAGCAAAGAGAGTTTTAATTCCATTTGCTGTTCAATATTGAATCCAGGATGAAAGTTCTGAATTGGACAGATTTTTAAACGTTTCTGATACATGTATATCACAAGTATTACTACATTTCAATATTTAAATTGATATTGATTTTTGGTTGTGAACAAAGCTGACTTATCTATTTACATTTGCAAGTTTCAACAAATCATCCTTTCAACTCACAAGTTGCTTTATTCACAATAGAGAGAAAGAGAGAGAAAGAAACGACATTGGAGATGGAAAAGAATACATAAATAGGAAGATGTGTGAAGATGAGGATGAGAGACGAAGAGAAGAATGAAAATCGCAATAAACTAACCATTATCAAGTCAAGTCCAGCAGAAAATTAGTTTCTAAGCTCAATGACAATCGATTAAGCGCTCCTTTTTGTTTCCATTTAAAATGAAAACAAAATTGCACAATTAAAGTCAATAATTTCAATCACGGCGATTGTAAAATTTCTGCATCTGCATCACTATTATAGGCGCGTTGAGTCAAATCCAGCGAAAGAGGTTGTGTATCGCAATCACTATTATAAGGGTGTAAAAGTGTTTCACCTTCATTATTAGGTCGGTCAAGAAGCCCGTAGATAAATCTAGTTTTGTTTTAGTCCGGAAGATTGTGCTATGGTCAACCATAGTGACCATTCTGAAGGGCTCGCTCAAAAAATTTCTTTCTTCGTGCATAATACTTTTTGAGTTATGGCTATTCAATTATCATGGAATTCTCGGAATACCGTGCAGTCATAAAATTACTTGAGAAAAAAACCTGCCTTTGTCAATACTAAGTCCGAATCCGAATCAGTTCAGCGTAGTTCTGGAAAGGTTAGTGATGGTTTTATGTGAAAATACTATGCACAATTCAAACATAGTCGTCTTAACATTTTTGATGAGGAACGTTCAAAAAGACCCAGACAACCAGTGGAAGTCAACCATTCAGGTATTGCGTTCGTGTCCGGTCAGTCATCAAAGATGACCTAAAGGTGACCGCGGAAAATCTTGCTGTCGCATTTTATTTTGTACTTATTTTAACTCAATAGCTAATTATTTTAAGAATATTTAATTAATTAATAACATTGAACATAGGCTCGAACTACACATAATAAACAGATTTGCGATGAAGAAAAATTCTTTAGAATAGAAGATGTATCCTGGTTTGGCTTAAGTTGAAAATACACAGAAAACAAACGGATCATTTAGTTTTATTATTTAACAATTTATTTTGCCAGAACTTCCGCGGGTGGCTTCATCGCGCTCCAAACAAAGGATTGTCGGCCATTTTAAGCAGGACAAGAGAGAGAATCTTCTTCCGCGTAAAATGGCCGACCTACCAAAAGTTAACCAATCAAGGCCTTTTCCTACCTGTTTGAAGTACGGAAAGGTAGCGCAAACAAAACCTGGTTAAAACCAGTTTCTTAACAAATGGTAAACAGAATAGTAAATGCACTCTTCATTACCAATCCGCATCCAAAATGCATCCGCTTCTGCCAAAATGAAATCGCTGGGTATTTCCGAAACCATGGATTTTAAATTTAAATTTTGAACACCTTTTGTGAAATGTTGAAGTTGCATAAATTGAATGTCATTGATTCATGAGGGTATTGCTTATCATTCTCTAGAGAAATGTTCAACAAGAAAAAAATCTGATTACTGACTTTTCGTTGCTGCCTTTAGTTTCAATGGTGTTCTGCCAATTGATAAAATTACTACTGCAATGCATTCAAAGGATTATATTGCTTTTGAGCAAAGAAAATTTGCCGCCTCATGTTCGAAATAACGCTGGGAATGAATGGATTTTTCAGCAAGATAATGCTCGAATTCATGTTTCCAACGAACTAAAGGAATTTTTTAATTGCAATTGTATGCAATTAATTGAATGGTCTGCCTGCAGCCCTGATTTGAACCCTAATGAAAACCTATTGGCCGCAAAGGTTAGGCATGTTTACCCAGCGAACAAGCAATATGATAAGGTCGATGATTTATGGCGCGCAATCGAAAATGCATGGTATAATCTGGATACTAAACTATTTCAAAATCTCGTCATAAGTATGAACAATAGACTTTTCGAAGTTGTCAAATTGAATGGAGCCCAAACTAATTAAATTCAAATTTTTTTAACTGTAATTTAAAATTTTTGTGCGCGCATTTTTGAAATTTTGTAGTGTAGTTAATTAGTACACCATTGCATTAAGAATTACAGAAAAAGAGTAAACGATCTTTTTGGTTCCAGATCAAATCATAGGGAGAATTTTTATCAATCGGAATCTTTAAATTTTTCATTCAACAAATACATGTATTGTTCACCGTTCTTCTTTACATCTTCTATTCAACACCGATATTCTTTTCTATTCACCTGTTTAACTCATTCTTTACTCTCAAACCTAATGGATTAATAATGGAAACTCGTTAAGTAATTATTGCCTCAAATTTTTATGGGTAGATTGAAGAGCTATATTATAATAATAATGGTCTATTTTAATAATGAAATGTATTTATTTGCAGAAATCTGCGGATTATTTATCAATAATTTGTGATAAATGATAAATTGTGTTTGCAGAAATTTAATTAGCCGAATAGAGAATTCAAATGTTAAATTCAGTGCATCACCCATAGATGCGCTGCATTTCTCCTCACAAAAATGTCTCTTTAAGATTGGCATTCTCTTTTTGAATTTAGTTACCACTATGCGCGTCATTAAAGTACATAGTATTTTACAATCGACGTACGAGCTTTCTTTTGAGCCTAAAACAGCGACTCGCACATTTGTGATTTCTTCCAAAAAACCTGTTCTTTCCTTTCAAAATCGTCAACCGACTCTTCGTTCTGAACTCTGCAGCTGATGTCCAAACGCCATCTATCATATCATATCAGCAGCATATCATAGAATCTTATTTTTTGTTTCAAATTTCAATTCATTTCGCCGGTCTCTAGACAATCTCTGGGGGGGGGGGGTACACAAGAAGAGCTCATTTGCTGTGAACCTAAAGAGGGGCCTTCAGGGCTCATGATAGGTGTGGAATTAGGAGCTGACAGACCGAATGGCTTAAAACAGTTACTGGTGAAGGCTGAAAGGACTAATTTCTGTAACAATTTCTAAATCGTTTTTCAGCTATTTATTAAATTAACCATTTTTACTGTTGATAAATTTTTCAGATAAATCCTTTTGAAACAGAAAGCCTCTCAGTTACTCAGGAGAAAGAAATAAAGAGATTAAATGAATATTGAGTAAAATTTAATTAAAATTTCCAATTAATTTGTTCAATAAAGGTCGTTCCACCTGAAAATTGAGAGAACCAACAAAATGAAATTATTTTCAGTAAATTTATCCTGTTCATTGATTCTGAATAGAATGAACATAACAAATGGTAAATCCAGCAGGGATAAACAGTGTTTAATTTGAAACATTTTAATCTGAATGGATATTATGTGATTAAAATGTGAACAGTGAAACAAGTCCGGAAAATGAAAACAGTGTTTAAAACTTGAAAGGACAAAGTGAATTGAATAATCATGATTTAATGTTTCAGTTGACTTTTTTCATTTAACGCTTTGATAACTATTGGCTCATAGATACTTGAAGACTTACCTTAATTAAAATAATATCCAACATTGAGAGACAGCAAGACACGCAATTTCCCAACTGATCATTTCACCATCAATAATGTGATAAATTTTTTTGTCTTTTCTCTCCCATTTTAATGAACTTTATCCATGTTTACCATTCAACTAATATTGTTCAACTGAAACTCAATAGACGAGATAGAGTGAGGCAAGGAATAAAAAAAAACATTGAACCCTTTCCCAGTTAAATTGGTAGGCTTAAGTGAAAATAAATAAATTTTTGGTAAACTGTAAAAAGCTGGAAAAGAGGGGAAAAAAAGATGAAGAAAAATTATTACAATTGAAGCAAAGGTTCATCTTGCATTTCAATTTGATATTCAACTGGAAGGTATTTTTGCCTCGTTAAATATTGATTACTATTAACATTAATGAAACACTTTTATCATGATTATTATCATTAAAAGTTTTTGTTTTTTACTCTTTATTTTCTTCTCTTCCTTGACAAGGTTCGTTTCATTCTTCTTCTGTTTCAATTGATGGAATAAGCAAAAAAAGGAGGAAAATAATTTGTGGGTTGAAATGGTTCTTTGGTAACCAATTTTACACCAAAAGCTATACATGAAACATTTCTCTAGTTTTGTCAACATTGAAACTTCTATTATATTGTATTTCTTTTCAACTATCACTGAATCCTTGTTAACAGCACAAATAATGATCTTCTCTTGTAATGATGATAACATTTAGTGAAGATGATAAATAGAGTTGCAAGTGAAAGAAAAAGATTGCTCATCAAACCATCCAATTTTAAAGCTCATTCACTCTTTAATTATTCGCCAATTTCAACGTGAAACTTTGCCAACACTTTTTGTGGTTGAAAGCTTGAATTGGAAAAGAAGAAAAATTTTCAATCATTTAAAACTAAATATCGAACCATTACAACGTGAAAAGTGTTGACAATTATTCAATAGTAATTAATGTTTTCCATTTGCTTTCGACTCTATCAAAATTGCAATTGTATTCAATTCATTTAATGGCCAGTCGAAAATGGCTGAATGGACTATTTAGCAATAAAATTTTCTAAAGAGTTGATTCATTCTTGATTAGAAGATTCATTGATCAAAGTTAGTCTAGAGATACTCAAGCGTTCTGTACTTTGGTAAATGAATTTTTCTCACCCACTTTCAATAGGTAACTCTCTACATTAACTTGATTTCATCGTTGATGGATAGTTTTGTAGTTCTTGACGAAAAAAGTGAATGGTTGCTAAATTGTCTAGCATTTGCATCGTCAAACTTATCACAATGTGATGAATCGAGTTGATGGTGTCATCACAAAAGTGTATTTCATTTTCAGTCTCAACGATTTTGCACTTTTAATTCGTTTGGAAAAATTTGTCAGCTTTCATTTATTATCGATTTGACAAGAATGACATTGATATCCTCTCATTGAATTGCATTACATTTTAATTGAATCAAACCTGCATTTCAACCCAAAGAGTCCAAATTGTTATTTAACCAACGCCATCTCTTGACACTGATGGAGCATACGATTTTTATTGCCTTTCATTTTTGCTCTCAATTTTCATTAGCTTTTTTTGTTGTTGGCCAAAAAGTGAAGCCTAATTAGTCGAAGGATAACCATCAACTGTAAATTATGATAAAGTTGCTACTCATTATCAGATGAAATGATGAACAGCAATTTAATAAAGAGGAAAAACATGATCTGTCCATGGAAAAGTGCATCAAGAGAAAATGCTTTTTCTCTCTCTCCCTTCCAGTTTTCCTTGCATCATTAATAAAAAAAGCATCAATAAACTCGAATTATATTTGGACAAAAAAGTAGTGACTCTTTATCTCCTCAAGCTGTTGACCTTATACTGGCCTTATTTATAATGCAGTTAACTAATATTTCTTGCTTATCATCATCATCATTATCGTTTTCTTTTCTTCTTTTTTTCGCATCCTTTTTTTTCTCTCGTCTGTTTTTTATTTTCTCTCATTTTCTTACTTTCTTGTATAAGAGTAACAATCTCATGTACACATTGTCCATCTCATGGGAAACTCACTATCAGATTCATTTGATAATAAAAAATCAAGTTAATTTACTCGAGTTTATCATGAAATTATTGTCATGTAAAGATTATAACCTTCAAGTTAATCGTTTAATTCACTTTTTTGCTTCACTCCAAGTTTCATTTAGGGAAGCAAAATGTTTGTCAATTTCATTGCATTCAAAGATTAACATTCAAGCCAATCTTTTTTCATTTCTTTTCATTTTCATATTTTTCATCCTTTTTTTTCATCATCTTTACAAATGCGTCATCTTGCCTTCTTTATGATTGACTCTCATTTCGTCATTGCTTTCATTCTAGATAAACATCAACCATGATAATGTTATAGCAGAACAGAATGAAAAGAGCAAGGAAAAAAGGAGTAAATAATTGCAATCATAATAACAATTTTCTTTGTCAATAGCTTGATATTATCATGAACTGGGCTGATACTTGGAAGCTCAATAGACTTGGTAGTTATCACTACGTCAAAAGGATGCATTTAATATCGTCTTTACAAGTTTAAGTCAAAATCAACTCTTTATCGACTTCCTTTTAGAGCTTCTTCTGCCTCTTTTTTTCCTCCTTGTATTATTATCGTTTCTTCATCAGTTATGATATTGAGATATTATGATGAATTTTTTCTGCTTAAGCAAACATCTTTCCATTTATGGAATTGATACAATAATGATGATTATCTTTGAGTTAATGGCATTGCCATTTCATCCTTTTCTATTGAATGCTCATTGATTATGTTCACTTTTCATCTTTCAAACTTATCTGCCTCATTAATTGCTCAGTAAATTTTCAAGATTTCAACTCATTACAACTTGTAATAGGCTCATGTCTCAACAAAAGCAATTGAACGAATCACGCTTTTGTCAGCTTTGTCAAATGATCATTGTTGAGCACTTTTGTATCATTATTTCAACAAAAAAAAATGGAAATCTGGTTTCATTTCCAGCACAATGATGGAAAAAAGATCAATCCTAGAATTTCATATTACAGAGATAAATAGCTATTTCTGCATAATGTTTTAGTCGGTTACATTGGACCAAAGTTTAAAGTGAGGAAAATGAACGAACAACTAGATAATGGAATTCAAAGAATAGCGCTTGTTTTAGAAGAAATAATCAGAATGAATTAAGATCTTTATTTTACCACTGATTTCGTTCCAATTGACATGACCAGCCAACAAACGATAAGCACATTCGATGCACGATTTGACTCAACTTAGTTGATATAACAATATTTATAGGAATACGAATGTTTATTCATGCCATCAAGGTGACACGAAATTGATTAAATTTGGTTTAACTTGTTATTCAAGATTAACTTTATCAAAAAAATCGCTTACAAAGTTGCGAGAGAAAAGGCTTAAAAATAAAACTTGACTAATATTTTGATCATCGCTCATGTTGATCGATTACAGAATGATAAAATGCGATGAAATTCAATGAATGGAGGAATAAAATTTCTATCAGTTCATCATTCATATTTTTTTGTTTCCATCGGTTGACACCCTAATTAATACCACACTATTTAATATACACAAAAAAGTTGATCTTCAGTTTACTGTAGATGATAATCATGATTATACTCTGTCTCTTCTCTACTTTTTACCATATTTTTTACTCGAAATTTATTTTTTATTCTTTCATCTATGGCTGGGGAGGAAAGAAAATGTTTTTTTTATCAGATTTTCATTCTTTTCTCTTTTCATCATTTCTGTTCTCATCAACATTTTCAGCATCATTATCTTCTGGTACCTTGTTTGCACCTTTTTTCACTCTGCTTACCCAATATTGATATCAACTTTTCTTGTGCCTTTCAGTTTATCGTCAACTTTTTTATTCTCACTCACCTTGAGAATCCTTCTTATCAATCAATCCATTGTCAACATAAATTATGAATGACTTTGTACTGTACTGGCAAGTTGAACAATAATGAAAAAAAATGCTATCATCTTTTTCATCACTATTATCACGACATAATATAATGAAATATTCTGGGAATGAGATTTTCATGTGAAAGAAAATTTAAAGATGTAAAATATACTTTAGCAGATCAATGAGGCAAAAATGTGTGAAAATGTACATTAATCGATAAAAAGTAATTTTCCGTTTCGTCCGTCACCGGTTCATACAAAGAACGCTAATCAAAGATCAGACTTACGCATATTTTGATGGATCAGAGAGAAAAATCACGATTTCGTAAAATTGGCTTCTGAAGCTTGATATTCGATAAGAATCTAATTGAGCGAAAAAGAGTTTTCAGTAGAATCTTTTTTTCTTTGCTGCTTTTTGCAAAAAATTGGATTCACGAGAGGTTTCATTTTTTCTGTCATCGATAGTTCACAAGGCTTGTTAATTAAGCAAGCCTAGGGAATGCAACAAAATGTTGCCTGGGCAACAGGAAAACATGAATATTTTGTTTCATCAAGAGTTAGTTTCAATGATTAGTTTCATGGATTTTCAACATTTGAAATTCCACTTTTTAGTTTCATTATTATCCTTGGCTAAGATACTTAAATATGAAAATGTTTGATTAAAATAGTTTATTGTTTATTAGAGTAAAACTTTATTACTCTAATGGAATAAAAGTTGCTCTGAAAACTGGGAAAGAATCGGATGATAACAAGGAATGAGATGATGAATCTGATGAACGAGATTGAAGATAATAGAGAGAGAAGGAAAGGGAAAGAGAAAAGTGATTTATCGAGAGAAATAATCAGTACTAAAGATTGATGTGTAAAAATATTATCGAAAACATTCCAAGAGAAAATTGATCCAACATTTTTACTTCTGAATCTGTCTAAACTATCAAGCTATAAATTAATATGAAAAGATGGCTCAAAGTAGAGAGGAGAAGATGAAGAAAGGGAAGAAAAGGGTTGGATGAGATAGAAGATGAGAAAAGAGTGAAATGAAATAAGTTTATCTTGTGTTCATCCAACTAGATATGAGGAACCATTTTTGACAATGTAAAGTATTACAAGAAAGTTGAAAGAAGCAACTAACTGCATGAGGATAGAAAAAAAAAGGAAAGAGTAAAACTGGACAGGATAGTGAAGGGAGCAAGAAAAGGATGAAGATTGTTGAGTGGACATCCTAAATCACGATTAATGGTGCTATTAATCAAACAATTGTACAAAAGGAGAAACAAATCGAGATGAATTAAGCTTAACCTAAAAGTAGTGGAATGAGATGAGGAAAGAGGGAACAAGAAAAAAAAGAGAAGATCAAAGATAGAAAAGTAACACTCGAGATTATCTATTTTTTTGTCTGCTTTTCACCATCATTCTGATATCTTTGTTTGTTACAAGAGAAAAAAAAGTCATCATCATCATGGAGAACAAAAGTGCCATCAATAGCGAACGAAATGGTTGACTGTTTGAGGTGAAACAGGAATGTAGAGAAAAGAGCATCAACATTGAAAGATAATAACTTTTTCGCTTGACCAGGCCATTAATTTGAGATCAGAGAGCATCCGGTTGACCTTTCATGTTTTTTTTGCTTTGATACGTTTTGCTTTCCCTGAATAAAATGACCTTTCCATTACTTGTTTCAGTTAACAGATTTAATCAATCAACTAGTGATGATGTTTCCAAATTTTCCAATCAAACTAGAAAAATGTAATTATCTTGAAATTCAAAAGTGCTGATCAACTAGATTCCTGTAAATAGTTTCAATTGCATTGCATCTACACCTTTCATCTGAAAAATTTTACAATTCATTAAATAATGTCAACTTAAACTGATGATTCAAAAGTTTAATGGAAATCGATCAAAGTGATTAATATTTACAATCTAATTGCAACCCGAATCTCGAGTTTTACAGAAAAATGGTTGAAAAGGCAAGATTGGAATTCTATTTGATCGCAATTCTGCAAAAACGAACTTATAGTTTTCTAACTGACTGATGCAATGGCTTGGATATGCTGTGCTCTCTATGCGATGGGTTCATCATGTTGAAGTACCAAACATTGAAACTGTTTTTGTTTGCTCTTTCAATATTAAATATCTTTCAATATTAATGAACATGAGAAGTTACCAGGTAAATTTGATCATCTCATGATTGATTGAGTTTATTCATTTGTATTGCCGTGAAAGGTTACGGTCGCGCAGGGATCTGAGTAGAAGACAGCACAACTTGCTTTCATATCAAGTTTTAAGTTCGTATCAAGGACTATATTCAGGTTGTCTTGATCTACACCACTGATACACGTTTAACACTAGAGCACTACGAAATCTCAAAGAGATAGTTGGGATAGCTTGAGCTATGGAACACAATTATTCAGGGCTTAATACCTTAGTGTCGCGAAGACTTAAGACTGTGTTCAGGAATACAAGATATAACGGATAGGAGACTCAGTTGAGTGAAACTTTGAATAGTTTATTAATAAAGAAAAGGTTATACTTGTAAAAATTTGACTTCACTTCTTCACAATAAGAGAGCTTAAATTTAAGATTAATTAAGCTTAAGAGTACAAGGGTGACTGTAAGAAAATGAGTGTAAGTAAGTGAGTGAGTGAAAGAAATCTTTGATCAAGATTTTATACTGTTGAAGAACAAAGAAGAATAAATTTGGAGGGAAAAATTGTAAGTGAATGAAAAAGTCTGTCTTTTTTGTCTATTCTGGTTTTGGGTTAGATTACTAACCAATTAGTACTACTGAGGCATAGACGCAAAAAAATGAGTAACATTGATAGCTTGAGCTATGCTAACAGGAGACAACTTTTTTCACCTTTTACCAATCTTAGCCTTTGACAATGTAAAAGGATTAGTAATCTCAAGTGAGATAATACAGCTAAAATATCCTAATAAAGTAAGAGCTTTTTACTTCTCTTTCTTTTTGTGCATTAATTTTAACTTTTAAGATTTTACCTTTTTGACCAGGATTAAGACTGATTGTGGTCAGACTTTTCAGGATTAGAATATAAACAGAATTATTAGTTTGAATACAATTAGGATGAATGAAGGTAAAAATATTGTTTGAACAATTAACATAAATTTAAGAAAAGACTTGAGTCTTAAAACAAAGTGTAAGTTTAAAGAAATGAATGAAAGAAATGAATAAGAAATTTGGAAATGAAAGACAATTCATTGAACGATTCGAAGAAGACCATTTTTGTACCCTTCACTTCCCCAGGAATGAGACCATGATGTCTTTTTTGAATTGGGTTTAGGAATTGTTTGAATTTCCATCAGGAGTTGGAGAACGAGAGTGTGAGATCTGTCGTGTAGGATAAAATACATGAGGTCTAACTTGTGAACTTGAAATTGGTCGTTCAATAATTGTAGCATCAGATGATTGAGAGGAGGCTGTGGATTCATGAGGTTCAGATGACTGAGGGAAGATGCTTGAATCGGATGAGAGTGGCGGTCTGAATGGATGTGGCAATTGGGCAATGAGCTCTTGAATGCGGCGATCTCGATCGCTTGGAACAGATGGACCTGTAGACGGAGAGGAGGAAGAAGAAGAGGAAGCATTGGAATTGTAGGAACCTGTAGGTGAAGTTGTTTCAGCTTCTGTAAGAGAGGGTTCAGTCGGAGTATTTTCAAGGAAATCGGAACAGTTATCGTTGAATGAGGAAGATTCAGAAATATTCCTAGAAGAATAAATGGAAGAATCTGGAGAGTTAAGTAAATCAATTTGAGGTGGCGGAAAAGTAGGTGATGGATGCTTGTGTGAAGATGTCTGAGAGTTTGAACTCTGTCTTGAATTAGGTCTTGAGGGTGCTGGAGAAGGTTGAATTGGTTCTGGTAAATCTGGTATATCAGGTTCTAAATCAATGAGTGGAATGTCTTCAGGAACATTCTCAATAGCCAGAGGTTGGTTATCACCAACAACAGAAGGAGTAGGAGAGTTAACTGTTGAATGTTCAGGAGTAGGACTTGCGGTGCGAATTGAGTAATTATCACTGTCAGATTGAGCATAACCAGAATTACTCTCGGATACGGGAGAAACACATCTACAATTGAATTCAGGTTCGCCATTGCGATATCGATAAGACCAATCAGTGGGCCATTGTGCAGTTCCTTTACGAACTCTTTCTTGATATTGAGACAAGAGTCTAGACATGTGTGGATTTCCACAAGTTCGGACTGCATTTCCATTATGAATGCCATGACAAAGTCGTGCCATTTCTTCAATGGGTTCCCAGAAGCATAAATAAAGATTCATAGCGGTGATAGCCTCTACGGCTGGAGAGTGTGGGGAACTACGAATTACAAAACCAGGGAAAAGTAAAAATGAAATGAGTGCGAGTGAAGCTGCGGATTCTCGGTATGGTGAGAAATATTGTGTTACTTCTCGCAACTTTGGCTTAAGATAATGAATTTCATAAGAAGTTAGATCTAGAGATCTTAACAAATTGATTAGACCAGCTCCAATGATTGAAGTGGCTACAAGGAAATATTCAATTATTTGATCACGGACTGCATGGAAAGATTTAGCATGTCTAATGTCACGCTGTGTAAGCCCATGAAATGAAGTGTCCATGTGGTCGATTGTATCATAACTAATAAAGCTTTCAAAAACAATGTTTCTGAAACCATCGATGATTATAACCCAAACAGGTCTAGGACGGAGGGTATAGCCCATTCCATCTGATTCAAACTTTTTGATACGGCAATATGCCATATGAATGCTGAATGTAGTTTGTGGTGAGGGATGCATTTTAATCGCATTTTGTACCAATCGTTCAGTTGATGCTCTGAGCTTTGGCATGTAAATATTTGAATGTCTATGGAATTCTTGAGCTGCGGCTTTAGCTTTATTGTAGCGATTGATGATGTATTGAACATTTTTGGTAGGCGGAGGTGCAACTTTTTGAGAATTGAATCCTCGGAATGAATGAGGGAAAAGTCGAGGTGCATCTTTGATTAGTTCATCTCTTCTTTCAGGAGGGATTCTTTGCATAGGGTCGACTCGGATAAAAGGACCAATATTTTCAGGATCTACTTCAGGTGAAATAACTTTGGGATACTTGGTAGTATTTCTTGGAGGTATACCTCGAGCTACATTGAGCCATTCTTCAGAATCGGTAAGGAGGTAAAAAGGGACAGATGACCAGAAAATAGTGCGGGGTCTAGGTTGGATATGAGGAGGAACTCTTTCTCCTATGATTGGTTCAAAACCAATAACATTTTGTATAAACTCTTCAGTTTCCCATAGAGGTTCTGTGGGATCTTTGATTCGTTTATAACTATTCCAAAAGTTTAAACCTAAATCGGCAAGAGATCTAATAGCACAAGGATTGAGAAGGGGATCTTGAGGGTTCTTATCTTTAAGGTTAGCAAGACAAGCCCACAAGTTAAATCGCTCGTACCACCTATTTTCATGTGACTTCTGATTAGCAGGAACTGTATCCTGACCTGATTTTAAATGTGTGGGAAGGAAGTTAGCTAAGCGTTTGGGAGCTTTAATAAGCTCTTCTCTGATAGGATTTGATACGAAGGGAAGCTCAATATTGAAATCAAATTCCTCGAGGAATAAGCCTAACCGACATTTACTTTCATGTTGAAGGATTTCAGTTGGAGGAAAAGATTGATAGCATAATGTACGACGACATTTAAATAAAGATTTTTTGTAGGAATCGAGGGTTTGCTTAGAAGAGACTGGCTGAAAGAATGGGTAATCATCTTTGTTGGCAAAATATTGAACACATTCAGGGTGAATGCATTGGAATTGGTGTGGATGGTAAAGAGGGAATAGTCCAAGGACTGCAACTAATTCTCGTAACCAATCTATACAAAGGTTACAATACCAACTTTGACATGATCGACATTCTTTAGGGTCGATAGATATTTGCTCGCAAAGATAGCATCGAATGCTTTTTTCAATTGAATCTAATTCAGGGTTAATAACCTGGGCTCTGGTGATTCCGTGAGGAATAGTTTTTAACTTCATTGTTTTAATTTTCTCATCGTTGTAGAGGTTTAAGAAAAGTTTAGCTCTAATCATGTCCTCAAATTTATTTCTTAATGCGGAAAAAGCTTTAGCTTTAGCATCAACTAATTCTCGTATTTCAAAGAATCGTTCATTCGATACATACTTAGGCAAAGGAGCAGTAGGTAAAGGAGCAGGGAATTCATTTGGTTTTAATGGATACTGACTGGGTTTTAAGTATCGCTCGGGGAATTGAGGATTGTTTGTATTTTTATTATTGGAATTAGAAGGGGAATAGCGAGGAGTAGAGTGGGAAGAGGATACCGAATTCGTAGAAGAAGTAGACTCGGGAATAGTACTTAGCTCAGGGAGGTAATCGTTGATGGATCCTCGAACTCGATTCGAAACGGATTGAGAACTTCTTTTGATATTTGATGCAGTTGGTCCACTCATTGGACGTTTACCATTTCCATTTGCATATTGACTCAAAGGAAGAGGTTGAGCAAAGGGTTTGTGAGAAGGTTGCTCGAATGAAACAGTACCACTGTACCAGGGAACAACTGACAATTGACCAGGATGAGATGTAGGAACTTGTTGAGTATCAGTTCGACTCTGAGGAAGAGTTTTAGATTGTTCTGGGGGTGCTTGAGGAACTTTAAATTGAACTTTACTGGAGGGTTGACTCGGAACGGAAGGTTTATTTTGAAGTATAGATGGTTTGGGAGGAATACTGGGTTTTAACGCAGCAATAGATTGCTTTGAACAAGAACCTTGAGTTTTAGATCTTGGAGGAAGATAAAATGAACGAACAGGAAGTTCATCGTCATCATCGTCTGATTGAACGATAGATCTGAAATTGAAATTATCCGGAGTATATTTTTTATTTGGAGGAGGCACTGGAGGAAGTTCAGAAGTATTTGCTTGAGTCACAGGGTTTGATTCACTAACTTGAGAAGCAGTGGAAGAAGGTCTCGGGACCATGATTACAACTGTAGGATCATTAGTTTCAAGTGAAGGTACCAAAATTGGTTCACTAACAGAGATCTTTGGTGAAGGAGATCGGATTGGTCTTGGTGGAGTAGGAACTCTTTCGACTTCACCGGATGGTAAAATCCTTTCAATTAAAGTTGAACTGAGAATTTTTCGTTTTAATTGTTGCTTATTAATGGCAGGAGTAGTCATAATGAACTTAGAGATGACACAGAAGCTAGATAGAATTGAGTTCTGAAGCAAGGAATCAGAATAAAGTGTTGACTGAGGGGATTCACTGAAACGAGTGAATAGGAATTCAAGAAACTTGGAGATTGTTTGAACGAATTTAGGAATAACAAAATTACTTAAAATTTGAAACAAATTTAGATGATTATAGCCAAATTGAAAACTTAAGAAGAACTCTTGAGAGTTAATTTGAAATAAAGAAAACTTGAAAATTTTTGTCAAGTGACTTGGTTGATTGGACAAGTGAAAGTGAGATAGCTTAAGAGAGCTTAACTGAAACAAAGACGTTTTACCGTTAAATTTTGCGAGGGAAAATTTTTTCTTTGTCTTAAGCGAGGGAGAAGGGGAATTAAATTTTTCGTTCTCACTTTTACTTTTGCTTTCCCTATCAAGGAAAGGATTGTTCTCATTGGTTGAAAGAGCTTGAGCTTTACCGTGAGATAAAGAGGTGACAATTTTAACGTCAAAGCTGATTTTAAGCTTTCTTATCTCTTTTGAATCTAGAGCTTTACAATGGCAAAGAAAGAGCACATAAGTGTTGTCTGCAAAATTTTGGGGTTTAGCTTGATTTCTGGTCAATCTTTTTTCTGTTTGATTTAAATTTTGGTTTTGTTGAATTATGGATCTATCAGCAGTTAAATATTTCTTTCTGGGTTTATTTTTTGGGGTAACTGATGGGAATTGATTATTAATATAATTTGAATTATTAAATGGAATTAAGGAGGAATCGGCATTTTGATTGTTCAAGTTATTCTGTGAATTAGTTTCTAAGATTCCATGGGGAATAAGATCAATTTGAGAAGGAATTTCAGTTGCTTTTTGACTTGGATGATTGATATGGTTAGAGCCATCATTTATCTCAATACTATCAGAGTTATATCTTTGCTTATCTTTATTGTTAGTTTGATTTGGATTAGGAAAGTTATCAAGCTTATGTGGCTGTTTAGTGATTATTAATGGACGATTGTTAGAGTCAGAATTTTGAAGGGAATTGGCTTCTTTTGAGTTTGAAGATTCATTATTTAAATCTAGGGCATTATTAGCAGAGGTTTGTGATGAAGGTAAATCTAACGATAAATCAGTTGAGATATCATTTGAATGATCTTCAGTTTGATCTCCAAGGGAATCAATGAAATTAGGAGTTTCAGGAATTGTAAAACTTTCGTTTTCCAAATAAGTTTCTGGATTGAAATATTGTTCTTTTAATTTTTTCATTTTTTCGGTTAACTCACCTCGATACAATTTTGTATTACTAACATTAACGCTAAAAAGACCTAAGTCTTCGAGTTCCAATAGCAGTAGGGAACCTTTCTGTATACCACAGACCAAATAAGGACCATGATATTTTTCTCGAAGCTTTTTGCTGATCTTAGGGTCTAAGGATTCATTTTTAACAAAAACAAAATCACCTTCTCGATAAGGAGAAGTTTGATGGAGAGCTTTTGTTCTGTTTATTTGATAAATCTGCTGTGAATGTAATCGAGCGAATGCAAGTTTACGAGCTTGATTTACATCAAATGAGAATGAATCAGAGATTTCTAACAAATTATCAATAGGTTTTCTGGGGTGTCTACCAAATACTAAGAAGTATGGGGAAAATCTAGTAATCTTGTGAATGGACGTATTGATAGCAAATAAGGATGCCTCTAAAGCATTTTTCATGTTTTTTGTACCATGTTGCAAAACATAAGATCTCAATCGCTCGGCAATGGTTCGATTACATCGTTCCACTATTCCTTGCGATTGTGGATGATAAGGATTTGACTTTTCATGTTTAACTCCGTTTTCCTTAAGAAACTGATGTACAGCTTCAGAGGTGAAGTTTGTACCTTGGTCAGTTTGGATGAATTTAGGAAATCCATAGGTTTGAAACAGAGATGTTAGTAAGGAAATGACAGTGCTAGCAGTTTGATTATTAGTTAGTTTTGCAAAGACATATCTTGACAATATATCGACTAAAACAATGATGTACTTCTTTACCTGATTTATGACAATGGGACCCTGAACATCTAACTCGAATCTTTCAAAGATTTCTTGAGGGATTGGTTTGGTAGAGGGATCGACATAGATTACGTTAGTGGGTTTAGCAAGTTGACAGATCACACAGTTATCACACAATTGCTTAACAAGATCATGAAGATATTGACACCAGAATCGTCTAGCGATTTGAAAATAAGTTTTTTCCGGACCAAAATGTCCACCTAGGGGAGATTCATGTTCGTAGGTGAAGAGGTCTTTCAGGAGCTTAGCATCAATCACTAGCCTAGAACCAAAAGGAGTGTTTATGTCCTTTCTGTAGAGTAATCCATCTTTGGTAACATAGCGCTTGAGCGTTACAGAATCGTTATTTTTGTACAACTGAATTATATTTTGAATATTAGGATTATTGGTTTGAGTTTCACGAACTTTTTCTCTCCAATGAGAGTATTCGGAAATAGAGGATTTTACTGAGGGTTTTATATGGTTGATTTCGGTAGAGGTTGAGTAACAGATTGAGGGAAAGAAGGGGAAATCAGAATCATTTAACTGATTTAGTTGGTTTGAACAAAGGAAATTAAGTCCTAAATCATAATAGTGATCATCAAGAGGATCGATAGTGTAATCAATAAAATAAAGTCTGTCTAAAAATTCTTCTTCAGGATCTATTATTTTTCTATGAGACCAAGCAGACTGATATCGACTGAAACAATCGGGAGGATGAGTTGATCCTTGTTTGTAGATAACTTTAAACTGATACGTTGAGAGCATTATTGACCAACGTTGGAGACGAGAATTTTTGAAATTAACTTTTGTAAGTTGACAAAGAGCATGGTGATCGGTTTCAATCAGGAATTGTTCACCTTCTAAATAATGATTGAACTTGTTAATGCCTACAAAGATGGCGAGGAGTTCCTTTTCTGATATCGAATAATGACGTTGATGCTTTTGAAGTTTTTGTGAGTAAAAGGAAAGTGGCAACCAATCTTTTACTTCTTCAATTGGAGTATCAGGGTTATAATTGGGAGAGTTAGCATCTTCTTGTTGAAGAATTCCGCCAACAGCATGGTCGGAAGCATCAGCAGAAATTTTTCGTCGAAGTTTAGGGTCATAATGGACCAAGAGTGTGGTTGAGATGAGGGAATTTTTGAGGGTATCAAGAGTTTTCTTGTCTTCAGGAAGTATTCTGAATTTTTTCTCCTTGGAGATAAGGCGATAAAGAGGAGCAGCGAGAGTGGAATAATTAGGAATATATCTGGAGAAGTAATTGTAACATCCGAGAATGGATTGCAATTCTCTAACATTACGAGGATAAGGGAGATTTTTTAAGGCTTCAACCTTTTTAGGATCGGGACGGATTCCTTGACCGGAAACTAAATGTCCTAGGAGTAAAATTTCAGTGTGACCAAGTTGACATTTATCTAACTTGATTTTGAGATTGTATTGTCGTAAGCGAGAAAGAACTAATTCAGTATTATTGAGGAGATCTTGAAAAGTTTTTCCAACAACAGGAATGTCATCAAAATAGCCAATGCATTTTTGATATATGAGTCCTTCGAGGACTTTGTTCATGAGGCGTTGAAAAATAAAGGGAGCGCAAGCAAGACCCATAGGTAAACGCTTGTACTGGTATTTACCATCAGGAGTGACAAATACAGTTTTAGCACGCTCGGCGGGTGGAAGTTCAATTTGATGATATCCTTGAGCGAGATCAAAGATGTTAAAATATTTGCCATTTCGGACAACTTCAAGGCAGTCATCAATACGAGGCATTGGATGTCTCGGAACTTTCGTAATTCGGTTTAACTGACGATAGTCAATGACCATACGGAAACTTCCATCAGGTTTAGGGACCAAGATGGCAGGAGATCCACCAGGAAGATTTGAAGCATCTTCAATAATATCATTAGCGATCATTTCATTGATAATCTTCTGAAATTCAGTACGACGATTAATAGGACAGCCATAAGGATTTTGATAAGGAACCGTTCGATCGTCAAGATCGATAGTAACGGGACATACGGAGGAGGGAACTAGACCTAAATCATTTTTTGATTTAGCAAAGGTATCTTGGAATGAGTCAATTAACTCAACTAGCTGCTGTTTCTGAGGTTCGGGTAAATTTTCATCAATTTTTTGATATACCAAAGTTTTAAATGGTTGATAGTTTATTTCTTGGATTTCTTGGGAAGTGTGAAGTTCGCATTTTGCCATAACTGCGGCTGAATTACCAACAGTAACTGGAATAGGAAAATTTTCTTGTTTTGCACGGGTGTCGAGAATGTAGGAATCGGAATCATTTCCAGTGGGATGCGTTGTTGCATCAAAGATTTGTTGCGTTTCCTCACTTGTGCAAAATCGAAAGAAGAAGTTCGGATCAAGAGGAGTTGAATTATAATACTCGGAACAAGTTGTGATATATTCATTACCATCAGACTTGAGTTGCATATAATACAGATGCATGAATGCATTTCCAATCAAACAAACTGGCTCAAAGTCTTTGACTATTTGAAGTCGGAAGACTCGAGAATCTGACATATTAGGATGTTTCACAACAGCGTAAGCGAATCCATGAGATGAAACATATTGCTTAGCTGCAATACCTTTAAGTGTGCGGGTGTAAGGGACTACATGTGCACCTAACTCTTCAGCTATAGATGAATCAAGAGCTGAGATAGAAGAACCTGTGTCCAACAAGACTCGACCTTCACGTACAAGAGCACGATCAGGGCGGCATAATTTGAAGATGGCTTGAGGCATATGATAAAGTTGTGATGAACCAAGTTGGGTAAGCAGAGGAATGTCAGTAATAGTGGAAAAAGTGAATGCTACATCAGGAGAGCGTATGGCAGATTGAAGAGGTTCAGGTCGTGAATGCGAATCAACTACAAGATTGGAGGTTGGAGTGGACGTATTGGTAATGGCAAGAGGTTGAGAGGAAGAAGTTTGATTCTGAGTTGGAGTAGATTGGGATTGAGTGGAATGAGGATTTCTGTTTGGAGTATAAGGAGGACGAGGTCGTGATCGACATTGATTAATGGTATGTCCTGGGCGTTTACAGTAATTGCAAATTATGTTTGAATTATGGGATGAAGAAGCTGCTGAATTTTGCCTTTGAGGAGGTCTATTAGTATTACGGGAATCTGGTTTCTTTAACATTGAGGCAACTGTGGTTACCTTTGGTTGAAATTGAGGTTTATCTGTTCTAGATTTATTCATTTGTTGTTGTTGAGTATATTCAAAATGTTTTCGAATGAGATATGTAGTTATTTGTTCTAAGTTACCGTTATAACCTAGTATGAAGATTTCACTTTGAAGGAAATTAGGAAGATGGTGCATAAGTTCATGCAAGAAAACTTCAGGTGAATGAGAACCTACGGCTTTAGTAAGAGCTTTTTTAAGCTTTTGAAGGAAAATTGAAGGATGTTCTGAGAGATTATAGCGTATTTGTTTGAGCTGGAAGGATGCTGAATATTGCATTATTGGAGTTTTGATTGCATTAGTTAATGCTTCTACATATTGCTTATAGTCAGTAATGGTATCACTAACTTCAGATTCTGCGATAGCAAGAATATCATGAGCTAAAGATTTGCGAAAACATCGATAACGAGTAGCATCATCAACATTTTCTTGGGCTAACCTAGCTTTAGTAGTAGCAATAAAGTCTAACATATCTTCACCCTTGACATATTGAATTATTTGAGGATCAGGTCTAAGGACTGATAAGGATTGGACAAGAGAGTTCTGGTCAATATTGGTGTTATTGATATTGACAGGGACAGGAGAAGCTACGGTAGGAGGAGGAGGGGATATTTGAATACCATTCATGTTGAGAACTGTAGCAAATTTTCGTATTGTACCAAGTGGTAAAGGTAATGCATAGAGTTCGGTTGGAGTGATTCGTAAAACTGATTCAGTTTCTCGACCCAAAGTATTAATAATAGTCTGGATTTCAGGCTCTGTAATACCTTGTTGTCGACTTTGTGTGATCCAATTAGGAATCTCAAGATCTTCGAGGGAATCGACGGGTAACTCACCGATCTCATTATCTTCTAATACATCTCCATGTATCATTAGATGTGTGCGTAAACATTCGTACAATCTCTTTCGAGCTAATGGTGAAGCTGGAATATTAACAGACCAAGAAGAAAGTTTTTCAATAGCTTGAGTTGCAGTTAACATTTGAACAGTTGTTACACCTTCAGCTGCGGTAAAGTTGAGTCCAGAACGTAGTCTCATGATGAATTGTTTGACTTTATATAGAATAGTTTGTTGAATGAAGTTGAATGCAATAAGATCACAAGAGTGATATGAGTTCAGAACTTTTAAGATCACAAAGTGATGATGATTCTCAATTAGAGAAATTTAAAATTTTTGTTCACAAAGGAAAGTGAAAGGATACTCAATGGTATAGTTGAATTTTGAATAGAGGATATAAGCTTTTATTAGCAGAGTTTCACAATGGAAAGTGAAAGGAGTATTAACTTTTTGATTTGAAAGTAAGAGAAGGAAGTTGAACGAGGACTTGTTTAGTCGGAATTGTACAGTAAGAGTACGAAAGTATTTTAACTTTATGGGAAATGAGTTCAACTTAGGTAAGCGACAAGGCTTAGATTCACAAAGGAAAGTGAATGAGATATTCAGAGATATCGAATCTTACTTTATGCTAATTGTTAGCTATGGTTGAACAAGGAAAGCAAATGTTGCTAAGAGAGGTTGGAGATCACAAGAGTGATGAATGAAGTAGTTCAACTTGAGAAAGCTGGAAAGCTTGAGTTCACAATTATTGGTGAATTGACTTACTCGGTGGTAATAGTTTTTAATTGAAGAGACCTTAACCAATTGTCTGAGGAAATGTAGAGTGTTAGAACACTGAAGAAATTGGGTTAAAGGTGAAAGATCATGCAGGAGATTAAACACAATCAGCAACGCAGGGAACAACAGAACATAATCCTGCCGTGGTCGCCAAATGAAAGGTTACGGTCGCGCAGGGATCTGAGTAGAAGACAGCACAACTTGCTTTCATATCAAGTTTTAAGTTCGTATCAAGGACTATATTCAGGTTGTCTTGATCTACACCACTGATACACGTTTAACACTAGAGCACTACGAAATCTCAAAGAGATAGTTGGGATAGCTTGAGCTATGGAACACAATTATTCAGGGCTTAATACCTTAGTGTCGCGAAGACTTAAGACTGTGTTCAGGAATACAAGATATAACGGATAGGAGACTCAGTTGAGTGAAACTTTGAATAGTTTATTAATAAAGAAAAGGTTATACTTGTAAAAATTTGACTTCACTTCTTCACAATAAGAGAGCTTAAATTTAAGATTAATTAAGCTTAAGAGTACAAGGGTGACTGTAAGAAAATGAGTGTAAGTAAGTGAGTGAGTGAAAGAAATCTTTGATCAAGATTTTATACTGTTGAAGAACAAAGAAGAATAAATTTGGAGGGAAAAATTGTAAGTGAATGAAAAAGTCTGTCTTTTTTGTCTATTCTGGTTTTGGGTTAGATTACTAACCAATTAGTACTACTGAGGCATAGACGCAAAAAAATGAGTAACATTGATAGCTTGAGCTATGCTAACAGGAGACAACTTTTTTCACCTTTTACCAATCTTAGCCTTTGACAATGTAAAAGGATTAGTAATCTCAAGTGAGATAATACAGCTAAAATATCCTAATAAAGTAAGAGCTTTTTACTTCTCTTTCTTTTTGTGCATTAATTTTAACTTTTAAGATTTTACCTTTTTGACCAGGATTAAGACTGATTGTGGTCAGACTTTTCAGGATTAGAATATAAACAGAATTATTAGTTTGAATACAATTAGGATGAATGAAGGTAAAAATATTGTTTGAACAATTAACATAAATTTAAGAAAAGACTTGAGTCTTAAAACAAAGTGTAAGTTTAAAGAAATGAATGAAAGAAATGAATAAGAAATTTGGAAATGAAAGACAATTCATTGAACGATTCGAAGAAGACCATTTTTGTACCCTTCAGCCGTTTCCAGGCGAATGTTGCATAATGGTTGTTCATTAAATTCATTAACATGTATTAATTCAATTCGTTCAATTTTTCTTCTTCTTCTTCTTCTTATACATTGTATTGTAATTTTACAAATGGAAATAAAGGGAAACAATTAAAGTTGACAAATGAAAATGATTTATTCACTAAGTGCACTGTAATCTGTACACAAGAATATCTTTATTTTATTTGCTCATTCCAAGTGTGCTTCAGCTTTTCTCTTTTTTTCTTCTTCTCTCTTTGCTTCTCCAGGAACAACAACTTCTCTGGTCTTTGGAAAAATAGATTATAATAATTAGATTGTGATATTACATTATTCAACAATGAGATTGAAACATATTCATTTATTGAATAAAAGTCAATTAGCTTGACAGAGACAAACGACACTAACACCAAAGGGCTAATCATGACAATTACAAGGTTAACCAGAACAAAATTTCCTCTATTCATTCTGTCTCGATTCTCTATTCATCATTTCATCTATTTTCCTTTGCTGTTTTACATGATGATTGATGAACAGTCCAATGGTAGAGTTCCGTAGTTGTTGCTTAAGATTGGTTACATGCAGCTTCGGCCATTACAATGAGTATCATGATTAATCCATGTTATCGTTGCAATTGATAATATTCGTTAAAGTAGATTCAATCAAATTAATGAATCGTCTTGATTGAATGACTATTTGTTTGCAGAAATGGCAACTAAAACCTTTGCATCTGTTGATTTGATGGTTTACTATCCAATGTTCAGTCCAATCAAAGGGAACACGTAACAAGCTGTAAAAAGTAAAGTACTGATTGCAAGTGACTTTATTTCGCATTTTCATAAATGCGTCAATTTGTCTCGGTGTCGCTCAGTAAATTAATAGTTTATCGTTACGCTGTCAAAACACTGAGTCAATGATTGACAAAATTAGTTGAACGATGAAACTAGCTAATATTACATTGAATATCGAAGTTATTTTTGTATAAAGTGAAAATGAAAATGAAAAAACAAAGTTGGATTTGCTTTTTCCGCAATATTTTTGCATTCCCTTGAAGGTTGGATAAAGAGAAATATCTGAAAATATTATTTATATGAAAAGGCAGAAATGATCAGAACTATGGATAGGTTGAAACTGTGAAAGCTGAATGATAATAGAATATTAATGTGATTTGTTAAACAATCAACGCTAGTTTGTTGATATGTTACGCTATTTACATCAAATGAAACGATAAATTATCTTTAAACTACTCGAGTAACGGAAACAAAAAGTAATGCTGTTTTCGTTAATGTTGAAGGTTTAAACTGGTAAAGATGAAGGACCAAGAAGGAAAAAAAAACAATAAAATGATGAGAAAAGAAGAAGAAGCAAAGAGTGAACATTTTTGGAAGATTGTCAAGTGCTGACTGTTGAGAGGCAAAAGTCGAGCAAAAAGAAGAAGCAAAGAGATGAGAATGCTGATGAGTTGGATGAAGGAGGGAAAAAAACATGAGAGATAAAGGAATATAAAGTGTGGAAAAATAAAGAGACACAGAAATTAGATGAGTTGTAGAAGTTGAAGAATAATAACATGATTATATAAATCAAAATATGATATGTTATTTACCTTTTTATATTTCATTAAACTCATTCTCTCTTCTCTCAGCCAGCCTTTTCCTTTCCAATATTTGAATCTCATTCTCATTGGAACATATAAATAATAAGACTTCCCTTGAAATGCAACAGAATAAATTCATAGTTAATTAGTTCTCCATCAAGATAAACTAACATCACATTAATTATTTTTATTATTTCACATTATTTTTCCCTTTTACTCTTCACTCGAGAAGCTGGAATAAAAAGCGTATTAAAATGAATAGAAAAGGGATGAAAAAAAATGAAAAGAGAAAAAGATTTCCATGAAAATTTTGTTGCTTATTAGATTAACTCAGATTGATTAGGATAGTATTGAGCAAAAAGATGTTTACGAAGAAGCTGGAGAAGAAGAAAAAAGAGTGGAAAGAAAATGATCATCATTATCATGGAAATGATTTCGTTTTACATTTCATAATTAACATTATTATTGCAATAATAATTGCAATATAAAGTTGATCTGCTTTTGCGAATTGAAAAGTTGTCAAAGAAGAAGAGGGGAAAAAAGTTAAAAAATTGTGAAACGATGGTAAAGACTAAATGAAAGGAAAAGTGTATTAACTTGTGTAATGATATGATTATGTTGAGGAATGAAGAAGCTTTGGAAATGGTAGAGACAAAGTTATTATTATATTAGATGAGCTCAAGTGTTATCATGGAGACACATTTGAAAATGAAATATCTCATGGAAATATCTTTAACTCTATCTTGCATTTAATCTCAAAGCCCAATGTGACTTTCAAATTATCATATTATTTATATTATTCAACTTTAACAAGAGTATCTTACTGGGAAGATGTTGATGCTGATAATGATGAAGAAAACTATTTTGCTGGAAAAATATGTAAACTTTTTTTCTCTACTTTTTAATACTTTCCATTCAAGTTTTCTCTTCACTAGAAATGACACTTTGACGTTGTTAGTGAATCATCAATAGAAAATTAGAAAGCTGAAAAGAGCGCATTTCAATCTCATTATCTGTGTGATTTACCTTGGTTTATTTGTTGACTTATTTGAATGGAAAATTAAATGTTGAGATTTGAGAAAAGCTCTTTTTACCTCTTCATATTTGTTCACTTTTGAGTTTGGAAGAGAGAGAAAAAAAGTCAAAAATTTCTATTTCATTTGATTGATTCACTTCATTTCTTGCTGCTCAAAGTTTACCGAGTCTCATTGAACATGATAATTCAATTAAATTTGCTAGTTGATCTATTTACTCCTTACATTTGTATTATTGTGAGATATAAAATGAAAGTGACAAACTTGTTGAAACTGTTTTGTGAAGTTGAGAGTTGAACAGCAGAAGCAGCAGCAGCGAAAAAGAGTCAACAGAAAACCAGAAAATCAATTTTTCTCGCTTGCTTCATCTTCATTCAATTATCGTTGATATGAGAATCTATTTAAAGACAAAACTGGTGAATACATTCATATCAAATGCTAGATACAGCTTGATATGAGTTGAAGGAAAGAAGAAAAAAAGTTTGAGAAGAAGGAAGAAAAAAATGATTCTTTTCAAGAAAATAAAACAACTTTCATCTTCTCAAGACTAAATTTAGTTTTTCACTCTTCTTTACCTTGCACTATTGACTTATTTAACATCATTTTACCTTTAAAATCACTCCCAGTTGCCTATCAATATTCAGCTGTCTAAGTGTGTTGACTGAAAACTTTTTTGCTTCTCTGATTAAACTATGATACAAGTTGAAAAATTTTGTACAAAAAAGTGTGATCAACGTTTTGAAAAGGATAAAAAGGTGCAAAAAAAGTTGTTCCCAGTCAATAGTGAAATGGGTTAAAATTGGTTGAAAAGATTTACGAAAATATTACAACTTTTCATTTAGTTTTACAAAACTTTATCCTCAATATTTTTACACTTTTACCCATTTTTGCTCTTAATAGCAGCATTGTTATCCCGCTAGAAAATGGCAGTTTATATTTCATTTTGTCTAGTTTCTCGATTCACCTTTTATCTTCTTGATCTGAGTTTCTTTTTGTTTTACCTACGCCGTTAGACAAACAAAAAAGATGAACATTTTTAAACACTGAACATGTTTTGCGTTCCCTTCTCCTTTCATTTTCATGTTAAGAAAACAGAATAATCGAAAAGAATAGAAAAACATTGGAAAATTGTTGAAACTACATGGAACTTCAAGATTGCGAGTTAATAAAGAGCCAAAAAGAAGAGAAATTAAATTCTGAAAAACCATTGCCATATTCACTTACTCAGCTTGCAACTTCTCGACTAACTCTTCATAAATGCTGAAAGTATATTAACCGATCAACTAATCTATAGATTAAGTTGACTTTGGTATTATTCTCGAGTTTACTTGTAAAGCTCAACTGAATCATGTTGAAATGTTGAACAGAAATGAACAAAACTTTTTTCTCTTTAAGAGTTTTTTTGCCAAATTTTTCAATGTTTCAAGATGCATTTCACTTGCGTTGTTGGAAAATTTAAACTAGAAAAAGAAGAACAAAATATCTGGAAAAGAATGGAAAATGTGCATCAGCAGAAATTCACTTTTTTCACTGAAATCAACCCAAACTATTGTTTCTTTTCTCCTTCTTTTTCCATGGTAAACAAAGAAGTAAAAGTTGATGAGTATCAGGTAAACAGTTGTGATGAAGAGGTGAGGAGAAGCAAGAAAAAACTCAATTACAACAAAGAAAAAGATAATGGTATAAATTGAATTCTAAGGGAATGAAAGTTGATGCAAAAAGATTATGAAAAAAAAGATGATAAAAATTGAATGATGATGATGATAATTCATGTTTATGGCAAGTAAAAGCTGTAAACGATATATTATTTGGTTGAATAAACTTATAGTTTGGAACATTTCTTTTCATTCCTTTTCCTTGGTGTTGATGAAGAAGAAGAAAAATTTCCATCTTTTCTAATCTCTTACCTTGTGTTGTAAATGCCTCAAGGTGGAAACTCGTAGTGATGCAAAAGGGAGAAGGAAGAAAGCAAGAAATTGTACAAAGGAAAGTCATGTAATCATGATTCTGATAATTTTGATCGTGATGCTGATGATGATGATAATGAAAGAGAAAATGATATTATAAAAAAAAAGAAAAGAATATTAACAGAGAAACTCTTCTTTTTCCTGGATGCTGAGTAAATCTTATTGTCGATATTGTTAGAGTTAGCATGAGTAAATGAAAACATCATGGAAAAGGAGAAATCAATAGAAATACATTTATGGCTGCAAGGCGAAAGCGAAAAATTTCCTTCTCTTGATAAGAAATTGTTTGGATGATAATATTGGTTAATGGGTTGATAGCATTTTTCAAACCAAATTTTAAAGTTTACTCTTATTTTTGGGAATAAATTATATTGAAGGAGAAACGGTGAAATTGGTGCAATTTCATGGTAAAGAGTGTAAAACTGAAAAGTTGTGGCTAAACTTTTGTCTCTTCATCTTTTAATTTCTAAATTTGGAATATCTTTCTGGGAATGATTGAAATGAATTGAAATAATTTTGTAAAACATTTAAACTTTTATGGTTTCATGATGTGACCTTACAAGTTCATGGACTTAATTGACTGCCAACTGGATAGAAAAGGGTAAGGTTGCAGGTCAAATGAGGAAAAAGTTAATTAAAGCTGAACCAATTCAATCAAAGTTGATGGATTTAATTTAAAGTTTAATGTTGGTAACATTGAAAAAAAAATTGTTGGTCTTTTGCGGATCCCATTTGTTTAATCACATTTCAAATGATTGACACAAATAGTGAGAAGCTGATGAGGAAGCGAGAGTTAATGATGATAATGATGTTGATCATGATTAGTCAATTGTTTACGGAAAAGGGATGATAATGGTAATGATGATAATGTTACAATGTGTACAAAAATAGCGACTGGCAAGAGGTTGAGGGAAGAGCAAAAGAGCGAAACGAATTGAAAATAGTCACAAGTTGATACAGTTTAGTGATTTTTTTTTCTCGGAGAAAACACTTTTTCTTCTTCCATCATGTTTACCTCAACTTAATGAAGTTGTTGTTATTGATCAACATGTTTAGGGTTTATGGGTGAGAGAAAGCCAGAGAAAGAAAATCATTGCGATTTTGGATAATAAATAATGAAAAAAGTGTGAGCAAGTTTAATGTAAAGAGTCGACTGAATTTGCTTGGATTGATTGTTGATTCTGATAATGTGTTGCATAGGAAAAGCGTAAATATTCAGACAGCGTGACATGGTAAACAGTTAGTCTGTCAATCACAAAATGTTAGGTGAAATACGAGTAGAAAGTACAACTTTTTTTTTTCTTCTTTTTCTTCTTTTCGCACTTTGTTTTTCCAATTACTTTTGCTGCTGATGGTGGGGATGCAATTAAATTTACTTACTGCTCTTTGACATGTTGATTTTCCACCTTTACCTTTGCAGTCAACTTTGCTTCTCTTGCAACGAAGCAACCATTTAGTTTTTATCCTTTCATTAAGATCAATCAAAAATTCATTAGTTTCAAGTCCAACTCAAAGACTTTCATTACAGTTTTTATTGCTTTTGATGATTTAGTAACTTTGTATCCTTTGTCATCATCCAAATTTAAGTGTTTTTTTATGCTTTGATGAACTGTTAATCATTACCATTGATGAGATTATAATATTAGGTGAATTTGGTGCAAAAGTGATTGCCCATTACAAAGCGATGCTGATTGATTTTAAAAGTTTAATGTTTTGACACTCGCAATCGTTTGTTTGCTGTTTCCCATAAACTTTTTTTTCTTCATTCAACAGCAACATGTTTGACTTTTAGGTAATAGATTCAAGTTGTTTTACGATGTCAAAGATGGTTTTATATTGGCTTTAATTGAAATTAGTTTCAAGTCTTTCATGGTACAGCAAAGTGTCTAATGTCTTTGCAGTCCTGTTACTTGCCTTGAAACAATCAACATTCACTCAACTTGCTTCAACCGTTAAACGAATCAAGACCAATAGAGTCAACAATGTTTCGTCTCACAACTCATCGTTTACCATGTTTGTTTGAAAACTCAACTATTGTCCTCCATTTCCGGATGAAAAATAAAATTCCATTTCCGCTTGTAAATGAAAAAGATCAGAAGAAAATCTCTTTTTTCTTCTCTCTTCGAATCAAAGAGATTAATTTTTTTTTCCTTTTTTTCACTTGAAAGTTGACTCAAGCTTTCAACAATCAGCAAGATTCATTGCTTTCAAGTTTTCAGTCCAATTATCATTATTATAGTTTCATTATGATGACGATGATTATCATCATAATAAAGCCGTAATAGCATGTTTGATCATTTTTCATCAACTTTTCTCTTTTTCCTCTTTTCAGTGTTCATTGAATTGGACACCAACAATTGAATATAAGTAATACAGAGGCAAAGGAAAGGGCAAGAAGTAAAACAGGAAAAAAAAGTCAAATATTAAGGAGAAAAATTTCAACCTCATTTAATGCTTTAAATGAAAATTGTAATCATGACTTGAGCTGAAAGTAATGTTGGATATAAAAAAGACGGAGAAGGTTGAAGGTGATTGGAAGAATGAACATTGACCATTGAGGGCATTTTATGAACAAAAGAAGCTCATTTAGGTTACAACAATAAACACTGACCACAAGTCACATTGGAAAATGATGATGACTTGCTGACAAAAAGAGGTGTAGAGAAGATCGAATAAGCCATCAATGCTTTTAATGTGTGTAAACGCTTCATTTGACCAGTAGTTCGATTCGTTAGTTGATGAGATTTCTTCAACAGTCAACTTTCTTTCCTTCTTCAACTACTTTTCTTTACAAATTATCATCATTACAAGAGGTGACTCATGCCGAATGAAATTGAGAAAATGAAAAGTTGGAATGAAATTTCATATCTTTGACGAGTTTACAAAGAAATAATGATTCAAGTCATTGACTGAGCCAAAATGAGAAAAACTTACAATGCATTTTACGTCTTCACGGATTGATTCAGTTTTATTTGCAGTCTTGTGTTCGTTGCATTTAATTTCGAGTTTGATTCTTCATTCAAAGTTGATTGTAAAGTCAACACAATTCGAGATGATTAAACATCATTGTCTGCTGTGAATGTGTTAGAAGCTTGGAAAATGTGAAAAGAGCTGAAAATGATGGTAAAGTTTTGTGGAGAAAACAAAGTTTTTGGCTTTGAAAGAAAATCTTGTTTTTCAATTGTTTCATCTTGAGTTATTAATAGAATGTGTTTGTTGGTTTTCAAGTTTGAAATGTTGAGTGGATAAGATGATACAGAAATTGGATGAAAAAAGCAACAAGAAAAGTTAATGAAAGAAAAGTCATCAGGAGAAAAAATTTGTGAATCGTCTTTTGTTTGGATTCTAATTGCACGATTTTCATTGAGAAGTGGGTAAACACTGATGATAAGCTAAATTAGGCATGAAAGTCTATTCTCTTCAAACTGTTTGCTGATTAAATTGTGGATCTAGTTTTGAAGTAAATTGTAAACATTGGTACAAAATGAGTAACAACAGTGGAGGAACAAAACGAAGATGATTGAAATGAGAACCAGGATAAAGACGAAGATGAAAAGAGTAAAAGAGAGAGAGAGGGAGAAAAGAGAAGGGCAATTTCATTATTTGACCAGCAAGTGAAAGGGAAAAGGAAAAAATATGAAGAACTCAAACAAAGTTGAACATTATTTGTTGCAGGATGGTGCATCAAGCATAAGAAGTTACATGAGATATTGGAATTTAGATTTGTTTTTCCTCTTTTTTTTCAATGCTTATAAAAGATTGCAATTGGCAAGTTAAATGAAAAGCAACTTGAAAATGGGATTTGCGATAATGAATTTTCTGAATGAAAAAACTGATGTTCAATTGAATCAATTGAAAGGATAGGAGATGAAAAATTGCCAAACGAAAATACAATCTGAGTAAACTTCATTGATTTGGTAAATTATAAAAGGTTAAAAATTCAGGAAAGATGAGATGAGAATATTTGAACAGAGAAAATGGAGCTTTCCAATCTAGAAGAAGAAGAAATATCGGTGTAAACAACTTTTTCTCTATCCATTCATGCTCTTTTTAGATTGCATTAAATTAATCATAAAGGTAAAGGTCTACAGTTGAAGTTCAATATTTTCCAATCTTTCACAAAATAACAAACTAATAACATCCATCAATTCATTTTGCACAAGCAATAAACACTTGAAGCTTACAAGCAAAAATTAATGGTCGCATTGACTAAACACTTTCAATGATTGTAAAATGTTTAAATATTAAAGTCATTCAGAGTCAAACTTTTCATTGGCCCGCAGTTGACAATATTGATTCGGCCCGGATCAAACTGTGATTTGGTGAGAAAATTGTTTGATTTACTTATGATTGATGGATTGATCAACTATTCAGGATTAGCGTCAGCTATCAAAGCTCTGTAAGTCGATCCTCTGAAATACAGAGAGAATTGACTGCACTAACTGAATAACTTTCGTATCCGATTGAATCGATATAAAAGCTCGAAGAAGTTAGCTTGTTCAACTTACATTTTTACTTAAGTCGCACTCCAATCATTAGATTATTCAAATACTCTCAAACTGCTCCCAAATAAATCGCAATCAATTTGAAAATGGCTTTTCGTCATTAATTATACTCTGTTCAGCTTTGTATTACGATTAATGGTTTGAAAATGAAATACAATTTTAAGTGATTTGTATTGCAATGACACATGATGAACCTTGTTTCATCTAATGGTGCAATTGAATATGCATGATATTCGTAATCAAGAGCGTTTATTTTTGTTGCAATAATGATGAAATTCTAATGAAATATATTCTTTTATCAAGAAAATCATTACAAGATAGAACAGAAAATATTGCTATTGTTGATTTAAAGTAATCAGAATAAGTATATTATGGCTTTCATTAAAAGTCATCAAATTAATTGAAGTATAAAATTGTCGACTATAAATTTACAAGCAACTAAACTAAACGAATGTTAAGTTTGCTTAAGCTTCCTTTCTTGTCTGTTATTTTTATTGTTCTTGCTACTGTTATCATTGAACAATTGAATCTCTGTTTCATCATCTTTATCATAGCTCAATGGAACTCCAACAAAAGCTCAATCCTTTTTTTTGCCATTTTTACTTAAAAGGAAACGTAAAAAAGAAGAAAAAAACAAATTTTCTTTTCTTTTTCAACCCAATTCTTTTTACCCTGTTCTACAATTTTGTCACCATTCAATTGGAATTGTACTACTTCTTTTCATTTTCCTATTCAATCCTTTTTTCCACCAGAAAATACAGCTCATAGTAACACACATGCACTCAACAACCCTGAATCAACTATTGTATTATGAAGTCATGTTTATCTTTGCTTGAACTTTTCTTCGCTGAGGATCAAAATAGCTGATAATCCTTCCAATAGCTATTCTGTGTCATTTGATTCACCAAATAACTTCTCATTTTGCGAGAAAAAACTGTTAGACTGCAATTTTCGTTCATCTCTCGGCAACATTTTCTTTTCAATTAGAAATGAACGAACAGAATCAACATTAAAATCTGATACCATTCAATCAGTAAAATGAGTATTCTTGAGCTTTACAAATAAAGGTTCACACGTAAAGATAGCAAAAGGGATAAAATTGTCGTCGATTGTAAAATATTGCACTCATTTTACGACTTTACAAAAGAATAAAGTTCTAAGTGTAAAAAAGAAAAGAAAATTCTTTCGTTTAGTACGTTTTTCTGATGAAAGAAACTTGTTGATAACTTGTTAAGCATCTTGTTAGATTGGATTACTTGTGACACTTATTACATCGAATTTGGCAACAGACGGATTAGACAATAAGTTATTTGGCAGGGAATTTAAAGTCATCTTCTTGATTCAACTGTGTATAATTGAAAATACAGCAATCATCAATGCCTTTTAATGCAATTATAAACGCATCATGTAACTGCCAGTGAAGCCAAGTAAGTGAAATAATCAAGAAAAGTGTGTGTTTACTTGTTTGATAGGTGAAACTAAATGAGACAAAAATGCTCTAATGGATGGCTGAAATAAAAAGAGTGCAAAAAATGGAAACACATTCAACAAGAAGATTTGATTGTTGTTTATACGCTCGATCATTGGCAATAAAACACTGCCAATTAGAAGCAATAAAGAAATGCGATAAACGGTTGACAGGTTGATCATTAGGAGGCTTGGATTTTTAACCTTGGCTAAACTAGTGACTCAATTCAGCCACAATCATCATGGAGTGACTTGTAATGAATTTTAACGCTATTTTGCGAAAATAAATTTTCATCGTTCAAAGGATTTTGATATGAGACAACAGTTTGACTTTTTGGTACATAACAAGTGCACAGATAGTTCAATATTTGAAGAACTGTGAATAATATAAGTCTCTTTTTTATTGAATGAAAAAATTTTCTTCTCTTCGAGTCTTTCTTATCTGATAATGATTTGGAGGATTGAAAGTGAATCGAAAATAAAAATTGATAAATAATAATAATGGCAATGAAAATGTCCATTTATATTGAAGATGGATTATTAATGGTGTGATTAAGCTGGTTAACTATTGTTGTTATTTATTAGAGTATTAGGTTGACAATCATTCATCACTGTAAAGCCAAAGTAGAAAAAGTGGGAGGTAAACAAAATATTACTGAAAAAGGTTGAAGGAATGAGGAGAAGAGCTTAAATGTTGTATGAAAGTTGTTTGCCAACAATTTATTTTCACTACTTTTTTTCAACTCTTCTTTGATAAATGTTTTTTAACTTTCTTGATCATCATCTTATCTTGTTTCATCATGACATTGAAGAGTGGTGAAAATTTTTTTGATGACAAACAAAGTTGAAAGACAAGAAATAGTGGAAAAGACGATCAACTGAAATCGTAAGCAAAGAAGCTGCTGTTGACAATAAAGTTAGATCGAAAAGTAATCAAAAGATTCAAGACAAGTTGCAATTTACGCCCGACCTTCGGGTATCAGAATCGACTTACGAAAACCCTCAAACCGTCAGCAAATTAAGGAATAGAGACTATTTGCAAATTTTGCAAGATTTATCCTTTGCGCTAAAGATGCATACTGTTTATCAATTTAATCGTCGCGGGAAGCCCCCTTCAACAATTTTTCCGGTTTTTTTTCGGTTTATATTGAAAAGAACGAAAAATAATTCTTTTCTTCGAACGATTCTTCTTTTACATCTGTGCACGGCTATTGATGCTAGGTCAGCCGGCAGCCGGTGCAGTCAGAGGGAACATTAAGCGTAATGAATAATTTTTGAAGGGAATGAAATTGAATGTTTTAAGCATTTATTGTTTGAATGAAATTTTGCCATTAAGGTTACTTGTCCAATTTGCAAGTGTTCATAATTCTTGCTGGCCAAGTGCTATGAATGGTGTCGTTGTTGTTGCTGGTGTTATTGGCGTCGCGGTTTATGTTGAGGGGCACCAAAGTTGAATCGAAACTTTTTGCATACACAAGACTGCGTTAGACTTTCCCAAAAACATCATTATCACAACGAACATCACATGAGCATCAACAATCAATTTTTTAACTTCTACACTAATTTTTGCCATATTGAAACATGCGTGGAAACACTTGGGAACTGACGTTGAGGAGTATGATTTTTATGGTACTACATTGTAGTGCCATGAAAATGAGAAAACTCTTGAGATGAAAACAAATGTATGTATCACTTAAATTTACTGAAAAAGCAAGGGAAATAGCGAATAACAAAAAAGGAAATTATTCATTACAAGTTTGTCTATGATCAATTAATTATGCAATAGCTGAGAGAGTTGTTTTGTTTTTATTCATTGTTATTTCACCTGAATAGATTTTGTGAGAATTAAATAATCCAGAAAAAATAGTGGCAACTTTATAATTGATTCAAAGTGTAAAAAGTTTGAAATAGTAGAAAAGCCGTCAAACTGAGCAAACAAATCAGGAAAACTGTTAATCTTGAGTGAAAATTAATTTTTGTCTGATTGCAGCTCTTTCAGACTTTTTCACCTTTCACAATGGATTTGCATCAGATGCAGGCAAAACTTGTGCCTTTTCAGTGAAAACTCAATTAATAGTGCTTTTCATTCAACCTTTTCATCTCATCTTTACTCTTCTCTTATTGCAATATCATATTGCAATTTACTGGGCTTATTTCAATAAAAACGTAGCACATTTCATGATTGAATGTTGTGAATCAACAATGAGAAGCAAAGAACATTTCATTGCATATTTGATGGTAAAAACATGAATAAATAGGGAGTGAGAAAGGACAAGATGATGATTGGGAGAGAAAAAGTTGCCCGACAGAACAAAGAAAATCATTTCGACTCATGTAATTCAATATTTTTTCACAGTAAAAGCTATGATAATCATTGCTAAAACTAATTTCAGATATTATACAGAGAACAGAGAGAAGAAGAAAAAACAAAACTAAAAGAGTGTTGTCTTGGTGCCAATGGAAAGCAAAATGTTACCAAATCTGGGACCAGAAAAAAAAAGTTTTCTGCATAATTCATGTCAACATCTGATCTGCTATCTTGCATACGAATATCAATTGAACAGTTTTCCCTATTCTTTATATTGAATGGACATTTTTACCAATCACTTGATGGATTCATATTTGATCAGCCAATTTTCAAGTGGTCCAACTAATGGTAAATACTGACAAGTTGAATGTTGCTATCATTAGCAGTTGCAAGTAAACTGCGAAAGAAAGTAAAAAAAAGTGTTCCAATCTTGATTCTAAATAACTCAATAATTATCAGAGAAAAAAAAATCATCTTCTCAATTTCACTTGCTCACCATGCAATTCAACATTTCTATTTTTTCCTATCGTTTTTCCTTCTCTCAAACTCTGTATTTGCTTTCCTTTTTATTCTCATGTAAACAAAAACTCATGTATTTCCTTTGCATTTTCACTCAACTCCAAGTGTATCAATAATGATAACTTTTCACTCCATATCAGTTATCATTCATTTTAATCACTATTTTGACCAAGCAATATGTTTCAATTCAACTTTGACTGTCCAAATATATACAATATCATCCAAAACATAATACCTTTTATTTTTATATTATCATTATCATTATTAACAATATCTGTTTCATCTACTTCTCATTCTTGCTTTTTTATCCCTTTTCCTTTTCTCCCTTATTCCCTTTATTATTATCTCATCTGACGTTTTTTTTCTGCTTATTATTTTTTCTCACTTACTTTCAGAATTTTCTTCCTTCTCCATCCAACTAATAACATTATTGAATGCAATTTCCAGCATTTGGAATCCAACTGAGAAATCTATTCTCGGACACATTCGCTTTTAGAATTTTTTTCTCCTTTTATGGATTAAAAATAATCATCATGTTGTACCAGCAACAATAATAATGATGAAAGTGAACAAAATGTTATCCAAGTAATCTTGGACGGAATTTGGTTCAAATTTCTCTCTCTTCCAACTGCATAACTAATCATTACAATAGTCCGCTTTGATGCATCATGTTGAACAAATATGGAATCAAAAAGCCAATAAAAATAGAGTCAAAAAGTTGTCTCAATTATTTGTTTCAGTCAAAAATAATTGAGTCAAAGTTACGTGTTGAAAATTTGGAATGTGAGGTAGGAATGGGAAAAAGAAAAAGATTGCTTGGAAAATATAAATTTTGTCAAAAAATTGTCAACAATTAACCTCTCACATTGGAGTCACCAAAATGTTGAGTTCATCCGAGTTCATTAGTTCGCAATATTGATTAGCTTCTAGATGGATTTGATTACTTTTTTTGCTTCACTTTTTTAATCTTGATGAATTTTGAAGCTTTCTGATTGAAACTTTTAACCTTTTCAGGCACATTCACCATCAGATTGCACAATAAAACCTCCATAAACAGGTTAATGTCACTATTAATCTTTCAACTGATTTTTGCCAGTTATCAGATTCCATGTCAATTATTGTTAAACTTTTCAATGTTGCGCCAAAAGTTGCACCAAAAGTGGAAAAACTTTCTCAAAAATTTTATTCCATTTCCATCAAATGTTCAACTATTTCACCTTAAACTTGGTTGGACAAAGTTAATCCGTGCAATAATGAGTGAAAAATTATCAATCATGAAAAGTTGAGATTAAAACTGTTGATGAGCATGATTGATGATTTATTTTCATGTACTTATTACATTTTGATGAACACAAAAACAATGAATACATCCTTCAATGAGAAACATTTTTTTCTCCCTCTCTTGCCTTTCTTTCTTTCCGTTTCATCTAATCGATAAATGCAATTTCACTTGTTATGTTTATCATTACTGAATAAATAGTGAGAATTATTTAGCAAGATGTATCTCTGTATCTCAACCATTATTGATACAACATTATGTCAGTTTCAACAGTTTATTATTAACCTATTTTTTCCTCTTCCTTTCCTTCAGATCCATCTTCATGTTGATGAGGTTGTACCTACATAAACTTTGTTTACTCTTGTATCAAAAGTTATATCCACCAAGAGACAGATTGTTCAAGTTTACCAAAGTTCATGGAGAGAAGAGTGAAAAGTAAAGTTGTTGGTGAGCCAAAAATTTAAGCTTCTGATGAAAGGTTTAAATGAAGGAAAGACAGAGGGAAACGTTTGAAATCAACATGAACCAATTGAAGCAAAGAACAAGTTTCATTTCAACATTTCAAATTATCCAGCAAACTTGTTGCAATTAGTGCGAAGCAACTTTTCACAGTCAGTGATGAGCATATTTTTCAATTTTTATTCAAATAGAAAATGAATAAATAGAAGTTTAGTTTTGCTGTTTGCAAGAAGTAAGTTTTTCTTATGGAAAGTTTTCAACCTTTTCTGTTCCATCTTTCAGTTTGAAACTTTGTCTAAAGCATTTTTTACTTTGAAAAGTTTACCTTTTCTTTGCTCGTTGCTTGTTTAAACGACTCGCAATTTGTCGGTTTTGACATTGAACTGAAAGATAAACAATGCTCAATTGTGCTTGATGAAAATTTGAAGTAAGAAGAAAAAATTGTAAACACTTTTTTCTTTCTCTTATTTTCTCTTCTTATCTAAAAGTTTCTGTATATTCATCGATAAATGTTTGGATATAACTGGTATTATAAACAGTTTTACACATGAACATAACTGATATTATTATTATCTTGGGAGGCGAAAAGGATAGGAAAAACTCCAAGGATTGACATTTAAGGTAAAAGAAAAGGAAACTCGAGTTTAGTACGAATCTGAATTTCTGTTGATGCAAGAAGAGATGAGCTTGGAAATGGAAATGAAGAAAAGGAAGAAAAAGATAAAGATGAAGAAGCAAGAATAGAGTGAACCAAAAAAAATGAAAGTGTTTGTCAAGGAGTAAAGATATTAAGGTAAAAAGAAAAGGAAAAAGATTCAAGAATAACAAGTTGTTACTGTAAACATTTAGATAAATGGATAAACTTTATTATAATGATGTATGAAACCAGAAAGAAGATGAATAAGGAAAAGAAAAAGAAAGAAGAGAAAAAAAGTAACTATTAGAATGTTGATGAAGAAATAATAGTTTCCTATTATAGTCAGATTATTACTAGATTACAATGGATAAGGTAAGAATAGCGCTAAAGGAATAAGAATACATTTTCTTCTCCTAATCATTCCAAATTCTCGGCGAAAGACAGGGAGTAAGTGAAAGACTGGGAGGCTGTGTATTACAGGCAAGAATCTCGACTATTGTGCAACATTAGAATGCTGATGAAGTGGTGAGAGAAGGGCGAATAAGAAGAGAAAAAGTGACTGAAATGCTTTTGTCGAATTGAGAATCTTGTTGCAATCTGATAATTATTGTTATCATGATTAAACTAGAGATAATTCTGTCTTTGTGTTGACATTTTTTCTTCCTCTTCTCTTTTACTCTGACCTTATTGGACAAGAAAAGAAATAAAAAAAAAGTTTTTCTGTGTTCTAAGTGTTTTTGCGGTTATTTAATATCCAATACCTTGAATCAGGTTTGCTTGGTTGACTCGAAATTGATTTGATAACGGAATGAGTTTCCTTTCAATAAATATCACTTTACCATGTTAATGATGAGAGAATTGAAAAAAATGCAGTTTTTCAATGTATTATGTGTGTGTGAGAGTGCTGTGTGTGTAGGTAGACATTTACTGAGCGTTGAAAGTATAAAAAGGTTTCGTGCTGATCCCATGTGATTAAAGTAAATGTCTTAACAGAATCCATTTGATACAAAAGTTTACTTTGTATCTGAAAGCTCAACACGCTTTCACTACCTTGATTCAACTTTGGTCAGCTTATCATCATCATTATTATTATCATCATCAGATAATAAGAATCTCACAGGGAAAACTAATAAAGTTGAACTATTAAAGCTAAAGGTAAGATGGAGCAAAAAAAGAAGTAAAGGAAAGAGAAGAAGGAAAAAGAATGCACCTTGCAAAGGTGAGCTTGTTGCCTTTTCTGTTGTACTTTTTTGTTGCTTCTTCGCTCTTCTTCTTTACCCTTTTTTGCCTTTGTATTAAAAGACCTTTCAGACTTTCATTTTTATGGGAAATGAGAAAAATTCTAAGCCAGTGCCATTAAAAGATGTTTCTGTTTTTGCTCTCTCCTTCATCCTTCGATAGCAAACTGATCTAATAAAGATGAAGACCAAAACCATGATAATGATAATGATGCAAAAAGGAATGATGAGATGGAGAGTAAAAGAGTGAAACGAAATAAGATGAATTGGGTAAAAACTATTTGAGCTTAGGGAAATATAATGTTATACATTATTATTAATAATAATGGCAGTAGTTGTAATAATGATGAGCATCAACGTTACCCTGTTGGCTGAGACTGAAAATGGAAAGGAAAGGAGACGAGAAGAAAAAAGAAGAGCAAAAAAAAATGGAAATAAAATAAATGCTAACACATTATCGAGGTTATATTTTGTTTCTGGGCGATGGACAGTGACTGATAAATGAATCTAAGTTGATTGAAGGGAAGAGCAAGAGAAAGGCAAGAGGAGAGCAAAAAAGCAGAGAGAAAAATCTTGCTTCCATTAGATTAAGTTAATTACTATCTTATTGACTCTGTAAGATTAAGATTGATTAATGTAAAATGATTACGATAAAAAAAAAGTTTACTTGTCATCATCATGAAAGGTTTTTCTTTTTTTTCTACTCTTCTTTTGTTTCTTGAAATGTTTCCCATCTTGTAATCTTTTTGCCATTCAACAACTTTACGATAAATGATTGATTGAATAATTTTCATCTTTTTTTTCTCTCCTCGATTTTGCCTTCATCTTTTTGCATGATAATCTTGTTGAAACTTTGTCACCATTTCTTTGGGAAAAAAAAGTGTCGAATCTGATGGAAAAGTATATTCCTTGAATTGCAATTGAATCTCGGGATAAGGTCAAAAAGAAAACCTCAAAAAATGTGAAAATCTTGCAAGGTGTAAGAAGAAACAAGGATCAGAAAAAGTTGCAAAAAGATTCATCAAATTTTAAAGTTGAATAAACTTGAATACATCAATATTTTATTTTACTCTTTTTCCTCTCTTTTTATTCCAATGCACTTTTCATGGTGTAAAAAAAAACATTGAACATATTTACAACTTTACTCGTCATTTCCATTTGAATCGAGTTTAACTTGTTTCAAGATTAGTTGATACAGAATGTCGAGAGAGAAGAAGAAACGTTGAAGATTTAAAAGATTTAATTTTTTTCCATTGCTTCACCATTCAAGGATTACGTTGACTTGGATAAATTATTTTTGCATTATAAAACAAATAGAGAGTCAATATTGAGGTAACAATTGATGATTGATGAAACGCTTCTTTTGCCAATCCAACTCAACAAACTTCACTCATCTCAGTGTTTGAGTTGCAATTTCCTCGTGACAGTTTTCATCATTCAAAGATCAGCAAACGATTTATCCTCACATTTTGATTTCCCGAGTTTAGTCAATTTTGTCCAGATTTTGATTGAATTAGAAAATCAAAATTCCATCCAAATTTTGAAAATAATTTAGTCTATTCCAATATCGATTCATGTAGAAGTGTCTCGTCGAGTGAAAGAGTTTCCTTTGTAAATGGAAATAAAAGTCTTTTGGATTTTGACAGAGACACGATTAAATGTTATCCATTTGATCAATGAAAAGTTGTGAGCAATTAATAAAAGTTTTTACGCTTTGAAGAAAGTGGAATGAAAAAAAACGAATAAAACGAAATCATCTGAATGATATAATGTTTCAGTTTGCTGGTGTTTCTGTTGTAGCATTAAAGTTTTAAACTAAAGGTGAGTTGTGATTAATTACTGTAAAGTAAAGAAACGATCAATTTTTCATTTTTCCATCAAAAGTTTTTTCTTTTTACCTCAAAAAGTGATTTTGTTTCAACTACTATATTTGCTTCAATGTTTACAAGTGGATAAATTCAAAGTACATGATGACCATGAAAGTTGGAGAAAATAATTACGATAAAATGATGATGAAAAAATTATAAACAGCACAATAAAAAATGGGAAGAAGAAGAGAAAAAATGAAACAAAAAAGTCGCCAAAAAAAGCAAATAATTAATTAATTCCGGTCTTGGTTGGAACTATGAGAGTTGCAATTATCGGAGAGGCTAGGAAAATCAGTTAATGAGTAAAAAACGTTGGCAAAGTATATTAATAAAAATAACGATCATTATTATTATCGAGAGTGAAAAAAGTAGCAGTCTTGGGTCAGGTAAAGTATAAAAAAAGGGAAAACACAAAAAAAGGTGAAAACGTGAACAATTTGATAAAAGCTGTTTCAACCAACAATATGATTGACATACAAAAATGGTTTCCCTTGGGCTTCAGTTGAGTTAGCTAATTATCAAAATTGAAACTTTTTTTCGTCCTTCAGTCTTTTCTGGTCTTTAATGTCACATCAAGTTAAACAAGTTAACCTTTTGCTTTGACCATGGTCAATATGGCCCAATTGATTGAACATAACAAGTGTACATAAATGTATGTGTAAATGGTGAGATTGCCAAACAACAAGAGAAAGTAAAAAGTTAAAGTAAAAATTAAAGTTTACCAAAGGAAACTGAGGAAAAAAGCTCATGATTCTTGAGCACACCTTGGATAAGGTTAGCCTGATTCTTTGCGTGGTTACCCATTAGACGTTAATATTTGGGCGGAAATGACAATTAACCGTTTATGCTTGGCTTCTTGTATTCACTTTTTTGTTTCATTATTATCCTCATTTTCATCATCATCAACATCATCAACATCATTTGTTTCCATGTTTGTCTTTAATACTGTTGACTATGTTTTTTTCTGCTTCTCTTCCCTGTCCTGTTCCTACTTTCATCTCTTCATTAGCACTCTTTGTAACATCACTTATTTCCTATGTTTTCTTCCTCTTGTCATCATTACATTCTCAACCATTCAGACTTTTGATACTTTTTTACGCTCTTCTCTTGCCTCTCTTTTCAACTAAACTTTCTTTTCATCACTTTTTTTTGCCTTCCCTTCTTCTTGTCACCATCAAAATCATCATCAACACTTCTTTGTATCCAACACTTTTCACTCTCAATTTACATGTTTTCAGTTTTGCACTTCAAGATAATTTGTCATTTTTTCTTGTCCATTTACTTCAAAGGCATCAACTGTATCATTCATAATAATTATCATAATGGTGTTGGTGTTGACGATTAAAAAAGGATGCTTCATAAGAAGAGAAAAGGTTTCACTCTTAATACTTTGTAACATGCACATCTTCAAGTGTGAAAAATGTTCAGTAAAAGGTGCAATACAATAGCTAACTAAATCTCTACCCATGAATATTGCCAACTAAATTTTCATTTTTCATCTTTTACCAGATGAACTATTGATTTGCTTCGATCCAAATTTCGCTTTGAATCAACAAAAACTTCAACGCAAGAAAAGAAATACGAAAAGTTTTGAAAAAACCTTCAAACAAACATGTGGGACAAATATTCAATTTCAAAAGTTTATCAAAGTTTTTTGCCGCTTTCCAAACCAACAACTAAATGGAAAAAAATCGATTTTGTATGTTGCCAGTAAAATCTCATAACTTATCTACCAATTCAAATGAACCAATTCTGCATCAACATTTATTGATAATTATCCTCAAAGAGAAAGAGAAGAAATAAAAATCTCGAAACTTTCAACATATTGCTGAATCTAAATTTAACCCATTTTCATAATTCATCCAAACCGACATTTATTGCAAAACTAAAATCGCTATTAATACTTTTCACAGTAAATGATTTTTTTTCGCAAAAAAAGAAAAGCTTTTTGCTTTTAATTCAAAATGTTAATCTTTTGAATCCCAAAATTTCTCTCAACAGATTTCAACTTAATGGCATTACATTATGTTTGGCCATTGGAAAGTCTTTTGTCTCTGGTGAAATCTAAATATTCAGTTATGGTACACATGAAACACACGTAAATATGTACATCTAAATCATTGTTTATCATTCCCTAAAGATAATAGGGAAGAGAAGGGAAAATAAGCAGAGTATATTGGATCCTTCGGTTTGCATCATAAAAATAATAATAATAATTCAGAAGCAAACTAAATGTATATGTTACAAGCTATTATTATTAATGTATACTGTTGATCTACAGATGAAGTAATGTTTACCTTTGAGCTAGAAGTGGATAAAGTTTCCTGCGGTTAACCGGTAACTTGACGATTGTTGTTTCTTGTTATTTATATATAATGTTGCTCATTTTCATTTCCTTCATTTCACATTCGCTATTATTACCTTTAAAATCGAAAGTCAAACCTTTTCTTTTTTTATATCTTCTTTTTTCTTCTCTCTATTACTTTGCTCAATCATTTCAACGGTACACTGATAGTCATCATTCAACTCATTACCATTACTTATGTACATTAGCAGCACATTAAACATTTCAATTGTTCATTTAATCTTCGACAATAAAAGTGATCTTTCAATCCTTTTGGCACACTTTTGCCAACTTTTCATTTCTCCCTTTTCTTCTTCTTCTTCTTCTTCTTCTCGATAGTTTCAACTCTTCTTCTGCCCACTATTTTTGTTTTCATAATTTATTGGCATTTGTTATCATCCATATTGATTATCACTTTGGCTAATCGAATGAGATGTTTGTTTGAGCTTGAAAGCTTTAAACAAGCATAAAAGTTGAAATTAATTCAGTTATAGTCTAATATTTATATGCAATAATATAAATATATTTCAACATTAAACTAATAAATATAAAAGTTTCAGGGATCATTTAATCGACTATCGTTAAGATCAGGTTAAGCTTTTATAATTATGATAACAAACTTGAAGGAGCGAAAAAAAATGATGAAATATTGAATGGTCAAAAAAGGTTCAAGTAATAACCATAAATAGTCATTAAATTTACTTGAAAAATGTTCTGCTCAAGATACAACTTTTACCTTGGCAGCTTTAATGTTAGCTTCACTCATGTTACCGTAAACTTGCAACTCCTTGTTCAACATTTTATCAGGCCTTTTGCAATGGAAGGAATTTTTGCATCAAAATTTTCAACCTTCTTTTTTCGACTGATTTAACATTTGTAAAGAGCATTGGAAAAAGGTCACCTGGGTTTGATATAAATGATTTGGTTTTAATTTGCGATTCTTTGCGCTCAATCAAAGTTCAAGTGTTCAAGATGATGTTCAAGTTGCATATTGTTAATAGTGAATGAATTCAAAAGGATAGGGAATGAAAGAAATTGAAAGACTTGTTTGCAAGATGAAACTCGGACAAGTTTAATAGCATGTAAAATGAGTTTTTTAAGTAACCAAAGCTAAATGGCCCACAACAAATTAAATCTGAGTCACCCTTGGAGTCAAATTTAATAATACAGAAGAGACATTCAGTTTTTGGCTAACATTATTTGTCCAATGCATTTTAGCCAGTTTAACTCATAATTTCAAAACTTTTATATTGATTTTGGTTTAATAAAAAGAATGGCGGAACCTTTTGAAACAACTTGTTCATCACTCCGGCAACAGATTTAATCATTGTTACCAAAATCAATTGGAACACGTAGATTGATTCAAACTAATGAAAATGGTTTACCAAAGAGTGAAGTCTCTAAAATGAGAATGTTCTTGATATCAAGTTAGTGGTGAACCTGAAATGAAGATAACTTTGGTAATCCATTTATCCAGGTATGCGAAACACTCAGAATGCTTCAATCAACCAATGCAATAGATGGCACCACACAGAATAGGTTTTAATCATAATTCTACATCGAAGGAGTTGGAAGTGAGAAAAAGGAGAGCCATGGAAAGCAAGATTCAGAATAACATGAACCTTACTTGAAGTTCAGCTTTCTGCTGGAAAAGTTCATGATAAAGATAGCATTTAGGGACTGACTGAAATCAAGAGAACAAAATGAGACGCAAAAATCATGAAAATAAATAACAATACTTTATTTAGCACTGTATTATCGCATCCGGTGCCAAATGTGGCGTAGGCTTTCGTGCATTTATACATGCAAGCTATGTTGATAGAGATTTGTTTTGCATCTTATTGAAGCTACGTATTGCATTTGTTTTTCGGACATCAAAATTCAATCAGATTTACTTGTTGCAATTAATGTAGCAGTTATAATAGTTATTTAAGTAAGTGAAAAGCATCTCTTTCATATATTTTTTACCTACCTCTGGTAATATTAATGTCTTTTCTTCATCTAATATTGAGTTGTCGGGCGCAATGTGACTGGACTTTAAATGTGGATATTTTATCGATGTCCCGAACCAATTCTTTCGAAATTCATGTAAATAGAGATTCGAAATATGTTTGAAACGTCATTGTTAATTTTTCGTTTTCTAATTCGAAATTTATCGAAAATCGAAAACCGTAATTACGTTGGGGCTCACAAATTTAATCAAAACCCAGAGCGTCCCTGTGATTTGCTCACAATATGAACTTATTCAATTGAAGATTGAAGAACAGGAGAAAAATTAAAAAAAGTAAATTTTACATCAACGCAAGTACTTTGATTGCATTTAACTGATAATAATTAGGAAATGTACGTTAAAAGCAATTGCATGAGAAGCACTGCAACCCATACTTCAGTCACGCAAAAAAATGCGGTGATAAAGGAAAACTGTATCTCTATATGTAATTATCCGTCTTTTGCACCCGAATATGCGACGATTGCAGTTCATTCTCATTATCATTAAAAAATCGAAGCCGAAGGAATATATTTCGCAAATATCAAACCAACTCATCAAAAGCTGAAGATTGATTGATTATACCAACATTTTGTGCGTGTTACAGAATGTAAATAATTCTTGGGACAATTTAAAAGCTGCCTTCGTTTCACGTTTCTAGTAGGATCTACCTTGTTAGCTCCACAACAATATTGTTGACGTTTGAAAGTTAAGTTCATCTTGAACAATCATTCTTAGAAGCTTTATTGAAGCTTTCAAATAATCTAATGATTCAATTATGGATTGTTTAAGGTTTTGATAAAATTTTTTAACAATATTATCACCGTGCTCGAGCTTTTTGTCAATAATCTTGCGATTCCAGTCAATAACAACATATCCATAGCTACATGGTACATGATTGAAGGGTTTGAGAGGATCACTTGTTGGAACGCTTAAACATTCAAAATCACAATAAATTATGATTGGATGCTGGACTTCCTTTTTCAAGTTTGATCTTTCACAAAAGTTTCTTCTTGGTTTGCTTGTTGTTGGCCATGGCATTGTGATTTTTGTGGGTCTTTTGCTGAACAATCTATTAAATGTTTTTCTAATTGATGTTTATGATGCCAACCATTTAAGCGGTTCTCACAATGATATCGGCGATAATTACTACGACTATTGCAGTCTTGCGAAATTAGTGATGAGGTAGTAATGTTCATTTAGTAAAAATAGTCGCGCATGAAACTGTTTTTCATTTTTAGTCACGTAAAGGGGAATGATAAATTTACCTGTAGAATTGTAAGTGAAAACACTTACTGAAATGTCATTGTTTTTTTCAAATTTCTTTATTTTGTCAAGTGGAACTTCACAACGGTAGTTTGAAAAGTCATGATTATTCAAATATTGGTCATATCGATAATGTCTTCCTCGATGATCCTTTTTCACGTATATTCCGGCGAGAACACAGTACATAAAACAGTCAGTGTCACAATCCAATACAAATAAACATTTCTTTTCTGTTACTTCTTTAGGTAATTTATATCGATGACATCCACCTCTATGAGGTCGATAACGGGCAATAAGTACATCAATTTTACTGATGTCAACTACAGTGAAACCACTCCCTCTTTCTGTATATTGATCGATGATTTCTTTAATTTCAGTGAAGCACTCATCAAGTTCATGTTCCATGTTATCTCTTGGTAATAATGGTTTCATTGTTGAAGGAATGTCAGCTGATATTAATTCAAGAATGTGCATTTTATGGAAATAAACTTTAACAATAATATAGAATTTTATTGGTCGATGACATCAAGATTAATCTTGAGCAAGTCTCTGATGCGGGATGTTTGATGTCTCTTCACAATATCAATATCCATCATATCAGTCATATCATTGGTATATACACGCAATTTTCGATGAAATGCAGAATCAATCAATTTGTAATCACTATTGAATGATGGTGAAGGTAAATCTAGAATGGATAGACTTGAACATGTTCTATGATGTGCTCGATATCTTGCTTCATTAACATAATTCTTCTTGCATTTCGCACATTTTATTTTCATTTTTGGAACTGTTGAGGTAGCCTTGACACATGGAGTATCTTGAATTATAAGTTCTTTATCAAAGAAGGTTTCAAGCCTTTTGCAGTTGCTTGTGCAGATGCATTCATGAAGTAAATATTTAGATAATGGTTCAGCTTCCTTTTCACAACATGGACATTTCAAGCAGTCTTTTTTGTAGGTGGTTCCTCAAAAGAGTCAAACATTTTGCAATTTATTGTATTGCAGGTGCATTGATGAGTTACCAAATCGCCAAGCGTCTGATAAACTTGTTGGCAACAAGAACAAATCATTTAAAATATATATATATAAATGCTTTATTTCGAAGTCGCAATCTCAAACGATTGCGGAGCGCGTTTGGAGCTTTTCTCCGCTCTGCTTCAGCTTCTATTCATATCTTCAATTCCCTCGCTAATCTCCATCATATCAAATAGGGAGAGATTCGTAATGACATTTACCTCATAAAATAATGACAAAAAACAAAGCAAAAACTGAAATTAGTAAAAAAATTAATAACAATAAATTTTCTGTAACTCTCTTTCATTTCAGTGTCGTTGGCTGACAAATTCTCTCCTTGTTGAGATGGCATTATATCCATTTCACTTTGAATGTTAATCAAATTGAGACTTTGTGTTAAGTCTTCCATAATTTTGCACAAATCAAGTTATTTAGACTTATTGGGGAAAAAGTATTGAGAGTGAGAGTGATTTCAAGTGTTTGAAATGAGGGCAAAATTTGACTCAGATCGTTCTTAGATTTCTCTGTGGTATTTATTTGCCCAAAAATTAACAACGGAAATTGATCATGCATACCATTTGGATATCGCAAAACATTGCAGGAAACCTATGGCTATTTGCGACATTTTAACATTGAATCACTCAAGCATGAAATTTAATTTGAAACATTGAATAACTCAAACATGAACTATCATATATGATGATTATGCTCTCAACTATGATGCATTTTGGTGATTAGTAATCAAAAGTAATTGAATTTGAAAACTTGGGACATGAGTAATATACATCACAAAGGGATGAATGTCTAACGATAGATATTCATATCTACTATGATTTTTGTGCAAGAAAAATCATTTGAGCATAGTATGTGACATTTACAGAAGTTCGAAGGTAAATGCCCATTCCATCACAACTAAGGAAATATTAGGTCTACAAAGATAAACAAGGTATCAAAATGTGTGTCTTAATACTGGCTAAAGATTGTATATTTTGATTTTGACGAATGTCTATTTCTTTGGTAATTGTACCTTCGAATGTGTGAAAATTCGAAAGGGTGGGGCATGAGTAATATACATCACAAAGGGATGAATGTCTAACGATAGATATTCATATCTACTATGATTTTTGTGCAAGAAAAATCATTTGAGCATAGTATGTGACATTTACAGAAGGTAAATGTCCAAATGTTCATACCTATTGCAATGAAAAGGCACGAAAATTACTTTACGTGACAGAAAGCATGGTTTAAAACTTGAATTTTCGAGATTTACGTTTGAATTGTTCATTTAAATAAATCTACTTTTAATATTGTTTAAAATTACCGCTCTGCTAAATCTTCATTTTTGTTTCATAGCAACCAAATCAGCTGTTTTTAGTAGATTGAAAATATAAAAAGTATAACAACTCAGCGTTAATTTGATTGTGAAAGTTGATTTTTAATTAAATTTAGTTACTTTAAAATAGTTAAAAATACTTTATTTTTGAAAATGTTTCCATTTGTCACTCCTTTTACTTTTTTTATGGTCAATGTTAAGGAAGTTTGGACATTATTAATTTAACTAACTGCACTAACTATTTAACACCATTAGTAAGGTATGGGCCCTAAAGTTTGTCAGTATAATGAAAGATATGTATTTGAATTTAACAAAGTATTTTAGTTAAAATTTAATGAAAAATAGTCAGAGGGGCTAAACATGGGCACTATCAATAATTATCTCAAAAAAATAACGAATTTTCAATCAAATAATTATTGAATTCAAATACATATGCTTCATCATACTGACATACTTTAGAACCCATACCTTATATATTTTTTTATCCAATCCTCACTTATTTCATTATTAAGGTATGATGAAGCATATATATTTGAATTTAACAATTATTTAATTTGAACCTCGTTATTTTTTTGAGATAATTATTAATAGTGGACCATGTTTAGCACCTCTGACTATTTTTTCATTAAATTTCAACTTAAATACTTTGTTAAATTCAAATACATATGTAACATTATACTGACAAATTTTAGTGTCCATACCATATACACCTTTTCATGTAATCAACTCTTATTTATTTTCACACCTTTTCAAGATGATAATGTAGAAAAAACTGGCTCGAATACTCCGATTGAGGAAAACGTTTTGAGAATCAATCATATGCATTTCCCAGGTAGGAATATTTTTTATTGCAGATAACTATTCTAACTAATTTAAAAATATTAATCTATCCTTTAACTCTAATATTTATCTTAGCCACCTCAACCACAATCTCAACAGATACCTCAGCCATAACCTCAGCCGTAACTTCAGCCGCCTCAACAAATCATGAAAGCAGCTCTTTAATCTCTTCATCAGCTTTGCCCATAGCTTCGATTGTAGAGGTGACAGCACTCTTACTATCTGTCTCCCCTTTACCATCAACTTCAATTGAGATTGTCCTTACGGCATATGTACACGAAAACCACAATCAGGTGCATATAAAAACGTTTCCCTTCAAGTCGATACAACTTTAGAAATAGAGGAAAGAAGGTTATCCCAAACAAAAACATATTGTAAGGTGACTCCTTCAACAGCAAATTGGTTAGCCACAGTTAGGGCGGTTTGTTCAGACAAACCGGGATATTTTGCATAAGAATTTCCAAAGTATTATTCTAATAATTGGGGTTATATGCTGCACGTGCCTGATATTGATGAATTACCAAAAAAGAAATATCATGAAATCATCAAAGACAGGATAAACTATGATGAAGAGATGGAGGAGGCTGAGGCTAGAATCGAGACGAAACCACTAATATTTGCCTGTGCATACTGTGAAGGAGGCTATGAAAACCTACGAGATTTAAAAAACCATGTGGTTGGCAAGAAAGGGAAAAAATCTGGGCGCAATCACTACTGGCGAGTACCATGTCCGATAAGACGAAGCATTGAAAAATTGAGTAAATATCCATATGACTGCATTCCGCAAAAATCTAAATATCGCAAGAAAAAAATCTGGGCTGAAATTAATTTACAACTGGCTAAAAAACAAATCCGGATGGGACATTTGAGATTGCTCAGGACATAAAAGATTCCTGGTACAGATATTTTGGTGAAACTTTAGATGAAAATTCCATGCATGAAGTAGATAAATACTTTTATGATATGTATTTCTTTTGCTTTTTATACTTTTCTATTTTTATAAATTCACTTATTGAATTTTGTATTGGAATTTGCACATGTATTTCTTTATACCTAATACTCACGCATTTTTGTACTAACAATTTTGGTTTTATTTTTGTACTACGTATTTTCAAGTCTTTCTCTTGCAAAATAAAATTAATTAAATGCAATTTTATTTTATTGTCATATTACTCTAACGATTCGAGAAAATAAATGTGTACCATAGTATTATCAATTAATGTTGGTTGATAAAATTCGAAAGGTTGGGGCATGAGTAATATACATCACAAAGGGATGAATGATATGTCTAACGATAGATATTCATGTCTACTATGATTTCTGTGCATAAAAAATCATTTGAGCCTAGTGTGTGATATTTACAGAAGTTCGAAGGTAAATGTCAATTCCATCATAACTAAGGAAATCATTTTGACAAGAAATTTGAATTGCCTGAGGTATTTATGGAAACACTTCATAGACAAATGCTGCCTTCAAGAAGGGAAACATTCGTTTCCCTTCTTTCAGTCAAAAAGTATGGCGAAAAATAGACATTAAAAGACGGTGTTAAGAACAACCCTTAGGGTATCGTTGAAAGATGATCATAGATGACCTTCAAAATAGTCGTTGAAAGACGATGTTTAAGCGGAAGTGCTTCAGGGAGCCGTTGACCTTGAAATAGACGTTGAAAGACGATGTTCAACCGGAAGTGTCTCAGGGTCAGTGAATGAGGGGGCTCGCGAGTTTTTCCCCTATTTCCGTTTCCGTTCTGTGGCCCAGAAGCGTATGTTTCTATACTACTAGTGAGCAAAAATGCAACGGCAACAATTTCTTCTCGATTACAATTTTTTTCTGATTAACATTCAGTTGAACGTTACTCGAGTTTCATCTTGTTTTTTCTCGATAAACAATATTTATTCACTCGAATCTCGAGTAAAATCTCGTTACAAGATGTTGATCTGTATTAAATTTTATAAAGTAATTTAATTCAGCAAGTTTACTCTCTTTTCACTTTCCGCTGATTTTCAAATTATTGATTATTCACACTTTTTTGATTACTAACTAAGCACATGTGAACTCGTATCAACTTTACAGATTGCTCTTTTTGTCCGCTGTTGGGTTCCAGAATGTTTAGTTATTGTCGATAATGATAAAGGTAATTAAATTCTTTATCAAACTTTTCTCTGTTCAACTTTACTTTGTGCTATTTACTTGAATACAGTTCATCCTTCATCTAATCAACAATCACATTAGGCTGCTGATCAAAAAGAGAAATTGAATCAATACAATTGTGATGTGATACAAAATTTCAGCACTTTAATGTCGCTTTTCATAAACAAAAATGAAAAGAGATTGAAAGATTTCTTTTTTTCTTTTTTTCATTTCTTTCATTTTGAAGCAAAAAAACAAGTAAACTCATCTTTATACGCTTTTCAATTCTCAAAAGGTAATTCATGTTTGCTTTTCATGACTAAAATTATGTTCATGTGATTTTAATAACAGTAGATATGAATATGATAACTAATATTATTCCAATGGTTTGATTCTTCTCCTTTTTCCTCTTGTTGTCTTCAGACTTTTTTTTCATCTTTTTCTTCAAATTCTCTGTCGAATCCTCGTCAAATGCAAAATTGAATTCCTTTTTTTCTCGCTGTTCATCATTGTTTTTTTTATTCTTACTCCATTACAAAGTTTCCATTTTCATTCATTCACTTTTTTGTTCTTCACTCTTTATTTCTCTTTGCAGAACTAAATGTCGTTTGCTTGGAGAATAGTTTTTCAGCATTTTCTTAGATTGAATACGGAGAAGGAGAGAGGAAAAGAAATGGAAAACTGAATCCAAAGTTGAAAATGAAAAAAACTGAATCAACTGAAGTACATCATCTTTGAATTGTTATTATCATCATTATTATTATATTTGTACATTTGTTCATCTTGGTGTTTTTCAGATTCTCTCTGTGAAAATGATGCTCAGCTTCATCATCATACTCAACGTAACCATTATACAAGTAAATCAAGATCTCCTCTGTCTCTTCTTTTTCCACTTTTTTTGCTTCTTTCTTTTTTGCCTTCGTTCTTTGTTCACTCCAACTTAAATCTTCATCCATCAAAGTAATTTATCAATTTGAATTGAGGTTACACAGCAAGAGTCTTCTGGGATGTTGGATTCTTTGGATTGGAATAGCAAGAAAAAGGAAAATGAAAATTGTGTGTGAAAAAAAAGACTCAGCCAAGTTTGTTATTACTGTGAATGATACTACAGGCTACGATGATGCTGAAATGAAGAGAACCGAAAAAAACAGGGAAAAGAGAAAAGTTGCAAGTAGAAATTGATTTCAATACAAATATTCAATTTATTTGAGCCCAAAAAGAAGAGGATGAAGGATGAAAAAACAAAACAGTTCAGGATAGAAGCAAAGTATACAGAAAACAAAAGTACTTCAGTGAACAAAAACAATAAAACAAAGTCAATGAAGAAAACAAAAAGTCTCAATCCAAACAATATCAGTTGTAAAATTGTTATCATATTATTAATTCATTTCATTTTTTCTCTACTCTTTTTTGATGATGGTCTTACATCATCACCATAACTGTAATAATCCTCGTGATCATCATGGGTGCAAGTTAGAGATTATGACATTGATGTTCAAACTAGTGAATGGATAGATTGGAAAAAACAGAACTTTACTTTATGCCCTTTACTCACATGGTCAGGTCAAAGTTTCCCATGTGAACTATTTATGAAAGAATGCATTGCACAAAACAAACTAATAAATAGCATTTGCTATATAACTATCATCAATTATTATTGCATTCAATAACAATTTCCATAATTGTCTGCTATTCTCAGTCTTTTCTTTTGGCGCTTTTCAAGATAAATCTTAAGATTCATTTATGGTATTCTTGAATTTTCTATTCATGGCATTTTCTATGCCAGTATTGTGCCGAACGCTAACTAATCTTAGTCTACAACCCCAAAAACGGTATTTGATGAGTTTTGGTCGTCTATGTTCTAGCTTCTCTTTGATCATTAACTCTCTCCACGCAAATGAGCTAAGGTTGATAAAACCTGTAAATCATCGTCATCTGTCCCTTCGAGAATCGATTTAGCCTTGCTCAAGTGCTCTTTGAATATCATTTTCTCCCAGGAGTTGAGGCTGATACATCGTATCCAATCTCTTAAAGTAGCACGGTCAACCTACACTTGGTTTCGGTTTTAATTTTTTCAAGTTTAGCCGTATAACCAAAATAAAATGAAAGAAACCTAAGTGAAAGTTTTGATTGAACTGAAAAGTGAATACAGCGAAATCCTTGAAGTTAAACTATTGAGACTATTCGGGTGTCCTCAAAAAGAAGAGTAATGTAATGAACGACAAAATATTCATGTACCGTATTGACACATAGTGGAACCGTGCTTATACGTAGAAGAGTAAATCATTATATTGATCAAATTGGGTGCAAGTATTCATTTCGCTGATTATGTGAATCTTTTATGGTATTTATTATTATACCGAGTTTTTATACACGATTTTCAATATTTTCAATGAAGAGAAAGAGAAATAAAACAGAGCGACACTATGCAGGTCACGGTGTGTGCAATGAGTCTGAAACGAGCTCTGACCTTTCAATCTGAAATATGATTTGATAAGAATTATATAATTTTCATTCAAACTTTGCAAACACAACAAATTCTCAACTACTGTGAAATGTTCTTGGGTTATGCTCACAGTATTTTTGCGAGTTGCTGTTTAACCAGCTACTGTATTGAAAGTGAGACTCTGAAAGTTTCAAGATTGGTTGTTGAAAAACATACTGATAATTTTGTTTTTAAATCCTTGATTCAGCCATTAAAATTAATTAAGCCTTGATTACAAGTTCAATAAAGACAAGGTTGCCAGTTCTTCGCTACAATTTAATTTTTCAATGTTCACACACTAACGGATATAAATGGTGATAAGCTGTGTGCATATTTGAGAATTTCAATGGCAATATTAGTAAAATTTATGTATGCCATAATAATGATTGAGCATTTGCATCTGTTTGTGATGGAAGGTAACTTTTCCCAATGATTCTTGAGGGGATCGCTTTCCATTCCTCTAATTATGGATATTTTTTTGTCATTTCATACATAAAAATATATTTTATATGTGTAATCATAAAGTTAATAATAATAATATTACGAGTTTTAATGTGAGCAGAAGATGCAGAGATACAGAAAGAAAGAAGAAGAAAGAAAACTCTGCATCATGTGTACGATTGATTATTATAATTATTAATATTATTAATATTTTATCAGCAAAATATTCATACTCTGCAATATTAGCATTCTCGGAATTTGAGTTCACTTGCTTTCTCTTTTCTGTCCGATAACATTTTTTGTTTCATATTACCATTCCTTCACCTATTAATCAGTCAAAAGTTGGCCATTTATTCATCTTTATCGTCAACCTAAATAATCATATTCTTGTGAATGCACAAAATCTTTATGAATATACAATTATTAAGTGAAAATAATATGTAAACTATATAGCTACAAGTCAAATGGTTCAATAACTTGCAGATAATTACAATTTCATCAATGAAATAGTGGGAAAATTGATTCATTGGATCGATGCTAGAGTGATCAACTATTTTCAACTGCCAAAATTTTCCCATATAAGTACTATCAGAGAGTATGGAGAACGATTATTTTAATGAAAACAGAAACTTGTCATTGTGTATTCTGAAAATGAACTCGTGTCATATAATTTTGGCCCGATAACGATGGAAACGTTATTGCCAAACCAGAATCGAATTTTAGATGTTTTCTACTTTTTGGTAATTCAACTTGGTTATTTTAGTTTCTATCTACGCAAAGTATAAAAATTTTCAACCAAACTCGTGATGATGTTTTCACAACTGATAATCATCTAATTATCGAGACTGGATCAATCTTGGGATTGACTCAATGCTTTCAGAGCAACACGAAGCTGTTTGAAGAAAAAGATGAGATGATTGGTTAAGTTTCAAACCCTTGACTTGAATTCTCAATTAGATGGTGAAGGAAACATTTTTAGGCAAAATCTATTTCTGACGCCAATGCTGGTCAAACAAGATTCTGCTACTCGAGTCCAGTTCATTTCTTCAATTCATACTTTTTCAACTGATTTTTCTCTGATTAAACAAGAGTGTACCACTGAAAGGTTTTTCAAAAGAGGAAGGAAAATAAGCAGCAAAAAAAGAGCAAAAGTAATGTTTCTCTCTTGAAACTATTTTTCCTTTTCCTCTTCTCTTGACCTTTCTAACTGACCAACTAAACAAACTCTAACTCTTTTTTTCTTTCCTCTCTGCAATTTCTTTCCCAAGTAATCTCAACATTTTGATTAGCTCATTAATAGTTAAACTCTACTGAATCTCATTCTTACCCTCATCAAATCTTAAGCCAAAAATCATTGGAAACCACAATAATCATCATCATCATCAGGCAAGTTGAACTGATATCAATCAATCGATTGAACTTTTTAGAGGGGAAAAAGAGTAAACAATAAGTGGCAAAACAAAAATATTTACTCGTTAAGTGTTCACTGGAAACGGTATTTGAGCTGTGAAAAAAAGTGCAATAGAAAAGAAGAAAAAATATTATCTTTAGATTCAATAAAGTTTCAATCGTTTCATTCTTTTATTCATGACGTTCTCTTCATCCTGTATTTTGGTTACTTTTACAACTTTTATTGATTCATTATCCTGGCTTGTTATCTTATTACAGCCAATACAAACTGTATCATTGTTTGTGCTGATGAAAGAAAAGGAGAAGCAAAAGAAAATGAAGAGAAACGAAGAAAAAACTGAACAAAATTTTGAGCAATAATGAACTTTTTTTCAGGCACAATTTCTGTTTTCTGTTTTCTATTTTCTATTTATTTATTCTTTCTTTTCCATTGATTCTTCTCTTTGATGAAGTTGAACTTTACGAGTATAATAGACTGAAAGTTAAGGCTGACTGAGAGGAACAAAACAGACAAAAGTAGAAATGGAAGAAGAAAATTTGTATTATCAACAATGAATTTGAAATTGAATGTTATATTCACACAGAAACATTCTCATGGTAGGCTGCACCTGATTTCACAGTTAAGTGTACTCAGATTTACATTACACACATATTATATTGATAGAAAAATAATACTATTTCAAGTCACAATTCTCTCGTATTTTATTTTTTTATTTCTCTCACTTAAGCATTCCATCTTTCTCTGAACTTCTGTTTCACTCAACGAAAATCAGAAAGGAAGATGAAATATTGCTCAATGAGACTCAGGCGCTTACAAATGAATTTTAGAAATCATATAAGTTAATGGCGCTCAACTCTTTATGACCATTATCAGCATCTTTACTTTGATATAAACACACTTGAGTAGTCTTATAAAGTCCGGTTCTGGGCCGGGTTGGTTTTTCTGGGCCAAGTCGGTTTTTCTGGACCAGTCCGGTTCTGGACCAAACGAACTGTCCGCTTCTGGACCAAGGGTAATACCGTCATACGGTATTAGTTTTTGCAATGCTATCAGTGTGGTTATCTCAATACCCTCATTCAGTGTAGTATTTAATACCATCTTTCGATGGGGTTAACTCTAGCAGAAAGTTGTCCGCTCTAGGACAACTCTATTACCTGAAGGCTATATAAGGGAGTAACAATCAAATGAGCAATCAAAAATGGAATTGCTCTCAACCAATGAAGTTGTCGGGATCTTAATGATCATTATTATAATCATTGTGATATTAGTTCGCACATTCTATCAACCAACAAGTGAATATGTCATCAAACTCGCCTAATTTTACGATTGCTAACATAGTAAGTCTATGGAAAATAGACGGACCAATTAAATTAGATATTGATAATTCAAAAAGACGGAAGAAATTCAATGCTCAAGTTATAAGAAAACAAGGTGTATACCTTGTTTTTGGTTCAGGGAAAGTAATTGCTACAGGCTTTAAAGAAGTGACTTTAGCCGGTTCAGTTCTCCAAGAACTATACCCTGACAATCATGTCAGCTTTATAAAAGTTGTAAACATTACAACACATAGTTTCGTGCCCTATACCTTCAATATTCGTGAGATGATAGACTCCTATCAGGATACTACGTATGAGCCTGAGATACATCCAGCAGTTTACATTAAACTGAATGGATTAACTCTGATCTATTATTCAACCGGATCAATAATCATAACTGGCGCCAAAGAGATTTCTCAGATAGATGGCGCCTTAGTTCAATTTATGAGAAGAACTGCTCAGATGGGTATTTAAGCAGAGAGGAATCGAAGCTTGAATCATTTCAACACTATCTACTAACATGTCTACTTGGAAAAACTTCACTCTCCTTGATGGAGAAACTACTTTCAAAATTTGTCACGGTGCTAGAGTTAAACGTATAGATATACGCAAGATTATTAATGATAAACCATCGAGATATGGAGTATCTTTAACAGGAGCGGAATTACTCTACATTCACAATTTCTACAAAAACTTTTCGGATGGACCTTTACAAGCGCAGTATTTCAATGTGACAGTGAGAAAGTATTTGAACAATTCCCTTGAAATAGAAAAAAATGGTTCCAAAGTTATTACGCATTTATCACTCTGGGATAAAATCAAGCCATTCGTTCCTCTTGCAGTTTATTTGGTATACGAGGTGATAGCAGTTAATCAATTCATTGATTTATATATTCTTTCATTCACCATGGATGCCGAAAAAATGTTAACAAGACAATGGCAAACCAATACATACCTGACTAGTGATCCAGATAATTCAATTGTTTACCAGTTAGGATTAGCTGAAGCCAAAGATTCCAAGGACAGAAAGATCGATATCGATTCTTTGAATCGATTCATCGGATCCAACAAGGAGCTTTTCAGCTCCCTCGTCTCATTTTTGTATAAATAGACTTGTCTCTACGTCTCGTGCCATTAGACCTTCAGTTATCATGGAAGTCATTTGTGCTTACTTCGATATTCAAGGATTTACTATTAATGGCGTTTTTCAGCCGCGTGAAATATGTTTGTTAAGTGATTATCCCACTCTTAATTTTCTAGTCAGTCAACAGGATTGTGAACCTACAGAAAAAGAACAATTACAAATTGAATATCTTACCAACAAGTTTCATGGATTCAGCTTATTTCCTAAAAGAGCAATCAACGAGGCTATGTTAAAACAATCATTAAATTGTTTCACTATTTTTCAAAGGATGGAAGTAAATATAGGATCGCATGTAAATCAAAAGAAGCGGAGGATTACCTTGATTCATTGAGTCTACCAGCGTTCAATATACTCACAGTCTATGGTGCAACTCATAAAGAGATCAATTGGAACCAATTACCATGCATTCACCACAATGGGATGATCCCTCTCTCAAATGTTCACTTAATATTGTCCAGGATATGAAGGCCTTCATCGATAATCTTGGTTTAGGTCGAATTGAAATTGATTAATTTGTTTAAGAAAATTTAATAAAATTGTTTAAGTTCGAAAAATGAAGCCTTACTTTATTTATTTACATCACCCATTCACAGTGTTAGTTGCTGGTCCAACTGGTTCGGGAAAAACCAGATAGATTATGCAATTAATTTCAGGCGCGAATAAATTCTCATCTCCTCCACCACAAAAAATAACTTATTTTTATGGTGAATACCAAGGTATATTTGGTTCAATTCAAGGGGTTAACTTTATTAAAGGTTTACCCGAAAACTTGATCGAAAAATTACCTGAATGGATTATCATCGATGATCTAATGTCAGAGTCAACAAACTCTAAAATAATTAGTGAACTATTCACTAAAGGTTCCCATCACCGAAATCTTTCAGTTATTCTCACTGTTCAAAATTTCTTTACAAGAGGTAAAGAAAGTAGAAACATTTCTTTGAATTCACAATACATTGTATTATTCAAAAACCTAAGGGACCAATCAATTATAACTAGTATCGGAAGACAAATGTTACCCGGTAAAGTTAGTAAATTACAAGCCATTTATGAAGATGCTACATCAACACCATACTCATATTTATTTGTTGACTTAAAACCTGAGACCCCAATGGAAGTTAGATTTTTATCTAATGTTTTAGGTGAAAAGGACTACATTACAACATACTTAGTATAAGAATCGTATTATTTACATTTCATTAAAAATGACAGTGAAGAATGCAATCAAATGCTTACCTAGCCTGAAAGCGCTAGCAAAAGCCAAAAATAACAAACAAAGAAAGAAAATTCTTGATCACGCTAATAAGTGCATTTACAGTGTTATCGCTGAAATCGCAAAAGAAACCTTGAAGGGTACTTTCGATTTATCAGAAAAACGTAAAAATAAACTCAAACCATATAAGAAACATTTACGTGTATTAGCAAAAAAATCTAATACTACTACTAAAAAGAAAATTATTAATCAACAAGGTGGATTTCTGCCTGGTTTACTTGTCCCAGCAATCACTTTACTAGCAAATTTAGCTGCAAGATGAATTCAGTTACACGTATGTTCATGGTATCTGAAGATTACTTTAGACGTAATTGTGAAAAGCCGACTGTAACTAATCGGATGTTAAATAAAAACATCCCCGCTGATACACAAATCAAATTACTCAATGATTTTGTTTCAAGAACGAAAGATAATTTTCCGAATCGACCAGCTATTTCATTTCATTACCAAGATGAACCTAAAGACTATGAAGATGTCCCTCCAAAAAACGTATATGAAACTCCCCCACAAGGATCTGCATGGGCAGCACCTTCAACGCCTGTACCTAGTACTCCACAGAGATTAGAAATGGCATTGAGAAATATCCCCGGACTTTTCAATAAGAGAGGTGAAGTTTTGAGATCTGGAGGTAATAAGATACATGGTAGTAAATTAAAGAAAATTGCTCAACACTTAACGACTGAAGATCCCGGCGTCAGAATGCCTAACGGAGCAGCTCACGTTATTCGTAGGATATTATTCGTATTATAGCGTATTCGTATCTGATATAGAAAATAAGATTAGTTTTCAATCAATCAAAATAAAGAAAAGTGAATCTCCAAAAATTAAATTGCATAAATGAGTATTATTGATAAAAAAACAAAACTTTGACAAATACAAAAGTTTTAACAAATCGGACAACAATGATAACAAATTCCAGAAATATTGAACAAAAAGTTAGTAACAAAAGGCAGAAAAATTAGTTTTTGCAACCGCCAAGCTTAAAAAACGCTTTATACAATTTTTGATTGGTTTCGGTTTTGCCTTATATTTTAAATAATTAGCATAGTAAGGACCAGAATTGTGCTCGTTATTCTGCAAGGATCGATTGAACCACCATTCTGCTTTCATTTTATTTCTGAGCCACTTGTTCCTCAACTTGTTGCCTCGTCGCTTGTAATAAAGCTTTTTTCCTGGTGATTATCAGGAAGAGAGACGATTTTGGCTTTACGTTGCTTTCTTCGCCGATTGCTTTGTTGGTTTCTCCGTTGACGCCTTGAAATTGCCGGCAAACTTTCGTCAATTTCCATCTTTTCAGGAAGTGTTGAATGGAAGCAGAGAAAAATCGTTTGGAACATCGATGATTCCAGTCCTAGGATCTTTCAAGGCAAAAGGAGGAACGGGCAAATCGATTTCAATGGCTTCATCTTTCCTTATCATTGGATCTTTTTGAATTGAAGAAGATTGCATAGGAATAGTTATAGTCTGAAAAGATAAGAAAGCAAAATTCTAGAGATCCACAATTAAAAGATAAAATTAATCACACTTACGGATGAATTCATGTTGAATAAATGGAAAATAACTGGAAATAAATGGCAAATAGCTGGAAATAAATGGAAAATAACTGGAAAAATAACTGGAAAAATAACTGGAAATATCAGGTTATCTGGAAATATCAGGTTAGCTGGAAATTTTTCCCTAAGTGCAATCTCTACAATAATAGATGATCTTTACGAACAAGCTCTAAGTTGAGGATTGATAACTTTGGTATGGTCAATTGCCTTTTATATACTCTGACTGGGTCATACAAAATTAACGTCGTTATTTCAATCTTATTTTTAGGCTAGAAAAATCAAATATGATTTGATTTTGACTATTCCATGTTAATTGTTGTAGTTTTTTGATGATTATTCCTCGTTTACATTTTGAAAATCGCCCTCAGGGAGGAAGATGAAGAAAGAGACATAAGTGGCGCCATCTATGGAAAGTCCTTGAAAGTGAAAATCAAAGGTGGTGCCATCTATTGGTCTGCAAAAATTAGATAGTGCTATTGTTTAATTGATTACTGATTATGTTAAACAGTACTTAATGCTAACTAGGCTCACCTGTACCCAGAAGTAGTTGGATGTGATTAAGATTGCTCAAATATAACCTGAATATGCTAAATTGTATGATAGCAAAGTCAAATAGGAGTTAGTCAAGGTCAAACGAGGTCACAGGCATGTAAAAGTATGCTAACTATGCTTAATTGTGGCCAAAAAGGTTAATTGCTGGATCAATATGCTTAATTGCGGCTAAAAGTATGTAAAAGTATGCTAACTATGTTTAATTGTGGCCAAAAGTAGTTAATTGTTGGATCAATATGCTTGATTGCTGGATCAATATGCTTAATTGTGGCTAAAAGTATGTAAAAGTATGCTAACTAGGCTTAATTGTGCTTAAAAGTGGTTAATTGTTGGATCAATACTTAATTACATGTTCCGTTATCTTTGAATTCCGCTCCATTTCGGTTTCGGTCTTGGCCTATGGCACTTAATTGATAGATGGCTCTGGTTCCGCTTTGTTTACATCGGTAAAAAGTTCGATTTTAATCATATTCTAACGTAATCTCTAGTCCTCATCACCATCAACGTGCCTTAATCTTTATTATAATTAGTTTAATTTAGTTTATTTAATTTTTTGTTTGATATTATTAATAATCATCATTATGCCAATTCGAGGGTAAGTACTTTTTTAATTTAATTCACTTTTGACCTTTGATTAACCTTTATTTTCTCTTTTCAGTCAATCATCACCCTTATCCATTCAACTCCGAAGAGTTTTATTACATTTGAGTCGGTAATGGTTGCCGTCCCCTCCTTCATTCGCCGCACCATCGATCGAGCGATCGAGAAAATTCGCCCCTTTGAGGACCAGGAGGAGCGAATCGAGCGCCTGATGAGGCAAAACCAGCGCCTGCAGACCAGAATCCAGGAGCTGGATGACGAGGTGGATGCCCTTCAGGATGCCGTCGTTGAGGTCCGCAATGAACTGGTCGAGAAGGATCAGTTCATTCGCTACATTGATTTGCGCTGTGAACGCGCCTTTGGTATTCCTCCTGAACAATTTCAGGAGAGATACTCTCGATGGGTCGAGTCTCGCGTTCGAGAACTCGAGCTCAGAAACTCTGGCCGTGGCCTTTCATTTTTGTTAATTTTCATTTTCATTTATTTTGATTAATTTATTTTTCATTAAAAAAGTTTTTCAATTTTTTTTCCGCGAAAAAATCGATACCGTATGACGGTATTACCCTTGGTCCAGAAGCGGACAGTTCGTTTGGTCCAGAACCGGACTGGTCCAGAAAAACCAACTTGGCCCAGAAAAACCAACTCGACCCAGAACCGGACTTTATAAGACTACTCACTTGCTTTCCTAGTCTGACTCCCTGAGCATTTGCACAAAATGTGATAACTTTTTCAATTTTATTTCATTATTTAGTCACTAAGTTTAGTCACTGAGTAGTATGATTTCATACGCTTCTGCGCCACAGAACGGAAAAGGGAATAGGGGCAAAACTCGCGCCCCTTCAGTCACTTGACTCACCTTATTTAGCCATCTCTCAACGGCTATTTCAAGGTCATTTAAACGGCTATTTTATTCCTTGAGAAACTTCTGGAATTTACATCCTCGACCCTTTCGCATTTGCATCCATTCGAATGTACAATCACCAAAAAATAGACATTCGTCAAAATCAGATAAACAATCTTTAGCCAGTATTAAAACACACATCTTAATTCCTTGTTTATTTTTCTAGACTTAATATTTCATTAGTTATAATGGAATGGACATACATCTTCGAACTTCTGTAAATATCATATACTATGCCCAAATGATTTTTCATGCACAGAAATCATAGTAGACATGAATATCTATCGTTAGATATATGATTCATCCATTTATGATGTATATCACTCATGCACGACTCTTTCGAATTTTTATCAACCAACATCAATTTATCATACTATGGTGTATATTTATTTTCTCGGAGCGTTAGAGAAATATGACAAGAAAATAAAATTGCATTATATTAGTTTTATGTTGCAAGAGAAAGAATTAAATATACACAGTATTTCATAGTTTCATTTCAAAATGTAAAGTTATTATAAAAATATTTAAGTATAGAGCTTAAAAGAAATACAGAAGCAAGGGCATCCGGGTCATCAAAACTGCCCAAAGGCCATTCAATTGCAACTTCACCTCCACGCGATAATGATTGGATAACTCCAACGAAGCTCTGCATTCGTCATGCTCTTTTGAGAGTTTAAAATCAAATGAAGATATCTCACGAAGTGCTTGTGACAGAATGATGAAACTTGCTACGTGTGATTATTTGACCTTGAAATGACATCTAATAACGCTAGGAAAGATTTCCGAAAAATGGCCTTGGATGACTTTGACCTTGAAATTGACAATTGAGTATCGCCCCAATTTCCATAAACAGAATATCTAGTCTAAAGGTCACGCCAGTTCCGAGTAATAACTGTTTCACAACAGGAAAATTAGCTGAAATGCCCTGTAGTATTATCCTATTGGAAGTCTGTGTATATTGTATTTAAGTGATTTTGCGATCATTATTGTGTTTAAACACTGATATTGACTTATAGTTTACTAAATTGAGTTCAATATTAACATTGACCGTTAAAAAGTTTCAATTCGTTACTGATTTTGATCATTTTGTTTTTTGTGTCTATTTAGAAATGTATCGTGTTACTGCTGGTTCTTCTCCAATTTCCCTTGAATTTATTCGATTTTCCGATGTTGAGGTTCAGGCCGATGAAGTAGCGCAAATAAACGATGAATATTAGGAACTAATTAACTATGCTGGCATCAAAATTTCAGTCTTTGATCTTTTACAGTATTTTATCGATGATTGCTGCATGTGAAGTGCATAATGTACTTGCTTGCATAAAATTGATTGATAATGAAAGCAATATAGATACTTATTTTTATCTGACATGGTACTCGCCAGTACTGATTGCATCCAGATCGTTTCCTTTTTTTACCAATAATATGATCTTTGAAATCTCCAACAAGAAGATTGTAAGATTTCCATAAGATGTGAGATTTTTATAATACGCTTAGAGAATATTAGTGGTTTTGTCTCAGTCTCTTCCACCTCTTGATCATGGTTTATCCTATCTTTTATATTATATATATTTTAGAGTTTCAGCATATTTCTTTTTTGGTAACTCATCGATATCAGGCACATTGAGCATATTACCCCAATTTGTCCCAGTTTGTCTGAACCGACGTCACTTTGGCATACCAATTAGCTGATGAAGGAGTTACCTTACAATACGTTTTTGTTTGCGATATTCTTCTTTCCTCTGTTTCTAGGTTGTACCGACTTGAAGGGCAAAGTGTTTATATGCACCTGATTGACATGTTCAGGTACATATTCCGTGGGGAACAACCTCTATTGAAAGGGGAGACAGATACCAAGGGTGAAGTCACCTCTACAGTTGAAGCTATGGGTAAAGCTACAAAGCTACCTGTAAGAAAGAGATTGAAGAGTGGCTTTCAAGGATTCTTGAGGCAGCTGAGGTTACGGATGAGGTAAATGTTGAGTTTGTGGTTGAAGAGGCTAAGATTATTATAGTGTATACTAGGGGTTCGGATGAACTATCCCTACATTGGCGCGTTTATTACTCAGCAACTATAAGTGCTAGAGACACCTGCTTAACGCCATGCGATAGAAAAAAATGTCAAAGTTTTGTATACCGCTACTTTGAAAAATGTCTGAATACAGGGTGTTTTTTGGCAAATTGTCAAATTCGAAAAAGTGTCACATTCTGCTGCACGTGATTTTTTTAATTTTTTATCAAGCCATAATAAACTTCCAAAAATGTTCTTTCTGACGATCTTATGCTAAACGTTTTCCGACAAACAGTTCTTGAGATATGCACGTTCAAAGGTAAAGAATTTTTCCATAGGAAAACAATGGGAATCAGTGCAAATCTGCAGTATGAAATCTATGAAAAGATTTTAGAACTTGCTGACTAACTGCGATATGCGTCATCGGTCAAAATTGTTTCCTTTTTGTTAGGATTTCGGTCAGAACAACCAGCGCCCCGTGAAAGCAATCCATATGTGGATCAGGGTAGGGAATTGGGACATTTTTTGGGTTTTAAATATTTTAAATTTTTTGAATTTTTTATTTTTATGATTTTTTTGTTTTGTTTGTTGTTTTGATTCCATACTGATTTTCAATATTCGTGAATTTTTGGAGATCTCAGATGGAAATTATGAGCTGAAAAACTCATCAAACGAACATTTCTGATCAATTCAGCATATCAGGTTTGATGAATGAGCCACTGGGCTCATTCACGCGTTTTTGCACTGATTCCCATTGTTTACCTTTGAACGTGCATATCTCAAGAACCGTTTGTCGGAAAACGTTTAGCATAAGATCGTCAGAAAGAACATTTTTGGAAGTTTATTATGGCTTGATAAAAAATCAAAAAAAATCACGTGCAGCAGAATGTGACACTTTTTCGAATTTGACAATTTACCAAAAAACACCCTGTATTCAGACATTTTTCAAAGTAGCGGTATACAAAACTTTGACATTTTTTCTATCGCATGGCGTTAAGCAGGTGACTCTAGCACTTATAGCTGCTGAGTAATAAACGCGCCAATGTAGGGATAGTTCATCCGAACACCTAGTAGAAAGTAGATTAATATTTATAAATTGGTAAGAGTAGTTATTCGGAATAAGAAATTATTCCTACCTGGTATATTTATTTGACAAAACTCTTTCCTCGATTGTAATATTGAGGCCAGTTTCTGTTTCACCATCCTCTTGAAAAAGTATAGAATAAAATAAGTGTGAATTAAATGAATCAAGGTGTATAGTAATGATGTTAAGTGAACAATGATCGATGGCAAAAAATAACTTACCATGAATCATCAAAAAACTAAAAAGAGTACTCAATGACAATATTTTCAAAAATAAAGTATTTTAAAGTGAATTCAATTAAAAATCAATTCTACAACTAAATTAAATGTTGAATTGTGTTACGTTTTATCCTTTTCAATCTATAGAAAACAGCTGTTTTGTTTGCTATGAAACAAAATGAAGACTTATCAGAGCGCTAATTTCGATTAATATCTTGGTGTCATTTCAAATACTTGAAATAACTCTCAATATTTCATTTATTTACTTTCTGTAAGACTAATTAGTTTTACAGAACTTGATTTGTGCAGAATAATGTATGCCCTAACACAAGCTCTCAATTGGATCAAAACTCAATTGAAATAGATACTGTGCCATCTAATCAAGAAGAGACTATGTAGTACAACGACACTGAAATGAAAGTGAGTTGCAACAATTTGGTATTATTAATTATTTCACTAATTTCAGTTTTTGTTCTATTTTATTTTGTCACTATTTCAGGAGGCGCATGTTATTGCAAATCTCTCCCCATTTGATATGATAGATATAAGCGAGGCAATAGATAAGATTAATAGAATTGCAGCTGAAGCTAAGCGAGCAAAGCTTCAAACGCGCTCTGCGATCGTTTGAGATTGTGACTTCGCAATCAAGCATTCAAATACATGGACTCAGTGGTCAAATTGAACCAAGAAAGGAAAAAAGCAACTTCGCAAGGCTTGAAATCTTTGATAAAGAACCTGTGATTCAGGATACTCCATGTGTTAAGGCAACCCCATTTGCGCCTAAAAAAGAAAATTAAATGTTATCAAATTAAAAACAGCTTTGTTAAAGAAGGAAGATAACGAACATCAATGGACATGTTCCAGTTTATCTATCCTCGATTTGCCTTGATTCGACTCTGTTTTATCAGTGAATAACAGCTAATTGATCCAGCTTTTCAGTGCAAATTTCGCGTATATACCAATGATACATATGGTATGACTGATATGGTGGATATCGATATCGTTAAGCGTCGTCAACATGCTCGCAGCAATGATTTTCTTGAGACAAATATGCATGATATTGGACCTATTAAGTTAAATATTATTGTAAACGTCCATTTTCATAGAATTAATATGCTTGAACTGATATCAGCTGACATTCCTGAAACGATGAAACTATTATTACCAGAATATAATATTGCTTTTGAATTGATGAGTGCTTCACATAAATCAAAGAGATCATCGATCAATATACAGGACGAGGAAGTGGTTTCATAATATTTGTAAGGTGAATTATTCGATACCTCAAAAAATTCCAGTATTTTTCCATAATCTTAAAAGTTATGACGGTCACCTTTTAATTGATGCAATAAAACATTTCAAGTGAAATGAAAAAAATTCTCTCATCAAAAGAACGTTACATTGGATGGTACGTTGACAATCTTGCTTTTCTTGACTCTTACGCATTCTTACCAAAGCAGGCAGTCTGGGACATTAAGCTCTAATTCGACTGATCAGGAGAAAGAAGAAATTCTCCGTCAAGAATGGCCGACAGAAAACTTGGGAAAAGCAATGAAAACATATGAGTATCTAATATATTTGGATAAGTTCACCTCCAATGACTGCTTTTGATTTTTCATTGAATGAGTCTAACATTACACAAGACATGTATGATCCTCTTGAACGAATCCCCCATCAATTCAAGTGTAAAATTTCAGTTGATCGATTGACAGATGTAACAATGCTTGCTACTGTTTATAAAAACTTATAGCAGCATCGCAGATTACGTCACTGATCCTCCACATTGCATGTTATGCCCTAGTCTTGCTCATGCTGCTGCTTTGACCATGAATAAGGAATCAGTAGAATTATTACTTGTAATTGAACTTGAAAAACAAGGATTGAAACTAGTAGCAACAAGTAAACAAGTTTGAACATTCTTAAACAAGAGAAAGGTACACTGTTCATTACTGCAATTTGGAATTATATATTGAACATGGGCTCAATGTTAAAAGAATTCATCGTGTTATTTTCTTCAGACAAATTCCTGGTTGGAGCCTTGTATCGAATTTTGTACAAGAAAAAGACAACAAGCTACAACAGAATGTGTTTCTTCATGATATAAATTATTTGTGAAAAGCATTTACGAAAAATACATGGAGGATAGAAGAAAGCATATTGAAGGTAAACTTGCGAGAAATGAAAGAGTTGCCGTTAAAAGGATAGCAAACCCCTTTGCTAGCAGGTTCAAGATTCTTGATGAAGAAAAATGCTGATTCAATCTAAACCTGAGCGTATTATATTGCTAATTGCTAATGCTCTTTCAAGCATTCGGTTGTGTTCATTTCCAGTTACTGTACTGTCAAAGAGATAGCGTCCAATATATCCTTGTGCGCTTATACCCATCCGAACAGTGGCATATTCTGTATGCAGCGGTCATTTAACTTGCTCGTAAGGGTCACTTGAACATCAGATTCTGTAGTTTTGCTTGTTTACTAAGCCATGCAGATAAACATGACTTTCGTCGGTAGACCAAATTTTTCGGGCCTATTTCATGATCATCAATCTCTTGTAAGATTTTTTGGTCAAATTCAATACTGCGCGTCTCAGCATGCTCCCTAAGCAACTTTACTACTGTTATTTTGTAAGCTTTGAACCGAAGATTTTCGTGCGAAATTCACTATACTGCTTGAACATTCACATTGAGCTCAGCGGCACATTTCCTGATGGTGGGTTTGTTTTTCTATGTCTTTTGTTATATGAAAGGTAATGAAAGCTTTCCATATTTTATATTCCTACCTAGTTTCCTGACTTGAGTATCACCATCCAGCCACCGTGTTGAATCAAAGTCTGACTCCAGTGTTCCCGTCCACCTTACCCGTCTCCTCTATTCTATTCTCTCGATTTGTATCCCCATATTATTGTCTTATTTTTTAACCTGTAATAATTGTAACTTCACCCTAATAAAACGCTTCAGACGCAATTCTCTCAGCCTTCTATCCTTACAGTTGGAGGTACTACCGAGTCCGTGGTGAAATCTTCCCCTGCTGCTTAGTTTGTCTGCCTGCCATCCAGTTAGCTGTTAGCGTTCTGCGTCTCGAGTTGCCTGTCAATAGTTAAACGTCTTTTCCTCGTCCTCTACAGTTCTGATTTGCTCTACGCCAGGAAACAGGGTAAGCTGCATTCTTGTTAAGCATGCTAATTTTCTTTAATCCCTATGCTAGGGCTACTCCCAATATTGGCGCGCCAGACATGAATAAGACTACTAGTACTGTATCCTACTCAACCATGCCTGTGACTATATCCCTTTTTGCTGGGGATGAGGAAAACGTTAACATTATAGATTGGTTTACCAACTTTGAATATACTGCTGAGGCTCAAGGATGGAGCCAAGACGATATGTTCAAAGCTCTTCCAGCTTACGTTTCACCTGCTCACTCAAGTTTCATTCTTTTGAGCAGAAACGGTTGCTTCTTTTTGATATAGTTGCTGTAACAACCTGTCCAACATTTATGTTCCAATGCGATGTCTAGTTGCTGATTCATTTGAGACTCGACTTTCATTTCTTTTCTCAGGTTATTAATTAGTAATTCATTATTCAAGACTATCAAGAAATAATTTTTAATTAATGTGTGAATTAGTTATTCGTTAAATTGTTGTGCATTTGTAGTGATATTAATAACTGTATCATTTACACCATTATTACTTGTTTCTTTTGCACTCAATTCAAAACTCTTTCATTCTCTTCAGATATTTTCTTGTTATTTTTCGTTTCTATGTTGATTGAAATTTGTAACGCTAACATTTGCAATGAATTAATTATCAATTATCAATCACATTATCAGCAAAATGAAACGATTGCACAGAAATACCAGTGTGTGCCTTTTTTTGTAGAGTTTAAGTCAAAACTGCGTCGGAGACAGAAATTCAAGCGAGTAGTGGGAAACCATACGCTTCTGGCACACTAGTACGTGTAAAGGCATTAAGAAAAGAAAGAGTTATGAGAAAGAGAAATTAACAATGAGCATGAGTCAAGCAGAGTAAACTTTTAAAGTTAATAATTTTTTTGCAAGTAAGGGAAAGGAAAAGTAAAAAAACATTATGCGGCCGGGGCCGATCTCGCGCGATTAAACATTTCTTTAATTTTGGTGAACTCGCGAAATAAATGATATCACTAATCTCGCGAAATAAATGAACTCAATTAACTCGCGAGATTAACGAATTTATTGTAATATCAAATTAATATATCACATTATTTCAATAGAATAAAAATCAATTTATTTGTAATATGGAGAGTGATAACAATACAATAAAAAAAGTTAGCAGAGAAACTTTTACACCAATTCGATTGAAAATATTTGGAAGTTTTGTATAGTATTACTTAGTTTCCTCTGAAGATGAAAGAAGTACAATACCAGACGGTCAAAATCCAAAAAGCAATACTTTTCAATGAATGTGAACTTTAATGTTCTTTCTTCAACAATAACAGAGTTTGAATAACACAATATGATGATAATCCACAGAAGATAATGTAAGCAATGCTATCTAAAAAGCTATAGTAACGATTAGAGAAGCATAAATCCTGTCAAAGTGTTTTTTACATTCATCTTAATACAATTAAGATGTACACAAAAAACGCTTTGACATGATTCTGCCTTTCATTAACACTTACTATTGCTTCTTTGATAGCATTGCTAACACTTTCGACCATGATTTGTCGTCATAGAGAGCTGCTAAACTATTATAAAAGTCGAAGAAAGAACAAAAAAGGATTCAATCATAGAAATAGTCACCTTTTGAATTTTGACCATCGAGTATTATACCCCATTATATATAGATATTATTAGCTAAGCTAATTTCAGCTAACTGTTAACGTTTTCACTAACCTCGCACCTGTCTTATAAAGTTTCTGAAGCAAAGTAAAAAACTTTACCCATTAACAACTAATGTGATATTTTACCGATTCCACTAAAAATGTATTGTGCATCTTCATGTTTGTTTTATTTGTTTTATTAATCATAAAATGTGTTTCCATTACAGTATAACATTAGTTGTAAAAATACAAAAAATAGTTATCTTTGATTTCTTGGGCTGATAAGCGTTTGGTTACATCGCTCTCAGCCATCAAATTCAAAATAATAGTGATTGTTTCATTTTGTAAATCAAATTCTAATGGGTAGCCAACAATCTGACTACCTAACATGTTTTCATCCTCAATATCTTCCCACGGCAAATCTTTATAAATTAAAGAGTAAAATGTTGCAGCTGCAGCCCAAACATCATATTTCATATCTCGCTGATACGTCAACCAATATTCAGGAGCACAGTAATCGCCCGTGTAGCAGCCATTATCACCACTTCTCACAGAAAACGCTGCACCAAAGTCAATCAATTTTAAAGCACCATCCCCATTTACAGTTAAATTATCAGGTTTTATGTCTCCATGAACAATACTTTTCCTTGCGAGAAAACTTAAAACATTAAGAATCTCACCTATCCATCGAAACAAATCATCATCTCCAAAATCGCTGCCATATCCACCAATCATGTTTTTCAGGCTTACTCCACAATTTTCCAAGTATATGTATATAAAGTTCTCATGTTCCTCAGAATGATGAAGCTTCACAATGTTTTCATGCAAACATTTTCTCAAAATTTCAACTTCACTATAAGCCTCATCTTTGCAAACAACTTTCAAAATAAGGCAATCTTCATTTTCAGCTGTATGCAATGAACTACCGAATGCAATTTTTACAAACGGAATTAAGGTGTAAAGCTGGTCTTGAAAAATTATTCTTTTTGTTTCGAATTGCTCAATTACATTGTTTTTCAAACAGTCTGATTCCTCAAAAAATTTATTAATAAGAATGAATTTTGCCTCAATTCTGTCCCATCTTCTTGTTATGTAAGTTTGGAATCTTTTAACGAATCTCTCAATCTTATCATTACCATAACAGAATTGCAACTGTTTCAATAGCGCTCGCATTCTCTCATAGTCCCTAATTTTCGTAACGTGTTCTAAAGAAGGCCAAGATTTGAAAAAGAGGAAAATGTTTGCACATATCCATGTGAAGTCATCTTCTGAAAATTTAGATGACTTATATTTTATATTTTTCAATGAGGAAATCGAGCGAGGTGGGAAGAGGATTGAATGTAAGTTGAAGACAGAAAGGAATCTTAATAAATCTAAATTACTTTTTTCTCGTAGGGTAAGTCCTGATAAATGAAATAAAGAATAGAAAAATAAATGAATAAATACAGGTTTAAATAAATGATGAGGCTTACCTTTCATTGAGAGCATTTTTGAATATTCTAAAGGTAATCCGTTTGATAAGTAATCCTGGCAAATTGACACAATGGTGTTTTTGATGTGAACAAGTTGGCTGGAGAAGTGGGATGAAATAACTGACTAATTGAACAAAATTGAAATATACTTTTAGATGATAAAAGAAAATTTTGGCGTTTGCACTAAACAAAACAACTGGTATAAACTGAATGTAATTTGACTATGATAGCAACGTGTTCAAAAAAGTGGTTCTTACTTCTCAAGTGAAAAAACTGGTTTCTTTGTTCTGTTAAAACAGGTTTTTTTCGACTTAAACAACTTTTCAAAAACTTGTCAAACTAGTTTTCAAAATGATTTCCGTAAATTCGTTAATCTCGCGAGTTAATTGAGTTCATTTATTTCGCGAGATCAGTGATATCATTTATCTCGCGAGTTCACCAAAATTAAAGAAATGTTTAATCGCGCGAGATCGGCCCCGGCCGCATAATGTTTTTTTACTTTGCCTTTCCCTTACTTGCAAAAAAATTATTAACTTTAAAAGTTTACTCTGCTTGACTCATGCTCATTGTTGATTTCTCTTTCTCATAACTCTTTCTTTTCTTCATGCCTTTACACGTACTAGTGTGCCAGAAGCGTATGGTTTCCCACTACTCAAGCGTCAGCAAAAAACAGATATTTTTTATTAGATACAAAAGACAAATTGTTTGTCATGCCTTCTCTTATTGAAACCTTCAGTTAAAAGATTCAAAAACTTTTGAAAATGAATTTTTTGGCTTTGAAAAAATTAAAAATGACCTTCAAATGACCTCTGAAGGGCATAGGAGAGATTTCCGAAAAATGATCTTGAATGACTGTCCTTGAAAAATAAAAATGAATGTCTCCCAAACTCACTATATCTGTTTCCTACATCAATAGCATGTCTGATTGCAAAGTTATGGCAATCAACATCAAACTAAGTAGCTGAATAGCCCTGTTTTTGTTAACTGTTGAAAAAAAGTTTGAATTTTTACAAATTGCAAATGAACAACTCTTTCTATCTTTCTTAAAAGGGAAGAGTGGGCACGTTGAAAAAAGTTGAAAATATGAGAAATAATGATAATTCAATGGTGACTTTTGAACCGGATTCCTCGATAACCACCAACTTGCGAATGAAAAGACTTGATAAGACAGGTCAAATCATTACAAAGAATTCTTGTACCAAGTTTGAAGAGAATCTGACTGGGCGAACTGTGGGGCTGCCTTTGTAAGCTCTACGAGAACAGCTTTAGGTACTTTGCTTCTTCCTACCGCCAATTTTAAGATGTTTGATGCGTCGGGTGTGAATTATTCGATTGTTGATTAAATGGATGATCAGATAAGATATCTTTTTCAATTATGGTTGAACAGTTGGGATTAAATCGTTCGTGTGATTCTGCAAAATCTGTGTCTATGAAAGCAAAAGGAACTTCTTGCCCACAAGCATAACAACAAAGTAGACTCTTGATCTACATACTTGTGCTTAATGAAGGCATAATGAGTCGACTTTGTGGCATTGCGTGATTAATTTTCAAGATAAGGCTTAGTTTGAAGGGACTTCTAAGTGAAGAGAAGAGTTAAAAATTGCATGAATTTCACCTAGCACGGGAGAGATATTTTTCGATTCGTCCATAAGTATAGAATATGAATGAATTATGAGTGCTAAGGAAAAAAGGGCGCATACAAAGAAGAATTAAGTGCAGATAAAGATAAGGATGCAATAGTTATCTTGGAGCTGCAAGATGGGAGAGAATAGACAAAAAGGAGTTAACGAGTTATAGTAAATGATAATGCCATTAGGGAATGTTGAGTGCGTGTATTTTGCTTCCATCAAAGGATAAAGTTGAAGATGAAGGAAAAATAGTTTCTCAATTTGTGTCACAAATGATTCTATGGTCAAGCATGATTCCAAGTTGAAACTGAATAGATTCAAAGGTTGGAGTAATAACTGATGAAGATGAAAATAAAAGAGATAAAAGGAGCTTCGTTTTACGTAATATTGTCATCAATGATAGAGAACTGAGAAGATCAATCTTACGATTAGTATGGAAAAATTGAGAGGCAATGAAAAGATGAGATAGATGAGAGAAGACCAGAAAAGAAAGAAGATGATGGAGAGGAAACTTGAATAGGGTGAGGTTAAAGGTTCTCATTGGTCTCATTGGTTCAAGCAGCTTCTCATTGGTCCATAAACCAATTAAAGTAAATGTAGCGAAACTCAATTTGGTTACCCACTGTTGATTGTTGACATGCAACCAAGAGAATTTTTTCCCCGTTTTCCCCTTTCATCCTCATCTTCATCTTCATCTCTCGTGTTCTATTTCTTCATTTGCAGTATTTTCCACAATTCAATTGCACTCTCAAGGTAGCAACCTTGTTTTTCGTATCTCTACTTATCCAATGCTAGTCTTTAATAACTTAATCAGATCCAAGTTGACTTGAATTAATTTACTGTGATTTATAACTTTTTTGCTGTTGGCTTATCATTTAATGTCAACCATTGTTTTTATCTTGTTTCATCATCATCCTCCATGTATCGGTTTCCGGGTTTACTGAGCAAACAATAATAAGAGGTGTGGTTGACAGAGACAAATGAAATTGACAATGAAATGAGTAGAAAAAAAGTTGAAATCAGATAATCACAGAACACATTAACCATAATGGAAACGAAAAAGGTTCATTTCTTATTTTTGCTTCTACGTTTTCATTTTTCTATTATTATCATTATTATTACTATTTCGGGTCATCATCGTCTTTACAATATGATGACAATGATTTTATCCAATTGTTTAACTTTTATTATTGCTGAGTTTTTGTATCGTAAATCAATCAAACAAGCTGGACAAAAACACTAATTCAAAGCAGCCCAATCTATTAGTATAAAGGACAGAAAGTTTATCATTTAATCAAACTTAACACAAGTTGCACTTACCTATCATTTGGTTTATTGTTATATTAATGCATTTAATAATGATACTCGTTTCAAGAGTAGCAACAATTATCTGTCATTTTCAATGCTACTCTTGACCATCTCAACAATTATTTCGTCTCTGACTTTTTCTCAACTTTTTCTCTCATTGTATTGAGAATCCGATTATCGTCAAAACAGTTTTATCAAACCTAGAATTCAAAGAAAAAGTACTTTTTTACATTCAATCGTCATCGGCGTTTTGATTCTTAAAACGCATTCCATCGCAACAAGATCGTCTATAAATTACTGTGAAGCCTTGCAAAGTTTTTTAAAAACCTTTTTTGTTCTTCAAAGGCACGATAGATTTGCATTTATAATTAAATTTTTGATCATCCATCAACAAGTATAAAGTGGTGAAATTTAAAAATTCATTTTGTTCATTTTCATTTTCATTCAAATTTATTTTATACTTCAATTGTAATTTTTTCGAGTTTGAAGTTGAATAGTGAAATAAAACAATTTATATTGAGCTGTTGATTGATTCAGTTGGTTAAATTGATTAAAAAGTAAAAAAGTGCAACAAATTTTCATCATAAGTAACTTATTTCGATAATTCAGTAACTGAATGAGTCTGTTGTGTTACACTTTTGAATTAAAATGAAACAAATTCATTAACTTTTATTAAAAAATAACAAATGCTGCTTTTACTTTGACGTAGACTTGAATGTTTTATTTTATTTTATTTTTCTTCTTCATTCTGTTTAAGTTTCAACTGAACAATGTTTAACATTGCACAGTTTGTTAATCTTTCACAAGAAAATCCCAAAAGATTTTTCTTTTGACAAAATGAGAAGAAAAGTGAAGTTGACTGGAGAAAGAGCAGACAATGAGAATGATGCAAATGAAGAAGATTGATAATATTACAGTATCCAGGTAATAATGATTGTTATAAATTAAATGCAAATCAGTCTTTGGTCATCCCAATGGTATTCAAGTTAAAATGTGCAAAAAAGTGTTGAGCTAATTTGAGTAAATGTTTCCATTGAAAGTTATTAACATGCAAAACTTGAGTTTTTCCAATTTTGTAACTTTTCTCTTTACTCTAATTTCCCTTCTATTGTTCACTCTTGTTATCAAATTTGTAAATGTATTAAAATGTTTCACTTTCTACATTTACCTTTACTTTTTGCATTCCTTTTCTTTCAGCTTTTCCAACAGTTTAGTAAAATGTAGCAATTTTATACTTCTTTTTATCGTCATCAAATCAACATAATTGTAATGATGAAAAAAATGGGTTCATTTGAAAAGGTAAAAGTAAAGGTGAAAAAAGTTGAGAGGTGAGAATTTTAATAATAAATAAAGATTGAAATGTAGATAGTAAAGTAACTTGTAAGCATGTTCAAACTTGGGAATTGAAATTGAATATAAAAATATTCAGTTAACAAGTGTTAATATTAAAGTAGCTCTACTTTTCATGGTTTACTTTCCAGAGAAAGCAATTTGAGAGCACCATTACAGCATTATTGTAACCAATCTTCAATCTCTTGTCAAGAAACATCTGCGAGTTGAACATACAAGAAAAATTTTTCTCGAGTTTTCGGAATCATTGAGACTGAAGAAAAGCAAAGAAACGCATTTTCAGTTTTCATGTTTATCTGAACCGAAGCTATTTAAACCTGGCAGCAAATCTAGTCACGAATAATTGCGATTCAAGCACTTTTTCAATCTCGTGCAACGATTTCGTTAATCTAATTTTTCTCAGCAACAAATTTCCCAAAATGAACGGAAGATGTGGTTGCTGAAAAAATGCTCTTCAATTTTATATTTTATTCTTAACACAATTATGCAAAAAAGTGTCGGAACAAAAACCGTAGAATCGCAAATAAATTGCAAGTCATTACACGTCATTGAATTTTTGCTGTTCCGCTTCTTGTTCCTTGGGTCATTCATGCATCAAATTAGCAGCTTTTCTTGTTGACTCTGTCTAGCCTAGTGAATGAACTGTCCTCAAGCAACTGGGTTGCAATGCATTAGAATGGTTACAATTTTCGTGTTATAATTGCAATCTTTTGAGTTTGGACCAAAAATCTCAACGATGATTGCCTCGAAAATCTGAGCTCAGTAGCCATGAAATGGAAAAGAAAGATGAACCATTGAGTAATGTACAAACCTAAGAATGGTTCCATTTTTCTTCTGTTGAAGATAATGATGAAAATGATGAAGCAAAGGATAAAAGGATAAAGTGGAAAAGTAAGAGAGTAACTAGTGGGCTACTTCAAGAGCCATTTAATTCAATTTGATGAATGATCCAAGTGATGCATTTGGATTCACAAGAGACTCTTTATGGGCAGTATAAGCAAAAGAATTGCCCACTGATTGAAAGGCACACATTCACATACTACGAAAGGGGAAAAAAGAGACTGGTCCATTATATCACATTTTAGGTTCTCTTTTTGCCCTCTCTTCTTGTACATCGCCTTTATTCCTATCATCATCAGCATAATCATCATTATCATCATCATGACCACCACCAAACAATGATCTTCTCTCTTTACTTTAAGATGCAATTGTTAACGGATATTTGCACGCGTCAACTTAAATGGTATTAACAGAGTGAAACTTCCGTTCCCTCGAGCTCACATCAACATTGTACATTTACGCTCCTTGTTTCTCATGTTTAACATCATTTGTAGCTTTACCAACTTTTTTTTTGATTCAAACGATCCAAAACTTTTTGCTTCATAACTTGCCTTTGATTTATTTTTATTATCACTTAACGAGAAAACTTTCATCTTTTTGCTTCTTTTTCCTTTATTTCCCATTTTTACGATTATCAACTTTGATTGATTTGTTTGCTTTTTAACCTTAGCCTTTGCCTCTTTCTCGGTCAAACATTTGCCCATAATAACAGTGAGTTGAGCACTTGGTACTTGTTAATACATTATATCGTTTACCCAGCAACAAAAAACACAAATAACAATATTATAAGCTCAAGTATAAAAATTGCAACATTTAATTCAGATGAGTAAACATGTTTGCGCTTCACAAGACTTGCATCAAGCTAAAATGGATCAAAGTATTATTGTTATTTTTCAGTTGCAAGTTACTATCAATGGAACAACATGAAACAAGGTTATTATGTTGCTTTATTTCGACTATTTTTTTTCCTCAGAACTTTTCATGATTTTCTTCTTCAAATTTCCTTTTGACACAGATAATGGAATCAAAGTATAAAGTCAACAAGCAATAATCAAAAGTTGAACTCAATCATTATCAATATTTTTGGCAAAAATTGAAAAATTACTATTGCTTTGCATGATAAAATTGATTCCCAAAGGTTGCAATTACTGGCATTTGCTAATATGCAAACTGAATTTTTTTCATGATTTGATGAGCACAACATCGACAAGTTACAAGTTAATAAGCAAATGTATCTAAATTTTTTGACGTAAATGATTTAATTTGAGCATTTTCATTTAGAAATTCAATTCAAGTTGAAATTTGACTTTCTTTTTCCATGTTTTCCCAATGTTTTTGGTTAATTGGATTTTTCATTTTACCATCAAAAACTAATATGCATGGGTTGCTATCAACATGAACTTTGCATGCTCAAATTGGTAAACGGTTTAATCTGTTTCAGGGCTAAAAGAAAAGGTAAAATAAACTCTTCTCCATTCGCGTCTTTTGTTCATTAACAATGAGTGAAAAAAAAACTTTTAAATTAATGAAGCTCATCAAAAAGGTGAGAAATGATGAACAATCTCAAAGGTAATGTTGATTGGAAGAGAGCACTAAATGAATATACAAATGGTGATTAGCGTTACAATTAACGTAAACAGAGTAAAGAGAAAATTTTTCAATTTTAATTAAAGTCTAATACGAGTGGAGTAAAGCGAAAAAAACCGAGATTTGGTTAATTGATGATCTCAAACTAAACACATTGTACTTGTAAGACAGAGCTATAAATTATCACCTTCCGTTGTGTTGGCAATGTCAAAATTGAGAGCCTCGAGAGAAGAAAAGAAAAGAAACAATTCAAAGTGATGAAGATAAAGAATAAGACAAAAAAGCAAAGAAGATGAGGAGAAAAAAAAAGAATGATGGAAAAAGATGAACAAAATAATTATATTAGATAATGAAGAGAACAAGAATAAAAGTAAAGAGTGTTGAACAATGCTGTTGATGAATGAAGTTGATAAACAGGTGAATCCAGTCTATTCAATAGGCTGAGTAAGTAGCAAATTATTGCTCGAGTTTATCTGATTTTCATTTCACCCGTAATCCTGATGGCAATGCAACTTATTTCTTTGCCTTTGCCTTTTCCAAAAAGAGATAAAGTGGAAGGAAAATCCGTTGATCGTTTAAATGATGGATGAAAATGAACAAAAGTTTTTGCCAAACAAAAGCATACAGTTACATGAAAGTTAATCCAATTTTTACAAGCCAATTAATCGTTTCATTCAAAGAGTATTGCATGTGTTTTTTGCCTTGTTTTTGGGGTGAACCGCGTTGTTGGTTCAATCAACAGCTTCAAAAATGAATTTTTTTTCTTTCTCTCTCTCTCTCTCTCTCTCTCTTCATTTTTCCCTTTCCTCTTCATTCAACTCTTTAAACTTAACAGTATCCTTCTGTAGCATCTTAATCATCATCATCATCAACACCACCAAGAAGGAAGAAAAGAAAAAAGATGATTCAACAGTTTTTCACTGTTTCAGCTCTAATGGATCAATAGCTATTCAATCAAGCGTCAAATTAATTTGTGATTGCAGATAATTTGTATCGAGTGCTTAACATCATTCTCCACATTTTCATCTTCATCCGCATCTTCTGTTGCTCTCTCTACTCTTCTCTGCCTCTTCAACATTTTCATTCTTTCCTTGTTTCTCTTTTTTTTCGCCTTGCTTCATCTTCCTCATCTTCTTTTTTTTCCTGATGATCATCATTCTCTTAATGAAGTTAAATGAAATTCTTGATGCAATAATGAAACAAACATGAATTGAAACTGTTAAAGCAGCAACAAAACAGAATAGTTTACTAATGTTGATTGTGTCAATTGAATTTGCACATTTGAACACTTCTAATCAAACAATTATCATTTGAACCGAAACTTCGTGGTCACATTTAACCCAAAATTGATTTAGATTAAAGTAGATGAAACTTGTGATGATTAATAGTAAATTCAAGAAGATAATCAAGTTGCAATCAAATATTGATAAACATTTGATAATGGAATCAGAAGTGAAAAGAGATTTCTCTTTTTCTCTTCCTCCCTTTACTCCACATTCCCTGGCAATGTCCTCTTGAAACATTAAAAGATCAATCCAATAATTTCGCAAGTTTACAAGTTTATAAGATTACAAGATTCAATTTTCAACTTCATTATAACCATAACAACATTTTGCTGCAATTAAACTCCCAGCAACTTTCTTCCTTCATTTGTCTTCTAGTTTCCATTTCAATTAATGTTGATTATCTGCTTTTTTGCACTCTTTTCCAGTCTCTAGTCTCATTTCAATTTACTTGAAAACTTTTGATTCTTTGCTTTTTTTCTCTTCTCTTTCTGTTGCTACTTTGTGTTTACAAATCATTAAAAGTAAATACATATGCGTAAGTTATACACACTCCAAGTTGAATACTAATGATGATAATAAACTGATGAGGTATTAACTTATCTTGCAAATTAGCTCTTCTTTTTCTTGTTTTACACCATTGTTTACTGATGCTGCTAATGATACAAGGAAAGATGCTTTACAACTAAAACTCGAGTCTAGTTCGGGTGAGAATTTTACTGTTTTTTTTCTCTTCGTTTCTCTTCTTGATTCAAACAATAATCACAATTCATCGTGCTCAGTAATTCATGGTAACCATAGCGCTGAAATGTCAACAGTTTTTTTCTCTCCTCTTGCATTATTTGCAAGCTTTTAGATGATCTATCAAATGTTGCAAGGAAAAAAGTCAAGAGAAACAAAAAAGCAAAATAAAAAGTTAAAATGTAACAAACTGTTTCGAGTAATTGCAAATGGGAATTAAGAGCAAGACGAAAGGTGATGAGGAGAAAATAAGATAACAAGAGTTTTACTCTTTTTTTTGTGTTCAGTTCACTGAGTAAAAAGAAGAACAATATTTGTACATAAGTTTTGCAACTCGTTTTTTTTGTTGCACCTTACAGACAATGGAATAATGATGATGAGCATGATGATGGTTGATGCAACCTGAGACAGTTGAACAGTTTCTTTTCTTGTTATCAAATGATTACAAGTTGAATATAAACTTTTAATACAAATGAATGATTAGGTTAACAATTGTAAATGTCTTGGAGTGAAAATTGATTTTCAAAATTAAATCGCCTTCTGGGAGTTTTTTTCTCACTGGGAATGTGGTAATGAGTAAAGAAGATGGAAAAATTATTCACTTGTAATCATTAATTTATACTCATCAGCATTTTCCATTTCTTTCAATTTCTGTGAATAAACTTTGCAATTTGCTCCATGATAATACAGATGTTTTGCAGCAAGAAAATTGTTCTCACTCTTCACATCTTTGCCTTTGGTTTTTTGATTAAGAAGGAATGAGGTAAATGGACCAAAATTACCTGCAGGTAAAAATGATCGTTTACTTATTCTCATTTAGAAAGTTTTCCGCCCCAAGATACAATACAATGTTCTAATTTTGTTTCAAATTTCATGGAAATTCAGATGCACCATGCAATTCCCTTTTACTCATTTGCACTTAACAGCACAATTAGGTTTTGTAATTGTACTAAAATAGAATCATTTGTCGCCCAAATTCTGCATTCATTTATTCCAAGCAATTTTATTGTAATGAACGTTACATTAAGGATATAAAGACATTTCATTGATGATCAAAATGCATTGTCCAGCTTCAGTTTCTTTCCATTGCGTATTTTGTCAAGTGAAATTACACTGACGATGAAATTGGTCGTTATCACTGGAAAACAAGTGTTTTTTCAACTTTTTTTTCAGTCTTGTAATCAATTGCCAGACAAGATTGTAACATAAAAAATCTAAACAAGCAAGTTGACCATTAGAAGAGATGCTGAAAAAAGAACAAAAAACTGTTCTAATCTGGAGTTGGGCAAGAATAGAAACATTACAACTCCTTTCAACCCCTTGTGCAAGTTTAGTTTCAACATTAGTTGGAATGAGAGGAAAATACAGCTTGTGTGGATATCAACTGTTATTAGCAACTTTTCTTATCTTTTCATGTCTTTCCATGTTTTTTTTATTCTGGATAACCTTTGTTATAACTATTAGAGGAATACTTTTTTTTCTTTGCTCAACTCTTTATTTTTCTTGGAAATTATCCTTTTCTCTTACCTCTTTTTCATTTGCACCAATTCATCGTACCTTTCCTTTTTTTTCTTTTTAGCCCCTTTTCCTTCTTTCTTTTCTTTATATCATTGCAAGAAAGCAAAAAGAGATAAATCTTTTTTCCTTCTTTTTGCAGAACGAATCACAAATATATTTTTTATGTTATTTATACCAACATTGCTTTTACTTTTCTCCATCCTTGATTCCACTTTATTAGATGAATCAAGTTATACCTCAAACCAATGGCTATTTGTCTAATTTACCAACTTATCATGCTTTATCAAATTTACCTCACAACCTGATCGATACTATACCTTTCACTGTACACTTCTTGGCCAATATGATTTGGTAGTGTGTTAAAGGTAAAGATAATAATGATACGGGCTAAATGTAAACAATATTTAGGCCGCATCATTCCAAATTTGTTGCGCTACTTGAATTTCTCTACATTTTCAAGACCCATTTCATCTGGTTTGAATAAATTCTTCCAATAAGCCTGTAATAGAGCAAATCTGATTCAGATTCGAAGAAGCAAAGAAGTGGCCGAAAGTTGGTTCTTTCAAAACAATTTTTTGACAAGCTGACAACATAACTTTGGCAGTGTGCTATAAGATAACTCAAAGGTACTTTTAATTCATTTTTGGGAATAAAGAGGCTGGCAAATTGAGCCAGAATAGGTTGAATCGCTCACGAATCAACCCCTCATGCACCATTGTATGCAATGCCCATACTAGGCTCGTAATTTCTATTGTCTCTCGACACTTCTTCATTATAAATTTTCTGTTTTGGCATGAATAGATGTAATAATATACACCACAATCCACAATCATACTCTTAATTCTCTTTCTCCATCTCTCTATGTGATTATGAAATAGATTTTAATTGTTTTAAGAAATATTAGTTGTGCCAAAACATAAGCATCAACTTCACAGAACGGAAACGGAAACAATCCCAACCCTTTTCGCTCGCTTGATTTCACGCTTGGCTGCATTCACGTTTGAATAATTTAACGGTTGACCTTGACACCGTCATTTGATATCTATTAATGCTTAAATGATTCTTACGGTCACTATGACTTTAATGCTTGAATGATTCTCTTATGTGTACAGTTGACCGTTTGATTCACTAAATCATCACTTGTTCAAGGCTGAACCTGAATGAAAAAAGGGAAACCAACGTTTCCCTTCTGGAATTAACAAGCTGAAATTGTAAAGGTCAGAGTGATAAAGTTCAGTAATTCTCAATGCATGCAATAGTTTATGTATCATTATTAATATCAGCTTTAATCATAATTTTAATATTCGAAGAATACTTTTATATTGTTGTTAACATTTTATCATCACAGGACCTTGAAAAAAGGATTCCTTTAGCTTCAAGAGTGCAAAAGTTTAACGCTGATGTGATTGCAGAAGAAAGTAACTGTTACTTACTATTTGAATCCGGTAAAATAATTGTTACAGGTTTCAAAAGATTAAATGCAGTGACAAAATTCATAAAGTCACGTTTTTCAAAGTGTGAAATTAGTTAAAATTGTGAATATGACGTCGGTTACTCATATTCGAGGTAAAATCGGTATGACAGGTCTTTCTTATGAACCGGAAATCTAGTCTGCACATTTCGTTAGAAGAAAAAACTCTGTATTGTGTACTACGCTTCTGGGAAAATAATTTTTACTCATGAAAAACGCATAATGAGTTTCGGGAGCATATCGAAAATTCAAGGAGAAGACCATTATAAAAAGGACTGTTGATGATCAACGTCCGTTTGATGTCCACTTTAAATTGGCACTCTCTTAATGGTGTCAAAATCAACGACCTCCGTCTAACCCTATCATAGTAACATATGGTAATGATAAAATTGTTTGTAGTCGTTTCTTCAGATTCTGCTCTATCGTACGACACCAAGAAAATGAATCTTTGACCTTAAACACTCTTTGCACTAAGACACTTTGCTTTTCTCATAATATTTCAATTGAACATTTATCAAATGTTCAAGTTCTTATTTTTTCTCATGCATGACACTTTTTACTCAGCGCATGATACCAAAACATTGTACAAATGGTCGTCTATAGTACGACACCGTGAAAATGCGAACGTTATTTGAAATAAATTGTGAATGAATATGTAAAAAATGCTTTTGTTTTCAAAAGTTAAAACCAATCATCAAAATACAATCAGCGTGAACGATTATCGATCTGTAATCTATCAAATCGAGTAATCGAATTTTTAAAAGGAATCGTAATCAGATCGTAAGTTCAATAGCACTGCTCTCAAAGATCCATCTTTCGAGTAATCGATCTTTTCCTGCCATCCCTAATTAATAACAATTTTTTCTTCGATTTTATAATCAATAATTACATAATACAATAAGACAAATAAAACGCGTTGACGCAAATAGTATCATAAATAATAGCGTCTATTTGCGTCAACGCTTTTTATTACTTTACAACTGTATTCACACAAATGGAGAATATTTTTGAAATTAAATTCTTTGACCTCTTTGAATATACTTTTTGACGAATTTACGTTCTCGCCTAATATTTAGCGAGGATATAAGTTTGCTAAGCGATATGAATCGCATAAAGAACTCGTTTTCATTAGCAAATATAGAAACTTGCAAAAACACGCTTAATCACAGATAGATCAAAATTCAGATAAAACAGCTGAATTCAATTACAGTTTATGAGGAGAAACTTCTTTTGCCAATTTCTCGTTCTTTGAATATTATCAGCTAAACGTTCAGAGATTAAGAAAAAATTTCAACTGTTGAGCGAATGTTCATTTCAAAATGATTTCTATAAAAACTTTTATCATCTTCGCATATTTTAATTGTATAAATACTGTTCATTGAGCATTATTTGAACAAGTCTATGAGAAGTGTTATGTGTAAAATATGCAAATACTGATAGATAAGCAGTGCTGTTTTTTTATGTTGCGTATAAATTAAAGATTCCCATTAAATGAGGAAAATTTTATTATCACCGATAACTTATTCTAATGAGTTAAATTGTTGAATTTCTCCTCGTATCACTTTTCTCTTGTTATTATCTTGAATTTCCAAGCTAATCTTTAGCAAGCAACAATCTAAATCTTATCAGATTTATAGTGATACTCTGTTTTACATACTGATATGCTTTTTCATAAATGCAGCTTCAAAGGGAAGAAAAAGGTTGATAAGGAAGAAAAAAGTTTATTGTTATAATGTTACATCTACAATAGTTATTTCTGATGATTATGATGATGATGATGATGATGATAATGATGATAATGATGATTTTGTTTTGTGGAGTAAAGTGCATTAGAGTCAAAAGTAGAAAAGCTGAAATCAAAATAAAGAAAATGAAAAAGATGAACAATTCAAACTGTTTATACAATGAAGTCAATTCAATCGACTGTTGCAGTTTGTTTTAAATGAATCAATTCGATTGAAAATTTAAATTTGAAAGAAATTTAAAGAAACAAAAAAAGGTAAAAGTGATGCTAATAGAGATTGAAAACAGCTCATCAACTGATGAGGAAACTTTATGAATGTTTCTTCGAATGTTTACTTTGTGGATGCGATCGAATTGGAAGACTCAAGATCAAGAGTTTGCTTCAATTTAGCAATGGCTACTGTTTCATGGATAATTGGTTTTGCTGAAAATGAGAAGTTTCCTTCAAAATTCAAGCAAGTTGTTAGCATAATCTTGGACATTCAACAAATTGGCTTTTCCATTCTGATTCATCATTGAATTCAAAATTGATTACATTTTTTCACTTTTTTGCTCATTCAACCATATCATGCTATTCTGATGTTTTCATTAATCTTTTATAATGTGAAGAAAAGTGAATGATAAAGAAAGAAATGAAATCTTTTGGAGTAAATAAAAAAAAATCCTTTGGCTGATTGTTGAATAAAAAACAAACAAAATACCGAAAAAGTTAGTAACCAGATTTATTGATGCGTAAAAATAAAAGTATTGTTAGACTCATGAAAAGTTGTCCATGATTTTTGCATCAATGAAGCTGAACACTTCAATTCACCTTAACCCATTGTATAACGTCAAGTCCACACACACACAACAACAACTACACTTGACCGAGACAAATATTGTATCACAATGTGGGAGCAAGAAGAGTAAACCAATGATAAAACTAGTGAGGTGTTTAATGACAAAGATGTCAATGTTATTGAAAATACTCTTCTACATGTTTGACAAAAAAAAGAGATAAATTTAGACAGCAAACATGCCGAATGTGGAACAAGGTTTCAAGTATAAAAAAAACTCAAAGGGTTGATCATGTCAAAGATGGTTCTTAATATAGAATTAGCAACATCTGCGTCTTCAATTGTTTTACTCGAGTGAAACTGTGCAACAACTTATCAAATTGGAAGATAATAGTTTATAGCTTCAGTTGCTAGGAGAAAAAAATCAAGAGTTTGTTTTTTGCCATTAAACAAACTACTCTGTTTCAAAACTTTGATAACTCCAAAATTTTGTTTCCAAATGAATAAGCTTTTTCACACTGTAACCAAGCTGATAGATGGCAGTCATTCAGACTAAATTCAATTCGAAATTTCAAATTTGGAAAAACCCAAAAACCGAAACTTTCCGAAACTTTTTGACCAAAAATTTGAAGCACAAAAGGCTTGACAAAAATTCATATCCGACCCATTAGACCATTTCCAGTCCAAAAAGTTACAAATTTTCTTATCACCTGGGAAACTTTCCTATTAAGACTCACTTCTGACTCTTGAATACGCAAAAATTTGAACGTAAATATATTTCGTTATTTAAATCCGTTTTAATGTTCCTTTTCAATTAATTGTTCCGAGTTAGCTTCAATTCAGAAAGATGAACAATTTTCTCATTATAAATGAGTGACACTTTTATCCTGCCCAGTCTGTTATCACAAAGATAATCAATAGCGTTAGTAATTGTTGCCCATTCCAAGCCAATAAGATGAAACATTAACCAATTGTACATAATGTGCATAATAACAGGCGTTGAATGCAATTTTATCTAAAAAGTAAACTTTTCCAGCCTTTATCTTCACTGATCCCTACTCATTCAATTGGAAACAACTATCATTTTCAACCCTGAAAACAGGGCTGTAAAGTAAATAGATAAAGGGGGAAAAGAAAGAAAAAGAAGAAGAAGCAAATCAGAATGTTGAACCCAGAATTTACGGACAGATGAATATTAAAGCATTTTCAATTTATTTAGAAGAAAAGTGGAGGCAAAATTGGCCATTCAAGAGAAGAGGAAATGCATTCTCTTCATTTAATTACGTGATTTAAATTTAATTGGATAATTTAACTTGTTTTTCCATTTGTCTATTATCATGAGAAACACTTGATATACAAGCAATGAAACAAGAGAACTCAGAATGAAGGGAAAAAAAAGAAAAACAGTTTAAACACAGAATACGGATTAATTGTCATTTATCGATTAAAACATTTTTTTTACACTTTCGTTTCATTGTTCATTAAGTTTTTTTATCCATCTTATTACTCTAACCATCATCAAAAATGGATCATTACTGTGATATAATGTAATACAAAAGTACTGATTAAAAGTATTTACTTTAGGCCCTGTTTTGCTCTCTTTTCCGATGCTTTTGTTCTTGTTTGCGTTAATACTAATTCAAGTGACTCGAATGGAATGAAATTTATCAGAGAATAATGATGTTTTGCAAGTTTCCATTTTACCTTTCTTTCTTTCGCTCTTTCTCCCTCTTCTTCCAATAATAATGATATGACAATTTGTTCCCAATTAGCTTAGAGTATTCTTGTGGATAATTGATTCAATTGTCCTTCATAAAAAGTCTTTTTATGTATTCTTCTTCTTCTTCTTCTTCTCATCTTCTTTTCTTTGCTTCCAATTTTTTCCTCGTCGTTCCATTGATGATATTGTTCAAATAGAGTAATACAGCCACTTGATGATTCTTATCCAGAAAATGTATCTCATCGGTATAAAGAGTAAAATGAAACTAGGAAAAAGAGGGGAAAAAAGTATTTCATGAATAAGTCGATCATCACAAGTATTTTAGTCTACAAAAAGTTGCAATCTTGAAATGTTGGTGACAGAAAAGGAAAGAGAAAAGGATCGAAAAAACTGGTAAAAGATGATAATAAGCATGCTGATGGTAATGATAACGAGATGGATAGTTAAGAGTAAAAGTCGAGTTGAGAAGGGAAAATAAGGTGAAATTCTTTTGAGCCATGAAAAACACTGAGCTCATTTTCTTTTGCCTTTTTTACTCTTTTTTCTCTACTTTGTTTTCTCTCTCATCCGCTCATCATTTCCTCGTGGATTTACGAGACACATGATATTGGTCTAACAGGACTACTTCACTCTCAGTCACGTGCCTAAATCATCTGTACTTTTCACCATAAATATCATCAAGTTTTGTTTCCAACAATAATAATGCCATTATTTTTACGAGTTCAACATGGATAAAGGTAAATAGACAAAAAAAGAAGGTAAAAAAGGTTGACTTTTTTTTCTGTTGGCAAAAGGTTGAAACGTTTTATTTATACATAAATACAATTTCATTCACATCAGCTTCAAATTTCATTCAACAAATAATTTCATTGCATCCAAAAACATTGACGATGAAAAGTTATTATCTTTTTCTCTGTCGAGTTTCACTTTTTTTTCTCATCATCATTAATACAATGAATCGTCATTTTGCACCATTGAACATTTAATCTTACCTTTTCAATCATTATATACCAAGTTGACAAATCCTTCCATTAAAAAGAAAATATTATTCATTTTTTGTTCTCTTCTTCTGTTCTCCAATAATCTTTTGAAACCTGAATCGTGGCTTCCATTGAAATACAAGTTTAGTCAAATCACGAAGAAATGGTCAGAAAAGAAATGTCAAATGAACATTAGCATGTAATGATATACAATTGACTGAGAGTGATAATGGTAAAGAATAGTAAAAATTTCATCAAATTATTTTTTCGACTTTTACATTTCTTCTTCAATCAATTCATTTTGCAATTTTTCTCGCAGCTTTAATTTGTCAGTAAATTGTCACCTGCTTAAACTTTTCATGTCAATCTTTATAATATCTGTCAAAAATTTATAAATGCTTTCATCTCTTCAGTTTTTCTCGTTTCTCGTTTTCGGTGCTTTGAAATGCCTCTTTGTCTTTGGAACCAACAATACTTTTATTGAGTTTCTTGGAATGATTCAAGCAAATCATTTGTTTTCAAATGATCAGTCAAATTGATTTCGATTTCTCTTCAATTCATTTGGGCTGATTTATTAATGATTTTTGTAGCAAACTGACCAAATGCAATAATAATGAAGATAATAATCATTCTAATGGCAATAACAATAATTGCAAGGTGAAGTTGAAATTAATTTGCGTCTCAAAAGGGAATAAAAAAGGGATATTCTCTCTTGCGTTTGCACCTTATCCATTCATTTCATCATCCAAATAACAGGGCGACGAGTTGAATCAAAATGAAACAATCAATGTGAATAAAGTTTTGCTGGAAAAGCGGTGAATGTCCTTTCATATCTTTTCGATGAAAATCCATATAAACTTGTCATTTCAAAGTATCATCACATTCTATTCTATTCTATCACATCATATTCTTTGCTTTTCGAAACTTTAAATACTCACTCAATTATATCGAGATTATTATTAACATCTAAGCTGGTCGATTAATTTTCTAAAATATCAACGTTTTTCTCAGAAGTTCATTTGCACCGGAAACTCTATTAAAGTGAACTTTTTGTGTATATTATTAGTATCTTCACAATTGTATTTGGTATATTAGAAACCAAGTAAATCTTCACACTTCTCTATGCTAATTTTCAGTAGAATATACATTTGATTCCTTAATAAGTTCTGCTGCTATTCCAACCTGTAATATTTTTTACTCGTCTTCTCTATTGTTATTTCTTATTATATTTTTATTTTTTGATTACTAAATAATATGATTACTTAGTAAATGCTCTGCAATCATCTAATGACTAGACTGTGTATGCAAACATACTAGCTATCGTAAGGCTTCGATTTTCGATTAATTGCAGTGAAATTTCTTTTTTCTTAAGTAAACTTTGTATTTTATTGAATAGCATGATTGGAGGGTTATATGGTCGCCTTTGTGTTAGCGATCGGTTATTTCAATCGAACCTAAATCCAAAGACATATGAATATGACAAAAGTTTAAGACTTATTTGCTAAACAAAAACATAGAAACCGCAAAACTTCAATTTAAACGTTATTCAAAAGATTTCGAAAATAAAATTTTTGTGCTTTTGAGTTCCCCTTTATACTTTAGCACTTTAGTACTTTCAATGTACTTTCGAGCAGTCTAACACAGTGCCATCCAACCCGATTCGACCCAGTCTTTATGAAAGATATTATTTTCATTCCGTTTTGACAAGGTTTTGCATTCGAAAGTTAGATTTTGATCATCCACAATTGCTCATCATTGAGTAGAAATTAATCTCTAAAGAATTTCATTAGTTGATTGCAAAATGAAAATCTAGTCATAAAAATAGTGAACCTTTCTCCCATCAAGTCAATGTTATTTATTGATAATCTATGCACATAATTAATATAATTAAAGGGTTCTCATATTCAATTTTCTATCCAAACTTATTTGCATTCGAAGATAATATTGGTACAGCAAATTGTTGCTTATAACTATAATTGCGATTTTTACATTCATCTGAAAATCTTGTTAATGCTAAAGAGTACTTGAGCTTTTATTTCATTATGAACCAGCAAAAAGCAGAGATGATTATTAAATCGTTACGAAGTTGCAGTAAACTAGTTCCCTTTGAAGGTGAGATCGATTTCAATTTAAACGATAGAACATGTTTTTAAGACAGAAAGATGCTCGACTGCAGTCGAAGTTCAAACCGACAACTAGAGTTGAATCCAAACTTATGTCATACTGTAAGAATGATCCCAAAATGATCTTGTCAATTTGAAGCATATAATCAAACTTGAAAAAATCACGGCGATAGCTTTCAACCAATATTCATTTCATATTCAATTTTCTTATGAATAACTCTTACCATGAAGCATGATAAAACAAATCAATAACACGCTAAATCGAAAAATTTCTGAAATTGACTTTTATCATCGGGGTGATGAAATATGGCAGCTATAAAAAGTAGAAAACAATGAAAAAGTAAACGAAAAATGCAAGAGAAACATGTTTCTATTCTGTGTCCAATTTATTGGAAGTTATTTTTCCAACTATTTCTCCTCAATGGTCATTATAAGCGTTTAAATCATATTTTACCTGTGTACTTATGCTCTATTGTTTCGATGAATGATGTTTACTACTGGTTCACGTTGAATGGCTGATAATAAACTGTATAATAACTGTATAATAACTGCACAATATCATCTTTATCTTCTTTTGCCCCTCCATTTCTACTCCATTCTTCATTCCAACTGATGTTCATTGAACAACTTCAGCGTTTTCCATTGTTGATCTTGTTGCTGGCATATTTGCGTATTCTAAATCAATAACATCGAAAAAGAAGAATAGGTGAATGAATCAAAAAGGCAAACTAAATTAAACGGTATTTACTCTGTTATTAGTTAGTGTATTATTAATAAGGAAACGATGGAAAAGCAAAAGAAGAAAAGGAAAATAATGTAATATTCGAGTGAAATAATTATTCTGATAAAAACCAATTGAGATGTTAAGTATCAATAATTTCACTTGAAACATAATATATATTACATTGTCTTCCCTTTAGTTATTTTTTCATGAAATTTTTTTCCTTCTTTTTTCTTCTCCTTTCATCAGTCATCGTTTTTTTCATCTCTACTCAATGAAATCCTTTATCATCATCATTATCATTCCCTTTTAGCTTTCTTTCATCTCTACTGCTTATGTACACACGCAATTACACACCCGAAAGCACATTTAGCTAATATGAGTTTAGAAGGAAAGATGGAGAGAAAGAAGAAGGAGAAGGAAAATGAAAGACAAGGTAAAAGATATTCTGTATAATATTGAAAAGATGAAGATGTAGACACATTGGAACAAGTAAAGGGGAAAATGTACATTATGCAGGAATGAAGAAAAAGGGAGGAGAAGAAACAAGATAAATTTTTATTGAAGGAGTTGAAAGGAGAAGCGTGGAATCATTTGAGATAATCTTTTACAATTAAAGTTTATATTATGTATTACATTGTTATGAACATTCTTTTTCTTCTCATTTTTTTGCCTTCTTCTTTCGTTTTTCTTCGTTTTTTCTTGCTTTTTTCTTACTCTTGTTTAATGATATCAGAAGATCCAGGTAATTACAGTAAAGTACAGACAAGTGAAACAAGAAATGCGAAGTAAAAAACAAAACTGTAATAAAAAGCCAAAATAGTGGAAGCCTCCATGAATTATAAGAATTAGTAAGAAGCGCAAAGTATGGCAAGTAAGAAAGATGAGTTGAATTGTGGGTGAACTTTAAGTTTGGTGGAAAAGGAATTAGGGGGAGGGAAAAATGAGCACAAAAAGCAATATATTCTTTATATAATTCTTTTATTTTTGCATTTTTCTTCTCAATTTTGATAATGAGTAACAATAAGATGCTTCAAGTTATAATGAGAATTATAATTATTATGCTGCTTTCATGGTGATGGTTGACAAAATATAGTTTTCAATATGAATCTACATTCCAATGGAGTGCGAAAGGGACCCAATTCAACCAAAATCATCCTTTCTCACATTTTATAAAATGTTATTTAATGAAAGAAGACATTGAAAGAATAGTTTTTATCCAAAAATAAGCTCTGAAAACGTTTCTGCTTGGCCATGATCTGGACCGAAAGTGTAACTGTTTTTTGGTCATATCTTGTGAATTATAGATGAAATATGGCTGAAATTTAGGGTGATGGTGGATTATTAGGACAAATATATATCGTAGAAAAATAAACTCTCTAAAGCATTTCGTTCTTTAGCTTATAAGGATAGACCAATTTCCGCTTCACGATGGATAATGAAAATAGGTCACACTCTAGAATATTTTTTAATAGATCAGAATGCTATATTCATGGTATAATAATATTCATTATATTCATTCATAAGGTCAAATGCATGTTTGCCCTTGAACGACCTTGAACAACCTTGAAAGTCATTTGAAGGTCAAATGCATGTTTGCCCTTGAACGACCTTGAACAACCTTGAAAGTCATTTGAAGGTCAAATGAGATTTGCCCTTGAACGACCTTGAACGACCTTGAAAGTTATTTGAAGGTCAAATGAGGTTTGCCCTTGAACGACCTTGAACGACCTTGAAAGTCATTTGAAGGTCAAATGCATGTTTGCCCTTGAACGACCTTGAACAACCTTGAAAGTCATTTGAAGGTCAAATGCATGTTTGCCCTTGAACGACCTTGAACAACCTTGAAACCTTGAACGACCTTGAAAGTCATTTGAAGGTCAAATGCATGTTTTTGAAATAACTCTGCAACCCTTGGTGTTAGAATACTTTGAGATGTATCATTGGATAAGAAATTTTGTTTGAATTTTTTATATACTAAGGTCAAGGTCATTCAAGGTCATTTTTCGGGAATTTTACCTATGACCTTCAGAGGTCAACTGAAATCATTTTATGCATTATTGACGCATAAAAATTATCCACACAAAATTTCATCTGTCAAAAGCATTTGGTTCATGAGTTTTTCCCGTTTTCATGTTCAATAACTCAAGCATTTGGAGGCCATTCCCAGGTTCTTCTTACCCCAACCACTTATCAAAAGTCTCATCCAAAAGATTCCTGACCCTAACTGCATAATGAGCAAGTGTTCCATCTTGTTGAAAGATGAAGTGACTTGCCCAATCTTCTCATATCTGTGACTGTCTCTTATCTCTTATCTTATCCTAACTGCATCCATGATCACCTGACCTAACTGCATGGGACTTTTATCTGTGTGGGCGGCTTAAAGACAAAGTTTTCGCCAGAGATCCCAAAACAATGGAAGATTTAAAATCTTTCATTTTTGCAAATTTCAGGAGCTACCTCAAGATGAGATTGCCACTGCCTGCAGGTCTGTGGAGCTTCGCTGTGGAGCTTGTGTCGCGCTTGAGGGCAAACAATTGAAGCTCCATAAGGACTTCAAGTAAGAAGCCAAAAAAAACCCCAGAGGCGAAGCAGCTTTTCAGTACCCTCTGGGAGGTCAGTAAAATCCATCTCCTTCTCCACGTGGTACTGACTGGGTAATTCAAACGGAGCTCTGGTTATCTTTGAACGTTTTTAGTTGAATCGTGAAAATCAAATGCTTGAGTTATTGAACATGAAAACGGGAAAAACTCATGAACCAAATGCTTTTGACAGATGAAATTTTGTGTGGATAATTTTTATGCGTCAATTATGCGTAAAATGATTTCATTTGACCTCTGAAGGTCATAGGTAAAATTCCCGAAAAATGACCTTGAATGACCTTGACCTTAGTATCCAAAAAATTCTAACAAAATTTCGTATCCAATGATACATCTCAAAGTATTCTAGCACCAAGGGTTGCAGAGTTATTTTAAAAACAAAACTGTTTTTTTAGCGCTAACGCCCTGTACTTCTCTTTGCAATTAGTCTCTGTATAGGCAGCTTAATCAGCTGCATCATGAAGTGGTTTCAAGGTCAAAAGAAGCAAAAGCCGACAAGCGACCTTGGATGACCTTGCACTTGAAACTTATTGCTCTTCAATCGTCTCATGTACATACGGTAAGTATCAACACTCTATGACCTTTGGTGCGTGAGTTATGACTGCAAACAGGCGTAAAAGCAAAAAATCCCGGTATTTCATTTATTATTCCAACATACAAATGTTAATCAATATAGTTGGGTTAGAAAATGCTGAAATTGAAAAAAATAATTTAGCCAAGGATAGATGAGATAGCACAGAAAAACCACCTTTGCGTCATCAGCTCAAATAATAGTTATTTCTTTGCTAACAAGCCAATCTTGCAAAAATTTGCTTTTTTTCATTGAACATTTTCATTCAGCACATTTTTAATTCCCTCTTGAAAGTAACATTTATTGCAGAGTAGATTGACCAAGATGAAAAATGTGATTCAAAAAGATACAAGAGAATGGGATAATGTATTAAGCTAAAGACTAAAGCAAGCTGCGGAAGCAAAAAACCAATGATTGTTGAGAAAAGTTATGAGCTACACCATTGAAACATTAAGTGGAACAACAATAATAAAGTAATTTAAGTTAAGACGGTAAAAAGCAAGAAAAGAAGCTGCAAAATACAGAGAGTAAATTTTGTATCAAAAGACGGGACAAAATAGTGAAGCAAAAAGTTAACTGAAAATAAAAACAATGTTTCGAGATTTACTCTTGACATTTTTGCCAACGAAAAAAAGCTCGAGAGAGAAAAAGTGAGATCAAGAAAATGGTAGAGATGAAAAAAGATATCTCTTGAGAATCTTTTTGCGTCTAACCAATCATAATGTAAAAAGATCGTTGATCACTTAGAGTATCATGATGATTATGAGAATCAGAATTTTTCTTCCTTTTATCTGATTCAACTGAGCCAAACAATTTGTCATCGTATGTCTGTCTCTAGAGATTTACAGTCTTAATCACAATTATGATTGCAAAGCTTATCATCTTTTTTTGCAACTTTTATTATTACCATTATTATTATTATTATTATTATTATTATTATTATTATTATTTCAAGAATAATCACAACACATGAGATGATCTTGAGAAATGAAGAATTGAATGAATGAGAAGAGGGAGAAAACTGAAAACAAAAAGCAAAATGAGGATAAAAAGGGATGAAGAATGATGATGATTGAGATGAAGAGAGCAACAACCAAAACAAGAAAATAAGAAGCGTGATATTGCATATACGCCCAATTATAAGGATAATCATTAAGTCTATCAGTCATTTTTTGTTTTCATTCTCTTGTTTCTCTTTTTTTCTCTCTTTTTGCTTTCGCTGCTTTAGACACAAAGACAATGTTCAAGATTTTTCAACATCAATTTATTATCATGAAAAAAGTACGTTCAAGGATAACAATGATGATGTAGAGAATAAGATGAAAAAACTCGGGATAATGCTGGTATCAATGAATTTTTACTGCAATTTCTTTTCTTTTTTTTGTGCGGCGAAAAATTCTGCTTTATTTTTCCTGCAACCAATTCATATTTTATTGTGCTCTTGTGGGAGACGAAAAGGCTTATGAATGACTGGGAATGAGAATATGATGAAACAACGAAATTGACGATAGTTTTATGTAAATTGTCATAATTTGTTGTTCAACTCAACTTGCAACATAATTAATGAACTTTTTCTTCTTCTCTTCAGTTCTTTCAATTCTTGATTATTTAAGCATTGTTTGCATTCTCCGTTTGTCTTCGGAGCTTCACAGGAGCAATATATCTGTCAACATTTTCATGTCTTAAATACTTAATCATGCTGTGATTTTAATTTCTACTTTATTCGATCCTCATACGGTTGATGAAGATTAATAATCGATCAGAGTTTTGATTTCAATTTTAGTAACAAATTATGAATAGTATGTATAACATTTCATGTACACGCTCTGTGCAAAATGATTGATGCAGTAAAGTTGAGACTTGAAAAAAAGTTATCAACACTGAAATTACTCATTTTGCACTCTTATCAATTTCGGAATCACATATCATCTTAAAATGGCAGTAAAACAAAACGAATCTGATAAAAAAGAAAAATTTATTTTTGCATTTTTCTCAAACCTTTTATTTCTAAGTTTCGATGATTGATCGGTGATTCCATAGGTTAACTTGCAGCTTATCACTTCACTTTTACTTACATCAATAGACATTTTGGTAAAAATATGTTAGCAATCTCAAAAGAATACAAAATCTTTAAGTTTGAAAGTTTTGAAATTAAACTGAAAACTTCGAATTTGATAAACAGTTGAAATGTCCAAAATGCTGGGAGGGAATTTTCGGACTGTGGGAAGAACAGATGCGGTTTCATTATCGATGAAGATTTCAGTTACATTCTGACTTTTACTATTTGATTGAATTTTTGTCTTGACTTTATTCTAGTTAAGATAGTTTATTGTTTGCATGTTTCAGAATGTCCAATATTGCATTCCATTCATCTTGATGGGAATTCCATTTCATTTTGTTCCAACATGTGGCAACTGGACTTTTTTCACAGAAATTCAAGTCAAAGTTTAATCAAATCAGATGGCCACAATTGGGTGAACAAATTGATTTGATGATTTTGCACAACAATTCAGTTTGACAATCAGAGAAATCATTTTTTACTTTTTCTACTTTTTTACAATTGAAAACATGAATAATGATGGAATGCTTGTAAGATATTAATCCATTATTTTAGTGGCAAGAATGATGGAAAAGTAGACTTCTTCGAGCTAAAACTCAGCTTTTTATATGCATTTCACTTCCAAATTACGTTAATAATTTTTTTGTCTTTTCTTGCTCAATCATGTTCCAATATATTAAATTGATTAATCACATTGAATGTATTTGAAATGAATATGAAATGATGATCAATCTTAGTCAAACATTTTATTTTGCTGTTGAAAATATTACTTGTCAAATGAACTTTTTTCATAAACCATTATAATGATAAACAAAAGGGAAAAATGCTCTCTCAAAAAAATAATCAGTTCTTATCATTTACCAAATAAATCATTTCAATGTTGAACACTGTAAAACAATGGCAGCATTACGATAATTTGAAAAATGAACTTAATCGACGAGACACGGGTATGAGAACTTTGAGTGTATAGAGTTTTTCACTTTAAAATCAATGATTTTACTGTGCAAGTTCAGATGTGATTGACTGAAGCAATCGGAGTTGTTTGCTTTTTTTGCTATCCATGCATTGGTTATTAAAAGCATAATTGTAAATTTGTGACAGATTAAAGCTCTTTTCTGTAACCTTTAAAGACGATTTAAAACTTTGATTGCCGAGTTTTTGTACAAATTTACATTTTCTCAAGTGCATGCATAATGTATGAAAAAGAATGAAACAGTTTCCAAAGAAGATTCATTGAACAAAGTCTGATATGTAAATAAGGAAAAGTGAAATGGTAAAGAGGAATCATGAACAGTTTCGACCTTAAGTGGAAACTCTTCTAACTTGATGATAATTTGATAAAAAATTTAGGTGCAAACAAGATAATAAATGATAAAAAAAGAAATAATCAAATACAAAGTTGGCTATTCAGATACATTAGCCATGGCCAACTTATCATTCCCTGTGTATCCACTTATTCTGTGTGATTACAACTTAATTTGAACGGGAAAAGAGTAAATGGAATTAATAACCACAGCATAAACAGAAAAGAATTAAGAGAGTTGGAACAGTGTCTAGTGGCAGAATCTTCCAAAAATAGTTTGATTAAGGCTTGACTAAGGAAGAAAGATTTGCTAAATGAAAAATATTGTGACAGTTCTGCGCCAAACTCATTTGCGTCTAAAAAGTAACCATAAATTTTCCATCATCAATTGACTATCTTTGGACTTTTATTCTGCTTAATTGAATGCAACCTTTTCTAATGCACAAAATTATTTTATTATACAGAAGATAATTTAAACTGTTCATCTCATTGCTGGCTTAACAACCGTGAATTGATACCAATTTATACAATTGCCTGTTCCAATGCATTTGTGTTTCTATCTACAACAGTTGCTTACAACATTTTAACATTTCACTTACCAATACAATGTGCTCTCCTGGTTCAACTTGTATGTTATCAGTATCTAACCAGGGAATTAAGATGCTTGAAAATTGAATGAATGCAAACTGATATGATGATGATAATGATGATGAGTAGAGAGGTGAGGTGAGGAGGTAAGGACGAGTAGAGGTAAAATTTTCTTGTTAATGTGAATTAAGGAAAATTAATTGTGCAAGATAAACGAGTTGGAATGAAAGGTTTAATCGTGATTGTGAAAGAGGAGAGAGAAGGAAGAAAGTCTGTGAAAAAGGTGGAATCAATGGAGTGAACTATTATAAAGATGATAATGATAATGGTAACGATGATGAGTGGGAAGTAGTGAAAGAAAAGTGGTAACCTAATGAAAATGTGCCATGAAAATGTTGAAGAGTTGCAGAACAGGGTAAAACGAAAGTTGACATGAAACGAGATAAGGGTACAAAAAGTTGAGAGAAACTGAGAAAAGAGTTGGAAATGAGGTGAGAAAATTGGGAAAGAAGGTGATTTAATTTATTTTTATCTGTGCGTAATTTTGCCAAACATTTACAAAGTCGAGTTGGAAAGAAATCTCGATAAGGCAAATTTTGTCTGAAAGTTTTTCAAAATCAGTCTGAGAGAGTTCCAAAGAGCACAAAGATATAATCCATGCAATGTTGCCTGAAAACCGAAATTTAGACAATCCTTAACAACTATCATAACTTATCTCCATCATCTTCGTAAAACTTAATGCATAAATGACCTTTTTTAGACCTGTTATGTCATCATAAGCGATAGTCGAAAAATAGTCAAATCATAGCAAGATTATATTTGCGAGATTCAACTAGAGAAAATTTAGCGAAACTTGAAAGGAAAGCCGAGTGATAGTCAATAGGTGTAGCGAAAATTAGCTGGCATGAACTGTAGAAGGAGACAAAGAAAATTGAAGAGCGACGAGAGAGAAAATTGTTAAGGAATGATAAGAAATGAGTAAGAATACCTTTCATTTCATCATTCATCTGATAACCTTGTTTTTCTAGCTTCGATGCTTATTCAATTTCATTCACTAACTTTTTGCTTCCAGGTTATTGGCTTTCAATAGAACCGTAAAATGATGGGCTTTATTTGAACTCCAACAACAGGGAATGAATTGTGGGAGTAAAAATAGTGAAATAGTCAAGGGAGGTTAAATAGAGCTGGGAGTGCAAAAGTGGGAGGGAAAGGTTGATTACTAATAAAAGTTAAGAGGCAGAAATAAGGTAAGAAGTGGAAGGGAAAGAATGCACCAAATTGATGGCAAGAATGATTATTGACAAAATTAGAACAGGGTCAAGAAAGCGAAAAAGAAAAGAACGAGACGAACAAACAGATAGAATTCTGAACATAAAGTTAACATCTTGTTCTTCATCTCATTTCTTCTTGTCCAATTCAACTTGTTTTCATTGTTTATCCTCTTTCTTTTTTATCTTGCTTTTCTTGTTATTTTTTCTTGCTCGATAACTTGAATGAACATTTCAATGTGTATTAGTTAATACTATTGATATCGGTCTATTTGAGGTGAAACTTGATTCCCTTTGTTTGAGAGAAAGAAACGAGAAAGAAAGAAGAACAAAAAGAGGAGAAAATTTTACAAGAAAAGTTGATGTAATAAGATAATTGCTTTAATTAAATGAGACTTGGGTTAATTGGGCTATTTGATGAGAAAAGAGCATTCATGGAAGTATATTGTCGATGGTTAGAGGAGAGAAAAAAGACGAATAGTAAAGAGAAGAAAGAAATAAATGAGAAGTTGGAATATTATTGAGAAGGAAACTGGGAAGAAAGAAGAGCAGAAAAAAAGTAAGAAGAAGAACAACAAATGAAGAAAAGATAAAAAGAAAAGGAATACAAATCAAGTGAGTTGATAGGGAATGGGTTATAACGTTATGCATCCAATTAATCCCTTTGATTGGTCATAAATAAACTTAACTGAAAATAAGTCTGCATCAATTGATCTCAACATTTTACTGGTTCTATTACTTTTAACATGTTAATTGAGCTTCTTCCAGCAAACTTTCTCTTACCTCTTCTCTTCATTCAACTATTATCTTATAAACATTTGCCTCATCTTTTATTATTTGACTTTTTATTCTTTCCTCTCAACTTTTATTCCATCCACTGGCTCTCACTGAACCTTTAAACCTGTGAATATGCAATAACAATAAAAGTATTCAGTTTGAAATTTTATCTCTATTTATTATATGCTCTTGGATGTTGTAGAAGGCGATTCACTTTTTTTTGCTTTAAAGGCGATTGCAAGTAGCATCATGCAAGAATAAATTCAAGATTTAAATAATGATTGAAACGTCAAATATTGCATTCTCCATTCAAACTCCAATTTTAACCTTCAAATTTATGAACAATTTTCTTGTAATGCAATATTCAATTTGCATTAAAACTGTCGAAATTATTGACTTCTCCTGTCCAATGGAATCGCGTTTTAGATTTTGCAGCAATTGGTTTGTTCCATCTTTTGTCGATCTAAGGAATCAGAAATTTTGTTTCAATTTTCTCAGTGCATGTAAAAAAAGTGTTCAAAGTTGAAAATTTTCTGTTTAAAATCAATTGATTATTCCTTTATTAAATTTGAAGGGTTCCAAGTTGAACCTTGAGCTTTGAACTTTTGTAAAAAAAAAGATTTTAATATTCAATTTTATTCATTTTTTTCGACAACATTTTGCTATCATGTCTTAAACTTACAACCCTTTCAATAATTCCTTGATTATACAAAAATTCAATCCATCAAACTCATCAAAATTCATGATTCCTAGAACGACTTTGCATATTACAAGATATTGTATTAGACTGAAGAATCTTTGGGATGAATAGAGTCTGTTAAAAGGATAAACAAATGCTTTTGTGTTCAATCAAAGATGGGCAACTTTAAGCTAAATTGAATAAAATGTTTCAAGTTAATGAAACAAAATTGCAGTTCAGTTCAACTTGAATGGAAAGCTGAAGTTGCACAGAAAAGAAAAAGAAGTTGTTCAGATGCAGATTTCCATGGGTGCATCAAATTTAAGAAAAGGATCGCGAAAAAATTGAATGAAAAACAGATGATTATGTTCATTCTTGCTTTACTGTTAAACTTGAAAACTAAACAAGGAAAATAATGATTGTCCAATAAAAGATATTTACTTTGATCAATCGTCTATGACCACTCTATTTTATCGATTTGTATCCTGCAACTTTCCACCATTAAATCATTTTCTTTTTTGCCCTATTTGAATACATATTTGCATCTTTTCAAATTACATTTGCTCTTGATGCTTCAACTTGCATGAAACTCTAAAAGAAATACAAGAAAAAAAGTTAATTCTCCTATTCCTATTCATTTCCATTCATGCTCTGTTTCTCTTTTTGTTTACTTTTCTACTCTCAATTCCAAGAAATTGTTAGCAAATTTAATGATGACAAATGAAAAGTTATCGTTTTCAAATTGATTCTTTTGTGTTACAACTTTCACCTTTTTCTTTGACTTCAATCAAAAGTTGATTTTATCTGAATGAATGTAACCATGAAAAAAGTGTAGTCTAACTTCAGAAAAAGAAGTTGATCCGATTTCATGAGAGGTCAAAAATAAACCGATTCAATCAGATTTTTTCTGCAACTTTCAACATGAAGATTAAGTTTAACCTAATAGCCCGAAGAAAAGACTTGAAACGAAAAAGAAAAATTCTCAAGAGGTGCTGATTTTCTTCTTCGTACCCATTAGTTTGTCAGAGTAAATATTTTCTGGTTATAAATTGATGAGGAGAGAAATGGTCAAACGTACATTGTTAAGACTTTATAAGCTAGGTTAAGCAAGTATTAATAAGTTTGCACAGCCAAATACGTAATGAAATAAAATGCATTTTTACCTAGATTTACCTGAACATTCCTCGCAACAAAACTTGAAAACATTTGTTGATTTATTGAATCTAAATAAGCATCGCGAGACAAATCACAATTATTAAAATAAAAGTAACTATTTGTTTTGCGATTGTATCTAGTTGATAGCCTAAACTGATTCAAATTCTCATCGATAGATGGAATAACGTGAACATTCGTTCAACAGTTAGTAGTTTGCATTGCATGAAACTGGACTATGGTCTCACCGAGTTAATCTTTTGAAAATCAAATACCGGCAACTTAGGAAATTAAACAAACTCGGTTGCATCTTTATATTCCATAACTATTAGTTCAGTCAGGGATTTCTCGCTGTCATATGGAAGTTGAAAAGTCCATGAACATGTTGCCATGAAAGGTCTTGATTTGAATCTCTGATTCGTGGAAATAAGAAAAGGCAAAGTGTTGGCTCTGCAATACTAGTTTGCAGCATCTCGAAGTTTTTGCCTATTTTTTGGGAAATTTAGTCTTGAACGCAAGATAATGAGAAAAATAGTGAATGTATAAGTTGAAGCAAGCTAACAAAATATCGATTTTGCACAGATGATAGCATCACTTTCAATCAACTTTGCAATCGAAATAAAGACAGTTTGTATGACAGAGGCAGCTTGATATCTTCCAATCCAATCACCCTTCATTCCATTGAATACATGATACTTGAAGCTAGTGAAATTCACTGCATCATTACTATCACTATATAAATTGCATCTAAATTAAATTACAACAAAATTGCAACAGAAAAGATTCTTTCAGTCTTCAAGTTTCTGCAACCAAACCTCAAGCAAACAATGAAGTCGGTCCAGCTAATTCAACTGACAATTGTTTCAACCAAACTTACTAAGATCAACGATATGAGTCGAACCAGTCTGTCAATTGCTCAGACAAACTCCAACAGCCTCAAGTCCGCTTAAACAAATTTCATCGAAGCAAATGAAGCCAAAGTGAATAAATTGAGTTTCAACTTTAGTAAAAAGCGAACCATTGCGGACTGGCCATTGAAGCAAATAGTCATGAATATTGCAGTATTGATCATGAAAACTTTGTAATTTTGTATCCAAAACATGAATACAGCTCAGAAAATCAGCATTCGAAAGAGAAATAAATTGAAACAAAATGATGTTAATAAATTGAATTGAAAATCATTTTTGACAGGAAACTTTTTTCTTGCTCGGAAAAGGAATAAAGCAATATCATTCGATAAAATTAATGTTATCAACTTTATTCAATGACACTAGCGTTTAGTTAGATAATCGTTCAAACCTTTAAACTAATTCAATAGACTTTTAGAGATGATATAATAACTCATGAAGTAATAAAAAGTATTGTAAAAGTTGATATTTTTTCTCTTTCTCGGTCAATAGCGAACTCTTGGCGTTTTTAGAATAATTGCATTTGCGGTAAATTTATTATCCAAATTCTTTTCAACCTTTTTATGTTCAACTTTTTATGTTCAGTTCAATGAAATTGTTTGTCAAGTTCAGGTTTTTTTTCTCTACTTGCAACTTGTACAGATATAATGATGAAATAATAAGTAAACTAACATTATGTCAAAATCGATGGTTTTTATCATTTCTCAATATGATTGATATACCCAAATGAATCGAGGTAAAAGTTTTATGAAAAAAAAATTTACATTCTTTCACTTAATGTTGGTCAGTAAGCATGATAAAAGGGGAAAATAATCTATTTCTACTTTTTTTACTTTTGAATTCGAAATATTTTCTCTATTGCTTTAACCTTACTGAATGATGATGATTAATGTTTAATATTCGCTATATTGATGGTAGAATGTCTTTAATCTTTTTTACTCTTCATCATTTTACTGCTTCTTCCTATTTCGTGCATTGAAACATTGTAACTTTTTTGCTCTTGGAAACTCTTTGGAACCAGAATATTGAATCATTTGGCGAGTGAAACATTCAAAGAAGAAGGCTGAAAACATTTGCAATCATCAATACATTCATGCACTAAAGATGCCAAGAATTACAAGGAAGAGCAAAAATTCAGTCAATGTGTTTGATTATCGATCGGTATTTCCTTTAATAATAATAGCAGAACTTTATTATCTAATAAAAGAAGCAAATTCAGATTGAAGACAGCATCAATAAGAGTGTTATAAGACGCCAAGAGAGCTAAATATCAAAGCGAATCGAATTGCAAATTCACATTTCTTCTACCGCTAATAGCTATTTTCCACACAGCGTAAGTCGATCAAACTTCAAAGTGTACAGCATTTGCATGCCCTTACTGACACAAAGTTTTATCGAGTCATATTCAATCTGAAGCGCCGACGATGTCGAGTTTAACTTTAATATATTTGCTGCAAAATACAGATCTTAGCTATAAGTTTCATTTCATGAGTTTTACTTTTAGTATCAATTCGTATTTTGATTCAAGTTTTATTGTGCGAAATTCGGTTTCGATGTATTTGCATATCTATCAACTAAAATGGTTTCAATGTTATACTTTAGCCGAATAGTTGAATGCTTGTTGTACATTTCTGGGAATCTTGTTTGTAACCTTTTTCTTTGCTGAGAGAAGAAAGTATAAGACGATTGAAACCTTGGTTTCAAAGCAAATTGCAAAGCAATTTTATGCATTCATCTGACGAATGGAAAATTGTGAATCAAAACAAATGAAATCAATTTTTATTGTGAAATTGCCATTAAATGTTGCATTTTGTTCAAGATTTGAATGTGAAATGGATTGAGATGAATGTTAGTTTTGCATTTATTGTATGAATAAAAAAGGGAAATGGATTGAGATTAGGGTTTAAGTGAAACAAAATAAAGGGCATCATTTGAAGGATTTACAAATGGCTAAAGTGATTAGGTGATGCAGAATAGAGAGAAATGAGGTAAAGACATGTTGAAAGGATAAACATTACTCGGAGTGAATTTATTGTTTTCATCTTTTTTTTCTCTTCTCTTTTTCACTATCCTTCTCTTCACTATCTTCTCTCTCTTTTCTCATCATTTTCTTTTCATTTTCTGTTAGTGTGATTTTCCTTTTCAACATTTCAGCTTTTCTATCTGTTTCTTAATCACACAGAATCTTATTTTTTAGCTCTTCTTCCAACTCGATTGAAACGTTCAGAGGAAAAGAAGGCAGAATGCTATTAGGAAACAAACAGTTGTTGATGATTTGCTTGAACAGAACGTGGCTGGACTCATGATTTATACTATCATCATCATCATTATTATTATATTGAGGCAAATGTACAAGGAGACAAAGTCTCAGTGGAAATAAGTGATTCACTGAAAGAGCCGAGTAAAAAGCAGATGAGATATGAGCATGCATCGGGATGAATTCATTCAAACTGAAATGACCATGTATTATTTTTATATTTTTACTATTCTTTTCCTCTTCTTGTTTCTTCTTTCTCTCATCATTCCATTTCTCATTCCCTTGGAAAAACAGAAAATAATCAAAAAATTTCAAATCCTCTGTGAACTGACATGTTCATGGTGTTGAACGTTATAAGATGATGATGATAATGATGCTTTCAAACGAAACATTGAGAGAGAAAATAAACGAAAAGAAAATATGTTGTAACGCACAGAAAGAGAGAGAGAGCAAGAGAGAGAAAGAAAAAGATGGAGCAATGATGAAGATGATGTAAAATGGGAAAAGAAATAAACACACATCATCATCATGTGTGCTATTTATCATCTTTTGATTCCATCATAATCATATTCCATTGCAAAATTTGACCGCTATAAAGTTTATTTTCTGTTTTCCTTTTCTTTAAACTCTTCTCTCTCTCTCTTCCTCATCATTATCATTTTCTCTCTTCATCGTTCCATCTTTGACTCTATCATCATCATGTTGATCTTTTTTCTCTTTTAAATTCTTTCTCCATTCTTTTCTTTCAATCTCTTTCTCTCTCTCTCTCTCTCTCTCTGTGTTTAACATCCACTTTTGCTCACTCTTCTTCTCATCATCATGATGAACACATTATGACATTACATATTTTTCACTCCAAGTTAACTTTATTGCGATGTGTTAAACTTTAATAGGAAACAATTTATAACTCACTTTGAATAGATGTTCTCATCAAATGTAAACTACATGTAAAAAGACCTTTAATATCTCAAAGTCAATCTGCTTTTTCCTCTTTTTTTCTGGCCATTCATTTTTTTCTCTTTTGCGTTTGACCACAAAAGATACTTTCTCTTCCATTATCGTTCCCATTGATAGCATTCATAATGCCGCTATTAATAATGATAAAGACAACAATGACTCTTCATAATGGTTTGCATTGAAGTGCACATAAACTCATTGTTTATCTTTATTCGACTCTGAATTTTCATGAAATTTTGTCTTCTCTAGTCAATCTTTTCCACAATCAAAGTTGATGACCGTTTGCTCTGGTCAAAACTTTGTTTCATCAAAATGTACATTTCTGTTTGACTTAATGATTATGGAATTAAAGCTTATCTGGTCAAAGAAAATTTTTTATGATCTCGAGTTACGATGCTGATATTTTAAATAAACAATCTAAAAAGTTGATGTTTCTAATCTTGACCTGGACAGGTAAACATTTGAACGGTGAGAAAAAAAGGAAGCTCAGCTAGGTTAACATAAATTTATTTGTGACTTTGAAGTTTTGCTAATTCAAAAGCACAGTAATAACGATATTTGCGAAGCTAAGCATTGAAAATTGCCGCTTAAGTGTTGAAAAGTGATGAGAAGTAAATATATTTATTTGACACTCACAAATTATCATGACAAATCTGATCATACTGACAGACTGTTATTGAAAAATTTGAAATGGATATTTCTTTAGTTCGCTAAATATTTACTTCTGATGTTTTGTGCTCTTTTCGACAACTCAACTCGTCAGATGCGCCTTGCTATAACAATTCGTTTTTTGCTATTCGCTTGATTCCAAGTTTTTGCATTCTTTGCATCTATTCTTTTTCGTTTGATAGTGAAAGCTGTTCGTTTGATGCGGAATGTAATGGCTTTACTTTTGCTTTCTCTTTAAGCTCGTTCATTATGAGGCAAACAAGTTTGTAGACGATGTTCATAATCAAGCTATCCTTTTGCATCTTCCAAAATTTGTCTGGATTGATGCCATTTTTTGTACTTTCCAATTGTTGCATTGAGGTAACGCTCATTTAAATTTCGACATAAACTAAACAGAGTAATAATCAATTACTGGCATTCATATAAAGTATCTTGAGAAATAATACTTGATACAGAATATCAAGTATCACTAAATTATTCGATTCATCAGCGCTTCTCAAGGGTTATAAATAAAAATGGAACAATAAAATAAAGCTATGGAATAAAATATTGTAGAAAAATTTTAGCCTTTCCAAGTTTCTTTTGAACTGCGCTGCGAATAAATGCTTTGTTTCCGATATCAAATATGCTTCAGTTCCTCTTGTATTGCAAATAAAGAAGGTTAATAACTTAAAAATCGAACTTCATTGCTTTACTCAAATACCTAAAACAGTAAATCAAACTACAAGTTTCTTTTCGCAGAGCTTCACAAGGTGTAATACAATCGCAAATCGGGTTATAATCTGATTCAGCAGTAATGTTGTTTACGTGCAACAACATTTATGATAAAAATACTTGGACCTGCAACAGTTAATATTAACAAGAGTATTTCAATTGAACAACCGCTAAAAGAACAGCAGAAGCAACATCAATTTTTCAACAAAAAAAAACTGAAAACTCATCATGTCGAGCTTGTCAAACAAGCTTCTGAATATTTATAGTTTCTTTCCATTTATTGAAAAATTCAACACACTTATACAACTGTTGAATTTCCATTTTGAATCAGTTCTCCATTATATTTGAATGAATTCTTGGAAAAATTGATTCAAAAATCAATCCTTGATTGAATAAATGGAAGGAAATGAATGAAAAAAAAGAGTGTCAAAATTGTAACGAGAAAATGATGAGTTACAAGTTTTAGATGTTGAATATAAATCAGATAATGATGATGACCATTTATTAGTTACAATAATGGTGTTATAATGGTTGCCTTTTCTGCCTCCCTGATGGATGGAGCATATAAAATAATAAAAAAAAGTTTAATAGCAGCAGAAAAAAGAAAGAGAAGAAAAAGTGAGGAATGAAAAAATAAAACGAAGTACAAAAGCGGCTAAAATAGAAATGATCAAATGCAATTGAATGTGCACTTAAGGGGACAACTTGAAATGATTAATGATTTATGTAACCAAACTTTTCTCATGTAAATTGATAATGTAGTTCAATCATACAAGTAGGCATGATTTTGTTGGCAACATGAAGATGGAAAAGCAAGCTTATGAAAGTGAATAAAGTCGATCATTAAATGTGGATTGGCTATTGACAGTGAAAAATGTTTGATTACAACCTGATGATGACAATTTTCATGGAACTGATAATGATTTGCAGAGTGAGTTAGTGAGAGAGAGAGGAAAAAAAGAGAGAATTGAAGGCGGAAGGAAGAAAATTGACAGAAGTATTGCCAGAAATTTTGTTCGTCGACCAATTTCCTAACTAATAGGAACAGGTAGCGATCAAAAAATGAGTTGCAAAAAGTCAATGAAACATGAGTCGAAGCAATCATTTTGATTATATCGCAATTGACATTAATACATTTGCAAATTAATCTCTGTAAACTTTTTTGCTTCTTACTTTACTTTTGCCCCTGAGCTTTACCTGACCACATTTACACAGAATCTCACTCATTTGGACACAATTTATTGATTCCGTTGGGAACCATTATTCTCATTGACTTCACATTGATTATTAATGGGAACGTAAATTTTACCTTTTCTTTATCATTATTATTGTGGATCATGTTTATAACCACGATTCTCAAGAGTTTTAGTATTTCACTTTCTTGCCAGTTTACAGGTTTACTCAACTTTTAACTGGACTTTACTTTAATTGCAAAGTGAAACGAAACTCGGTTCATCCCATTGCATGAGCCACAAAACCTTTTCTTACTTTTCTTGCCTTTTATATCCAATTTGTGCCTCGCTAGTTTCTTCTTGGTCATCCCTCGACTTTACCTCTACCTGTTCACCTTTAACTTTATTATCAACTCAAGTACTAATCTTTTTACCAACTAATACATTGCTGGATGAGGCTTGATTCAACCCTAAGGCCAAGTGAGGTAAAGGTTATCTACAAATTAAAAGGCCAGGTTAGGTTGACCTAACCTGAATGGCGATTATAACATTTACAAGTTAGTTTCGTGTTTCATCTCTGCCTCTCTCTCTTTCACTCACTTTCTCTTTGTCTTTCTACCCAAAATTTTTCTTTCTTTATTATCATAATCATCTTCTCCTTTCTTATTTACGCAGGTTAAAGGTACTTGACCTTAAAATGGGTTGCCTCTTACTTGCATCCTCTTCAATTGAATAAACTCTCTCACACACACATAACCTTAAGAGAAATAGTTATACATTTTGGTAAAGTAATGAACATGAACTGAACATGATGGATAAAAAGCATGTGAAGGCAATAAAACGTAATATTGAGTTCACAACCAGAAAAAATGTGTTAATATTTGTATAGAAAATGTTGGCCAATGAAGATAAAAAAATCCTAAGCGTAATTGAACTCATCAATTTCACTGTGCTCCAGGTCAAGGATAGACCTAATGACTTTAAAAGGTAAAGAAACTTGTTGAAGGTCAATTTTGCAAGGCAACACAGGTTAACAAAGGCAAGAGTCAGCTAGGAAGTACAAAGATAAAAATGAAAGGTAAAAGGTAACAAAGGCAAAAGGTAAATCCAAATGCCTGTTTACGTTGTAAAATTTCACCAATGGAAATGAATAAAAGGTAAAATACTGCAATATTTTGTGAAATTTGCATACGGATTGTACGATTTTCCATTTAGTGATCATATATTCTTGATGAATTGATGAATCAAAAATGAGATTAAAATAAATCAGAGAAAAAACGACGATAAAAGGTAAAATGGATAACTTAAAAACCAAAAAATGAGGTGAAAAGTGAATGGTTGTTTATTTACAGCATTTTATTATTGAAACAGCTTTTCATCTTTTGCATAATTTAGTAGACAAGATACTTTAGTTTTTCAAATAAACAGTCAATGTTCAAACAAAAGAGTTATGATGATGCTAGTTGTAGGGATGAAGATAAAGTTGAATTGTAAAATAATCATTAGCCTTGTAAAATGCTAGTAGCTGTACAAATGCAATGGAAGATTAAAAAGTCAAAAATTATCATGCATTACCAACGAATGAATAAATTTATTATTTGTCACACAAAGATTGTACAAGTGATTAGCGCCATTTCTAACTTTAGCACTACTTTTTTTATATCGGGAGTATCACTCAAATGAACATGATTGCGCTGTTTTAAATGATCATTAAGTTGAGATGTTAAGATAAAAGAAAGGGCTATGGAAGTAAATTTTGTCAAGAAAAAGAAGAAATTCGTTAATAAAGTTGTGAAAATACAGATAGTGTGTAGTAAAGATATTTTTCTTCTCTTTTCGTAATAACTTGGAGAGAACTTGTGTGAATAACTTCAAGTATAACTTTACAAGTATAACTTTATTATACATAATGATATCAATGTGTGTGTGATACATAATTTGTGTTACAACGTAAAGCACGTACAATGTAATTTTATTAGAACCTTAAATCTGGTCTCAACTATTAATATATTCATCACTGTGTACCAACCAATTGTCTTGTTATAAAGCTGATATTTTGTGGGTTCGTTTTTTGCTTTTTCCTGTTAACTGTTATGAATTAACCTTCTAAAATGTCAGTCACTTTTACCAGTTGACAAGATGACTCGATTTGAAAACAATTGTATTGACTGATGATTATTTGTTTTTTCATTGTTTACTGTTCAAATAATTATCTTCTTTCATCGAACTTCATTGAATGTCATTCGGATCAGTTTCCTCGCAATAATGATAATTCGATTCAATTTGCAACTGATGCAGATTCTTTTCGGTCAAAAAATAGAGAAAAATTTACTCTAGAATTCAGCCAAAAAGAAGAGTAAGTCTTCAGTATTAGGCTTATACTGGCATTCAGGCGTATCCGAATTGTCGCACAATATCATATCAGACGCTCACAGACCGATAATTTTGCGACAGAAAACAATCAAAATAATCTTGATCATCCATAAGTAATGTAAATTATTTTAAAGATTAGAATTTGCACACCTTCACAATGATAACAAAAACTAGTAACATCTAACAAGATTGTGTGTCACGCACCGTGTGCAAATTTCCAAGTTTTTGCTAATTGATGTATTACAATCAATAGCTGAGTTTAATTTGTTTAATCAGCATGCATCAGATTTCCGCTTCCGAACGAGTTTTAGATTTGATTCGTTGTCAAATCGACCCCAACATGCAGTGTATGCTACATCTGTTAAAACAAACGCAGATATAGTAGTATAAAAAAGCGAATCGACTTACCAAAAAATATCAGTTGAAGTGATTCGACAATAAACACAAAACAAGATGAACACAAATTTAGTGAGTTTTTGCCTTCTCCTTACAGTATTGGCAACATTTCATGATGCAAACGCCAATAGCTTATCAAGATGGAGCCCATTTGGACTGAATATCGATCTACCTTTTAGCCTTTTTGGAAATCAAAAAAAGAATAATGTTAATTCTGCTTCTGGAAGCGCTTCGTCGACTGCTACAGATACTAGTTATGGTACAGTAAAAACTAAGAATAACGCCGCATCACAGTCAAACACACAAAGTAATACATCGACTGTGCAGGATAAACATTCATCAGGTTCATCTGCACCAGCAACATCATCAACTAATAAATCAGGATCATCTGCAGCATCAGGACAAGGATCAGGTTCAACAGGTTCAGGATCAACTGGTTCAGGATCATCAGGAGCAGCAGCTTCAAGTTCAGCAGCAGCAGCAGCCTCAGGTTCATCAGGAGCAGCAGCTTCAGACTCAGGTTCATCTGCACCAGCAACATCATCAACTAATGGATCAGGACCATCAGCAGCTTCAAGCTCAGCAGCAGCAGCATCAGCAGCATCAGCAGCAGCTTCAGATTCATCATCAGGACCAACATCAACCGGTAACTCAGCTAACTCAGCATCATCAGGATCAGGATCTTCAGGTTCATCAGCAGCTTCATCAGGAGCTTCAGGTGCATCAGGATCATCTGCAGCATCAGGACAAGGATCAGGTTCAACAGGTTCAGGATCAACTGGTTCAGGATCATCAGGAGCAGCAGCTTCAAGTTCAGCAGCAGCAGCAGCCTCAGGTTCATCAGGAGCAGCAGCTTCAGACTCAGGTTCATCTGCACCAGCAACATCATCAACTAATGGATCAGGACCATCAGCAGCTTCAAGCTCAGCAGCAGCAGCATCAGCAGCATCAGCAGCAGCTTCAGATTCATCATCAGGACCAACATCAACCGGTAACTCAGCTAACTCAGCATCATCAGGATCAGGATCTTCAGGTTCATCAGCAGCTTCATCAGGAGCTTCAGGTGCATCAGGATCATCTGCAGCATCAGGACAAGGATCAGGTTCAACAGGTTCAGGATCAACTGGTTCAGGATCATCAGGAGCAGCAGCTTCAAGTTCAGCAGCAGCAGCAGCCTCAGGTTCATCAGGAGCAGCAGCTTCAGACTCAGGTTCATCTGCACCAGCAACATCATCAACTAATGGATCAGGACCATCAGCAGCTTCAAGCTCAGCAGCAGCAGCATCAGCAGCATCAGCAGCAGCTTCAGATTCATCATCAGGACCAACATCAACCGGTAACTCAGCTAACTCAGCATCATCAGGATCAGGATCTTCAGGTTCATCAGCAGCTTCATCAGGAGCTTCAGGTGCATCAGGATCATCTGCAGCATCAGGACAAGGATCAGGTTCAACAGGTTCAGGATCAACTGGTTCAGGATCATCAGGAGCAGCAGCTTCAAGTTCAGCAGCAGCAGCAGCCTCAGGTTCATCAGGAGCAGCAGCTTCAGACTCAGGTTCATCTGCACCAGCAACATCATCAACTAATGGATCAGGACCATCATCAGCTTCAAGCTCAGCAGCAGCAGCATCAGCAGCATCAGCAGCAGCTTCAGATTCATCATCAGGACCAACATCAACCGGTAACTCAGCTAACTCAGCATCATCAGGATCAGGATCTTCAGGTTCATCAGCAGCTTCATCAGGAGCTTCAGGTGCATCAGGATCATCTGCAGCATCAGGACAAGGATCAGGTTCAACAGGTTCAGGATCAACTGGTTCAGGATCATCAGGAGCAGCAGCTTCAAGTTCAGCAGCAGCAGCAGCCTCAGGTTCATCAGGAGCAGCAGCTTCAGACTCAGGTTCATCTGCACCAGCAACATCATCAACTAATGGATCAGGACCATCAGCAGCTTCAAGCTCAGCAGCAGCAGCATCAGCAGCATCAGCAGCATCAGCAGCATCAGCAGCAGCTTCAGATTCATCATCAGGACCAACATCAACCGGTAACTCAGCTAACTCAGCATCATCAGGATCAGGATCTTCAGGTTCATCAGCAGCTTCATCAGGAGCTTCAGGTGCATCAGGATCATCTGCAGCATCAGGACAAGGATCAGGTTCAACAGGTTCAGGATCAACTGGTTCAGGATCATCAGGAGCAGCAGCTTCAAGTTCAGCAGCAGCAGCAGCCTCAGGTTCATCAGGAGCAGCAGCTTCAGACTCAGGTTCATCTGCACCAGCAACATCATCAACTAATGGATCAGGACCATCAGCAGCTTCAAGCTCAGCAGCAGCAGCATCAGCAGCATCAGCAGCAGCTTCAGATTCATCATCAGGACCAACATCAACCGGTAACTCAGCTAACTCAGCATCATCAGGATCAGGATCTTCAGGTTCATCAGCAGCTTCATCAGGAGCTTCAGGTGCATCAGGATCATCTGCAGCATCAGGACAAGGATCAGGTTCAACAGGTTCAGGATCAACTGGTTCAGGATCATCAGGAGCAGCAGCTTCAAGTTCAGCAGCAGCAGCAGCCTCAGGTTCATCAGGAGCAGCAGCTTCAGACTCAGGTTCATCTGCACCAGCAACATCATCAACTAATGGATCAGGACCATCATCAGCTTCAAGCTCAGCAGCAGCAGCATCAGCAGCATCAGCAGCAGCTTCAGATTCATCATCAGGACCAACATCAACCGGTAACTCAGCTAACTCAGCATCATCAGGATCAGGATCTTCAGGTTCATCAGCAGCTTCATCAGGAGCTTCAGGTGCATCAGGATCATCTGCAGCATCAGGACAAGGATCAGGTTCAACAGGTTCAGGATCAACTGGTTCAGGATCATCAGGAGCAGCAGCTTCAAGTTCAGCAGCAGCAGCAGCCTCAGGTTCATCAGGAGCAGCAGCTTCAGACTCAGGTTCATCTGCACCAGCAACATCATCAACTAATGGATCAGGACCATCAGCAGCTTCAAGCTCAGCAGCAGCAGCATCAGCAGCATCAGCAGCAGCTTCAGATTCATCATCAGGACCAACATCAACCGGTAACTCAGCTAACTCAGCATCATCAGGATCAGGATCTTCAGGTTCATCAGCAGCTTCATCAGGAGCTTCAGGTGCATCAGGATCATCTGCAGCATCAGGACAAGGATCAGGTTCAACAGGTTCAGGATCAACTGGTTCAGGATCATCAGGAGCAGCAGCTTCAAGTTCAGCAGCAGCAGCAGCCTCAGGTTCATCAGGAGCAGCAGCTTCAGACTCAGGTTCATCTGCACCAGCAACATCATCAACTAATGGATCAGGACCATCAGCAGCTTCAAGCTCAGCAGCAGCAGCATCAGCAGCATCAGCAGCAGCTTCAGATTCATCATCAGGACCAACATCAACCGGTAACTCAGCTAACTCAGCATCATCAGGATCAGGATCTTCAGGTTCATCAGCAGCTTCATCAGGAGCTTCAGGTGCATCAGGATCATCTGCAGCATCAGGACAAGGATCAGGTTCAACAGGTTCAGGATCAACTGGTTCAGGATCATCAGGAGCAGCAGCTTCAAGTTCAGCAGCAGCAGCAGCCTCAGGTTCATCAGGAGCAGCAGCTTCAGACTCAGGTTCATCTGCACCAGCAACATCATCAACTAATGGATCAGGACCATCAGCAGCTTCAAGCTCAGCAGCAGCAGCATCAGCAGCATCAGCAGCAGCTTCAGATTCATCATCAGGACCAACATCAACCGGTAACTCAGCTAACTCAGCATCATCAGGATCAGGATCTTCAGGTTCATCAGCAGCTTCATCAGGAGCTTCAGGTGCATCAGGATCATCTGCAGCATCAGGACAAGGATCAGGTTCAACAGGTTCAGGATCAACTGGTTCAGGATCATCAGGAGCAGCAGCTTCAAGTTCAGCAGCAGCAGCAGCCTCAGGTTCATCAGGAGCAGCAGCTTCAGACTCAGGTTCATCTGCACCAGCAACATCATCAACTAATGGATCAGGACCATCAGCAGCTTCAAGCTCAGCAGCAGCAGCATCAGCAGCATCAGCAGCAGCTTCAGATTCATCATCAGGACCAACATCAACCGGTAACTCAGCTAACTCAGCATCATCAGGATCAGGATCTTCAGGTTCATCAGCAGCTTCATCAGGAGCTTCAGGTGCATCAGGATCATCTGCAGCATCAGGACAAGGATCAGGTTCAACAGGTTCAGGATCAACTGGTTCAGGATCATCAGGAGCAGCAGCTTCAAGTTCAGCAGCAGCAGCAGCCTCAGGTTCATCAGGAGCAGCAGCTTCAGACTCAGGTTCATCTGCACCAGCAACATCATCAACTAATGGATCAGGACCATCAGCAGCTTCAAGCTCAGCAGCAGCAGCATCAGCAGCATCAGCAGCAGCTTCAGATTCATCATCAGGACCAACATCAACCGGTAACTCAGCTAACTCAGCATCATCAGGATCAGGATCTTCAGGTTCATCAGCAGCTTCATCAGGAGCTTCAGGTGCATCAGGATCATCTGCAGCATCAGGACAAGGATCAGGTTCAACAGGTTCAGGATCAACTGGTTCAGGATCATCAGGAGCAGCAGCTTCAAGTTCAGCAGCAGCAGCAGCCTCAGGTTCATCAGGAGCAGCAGCTTCAGACTCAGGTTCATCTGCACCAGCAACATCATCAACTAATGGATCAGGACCATCAGCAGCTTCAAGCTCAGCAGCAGCAGCATCAGCAGCATCAGCAGCAGCTTCAGATTCATCATCAGGACCAACATCAACAGGTAACTCAGCTAACTCAGCATCATCAGGATCAGGATCTTCAGGTTCATCAGCAGCTTCATCAGGAGCTTCAGGTGCATCAGGATCATCTGCAGCATCAGGACAAGGATCAGGTTCAACAGGTTCAGGATCAACTGGTTCAGGATCATCAGGAGCAGCAGCTTCAAGTTCAGCAGCAGCAGCAGCCTCAGGTTCATCAGGAGCAGCAGCTTCAGACTCAGGTTCATCTGCACCAGCAACATCATCAACTAATGGATCAGGACCATCAGCAGCTTCAAGCTCAGCAGCAGCAGCATCAGCAGCATCAGCAGCAGCTTCAGATTCATCATCAGGACCAACATCAACCGGTAACTCAGCTAACTCAGCATCATCAGGATCAGGATCTTCAGGTTCATCAGCAGCTTCATCAGGAGCTTCAGGTGCATCAGGATCATCTGCAGCATCAGGACAAGGATCAGGTTCAACAGGTTCAGGATCAACTGGTTCAGGATCATCAGGAGCAGCAGCTTCAAGTTCAGCAGCAGCAGCAGCCTCAGGTTCATCAGGAGCAGCAGCTTCAGACTCAGGTTCATCTGCACCAGCAACATCATCAACTAATGGATCAGGACCATCATCAGCTTCAAGCTCAGCAGCAGCAGCATCAGCAGCATCAGCAGCAGCTTCAGATTCATCATCAGGACCAACATCAACCGGTAACTCAGCTAACTCAGCATCATCAGGATCAGGATCTTCAGGTTCATCAGCAGCTTCATCAGGAGCTTCAGGTGCATCAGGATCATCTGCAGCATCAGGACAAGGATCAGGTTCAACAGGTTCAGGATCAACTGGTTCAGGATCATCAGGAGCAGCAGCTTCAAGTTCAGCAGCAGCAGCAGCCTCAGGTTCATCAGGAGCAGCAGCTTCAGACTCAGGTTCATCTGCACCAGCAACATCATCAACTAATGGATCAGGACCATCAGCAGCTTCAAGCTCAGCAGCAGCAGCATCAGCAGCATCAGCAGCAGCTTCAGATTCATCATCAGGACCAACATCAACCGGTAACTCAGCTAACTCAGCATCATCAGGATCAGGATCTTCAGGTTCATCAGCAGCTTCATCAGGAGCTTCAGGTGCATCAGGATCATCTGCAGCATCAGGACAAGGATCAGGTTCAACAGGTTCAGGATCAACTGGTTCAGGATCATCAGGAGCAGCAGCTTCAAGTTCAGCAGCAGCAGCAGCCTCAGGTTCATCAGGAGCAGCAGCTTCAGACTCAGGTTCATCTGCACCAGCAACATCATCAACTAATGGATCAGGACCATCAGCAGCTTCAAGCTCAGCAGCAGCAGCATCAGCAGCATCAGCAGCAGCTTCAGATTCATCATCAGGACCAACATCAACCGGTAACTCAGCTAACTCAGCATCATCAGGATCAGGATCTTCAGGTTCATCAGCAGCTTCATCAGGAGCTTCAGGTGCATCAGGATCATCTGCAGCATCAGGACAAGGATCAGGTTCAACAGGTTCAGGATCAACTGGTTCAGGATCATCAGGAGCAGCAGCTTCAAGTTCAGCAGCAGCAGCAGCCTCAGGTTCATCAGGAGCAGCAGCTTCAGACTCAGGTTCATCTGCACCAGCAACATCATCAACTAATGGATCAGGACCATCAGCAGCTTCAAGCTCAGCAGCAGCAGCATCAGCAGCATCAGCAGCAGCTTCAGATTCATCATCAGGACCAACATCAACCGGTAACTCAGCTAACTCAGCATCATCAGGATCAGGATCTTCAGGTTCATCAGCAGCTTCATCAGGAGCTTCAGGTGCATCAGGATCATCTGCAGCATCAGGACAAGGATCAGGTTCAACAGGTTCAGGATCAACTGGTTCAGGATCATCAGGAGCAGCAGCTTCAAGTTCAGCAGCAGCAGCAGCCTCAGGTTCATCAGGAGCAGCAGCTTCAGACTCAGGTTCATCTGCACCAGCAACATCATCAACTAATGGATCAGGACCATCAGCAGCTTCAAGCTCAGCAGCAGCAGCATCAGCAGCATCAGCAGCAGCTTCAGATTCATCATCAGGACCAACATCAACCGGTAACTCAGCTAACTCAGCATCATCAGGATCAGGATCTTCAGGTTCATCAGCAGCTTCATCAGGAGCTTCAGGTGCATCAGGATCATCTGCAGCATCAGGACAAGGATCAGGTTCAACAGGTTCAGGATCAACTGGTTCAGGATCATCAGGAGCAGCAGCTTCAAGTTCAGCAGCAGCAGCAGCCTCAGGTTCATCAGGAGCAGCAGCTTCAGACTCAGGTTCATCTGCACCAGCAACATCATCAACTAATGGATCAGGACCATCAGCAGCTTCAAGCTCAGCAGCAGCAGCATCAGCAGCATCAGCAGCAGCTTCAGATTCATCATCAGGACCAACATCAACAGGTAACTCAGCTAACTCAGCATCATCAGGATCAGGATCTTCAGGTTCATCAGCAGCTTCATCAGGAGCTTCAGGTGCATCAGGATCATCTGCAGCATCAGGACAAGGATCAGGTTCAACAGGTTCAGGATCAACTGGTTCAGGATCATCAGGAGCAGCAGCTTCAAGTTCAGCAGCAGCAGCAGCCTCAGGTTCATCAGGAGCAGCAGCTTCAGACTCAGGTTCATCTGCACCAGCAACATCATCAACTAATGGATCAGGACCATCAGCAGCTTCAAGCTCAGCAGCAGCAGCATCAGCAGCATCAGCAGCAGCTTCAGATTCATCATCAGGACCAACATCAACCGGTAACTCAGCTAACTCAGCATCATCAGGATCAGGATCTTCAGGTTCATCAGCAGCTTCATCAGGAGCTTCAGGTGCATCAGGATCATCTGCAGCATCAGGACAAGGATCAGGTTCAACAGGTTCAGGATCAACTGGTTCAGGATCATCAGGAGCAGCAGCTTCAAGTTCAGCAGCAGCAGCAGCCTCAGGTTCATCAGGAGCAGCAGCTTCAGACTCAGGTTCATCTGCACCAGCAACATCATCAACTAATGGATCAGGACCATCAGCAGCTTCAAGCTCAGCAGCAGCAGCATCAGCAGCATCAGCAGCAGCTTCAGATTCATCATCAGGACCAACATCAACCGGTAACTCAGCTAACTCAGCATCATCAGGATCAGGATCTTCAGGTTCATCAGCAGCTTCATCAGGAGCTTCAGGTGCATCAGGATCATCTGCAGCATCAGGACAAGGATCAGGTTCAACAGGTTCAGGATCAACTGGTTCAGGATCATCAGGAGCAGCAGCTTCAAGTTCAGCAGCAGCAGCAGCCTCAGGTTCATCAGGAGCAGCAGCTTCAGACTCAGGTTCATCTGCACCAGCAACATCATCAACTAATGGATCAGGACCATCAGCAGCTTCAAGCTCAGCAGCAGCAGCATCAGCAGCATCAGCAGCAGCTTCAGATTCATCATCAGGACCAACATCAACCGGTAACTCAGCTAACTCAGCATCATCAGGATCAGGATCTTCAGGTTCATCAGCAGCTTCATCAGGAGCTTCAGGTGCATCAGGATCATCTGCAGCATCAGGACAAGGATCAGGTTCAACAGGTTCAGGATCAACTGGTTCAGGATCATCAGGAGCAGCAGCTTCAAGTTCAGCAGCAGCAGCAGCCTCAGGTTCATCAGGAGCAGCAGCTTCAGACTCAGGTTCATCTGCACCAGCAACATCATCAACTAATGGATCAGGACCATCAGCAGCTTCAAGCTCAGCAGCAGCAGCATCAGCAGCATCAGCAGCAGCTTCAGATTCATCATCAGGACCAACATCAACAGGTAACTCAGCTAACTCAGCATCATCAGGATCAGGATCTTCAGGTTCATCAGCAGCTTCATCAGGAGCTTCAGGTGCATCAGGATCATCTGCAGCATCAGGACAAGGATCAGGTTCAACAGGTTCAGGATCAACTGGTTCAGGATCATCAGGAGCAGCAGCTTCAAGTTCAGCAGCAGCAGCAGCCTCAGGTTCATCAGGAGCAGCAGCTTCAGACTCAGGTTCATCTGCACCAGCAACATCATCAACTAATGGATCAGGACCATCAGCAGCTTCAAGCTCAGCAGCAGCAGCATCAGCAGCATCAGCAGCAGCTTCAGATTCATCATCAGGACCAACATCAACCGGTAACTCAGCTAACTCAGCATCATCAGGATCAGGATCTTCAGGTTCATCAGCAGCTTCATCAGGAGCTTCAGGTGCATCAGGATCATCTGCAGCATCAGGACAAGGATCAGGTTCAACAGGTTCAGGATCAACTGGTTCAGGATCATCAGGAGCAGCAGCTTCAAGTTCAGCAGCAGCAGCAGCCTCAGGTTCATCAGGAGCAGCAGCTTCAGACTCAGGTTCATCTGCACCAGCAACATCATCAACTAATGGATCAGGACCATCAGCAGCTTCAAGCTCAGCAGCAGCAGCATCAGCAGCATCAGCAGCAGCTTCAGATTCATCATCAGGACCAACATCAACCGGTAACTCAGCTAACTCAGCATCATCAGGATCAGGATCTTCAGGTTCATCAGCAGCTTCATCAGGAGCTTCAGGTGCATCAGGATCATCTGCAGCATCAGGACAAGGATCAGGTTCAACAGGTTCAGGATCAACTGGTTCAGGATCATCAGGAGCAGCAGCTTCAAGTTCAGCAGCAGCAGCAGCCTCAGGTTCATCAGGAGCAGCAGCTTCAGACTCAGGTTCATCTGCACCAGCAACATCATCAACTAATGGATCAGGACCATCATCAGCTTCAAGCTCAGCAGCAGCAGCATCAGCAGCATCAGCAGCAGCTTCAGATTCATCATCAGGACCAACATCAACCGGTAACTCAGCTAACTCAGCATCATCAGGATCAGGATCTTCAGGTTCATCAGCAGCTTCATCAGGAGCTTCAGGTGCATCAGGATCATCTGCAGCATCAGGACAAGGATCAGGTTCAACAGGTTCAGGATCAACTGGTTCAGGATCATCAGGAGCAGCAGCTTCAAGTTCAGCAGCAGCAGCAGCCTCAGGTTCATCAGGAGCAGCAGCTTCAGACTCAGGTTCATCTGCACCAGCAACATCATCAACTAATGGATCAGGACCATCAGCAGCTTCAAGCTCAGCAGCAGCAGCATCAGCAGCATCAGCAGCAGCTTCAGATTCATCATCAGGACCAACATCAACCGGTAACTCAGCTAACTCAGCATCATCAGGATCAGGATCTTCAGGTTCATCAGCAGCTTCATCAGGAGCTTCAGGTGCATCAGGATCATCTGCAGCATCAGGACAAGGATCAGGTTCAACAGGTTCAGGATCAACTGGTTCAGGATCATCAGGAGCAGCAGCTTCAAGTTCAGCAGCAGCAGCAGCCTCAGGTTCATCAGGAGCAGCAGCTTCAGACTCAGGTTCATCTGCACCAGCAACATCATCAACTAATGGATCAGGACCATCAGCAGCTTCAAGCTCAGCAGCAGCAGCATCAGCAGCATCAGCAGCAGCTTCAGATTCATCATCAGGACCAACATCAACCGGTAACTCAGCTAACTCAGCATCATCAGGATCAGGATCTTCAGGTTCATCAGCAGCTTCATCAGGAGCTTCAGGTGCATCAGGATCATCTGCAGCATCAGGACAAGGATCAGGTTCAACAGGTTCAGGATCAACTGGTTCAGGATCATCAGGAGCAGCAGCTTCAAGTTCAGCAGCAGCAGCAGCCTCAGGTTCATCAGGAGCAGCAGCTTCAGACTCAGGTTCATCTGCACCAGCAACATCATCAACTAATGGATCAGGACCATCAGCAGCTTCAAGCTCAGCAGCAGCAGCATCAGCAGCATCAGCAGCAGCTTCAGATTCATCATCAGGACCAACATCAACCGGTAACTCAGCTAACTCAGCATCATCAGGATCAGGATCTTCAGGTTCATCAGCAGCTTCATCAGGAGCTTCAGGTGCATCAGGATCATCTGCAGCATCAGGACAAGGATCAGGTTCAACAGGTTCAGGATCAACTGGTTCAGGATCATCAGGAGCAGCAGCTTCAAGTTCAGCAGCAGCAGCAGCCTCAGGTTCATCAGGAGCAGCAGCTTCAGACTCAGGTTCATCTGCACCAGCAACATCATCAACTAATGGATCAGGACCATCAGCAGCTTCAAGCTCAGCAGCAGCAGCATCAGCAGCATCAGCAGCAGCTTCAGATTCATCATCAGGACCAACATCAACCGGTAACTCAGCTAACTCAGCATCATCAGGATCAGGATCTTCAGGTTCATCAGCAGCTTCATCAGGAGCTTCAGGTGCATCAGGATCATCTGCAGCATCAGGACAAGGATCAGGTTCAACAGGTTCAGGATCAACTGGTTCAGGATCATCAGGAGCAGCAGCTTCAAGTTCAGCAGCAGCAGCAGCCTCAGGTTCATCAGGAGCAGCAGCTTCAGACTCAGGTTCATCTGCACCAGCAACATCATCAACTAATGGATCAGGACCATCATCAGCTTCAAGCTCAGCAGCAGCAGCATCAGCAGCATCAGCAGCAGCTTCAGATTCATCATCAGGACCAACATCAACCGGTAACTCAGCTAACTCAGCATCATCAGGATCAGGATCTTCAGGTTCATCAGCAGCTTCATCAGGAGCTTCAGGTGCATCAGGATCATCTGCAGCATCAGGACAAGGATCAGGTTCAACAGGTTCAGGATCAACTGGTTCAGGATCATCAGGAGCAGCAGCTTCAAGTTCAGCAGCAGCAGCAGCCTCAGGTTCATCAGGAGCAGCAGCTTCAGACTCAGGTTCATCTGCACCAGCAACATCATCAACTAATGGATCAGGACCATCAGCAGCTTCAAGCTCAGCAGCAGCAGCATCAGCAGCATCAGCAGCAGCTTCAGATTCATCATCAGGACCAACATCAACCGGTAACTCAGCTAACTCAGCATCATCAGGATCAGGATCTTCAGGTTCATCAGCAGCTTCATCAGGAGCTTCAGGTGCATCAGGATCATCTGCAGCATCAGGACAAGGATCAGGTTCAACAGGTTCAGGATCAACTGGTTCAGGATCATCAGGAGCAGCAGCTTCAAGTTCAGCAGCAGCAGCAGCCTCAGGTTCATCAGGAGCAGCAGCTTCAGACTCAGGTTCATCTGCACCAGCAACATCATCAACTAATGGATCAGGACCATCAGCAGCTTCAAGCTCAGCAGCAGCAGCATCAGCAGCATCAGCAGCAGCTTCAGATTCATCATCAGGACCAACATCAACCGGTAACTCAGCTAACTCAGCATCATCAGGATCAGGATCTTCAGGTTCATCAGCAGCTTCATCAGGAGCTTCAGGTGCATCAGGATCATCTGCAGCATCAGGACAAGGATCAGGTTCAACAGGTTCAGGATCAACTGGTTCAGGATCATCAGGAGCAGCAGCTTCAAGTTCAGCAGCAGCAGCAGCCTCAGGTTCATCAGGAGCAGCAGCTTCAGACTCAGGTTCATCTGCACCAGCAACATCATCAACTAATGGATCAGGACCATCAGCAGCTTCAAGCTCAGCAGCAGCAGCATCAGCAGCATCAGCAGCAGCTTCAGATTCATCATCAGGACCAACATCAACCGGTAACTCAGCTAACTCAGCATCATCAGGATCAGGATCTTCAGGTTCATCAGCAGCTTCATCAGGAGCTTCAGGTGCATCAGGATCATCTGCAGCATCAGGACAAGGATCAGGTTCAACAGGTTCAGGATCAACTGGTTCAGGATCATCAGGAGCAGCAGCTTCAAGTTCAGCAGCAGCAGCAGCCTCAGGTTCATCAGGAGCAGCAGCTTCAGACTCAGGTTCATCTGCACCAGCAACATCATCAACTAATGGATCAGGACCATCATCAGCTTCAAGCTCAGCAGCAGCAGCATCAGCAGCATCAGCAGCAGCTTCAGATTCATCATCAGGACCAACATCAACCGGTAACTCAGCTAACTCAGCATCATCAGGATCAGGATCTTCAGGTTCATCAGCAGCTTCATCAGGAGCTTCAGGTGCATCAGGATCATCTGCAGCATCAGGACAAGGATCAGGTTCAACAGGTTCAGGATCAACTGGTTCAGGATCATCAGGAGCAGCAGCTTCAAGTTCAGCAGCAGCAGCAGCCTCAGGTTCATCAGGAGCAGCAGCTTCAGACTCAGGTTCATCTGCACCAGCAACATCATCAACTAATGGATCAGGACCATCAGCAGCTTCAAGCTCAGCAGCAGCAGCATCAGCAGCATCAGCAGCAGCTTCAGATTCATCATCAGGACCAACATCAACCGGTAACTCAGCTAACTCAGCATCATCAGGATCAGGATCTTCAGGTTCATCAGCAGCTTCATCAGGAGCTTCAGGTGCATCAGGATCATCTGCAGCATCAGGACAAGGATCAGGTTCAACAGGTTCAGGATCAACTGGTTCAGGATCATCAGGAGCAGCAGCTTCAAGTTCAGCAGCAGCAGCAGCCTCAGGTTCATCAGGAGCAGCAGCTTCAGACTCAGGTTCATCTGCACCAGCAACATCATCAACTAATGGATCAGGACCATCAGCAGCTTCAAGCTCAGCAGCAGCAGCATCAGCAGCATCAGCAGCAGCTTCAGATTCATCATCAGGACCAACATCAACCGGTAACTCAGCTAACTCAGCATCATCAGGATCAGGATCTTCAGGTTCATCAGCAGCTTCATCAGGAGCTTCAGGTGCATCAGGATCATCTGCAGCATCAGGACAAGGATCAGGTTCAACAGGTTCAGGATCAACTGGTTCAGGATCATCAGGATCAGGATCTTCAGGTTCATCAGCAGCTTCATCAGGAGCTTCAGGTGCATCAGGATCATCTGCAGCATCAGGACAAGGATCAGGTTCAACAGGTTCAGGATCAACTGGTTCAGGATCATCAGGAGCAGCAGCTTCAAGTTCAGCAGCAGCAGCAGCCTCAGGTTCATCAGGAGCAGCAGCTTCAGACTCAGGTTCATCTGCACCAGCAACATCATCAACTAATGGATCAGGACCATCAGCAGCTTCAAGCTCAGCAGCAGCAGCATCAGCAGCATCAGCAGCAGCTTCAGATTCATCATCAGGACCAACATCAACCGGTAACTCAGCCAACACAGCATCATCAGGATCAGGATCTTCAGGTTCATCAGCAGCTTCATCAGGAGCTTCAGGTGCATCAGCAGCATCAGCAGCAGCTTCAGGACAAGGATCAGGTTCAACAGGTTCAGGATCAACTGGTTCAGGATCATCAGGATCAGGATCTTCAGGTACATCAGCAGCTTCATCAGGAGCTTCAGGTGCATCAGGATCATCTGCAGCATCAGGACAAGGATCAGGTTCAACAGGTTCAGGATCAACTGGTTCAGGATCATCAGGAGCAGCAGCTTCAAGTTCAGCAGCAGCAGCAGCCTCAGGTTCATCAGGAGCAGCAGCTTCAGACTCAGGTTCATCTGCACCAGCAACATCATCAACTAATGGATCAGGACCATCAGCAGCTTCAAGCTCAGCAGCAGCAGCATCAGCAGCATCAGCAGCAGCTTCAGATTCATCATCAGGACCAACATCAACCGGTAACTCAGCTAACTCAGCATCATCAGGATCAGGATCTTCAGGTTCATCAGCAGCTTCATCAGGAGCTTCAGGTGCATCAGGATCATCTGCAGCATCAGGACAAGGATCAGGTTCAACAGGTTCAGGATCAACTGGTTCAGGATCATCAGGAGCAGCAGCTTCAAGTTCAGCAGCAGCAGCAGCCTCAGGTTCATCAGGAGCAGCAGCTTCAGACTCAGGTTCATCTGCACCAGCAACATCATCAACTAATGGATCAGGACCATCAGCAGCTTCAAGCTCAGCAGCAGCAGCATCAGCAGCATCAGCAGCAGCTTCAGATTCATCATCAGGACCAACATCAACCGGTAACTCAGCTAACTCAGCATCATCAGGATCAGGATCTTCAGGTTCATCAGCAGCTTCATCAGGAGCTTCAGGTGCATCAGGATCATCTGCAGCATCAGGACAAGGATCAGGTTCAACAGGTTCAGGATCAACTGGTTCAGGATCATCAGGAGCAGCAGCTTCAAGTTCAGCAGCAGCAGCAGCCTCAGGTTCATCAGGAGCAGCAGCTTCAGACTCAGGTTCATCTGCACCAGCAACATCATCAACTAATGGATCAGGACCATCAGCAGCTTCAAGCTCAGCAGCAGCAGCATCAGCAGCATCAGCAGCAGCTTCAGATTCATCATCAGGACCAACATCAACCGGTAACTCAGCTAACTCAGCATCATCAGGATCAGGATCTTCAGGTTCATCAGCAGCTTCATCAGGAGCTTCAGGTGCATCAGGATCATCTGCAGCATCAGGACAAGGATCAGGTTCAACAGGTTCAGGATCAACTGGTTCAGGATCATCAGGAGCAGCAGCTTCAAGTTCAGCAGCAGCAGCAGCCTCAGGTTCATCAGGAGCAGCAGCTTCAGACTCAGGTTCATCTGCACCAGCAACATCATCAACTAATGGATCAGGACCATCAGCAGCTTCAAGCTCAGCAGCAGCAGCATCAGCAGCATCAGCAGCAGCTTCAGATTCATCATCAGGACCAACATCAACCGGTAACTCAGCTAACTCAGCATCATCAGGATCAGGATCTTCAGGTTCATCAGCAGCTTCATCAGGAGCTTCAGGTGCATCAGGATCATCTGCAGCATCAGGACAAGGATCAGGTTCAACAGGTTCAGGATCATCAGGAGCAGCAGCTTCAAGTTCAGCAGCAGCAGCAGCCTCAGGTTCATCAGGAGCAGCAGCTTCAGACTCAGGTTCATCTGCACCAGCAACATCATCAACTAATGGATCAGGACCATCAGCAGCTTCAAGCTCAGCAGCAGCAGCATCAGCAGCATCAGCAGCAGCTTCAGATTCATCATCAGGACCAACATCAACCGGTAACTCAGCTAACTCAGCATCATCAGGATCAGGATCTTCAGGTTCATCAGCAGCTTCATCAGGAGCTTCAGGTGCATCAGGATCATCTGCAGCATCAGGACAAGGATCAGGTTCAACAGGTTCAGGATCAACTGGTTCAGGATCATCAGGAGCAGCAGCTTCAAGTTCAGCAGCAGCAGCAGCCTCAGGTTCATTAGGAGCAGCAGCTTCAGACTCAGGTTCATCTGCACCAGCAACATCATCAACTAATGGATCAGGACCATCAGCAGCTTCAAGCTCAGCAGCAGCAGCATCAGCAGCATCAGCAGCAGCTTCAGATTCATCATCAGGACCAACATCAACCGGTAACTCAGCTAACTCAGCATCATCAGGATCAGGATCTTCAGGTTCATCAGCAGCTTCATCAGGAGCTTCAGGTGCATCAGGATCATCTGCAGCATCAGGACAAGGATCAGGTTCAACAGGTTCAGGATCAACTGGTTCAGGATCATCAGGAGCAGCAGCTTCAAGTTCAGCAGCAGCAGCAGCCTCAGGTTCATCAGGAGCAGCAGCTTCAGACTCAGGTTCATCTGCACCAGCAACATCATCAACTAATGGATCAGGACCATCAGCAGCTTCAAGCTCAGCAGCAGCAGCATCAGCAGCATCAGCAGCAGCTTCAGATTCATCATCAGGACCAACATCAACCGGTAACTCAGCTAACTCAGCATCATCAGGATCAGGATCTTCAGGTTCATCAGCAGCTTCATCAGGAGCTTCAGGTGCATCAGGATCATCTGCAGCATCAGGACAAGGATCAGGTTCAACAGGTTCAGGATCAACTGGTTCAGGATCATCAGGATCAGGATCTTCAGGTTCATCAGCAGCTTCATCAGGAGCTTCAGGTGCATCAGGATCATCTGCAGCATCAGGACAAGGATCAGGTTCAACAGGTTCAGGATCAACTGGTTCAGGATCATCAGGATCAGGATCTTCAGGTTCATCAGCAGCTTCATCAGGAGCTTCAGGTGCATCAGGATCATCTGCAGCATCAGGACAAGGATCAGGTTCAACAGGTTCAGGATCAACTGGTTCAGGATCATCAGGAGCAGCAGCTTCAAGTTCAGCAGCAGCAGCAGCCTCAGGTTCATCAGGAGCAGCAGCTTCAGACTCAGGTTCATCTGCACCAGCAACATCATCAACTAATGGATCAGGACCATCATCAGCTTCAAGCTCAGCAGCAGCAGCATCAGCAGCATCAGCAGCAGCTTCAGATTCATCATCAGGACCAACATCAACCGGTAACTCAGCTAACTCAGCATCATCAGGATCAGGATCTTCAGGTTCATCAGCAGCTTCATCAGGAGCTTCAGGTGCATCAGGATCATCTGCAGCATCAGGACAAGGATCAGGTTCAACAGGTTCAGGATCAACTGGTTCAGGATCATCAGGAGCAGCAGCTTCAAGTTCAGCAGCAGCAGCAGCCTCAGGTTCATCAGGAGCAGCAGCTTCAGACTCAGGTTCATCTGCACCAGCAACATCATCAACTAATGGATCAGGACCATCAGCAGCTTCAAGCTCAGCAGCAGCAGCATCAGCAGCATCAGCAGCAGCTTCAGATTCATCATCAGGACCAACATCAACCGGTAACTCAGCTAACTCAGCATCATCAGGATCAGGATCTTCAGGTTCATCAGCAGCTTCATCAGGAGCTTCAGGTGCATCAGGATCATCTGCAGCATCAGGACAAGGATCAGGTTCAACAGGTTCAGGATCAACTGGTTCAGGATCATCAGGAGCAGCAGCTTCAAGTTCAGCAGCAGCAGCAGCCTCAGGTTCATCAGGAGCAGCAGCTTCAGACTCAGGTTCATCTGCACCAGCAACATCATCAACTAATGGATCAGGACCATCAGCAGCTTCAAGCTCAGCAGCAGCAGCATCAGCAGCATCAGCAGCAGCTTCAGATTCATCATCAGGACCAACATCAACCGGTAACTCAGCTAACTCAGCATCATCAGGATCAGGATCTTCAGGTTCATCAGCAGCTTCATCAGGAGCTTCAGGTGCATCAGGATCATCTGCAGCATCAGGACAAGGATCAGGTTCAACAGGTTCAGGATCAACTGGTTCAGGATCATCAGGAGCAGCAGCTTCAAGTTCAGCAGCAGCAGCAGCCTCAGGTTCATCAGGAGCAGCAGCTTCAGACTCAGGTTCATCTGCACCAGCAACATCATCAACTAATGGATCAGGACCATCAGCAGCTTCAAGCTCAGCAGCAGCAGCATCAGCAGCATCAGCAGCAGCTTCAGATTCATCATCAGGACCAACATCAACCGGTAACTCAGCTAACTCAGCATCATCAGGATCAGGATCTTCAGGTTCATCAGCAGCTTCATCAGGAGCTTCAGGTGCATCAGGATCATCTGCAGCATCAGGACAAGGATCAGGTTCAACAGGTTCAGGATCAACTGGTTCAGGATCATCAGGAGCAGCAGCTTCAAGTTCAGCAGCAGCAGCAGCCTCAGGTTCATCAGGAGCAGCAGCTTCAGACTCAGGTTCATCTGCACCAGCAACATCATCAACTAATGGATCAGGACCATCAGCAGCTTCAAGCTCAGCAGCAGCAGCATCAGCAGCATCAGCAGCAGCTTCAGATTCATCATCAGGACCAACATCAACCGGTAACTCAGCTAACTCAGCATCATCAGGATCAGGATCTTCAGGTTCATCAGCAGCTTCATCAGGAGCTTCAGGTGCATCAGGATCATCTGCAGCATCAGGACAAGGATCAGGTTCAACAGGTTCAGGATCAACTGGTTCAGGATCATCAGGAGCAGCAGCTTCAAGTTCAGCAGCAGCAGCAGCCTCAGGTTCATCAGGAGCAGCAGCTTCAGACTCAGGTTCATCTGCACCAGCAACATCATCAACTAATGGATCAGGACCATCAGCAGCTTCAAGCTCAGCAGCAGCAGCATCAGCAGCATCAGCAGCAGCTTCAGATTCATCATCAGGACCAACATCAACCGGTAACTCAGCTAACTCAGCATCATCAGGATCAGGATCTTCAGGTTCATCAGCAGCTTCATCAGGAGCTTCAGGTGCATCAGGATCATCTGCAGCATCAGGACAAGGATCAGGTTCAACAGGTTCAGGATCAACTGGTTCAGGATCATCAGGAGCAGCAGCTTCAAGTTCAGCAGCAGCAGCAGCCTCAGGTTCATCAGGAGCAGCAGCTTCAGACTCAGGTTCATCTGCACCAGCAACATCATCAACTAATGGATCAGGACCATCAGCAGCTTCAAGCTCAGCAGCAGCAGCATCAGCAGCATCAGCAGCAGCTTCAGATTCATCATCAGGACCAACATCAACCGGTAACTCAGCTAACTCAGCATCATCAGGATCAGGATCTTCAGGTTCATCAGCAGCTTCATCAGGAGCTTCAGGTGCATCAGGATCATCTGCAGCATCAGGACAAGGATCAGGTTCAACAGGTTCAGGATCAACTGGTTCAGGATCATCAGGAGCAGCAGCTTCAAGTTCAGCAGCAGCAGCAGCCTCAGGTTCATCAGGAGCAGCAGCTTCAGACTCAGGTTCATCTGCACCAGCAACATCATCAACTAATGGATCAGGACCATCAGCAGCTTCAAGCTCAGCAGCAGCAGCATCAGCAGCATCAGCAGCAGCTTCAGATTCATCATCAGGACCAACATCAACCGGTAACTCAGCTAACTCAGCATCATCAGGATCAGGATCTTCAGGTTCATCAGCAGCTTCATCAGGAGCTTCAGGTGCATCAGGATCATCTGCAGCATCAGGACAAGGATCAGGTTCAACAGGTTCAGGATCAACTGGTTCAGGATCATCAGGAGCAGCAGCTTCAAGTTCAGCAGCAGCCAGCAGCTTCAAGTTCAGCAGCAGCAGCATCAGGATCAGGACTAGGATCAGCATCTAGATTAGCTGCTTCACGTTTTATCAACTCTGCTGGGCAGACTTGCTTCTGTTATGTTTAGAGTGTATTTACATAAATAAATCAATATTTGCATGATTACATAGTTTTGTGCATTCAGTGTCTTTGAGCGAGTGTTGAAATTCATTTTGTAAAGTGCAGCGTACATCGTGTTATATTCAGTATTGTATGCTTACAACGGTGGGCAGTACAAGATCTCACATTGATATTATAAGTGCCACTAGTTAGTCAAAGTATGAAATGAAACCATACTGCACAAAAGTTCAAAAACATCTAGATGGATGTTATATTTACAATTTTTGCAATCGTTACAATTGAAATTGATTTCTTTTTGCATAAAATTTTAGCATTGGGCCTTATCAATAGGTCAGAGGCTGTTACCAATTTGGCAATTTGGAAAACACATCTATATCTGTATGAGATACTTTTCTTGCTACTGCAAGCAATTAAACACAACTCAAAATTGGAAAAGTTTCATAATGCTCAATGCATATGGGTTATTGCACTGCTATATTAGCATGGTGTAATAATAAATCTAATATGAAGAAAACCTAAAAGTTATCTAGAAAAGAATTCAGAATCTAAAAATCTATCAAACTTATTTGATATTGAGTCCATGCAATTCAATCAAAAATAGTTTCTAAATGAATAATGACAAATGCTCTTTAATCGTTTTTGATTCTCTCTTATAAAGATCGAATCTGATTAGATAATCAATCAAAATAATATCAACGGGAAACGTTCCATCATGAAAACAATCTTCAGGGTCAAAAGTTGGTCGATTCACTTGGTAGATACAAATTATGATTTGCACTAGCTTCTGTTTTCCCAATCGCCGTTGTTATGTCATCCTTGACTTATCTCGCTCAACTTCCGAGAAAAATAAATCAAGGTAATAGAATGAAACTAAATATAGTAGTGCAGTGGATAAAGCAGTTGAAGATGAAGAATTTTATGCTCAAATATTAAAGAGTAGAGAGAATAAGGCTTTATTCTAGATGCATTATTACTATTACACTGGATGCAGAATTGAGGAAAGGAGCAAGGAAAAGTAAAAACTGTATTTGATGTCTTCTCTTCTTCCGTCTCATGATTTATTTTCACTTTTACTTGTCTGTCTTGAACAAGCTAGTAAATAGTATAACCAAACATTTGCTTCACCAAATGATAAATCATTGTGCTTTTCTTGTATCATTAGTAAAACTATGAACGAGAAAAAAAATTGATGCAATATCTTTCTGTGTATGCTTAAAGCACGAATAATGGCAACGAAAAAATCAGTAGTCGATCGAAAAAGAAAGACAAGAAAGTAACTAAAGAAGAAGGTAAACTGTTGAAACCTTAGTATTATATACAGATATTTACTTTACTTTTGCATCTTCCGTTGGTTATTGAGTATCTGAAGAGGGGGCAAACAAGTGATTCCGTCATGAGTAAACAATCATCAAGAGAATGTATTACACGATAGTAGAAAGAAAGAAAAATCGTTTTTGCTTTTCCCATTTTTTTCTGTCTTCAGATTGTTAGGTAAAACTAAACAAGGATTTTTCGCATTTTATTGTCACATTTTTCTGGATACAAGATGAAGATGAATGTATTTGATAAGATTTGCCAGAACGCAATATTATTTGTGCATTATCAACCATCATATACAATGAATAATGTGTTTGATTCTTGAATCAAACTGAGAATGGTTCGTTGGTTAATCAAATGCATATTGATTTGCATGATGGTATTTGAGCACATAATGTAATGGAATAAAATTCAAACTGATTCGATAGTTTTGTTTCAATTTTCGCTCAAATTTCGAAAGCATGGTAACATTTGGCTTGACTATTCAAATTTCTTCAAGTTATAAATATTCTGTGACTTTCAATCTCAACTTTTGGCTAAAGATGTGAAAGCATTTCACTCCTGTCTTGAACAACTGATCGCCTCAGTTTTTGATATTTACTCAGCTAGGAATTGAATGATGGATGACAAAGAAATAATTCTCAGAATAAAAAGCTCCCATTATGCAATGATACAACTGAATATCTAAATCAAAATTGATGAGAGATCGTCATTCTGTAAAATATTATTTCCAAATTGTTACATTTTCTCTGCTTTCGCATTTGCTTGAAGGATAAGATGTTTCAAAATATTGCATCAATAAAAATGAATATAAAATGTAAACAGAATGTGTACTTTGAGAAAAAAGTTTTTTCGATTGAAAAGTGTGTTGCAGAGCAGGCAAAATGATACCTGAAACAAATAGTCAGTGAGTAAAGCAAATTTTTCAAAGAAAATATTGACTCTGAGCTTATCAGCCAAGACTTGCAAAGAGATTTTCATTTGCACGAAACATTTTCTCTGCTTGAAATGTTGGGATATTATGTCAAGTACTATTATTCAAGTTGAGTGAAGACTTTTTCATTGTTTGATAATTAATACTCTGATTTGTAAAACAATTGTAAAAAATGGGAATCCGTAATTTATTCAGGTTCATGTTCTCAAGGTTAAACCAGGCGAAAGCTTGAAACTTTCAATTAAACACATTTTACATCAATGTATCAATGAGAGTAAATAGTTTTTTCAGCTTAAAGTATGAATTGTGAGAAACTACATTAATCCGAGTTTTAGACTCGAACAAGATGAGCATGAAAAGAGCAGGGAATTACATTAAATGCTTGTTGGTTCAGATTTTACTTTTCGTTTTTTATCTTCAAGTCTTTTCACAACTTTTATTATATTGTATCTGCGTGTTTGTCCCAAGAGTATTAAGCTAAAACACAGGTAATGGATAGTGGATTTGTTGCATAGTAATAAAATCCAAACACACAGCTCAAATGATCATTTTCCGATTCTTGTTATCTGTTGATTAGCGAGAGAAAGATGGCTGAAAATAAAGTATGAACAAAAATCCAAAATTGAAACTTTGAGGTTCAATACATACAAAATGGTCCAGGAATGGGAACGATCGAGAAACTGAAATGAAACAAATCATGTTACTATAGGTGATTTTAGTTTTAAAAGATGGCAATGTTATCGAGGAGCCACTTTAGGTAGTAAAACCGTGCTGTTTCATGGATTCTCATTACACATTTTACAAGTTAAATTGGAACTTTTTGCAATTTTTTTTCTTCTCAATTGAAATTGAAAAACATCATCACTCATTTATCCTCGATTCAGATAATTTGTCACAAAAATTGACTCACCAAGGTACATTTTGACAAGCTTGTAGACTGTAATGAGGAATTGTTGGAATGTGAAAGTTTATCTTTTGGCAGTTTATTCGAGCTGAATGTGGAAAAGTTAAAAACAGATTAAAAACACTTTTATTTTTGCTACTCAATCAATTTCCAAGCTTCAACTTCATTGTGAATATTGCGTGTTGCTGAGTGAAAAAACTTTTAATATCCTATTTATTATTATTATTCATTCTTCATTCTATCTGTCAACTTGAACATTCCTCCAAAAAATAAAATAAGCCAAATGAGTTGTTGGAGTACTTTTATGTATACAATGTAATAACTATGTTAATTGTAATTAAAGTTCATCCAAGATTCAATTGTATTTACTCATTTCATTTGCACTTCTTTTTTGCATAATTTCACTTTTCTATTAATATTTATTAATATTTCATTTCATTTTTGTTGCACTTTCAAAGTGAAGCAAACTATTATTTATAGTTGTATAACTCATTTGAACTCGAAGCTTCCCTTCTCAATTGATCAACTTAAACTAACAATTTTGTTATTAACTTGAAATGTAAAAACACTCGAAAATGGATGATTAATCATCTTGAGAATTTGAAATGAAACAAAAAGAAAAATCAATGTTAATGTTGGTAAGTTGAAATGAAAAACAAGCAATAATGACAAAACTATGCGCATATTGGATCAAGGCATTAGTTACAATGTTCAACTTTACCCAAATTTCAAGCTGAAGCATCTTCTATGCACAAGATTGAAGGTTAAACGACTAAATTGAAAGAGAAACGATATTTTATAAATTTGCATTTCAAGTTGTAACTGTATGCATTCCCTATTTTAAGTAAAGTTTCATGCTAATAACTGACATGTTAATCGAAGGAATTGCATTCTGAAAGCTTACGGTGACATCGATAAGCGATATCAACAATCTCGAGAACCGCAAAGAATGAGAAAACTGTTGTTTGATCACAGAAATTATCGAATTTTTTTTTGATATTCTACTTATACATGTATTCTGCTTGATATTTTTTGACATAAATGTCTCGATTTAACTGCTATAATCGTCCCTTTTATCGTCAAACCAAATCAAAAAAGAGTATTTTACAATAACTCAATTTAATTTTCCTCAGAAATAGCTTCGCAAACGCCAAATCAGCTTCATGACACTTTCATTTTTATGTGAGTTTGGCTTGAATATGATTTCCACATAAATTACTTTTTTCTCTACCTTATTTGAACACGAGTTTCTTAGGAATAAAAGTTCCTAAGAAGCTCAAACTTTTTTGCAAATAGACAAACTAGACAAAAGAAAAAAGAAAAAAGATGTTATATTTTTGTATCATTCTGGACTCATCTGAAGTGCAAAGCAGCCTTTTCTCGGGGTTGTTAAACTAGAGTACATTACCTGAGCAACTTGTATTATTCTACCCTCAGAATTGCTGCATAGTCCTTGTAATTTTTCTCAAGAAACCTGATAGTATAGCAAGTCAAGGCCCAGTATTCAAGGCGCATTGGCACCTTTCCTTATGACTGCGTTGACTGGTCTAGACAGAACTATTTTATTCCACTATCCTAGCTCATTTCGGCTCAACTTTAAGAGTCGTTTAGCCTTTTCAAGAATGGATTCTGATTCGATCAATCAATCTTGCATTTAGTTTGAACTAATGGCGTTATTATAATGGCTATCCTGGTATTGGGATAGAGGATAGGGCTAGTTAGGTTTGAGAAAAAATATACTTTCGATTCGATAATAAAATCGTGTGAACCACCATTACTGTTCAGTATAATTTGATAAATGAAATAACTTCTCTCTTCTTCTTCATTTTCAATCATGAAAAAAAAGTTGAAATAAAAAAGTCAGAATACACTGAATGAGATGAAAGTTTAAGGATGAATAAGGGCAAATTAAATGAAAAAACATTTTGGAAAACTAAATATAGCAAAGTTGCTACAGAATAGTTAATATTTGTGGAATAGAAAAGGAAGGAAAAAAATTCTTCTCTCTCGTTGTACTTTACTCCATTATTTAGAGTAAAGGGAAAAAATTTAGATGAAAATTGTTGATCATCTACCATCCATTCCCTCTTCTTCTCAACTCACCTTTTCTGTATTCCAATAATGTTCCATTCTCTATCACCTTCCCAGCATTTTTCTTGATCTTCATCTTCACCAACTATCTATTTGAGTTGTTATTCATGAAAAAACTCACCTTTATTTGATATCAGATCACTGTAAAATAGAAAAAGTGAAAAGATCAAAAGAAATTTCTTCTCTATCCTTTTCCCTCTCAATTTGATCGTTATGGGATGGGGATGAAAAGAAGGTGCGAAAATGAGAACATTGTCTCTTTTTTCTTTCGAACTCCATTTTCTATCAAATTTGTTGAAAATTTCAACTGAAATATTACACATTTCAACACAGAAGGTCACATTGAAAGTTGCTGAATGTTTGTAAGTTTTTGCAAAATAAAATGAAAAAAGCAGCAATTCAAGATGAAAAAATCAGAAACTGATGGGATTCTTTCACTCCATAAAATACATTTCACCAACACTTTAAAACTTGACTCTTTTATCTTATCTCTTTGCCTTCGTCTTTCATTCACACAGACACATTTAATTCAACATTTAGTTTCAAGCTGCACTTTTCTCTTCAATTTCATCTTTAGTGCAATTTCACCTCCCTGTTGCCTCCATGATGAACAATAAATGTGCTTTTACTTTCAATCCAAAAACAGTTTTCCAAGTTTCTTTTTGCAAATCTCATCATTTAAATTTCAATTATTCGCAACTTCATTTCGCCTATTTTCATCTCGAAGATTCGTTGAACTAAAACTAATCTAGTCTAAATCGGCACCGGTATCGACAGAAGTTTTGTTACCGAAACTTTCCAAATAGAAGCACTCATTTTCCCAAGTTTAATTGTGTTACTGATCCATTTAGATTTAAATCCAACTGAATGGACTTAACAACTTTTGGAAATCCTTATTCATTTTATATTGAATTTTGTTTTCGCCAACATTTCCTCCTCGTTCCCATCCATTTTCATTCAGTTGCATTTGAACTGCGTTTTAAATCACATTAAAGAGAGGTAAAGTTGGAGTGAAATAAGTTCAAATAATGATTATCATTAAATGAAAAAATTTACTCTCCTGGCTTGGGATTCAATGGAAATTCATGCTGGGCTTGAATTTCATTTTGATTCATTTCTTTTACAGACTCTGGTTCATGTTTACTTTTACTTCTCCCGCATCGATTCGACGTCTATATTGTATCTGCTATGTTCAGGTTAATATTCATGATTATGAAATCGTAGAAGTAATCATACATTATCAATGCATTTCAATTTCAATAAATTGAACCAGTACAAGGTCTAGAGAAGAAGAGAAAAAAGATTGCCTTTGTTTACCCTGAAATCATGAATTAATCAAGATATAAAAGTATAAAAGGATAAATTGTTTTACAAAAGAAACAGAATAAAGCATGGTACATGGTTAAATTTTGTGTTCACCCAAAAAGATTAAGATTTAAAGTTGGGGTAAAATTTGAGATTATTTTGTCGACTTTTGACGAAATTTTGTATCACAACAAATCTAGAGAGGAAGGGGAAAAAGCGAAAGAGAAAAGAGCAGAAAATGAAATGAAAATCTCTGGACAAATTGAATTTACATTGTCACATTTAGTTGACATGAATTAATCATTAGCAAAGCACAGATTTGTGTTCTGAATCTGTAAATATAAATATACATTTATTTGTCATCATCATCATCACCCAGTGAAAGGAAGAAAATGATGCTGAGGAGAGAGAAAAAAAGAGAAGAAGAAAGAAAGCTGCATAAAGGTTGTCATAAATTGACCCAGATAAATTATTATTAATTCAACATGGAATCAAATTATAGCATCGAGTAACAATAAATGTCCATTTTAAATGTTTATCAGAATTAAGTCAAATTTAGCGATCAAAGTAACACTGTTGCTGTTTTCAATCGGCTTGTCACAATAGTTGAAAGTGTCATACGATTTCAAGGCAACACAAGTCATTCATTTTAAAAATTCAAGTAAATTTTGCCAAAATCAACAATATTCAACATTCCAAGCTGAAACGATACCATCAAAATTTTCATAGATCATGACTTTACACATGCAAAATCATTAGCTTCACAACCAATTGATTTGAACTTGACTGTCCACTTCGATAATCAAGAGAAAAAAATACCGAATAAATAAATTTTCGAGAAAATTGACTTTCAAAGCAATAAAAAGAGAGATCATGGGGAAGACATTTTTTCGTAACGAATTTAGTGACGAATTTTTGCGCGAAAATGGAATGCCAACGAAATGGTCAATATTTGTGTCTGAATCAAGAAGTGTTTAACTAAAATTAATCGAACAATATTCTCAACTGTTGGCTGCTTGACCTTTTTGAAGCTATTATATCATCAGCTTGATAAACGGACTTGTAAAAAGTTCTGAATGAAATTGAAACTTCCATGAATTTTGGCGAAAAAATCGTAGTCCAATTTGATGCCAGTCTAGCTCGCACAATTTGGTTGAACAACTTGATGAATGTTGGGAATGCAAATAATCAATCATGAATAATGAATGGAAATGCATGGGTTGGAATAGAAATTGAAGGGAAAAACTTCTAACCATCAATAATGTCAACTGTATTGGAATGAAGACAAAGAAGAGGGAACAAGGAATGTTGCCTTAAAAAACGAGGAAAATAACGGGAAAATGTGTAAATAAATTTTCATTTACCAAAGAGTAAATGAATTTTCTCTTTTCCTTCATCAACTTTTTTTCGTCCGATCATCTCAATAAAACATTCAATTTCATCTTCTTCTCTCTCAATTTAAATTTATTTTTACACTCAATACAACTTTATTGATTTCATATTATCATTATCATCATCATCATTATTATCATTTGTTATCATGAGTTAACATTTTTTTCTTGCTGCAAGTTAAATTATTTATTCAGTTTCGTTTTACGTTTAACTTGTAACTCTTTAAATCATTCATTGAATCAAAACTTTTAGCCATCTATCAAGGGAGTGAAAAGGGAAAAGAGTAACAAAATTGTAAAAATATTTCGTTTCATTTCATTTCTTGGCAATTTGAAGGAGCAACAAGAATGAAACAGAAACATGATGAATAACAACAAGAAGTAAAGAAGAAGATAGGCAACGAGAAAACTCGAGAATGATGGTGATGAGAATGATAACGGGGAAAAAAAGGATGAAAATAATGAAACTGAAGGGAAGAAGAAGAGTAACACAATTTATACATAATAATAAACAATTATTGTTGTAAAATGTTTCTTTTCGTCATATGATAATCTGGTTGATGATTTGAATTTTAAATTTCATTCCATCAAAAACAGACTGGATAAAAGTATCGATGGAAAATTCACTTTTTTTTGCTTTCCTTCGTTTAATCATGTTTCTTTTCCTTCTTTTTCCACTTGTATTTCTTGGGATATTGAAAAACAAAACAAAAGGAGAGAGAAAAGTTTATTATTAAATATATTTTCCATGTTAAGTTACTCCCATTTGATTTCATTTTATTCATAAATATTTTCTCTTCTGTTTTCTTGGCAAATATAAATTATGACAGAAGTAAAGTTAAAAATGTAATAATATGATAATGGCTTGAGAATTGCAAAAGTTTTTCATTCTTTGCACAATTTTTCTTCCTCTTCTTGTCCACCAATTTGATGGACAATTTTTCCAGCATTTGTCATTCATCAATTTTGCGCCCTTTGCCTTTGCCAATTGATACAATTGTGATAATGTTATTCCATGTTGATGGAAGAGTAATATTGGTTGATCCTTTTTTTTCTTATCGTTTCCCTTCTGCTTGCAAGTTATCAAAGTTTTGCATTTTGTTTGTTTTCATCTTTTGCTGTACTTTTCTTGAATCTGAATAAATTCAAACTGTGTTGATTGGCAACAAGTTGTGATTGATTTAGGTTGTTGTTGTTTAATCTTTTTTCAGTAATAAAGTCACAATGTTAATGATATTTTTCTTTCTCTTTACCCACACAAAATGAACATTCAACCTTTAAGGATATAATAATTGTTTTTTGCTTCATTTGCAAGGATAACCTTGAGCCAGCATGAATCTGATTAAAAACAAAGAGGGAAAAATATTCTGTTATTTTTTTTTCTTCTCTCTCTCTCTCTCTCTCAAGCTCAAATACGGAACACTTAACACACCTTTGAGTGGGTGAAAAACATCTTGTTAACAATTAGGAGCTATTGTTAGTTTTCAGCTATTTGGTGAACTTCAATTTAGAAAGTTCTTCCTGGTTCTGATTTACAGCCCTTTCTTCAACATGAAAACAATAGATTATGAAATTGATTAAATTACAAGTTGAATCAATAGAGTCAAATACATATTCAAGTAGTATCCAGTGATTTCCCGTGTTTTCAAAACTTCAAAATGCTCATTCTCTCTATGAAGTTAATCTTGCATCTTATTTACTTATCTTGTGTACAAAAGATTTATTGTTCATTCATCATTTCAATCATACTTCAATCAAAAAAACTTCTTTGCAAATCATTTTTCAGGGCAAAACAGACGAACATCTAAATATAACTATTTCACAATTTGAATGGTTATTAATAAGAAGTGTTTGAATGGCAGAAAAGTTGAATTTTTTTTTGTTTATTAACAGAAATGGACAAAGAAAATTGCATGGAAACGCATTTAAACTGAAAACATGATTAAACTCGTTTTCATTTTTTTTGCTTCTTATTGACTGTTTCCGTATTTACTGATGAATGTTGGTAAGAAGGTCGAGTTTTTTTGGTTTAAATTTTTTGTTTTTCTTTATTTACATCACATGAGATTATTTTTACCTCTTAAATGCTGATCAATTTTCGCATCAAGGTTGAAACCAAAAGTTAATAAAGAAAGTGTGATTGAAATGTTCATCTTGAATACTTTTTTTACTCTTTTTCTTCTTCTTCTTCCTACATTGTTTTCACTTTTTTCTTGCTTTCTTTTTTACTCTTTTCTTGCAACCATCATAATTAACGCCATTATCATCATGCACCATCATCTTTCACATCACAAGGTTATTCAAATACTGAAAGATAAGGCTGAAAGTGTTACTCATTCTGGAATAAACATGAGAAGAGAAGAAAAAATGACAGAAAACTCAACTTATTGGTGCGTTTTTTTTGGGTGATAACCTTGAGTTTCCCTTATCTAATTGGGTTACAAGGAAGTACAATTTTCCTAGTCAAGGTTGGTTATTTAGTTTGTCTCTTTAAATTTACTGCTTACCAGCAACACTTACATCACGAAAGATCATTCAATGTGAACAAATTTCTCTACTTTTTTCATCTAATGTTTCATGTGATGAATTTTCAACTCGACACTGAAAGATGTAAACAGAGAAAAGGTTGAGATTCCCCTTGAGGTGGTTCAATTTGTTGAGAGAGGATCATTGAAAAGTCTCGAAAAATTCGTCTCGTTTTAGTAAACAAATGCGACGAATGCAAAAGCAAGAAAAAGGTAAGAAAAATTGGAGAAAAAACAAAACAAAAATGTTATTCCAGTTACTGAACATTGAATTTATTTGCTTGCCACACTTGTTATCATAATTTAACCTTAGTTTTATTTGTAACTATTGGCCAACATCATGTAACTGTAACATTATTAATAGCACTCAAACACACACATATATCCAGCAAAGAGAAAAGCAGAATAATTGAAAACAAATATCACATTTTGTACACTCGACTACTATTCAGATTGAGATAGATTAGAGAGGAAGTGAGAGTAGTTGACAGTCGAAATTTAACTTCCGTAATGGCACATAACCTTGTTGTTAGAATACTTTTCTTGGGATTTCTGTTTCCTTTTTTCTCTCTTTTATTGCATTTCTGATTCTCTTTCTGATAATAACCAAACCTTTACAGCGCAACGAATTTAGAAGAAATATTCGAACTGATTTTCGACGCTAACTAATTTTATTACCATCAATTTTCAGATTCGCAGATCGTTTATGCTGTCTTCTGTTCCATTTTTAACTTATATTGTAACGAATTGTATTGTGGTTGTACAAAAACGACAGTTTGCATAAAGTTTTGCCACAATTTTCAATTATTTTCCCTTGTGATCTCATTGGTAGCTAAAATTGAATTTCATCGAATGCAGGAACCAGCGACCAAGGAAGAAGTGAACGCTAAATTTGCATTTCCGTGACATCATTGCTGTTTTTGTTTTACTCAGTCATGTTTACACTAATTAGTGTGCAATTGCTCAGCCCTTGAGCCAACACAAACACAGACTTATTTACAGAATAGATCTAAATGTGTGAAACGATACAAATACTAATTCATGTAATACAAGTAAATTAATTCATGGTTACTTTTTTAAGCAATCAAATTCAAGTAAAAGGTTGAAATTTCACGTAATTACTGACATTCCCTGACTGCTAATTAAGGGTGTGATCTGAGACAACAAGACGCAAACACTAAACTTCAGTGAATAAAACAGTTATTTGTGCACACAAATGTGCATCTTGAGTAACTTTACGAATTCATAAGCTACTAAATCTGTATTTTACGTGTCATTTCTGTGCAACTCTTTCTTTTTCAATCAAAGTATTGCGAGTTCCAACAATTTGGTCAATTAGTAGTTTACATTACAATAAACACCCAAATTTCACTGTATTTCTTTCCTTTGAATAATCACAGAAGATACGTCATTTTCTAATCGAAGAGTTCCCAAATCATTTTACCCAATAAACACTGCAAAGTTTTAAAGCAAGCAGAGTGGAAATTTCTGGTCTCTTAAAGCGAAAAAACACGTTTAGTTTATTAGAAGGTCGCAAATAACGTTGTTGTTACTTTATTTCTATTAATTGCCAATCGTAAAACTCGCTAAACGCTAGCTTCTTTAGTTTATTGGGTAGTTACAGCATTTTTGATGATTGAAGTACATTCAATCGTAAATTGCGTATTTGTTTGGAGGCAAACTTGATCATTGTATCAAAAGAAGAGAGCAAATTAGCAGAAAACGTTGTAAAATTTTAATAGTTCATATCAATCAAATATAATTAACTAATAGCGATTGATTGTTGCAATGCAAGAGTTTAAATTGCCGCTAAACTATTCAGCTAAATTTGATACTGAAAAACATTGTCAGAGTTTGGTTACGCAAATTCACTTGAAAATATGCTTTTGATGTTTCCTTGAGAGTGTCAAACTTGAAGGCAAGTTAATTTCATTTGCATACAACATGAGCTTCAGACATTACTTTGTGAGTTTCAAATGTACTAAAGCTAAAGCTAACACTCTACTCACATTCCTAATGATTCTAGCGAGTAAAAATCTGTACAAGCTTGGGCTATTAAACTTAGCCTCTTTTGTTTACGATAGTTAATTCGATTTTCGAGTTTCAATTGAGAAAAGCTATGCAAGTCTTGTAGCAATTGTTCACCATTAGATTCGTCTTTTGGGAGTAAAAGTTTTCCTCAGATCTGCTTGAGTCTAGAAAATGGAACCATGAAAAAGAACAAGAAAAATGATGAACCAAGACTATTTACTCAGGGCAAGTTTCAAATGAAATCGGTCACTTTCAATAGTGAAATATAAGCAGAGGTTCAATAAACATGACTAGTTTATTTTGCAATGCATTATTGTGACAAGTTAATAAGACTCAGAAAAGGCCTATTGATTACAATTGCAACTATTTGCATAACTGAATCAACTTTGATACGATAATCCAAATAAAAATTCATTTTACTCAAATAACTTGGCCAACCTAATTTCATCCTTCAAGTGGTAGAAAGTGGTAGAAAGAAAGAAAGCTATCATAAAGATTGAAGGATGAAATGAAATTACGTTTATTTATGATTAAATGAAACTTGAGAAGGAAGACAAAAGTTTAAAAATTGATGAATTGCTGAAAAGGCATTAAAATGCAACTGAATAACGCTGAATAATCTTTTAATTTTCCTTCAAACTTCATCTTCGAACAAACTGTTGATAAAAGTTAGAAGCTAAATTGCGTTGAGCAATTGTCGATTGTGAGCCAAATGAGTTAAAGTTTCTCATTATTTCACTGAATATTCAATCAAAATGATAATGATGACCAAGAGCAATCATTTGATGCAGCTATTTGTGTAGCACTTTCGTCAACGAAAGTAGTCATTTCGTGTAGCTGTTGCCAATAAATGTAAACTTTTACTCTTCTCTAATCAAGCAACAGCAGTAAGAAGCAACAAAATTGCCAAAGAAAACAAAATGTTCAGGTTACCTTGGGCAGCGCTGGGAAGGAATAGTGGACAATGATGGTGATATTGGTTGAAATAGATTCACAATCTGATGGAACCAAATGATAGAATTGAGTGTGTGTGCGCTAACGACAACACATTAGTGGAAAAAAAGAAAATGAAGAGATCGAAAATATCTTTGCAATTTTATTTTCCTTTTCTTTCTCTTCTTTTTCTTCTTTTTCCTGTAGTGTCCGTCGTATATTCACCAAGACAAATTACTCAATGGGTTACAGGTTTTTTTTTCATTCACTTTTCTTGCTTCTTTTCTCGAGTTTCTTTCTTGATGAAGATGGAAAAGATCCTGAACATGAATTGTTCATTGATTGTGTATGGTGAGAGGAAAAGAGGAATGAGCGTAAAGATGAAAGAAAAAGGAGAGAAGAAGAGTGAGAATGAAAAAAGGCTGCAAATTTTCATTTGGTTGTTTGTCTCATGAAAGAAAAGAACATTTCCTTGAGAATATCTTCAGAACAGTTTAACAAGTTTTCTGTGTTACTGAAACAGAAGAAGAAAAAGAAAGTGAAAAAGAAATATTGATGAAGACACAATTTGGTTGGTACTGATATACATAAGAAGATGGGTTGACGATAAAAATTGAAATATATTGCATTCGATTTTGTCCTTTTCTTTCCCTTACGCATCATCATCATTATCATCATCATTTACTCTTTTTTTTTTGCAGCAACGACACTGAGATTCCTTTTTATGTCATCTTTTTTTTTCGATTCAACCTTGTTTTTTCCTTGTTTTTTCCCTTTTTCCTTTTCTTTCTTCATCTTCTTATTTTCCCATTCAACCCACTGATGTTGGACTCAAATTTTGCTTCAAACCTATTGACTTCAATCTAATGTCCTTTGGGTCTCGTTATCAAGAGACTTTGTCTCTTTCACTATAAGATTCCTTCATGATGAGCAGCATCATGTGCTTCTTTATTGTATCTGGAAATAAACTTATTTCAACTTTTATCTCTTGAAATATTGCCATTTGAATATAAAAAGAAACAAAGTATTGACCGTTTTGGGTAAAATTAGCTTCAAGTAAAAAGACAAAGAAATTGAACCTTTTTTTCTCATTTCCTTATCAAATTGAAAACTCGAACCTTGCCCATCGTAAAACTTGCACAATAATACAGTTCATGTCCATTCGATATTCATCACAAGTCACGATTGATGCAGAAAAAAAGTCGAAATTTGAGTGAAAACCTATCAATGTCTATTCATTCAAGTTTAGATTGAACTTTGGCTCAACGAGAAAAGGTCAAACAATTTAAATTATTGTAGAGAAGAGGAAAAAAAGTTGCAGATTCGCTTTTGAAACTTTTACTTAATCAAATTGATATTGAATATCTGGCTTTTTAATGCGAATGGGAAAAGCAATTTGAGTTGAAAGCAAAGGAAAAGTGTTATCTGAAATGAAACAAGAGAGGAACCCAAAAATTGAATGGTAAACGAAACAAGAGGAGAAAAATGTTTCGACTATTTAAGCAATGCTAATACCCTTGCAATTGTGAAATATCATTATATGATAACAAACAGAATAAGTCTAATAATAATAGCAATAATAATAATAAAATGTTGGTTTAGGTGAAATTCAATAAAGTGTATCGATCAGAGAAAAGTTGAGAAGGGAAGAAGGAAGAAGGAAAAAATATCTCGACAGAAGAAAAAGTAAAACCATAACAACATCAAATAGTATGATAAACTTTTTTTTTGTTTTACATTTTGCATCTAAAATCTACTGACTAGGAAACGATACAATAATACTGGAAAAATGATGATGATGATGATGATATTATACGAATCGTTGAGGTATAACAAAAGTATTACTTGGAAAGGATCTTCAAGATGCAAGTAAACCAAAGGAGAAAAGTTTTCAATGTATTATTACATTTAAAAAGCGTGGAGAGAGGAAAGATTAAATGAGTAGTGAATGGAGAAGAGATGAAAAAAAAACTCTGGAGCAACATTTCGAATTTCATTTTTTCTCTCTTTCATCCTCATCTTTTTGCTAATATTGCCCTGGAAACAACACCCTTGGGACTCTTGACAATATTTTTAAATGTCAGGTTAGAAAATGTTTTAGCAATGGAAAAGGGTTCAATTTTGATTTTTATTTTTTGCTTCCTTTGCCTTCTTTTCCTCATCAATTGAAATTATGAATCATATTAAAGATGAAGAAAGGCAGGAAAGGGCAAGTTTAAGAATCGACAAGGGATAAAGTTGGAAGATGAAATTCACTGGAACTGAGCGGAGTTTAAAGAGAAAATGCAAGTTGCGAAAATGGAGTGAAAAAAAATGTTGCCAGAAAAAAAGTAGGAAAACATGTTCATCGTAGAGAAGAAGAAGGAAAAAGATGTTTTCAATTTTTACTCTTGCCTGTGTTTAATGTGAACAGTTTACTGGTTAAACAAAGAGATTCGTTCAGTATCGTTGATTATGCATGATGAGCATGATGGGTGATTGTGTAATGAATAGTTGAGAAAATTTTGTGATCTTCTTTTGCTTCTTGCAACAACTTTACAGCACCTTTGTTTGGTAGTTGCAGTTGTAATTGCAGTTTAATTTGCCATTTGAAATTTAATCAACTCGACTGATTGCTATGCCAATGGTTAATGAATCAAAGTCATTGAAGTTTATTTCAACATTTTGATGTTTCAACTGTTTCAATATTATCTGGGAACAAAAAGGTTGAAATCAATTCACTTCCATCAAGTGTCTTTTCAATGTTTGAATAAATTGATATCATTTTGTTATTTTCATTTTCACACAAAATTTCTTTTGTTGCCATTTGTATCAATAGTTTTTATTGGTTCAAATTGAATGTACAACTTATTTGGATAATGAATCAATCAAGAGTAGAAAAGGTTAACTGAAAAAGATAAATTCAAGCCTTTTACCGATGAACAATTAGAAAACTTTGGAATTTCAATGGATGAGTAAATGAACAGTTTTGTGTACAGGTGAACACGCGTAAAGGGTTGGCCAAAAAGTAGCAACAACAAAAATTGGAAAAACTATAATCGACTGAAAAATGCATGAGGCAAGAATGGGTGGAAAATATTCCGAAGAGAACGACATTTTCTCTTTTCTTTCAAATGGATTGAAAGTCTTTTCTTTTCCCTGATTCTCACCTCATTCCATTGTTTATCATGGAAAAATAAACTTTTCTTTTTCGACAAATTTTTACTAATAAACAAATTTCTTTTTAATGGAGCCATCATTTTGATTTGACAGACAAACTTTCCATCAAGTTTTCAAGTTATTGATTGAAATTTTATTCTTTCTCAGTTTTACAGTTTTGTTCTTTTGCTTTACTTTCATTTTTGTTTGATTTGAATCACTTTTCTTCCTCTCTCTCTCTCTTCATTCAATGCAAATTGTTTTCTAACAGTACAAAGCAAATCACTTGATCTTCCAAGTTTGATCTTGCAATCTTTCCATTCCTCATTCATCTTTAAACTTTTGGCATCAACAGTTGCAACAATTTTATCCATCCATTACTTTAGCTCAGTTTCCCTATCATTATTTACCTATTCAATCATGCCATTTAACCATCAAAAGTCAACGCAGTACAAGGTCCAATGCTATTGTGAGACACTAATTTACATACAAGTTTAGCTAAGTGTACAGTTAACATGGTGATGGGTCGATTGATGGTTGGTAAGGAATGGCAATCTATTTTGGCCAATTTTTTGCTTCACCAGAATTTTAGTGTTTTTGCAAACAATTAACACTCAATGAGTAAATTGATTGTTTATCTTTTCTTTAAATGTGAAAAAGCTGGCAATTTTTCCAGATCAGGAAAGAAAAAACTCATTTCCATTTAAGAATCATTGAGAGAAAAAATCATTAAAACCATTAATGCATCAATCAAGCAATGGTTCAACTAAAAAAGTCTTACATTTCATTGATTCAATTGTAATCTCAACACATAGTTTTCCCTATCAATTTAGCATGAACTTTAAAATGAGAGGGAATGAAAAGTAATCAGCAATTCGGTAGTAAATTCATCAAAAAACATTGTTATGCAGATTCATAGAAACTCTATGCTGATCATGAGGAGTTGTAATCCATGAAACGCAACTTTCTCGAACCAACCTCAATCATTGAAAATTTTTCGTTTTTCTTGCATTACTTTGCCGAGAAAACGATTGAAAAGTTCTCGATATTTCAGTGCATTTATATGCTCAAAATGAGCCCAGCCAATCAGAGATCCCATGCAAATGAGTCAACATGAAGAGGTTTTATTGATTGGCATCAAAACATTTGTCGAAATCTGAGATTGAATAGAAAACACATTTTGCTTTTTACCAGGTTTACGTAAATAAATAGACGCCAGATTTTAAAAGATTTTTGAACGCTTTATTCAGTTATTTTTATTGCTATACGAATTGAGTTTATTTCATTTTCTATTTCGAGTTTTCAGAAAACTTTCCAGCTTTGGCGATCTTTAATGTACAAAATTATGAATTGGAAAGTGATTTTCCGTCTTTACAAAGATTGAATTTTGAAGAGTCTCCACGATGTGATTGAACCGCATCTATTAGAGAAAGGTTACGAAAATGTGACAATAGATTTTCGTTCAAAGTTGAACTTTCAATCGATAATAATAGCATCACTCGATTGAAGGCTAGAGAAGCAGAATGATTACTCAGATTACACAGATCTAGCTGAAGAGGCAATAATTTTGCTCTACTTTGACTTTCAGATACCCAATTAAAGAGCATCAAAAATCTTGGATAAACACTTGTTTCAATTTCCAGTCAACTTTAGATTATTTTTTTTTTGAAAAAAACGGATTTTCTTTCATTCACAATCACAAATGCGGTACAACCGAATCCATTACCAAGCCATTTTCATCTATTGTTTCGACATTGAGTCGTTTCTTTTTAATTAAACTCTAACTTGTGTGTTTCAACAGATAAGCACAGCTCAAAGGTAAACTCCAACAGCGCACACAAACCTTTTCTTGTGACAAAAGCTGATCCAGTATTCAAATTAAACTGTGAAGCCTTTAAAACTTGATTCCTAACACCTTATTAATGTAAACAATTATAAGCCTAATAAAATATGCAAATCAACTTTTATTCCTGTTGTTGCTGCCATTGAACAGTTTTGTTTTGTCATTGTACTTTTTTATAACCTTGCAATTACAATATACAAATTATGCAAATGATTGGCATCAAAATTGTTAAGAGTTGAAGTTTTTTTTTCTCTCTTTCTTCTGCCAATCTTCCTTTTACACGTTAATTATCATCCATTGTTTTGCCCTGAATGCCACTAATTTACAGGATAATAGGGTTGCAATGAAAAGACGGCATGATATTTGAGCTGGTCAACATTCATCAGGTACAAATGATCATCTCTTTAATGTGAACACGAAACAGTTTACAAAAGGTTTTATCAAGAGAGAGAAAAAAGTGTTTACTTCTTTCATCCTTTTCCTTTGTGTCTTTAGAATCGCGTTGTACTTTGACTTTGAAAGGTCAACTTTCCATCAAGTTGAGGTAAAATGAACAATTAAATGATAAAGAAGAAGAAAAACAATCAAAAAGTTAAATTGAATGGATATTATTTAATATCAACTTTAGCAGCCAACGTCAATTTAATTGAAAAAAAATAGAAATGAAATGATAATATTTGCTGTGTTTTGCTTGTCAAAGAAAAACTTGAATTTTCTTCAAGTTTCATTTTCTCTTTTTTTTTTGTTAAAATTACAATTTTTTGTTACTTTTCATATTGATATCAAGAGCATGATAATGATGATGAATTTTTGTTTAGTTATTCAAGAAGCACAAAGAAAGAAAAAGATTTTTTGATGAACATCATGATCATCATTTTACATTGCAACACTTGTGATGAAACAATTTCTTGCATCAATGGGAGAAACAAAGAGAGAAGCTCAAAGGTTAAAGAATTTTTCAATTTATTCATCTTCTCTCTTGTTTTTTTACCTGTTGGGTTTCACCTTTTTTCCCCAACATTTCATTCTTTTCACTTTTTTCGCCTTCTTTGAGCTTCTCTCCTTGACATTATCACCATACTTTACTCAATTAGCATAACAATCTTATTGTTTTTTTTCATACTCTGCCATTCATTAATTGAAGACATAATTGTTGGTTAGGACTTGACCATCATCATTATTACCTTTTAAAGTAAAATCACGCTGAGTTTAACAGTTTAAGTGTTTTCTTTTCACCAAAATGGAAAGGCGTGTAAAAAAAATTTCATTCAGCTTTGAGTTTTGTTTTGTTTTTCTTTCTGTACAGATAAGGATAAATGAAACAATATAACTTGGGCTTTTGCATCTTTCGGCCATCTTTTTGATTTGAGCAAGAGTGAGAGTTTGATAACACTATCAGTGTTTTTGCAAGAAACTTTGTTATGCTTTTGATTCTTTGCTATTCTTCACTCTACTCGCTCGCTTGCTTGGCTTTACTTTACATGGTTAATCGACAAAACGAGTGCAAGCCTTTTTCCATTTGCATTGAGTACACCATGAATCACGGTTATCCATTCCATAAACTTTACGACACTTTCTGGTTTCAGTTCGAGATCGTCGGGTTGGCGATATGCTGTGCCCTTTTGATGGTGAAGATGAAGATGAACTTGATGATTGTAATAAGCTTGTCCATTGATTGCTGTTGCTTGAATGGTGCTGATGATGATGATGATTGCTAGAGTTGCTGGCATTTTTAAAATTTGTACTCATGGTTGAACTGTTTGTTGTTGCACCATTGCCAACTGCTATTGAAGGTGTTGGCGGTGTTGCATTTGCAGTTGAGGCTGGGCTACTTGAGGTCGACTTCAAGTTGACCGGGCTGGATGTTTTACAACTCAATCGCATAACTTTGGAAGGAGCTTTTGGAGAGAAAAAACTTAATGGACTTGAACCAGAGGCAAGGAAAGATGCTTGAGATTGGTGTTCATGATGAGGGTTAAAATGATGATTATGATGAGGTTGGTGATGCTGTTGATTCGAATGGGAATTGGAAAAGCTTGAATAGCTCGAGTTGCAACTAGTCGAGAAAGAAGAAGATGAACAAGAAGAATCACGACCTTTTGTCGACCAACGATGGGCCACCGAAATACCGGGAATGTTGATCGGGCTTGATATCACTGTCTTCCTTTCCGGTTCCGGTTTAATCTGGGCACTGAGAATAGTTTGATTCACAGAAGTTGTCTGTTGAACATTTTGCACTTGCTGGTTTTGTTGTAGTTGTTGTTGTTGTTGAAGTTGCTTTTGTTGCTTTTGGTACTCAGGATCTTCATGTGGAGGTCGAGCCATATCAAGATGACTCCAAGTGGGTGAAGGAGCAAAGAAAAGGAGGGAAGCCGAGCTGAGTGTTGGGCTTAGATTGTAATTTGTACTGTTAGGTGACTCTGGTGAACTCGAGACGGGTGACAAGGGACCCAGACTGCTGTCACTAGAACATGAACTCTCTTTACTACTAATATTATCAATTTCCATCTCTTCTTCAATTTCAGCATAATAAAACTCTTCTTCATGATCATTATCGTCTTCGCCGGTCGCCTCACTTCGTCTGTAAGCAAGACAAATAAATTCATTTATTAATTCAATTCTCGACTCAAGTCTTCAACTTGAATGAATCAGATCATCTCAACAATAAAACTTACCCAAGATGAACTATCCTAACATGTTTCTCAATATCTTCAACAAGATCACATCGAAGGCCACATCCACGCCAAGTACATTTGAACACAATTCGTCGTGCCTTCTGTCAACAAAGAAAAGAAGAGATTGAAATGATGAATGAAATGAATAAACAATGAGACGATAAAAGAAAGGAACAAATAAAATGTTTTGGTTAATTCAATTCAACACATAAACCTAAGCACATCTAAATGAAAATATGAATCCATTAAATCAAATTTTCTATTCAGATCATGAGAAGGAGAAGAAAAAAAAATTGGTGAAATAATATGAAAATTGGATAACAAGGAGAAAGAATCAGAAAGGAACCATTTTCATTGATTATCATCTAATAAAATGTAAATTGATTGTTAAGACTAAGAACTTTTCCTCTTCTTACCTCAACACTGGTTTGTATTGGATAGTCATTAGTAAAATCAATAGTTTCATCCATGTAGATTCCCTCATCTTTGATTGTCAATCCATTGAATCGTTTATCACCCTTAATCTCAATGGCAATTGGGGCAGTTGAATCTTCGTTGATTGTGGTCGGTGAAGGCGTATTGGATCGACTTGCCGCTGAACAATAGCCAACACCAGAATCGATGCTCTTCACAGACATTGAATAGACTCCTGTAGCAAAAGGAAAATTAAATTAAATTGTGAACCGATTAACAAATTACGCTTTTTTTCGCCCTCATTTTCCACCCTAAATTGACTATTTTTTTCTACTGAATTTCAAAAGTTTCCAATAATTCATTTACATTTCCTGAAGACCAACAGCCGGAAGAATCGAAATGGGAATGATGAGTGATTTAACCAGAAAAAAAACAGGACAAGAGACAAAAGAGTGCAAAAAAATGAGTGAAAAAGCAAATGAAACTTGCGGGCAAAACTTTTCTTTTTCATGGCAATTTTCCAATGATAACAATGAAAAAAATCCATAATTACATTCACAGGCAATCAAAAAAACCAAGAGCATTTCATCCTTCATCATCTTCTTCCCAAAGGAAGAAAAAGAAAGAGAAGAAATTAAAAAAAACAAGAAAAGAGCAACTTAGCCATTTCCTTTACTTCGTCATTTCTCTACTTTCACTCTCTCTCTCTCTCTTTATAACCTGTAATGAGGAACAGAATAGCTTCATTGTAATTTGACCCGAGGCAAGAATTGAAACAGTTGAAGGGCTAGTTGATCCTTAATTATGTTTGTTATTACATCGAAGTACAACACATAAACATCTAAAATATACAAAAGACGATAAGTGATTACGAGAACGAAGAGAGAGAGATGAGGATGAAGAAGATAATGATGAAAAAGGGGAAGCCCTGAAGACTCACAAAGACTTGTAAACAGACTCGTTTTTTCGTCTTATTTCACTTTTAGTTATTTTCTTTAGCACCACTCACATCAGTAAATAGCAAATAAACATTTTTTGTTTTTTTGCCTTTTATTATTCTACACTCATTTAGTATTGCTCATGTAATTACCATGATAATTTTTGTGTTCCCCAGTTTTACCGTCAAGATCCGTCAAGTATTTTCCCACTTTTCAAGTTACAACTAAACGTAAAAACAAATGAACGTAAACAGTGTAACGTTACGATAAACAAGACATTGATATCATTATTAAGAGTAATGATTACATCTGGTTTATCCATTTAAAAATGTTACCTTTTTTGGTTTTTTTTTGTTTACCATTTTCATGTCGAGCTCAAGCTTTTACCTGAGACAAGTTAACAAGGTTGAGAGAGGCTGAGAGAGCAAATGTTTCATTTGTCGATTCGTGTATTTCACTTATCATATTATGCTAGGAGTTGAGTGAGTAAGAGATAAGACAGGTAAAAAAAAAGTATATCAAGATTGAAGAAACAAAGAAGAGGAAGTAAACTGTAAAGTGGAAGATGAAGAAGATGGAAAAAAAGCAAAAGGAAAAAGTTGATGATAGATGATGATGGTTCAAGATAGTGTTGTTGATAAGGTGAGATGAATGAAAATGAAAATCATTGACATGAAAAGAGGACTGAATAAGAAATTATTGATAACAAGAAACAGTGCAAGACAACTGTGCTGAAAATTCAAGAAATGGATCAAAATTTTTCTGGTGAAAGGGATTGAGGAAGAAGGGAAAAAAAGTACGAGAGAAAAGCTGGAAAAGACAAAAAACAACAACAACAACGACAAATGCATCAATAATAATATATGTGCATCGATTGATATCATGAATTGTGAATGAAAATAACCTTTTCTCAACTGTTGGAAATAATCTTTTCTCTCTTGATCTGCTTTTGCAAATGTATTCCTTGCCATTCAGTACAACAATAATGATTTGATTTACATAAGATATTTTTCATTTGGGCATAATAAATGTAAAATATTTTCTTTTCCTGTATATAATAAGTAGTAATGTGAAAAGGAGAGATGAGAAAGAAGAAGAATAACAGAAAGAGTTGACAAGAAGAGATGATGAAGAGTATGAGATGGACATGAAGAGGAAAGTTTGATGTGACAAGCTCAATATAATAACAAGATGTTGGAGTAATGAGGTAAAATGCATGGCTAAAAACTGTGGATATCAGAATAGCTCTCATCACTTTCACTTTGTGTGTTTTCTGATTATCACATTTATTCTTTTGGCTTGATTCGTTTTATTCCTTGAAACTTTTGGGTAAATAGGGAAAAGGACAAGATTGAATAGTGATTATACCAATGGTCAGTCATCCTGAAATGAAACAAATTCAACAGCAGCGAGAACAAACAAAAAGAGTTAAACTTGGTAAGAAGATGAGGAAATAAACATTGTATTATAACTCTTTCATTGGCTTTTACCATTACAAGTTTTGCCACTGGAAAAGATGACAAAAATTGTTGCGAAAGTAACACTGAAATGAGAAGAGGATCATGCTGTTGATGCTGCTGTTGATGGTGATGATTATAAAGAATAATGTGAAGAGAAGAAGAGAGAGAGAAAAAAAGATGAAGAGGAGGAAACAAATGCCAATGCAATTTAATATTGAACCTTTTTCCTTTTCTCATTCAACTTGTCCCTTGTAATCCTCTTTTCTTGACTTTTATTCATCTTTGCAATTTTGTCTCTTTTCCATCTTCATGATCAAACTAACATCTTGTACATTCTTTCAGGTTGGGTTAACTAGACTACACCAATGGACCACAAAGCTTTAAATCACTCATTATTATTACCATTATTGCAATTTGGAATTTGCTCAGCAAGAGAATTGGCAAAAACTCATAACTTGGTCAAGTTATCGATGCAAAAAATGAGAAAATATGAAGAATGAGAGAGAGAGAGAGAGAGAGAGAGAGAATGGAAGAGAAAAAAAGTGGCCAAAAAGAAACATTTGATCCATCATTATTATCATCCCTTTTCTTCATCCATCTGACGATACTTTTTGCTTCTTCTTCTCGTGTTATTCCACATCTTGAGAGAAAAGATGATTCCTCTTTAATACCCTGAATGACCTTTACATGTGACCTGATAAGTCTCTTTATTTTTGCTCTCAAGCTTTTTTCTTTCCTTCACTCATTTTGTCTTCGAAAAGGCAAAAAGGACTACTTCTAAAACAACTTCTTCTTCTTCTTCTCATCACCATCATCATCATAAACATCAACAACAGCAACATCATTACTGACTTCATCTTTTATCATTTTTCTTCTTCTCTCTACTTTTTCATTTTCTTCTTCACTGGTGCTCTTCTACTTTCCTACCAAGGTTGATAACAATATAATGATAATAATCGTAATCTTAAAAATAATGATAACGATGGAGACAAAAGAACAGTAAAGATGATGTGAAAAGGTAAGAGGAAGTAAAGGGAGAGAAGAAGAAGAAGAAGCAAAAATAGAACCCAAAAAAATACCCAAAAAGTGCAACTCAAAAGTTGCAGGTTAAAAGCGAACCAAATATGCATTAGTTTCCAGTTGAAATATCAAAATGATTATCACAAGAAGTAAAAGCAAAGTTAAGTGAGAGCAAGGAAAGCAAGTGAATTGATACAAGAAAATGAAGAAAAGAAAACTTTAGATCATCATTTCAAGTTGATTTAAGGTTATAAACACATTAATATTTCATTTACCATTTTCATGTGCATCATCGTGTGTCTGAAGAAAGTTGAAAATTGTTATTCTAATCCAAGGGAGAGAAAAAAAATTGTTTCTCTTTGGGTTTTCACTTTTCCATCTAAGGTAAAACGTCACATCATCATCAATAATGATGATAATAAAGGAAAAATGTTGGACTTGTTAATATATTGGATCCAATTTTTTCTTCTCTTTACCCGTTTTTAATATATAAATCGGCTTAAAAGCCAAATGGATAAGCCGATTTACGGTTAGATGCATGTTGATGATAATCATGAGCATATTAATAGTTTACAGTTAGGAAAACAAAATGATGCAAAAAACACAGTAAAGGGTAAATGGTTAAAGGAATGAAAAGAGGTTCATAAGTGGTGAAGAAATGTTAACATTAGAGGAAATGTTAAATAATGAATAGCACTTGATCAAGTAAAACTGTGAGTTTAACCAGAAAAAAAAACTGGTTAAAGCTTGAAAAGATGCAAAATTTTTTTCTTTTTTTTTGATATTTTTGTTGATTTGATGCTCTCAATGCTCTCAACATTATTCATCATTTTATCGACATTATTTGCTTACAATGTTTTGATATTTAAATGTGATTCTGGTTTGGGTTTAACCGTTGACTATTACATTTATGGCAAGTGAACTGAGCTACGGTAAACAAAAAGAGGGTGAAAGTTTACCAATTGAAATTAAGGTTAAGCTTGGGTTCAAGATTAACAGATAATTGTGGTAATTTTCATGTAAGCAATGAAAATGTATCAATGGGTTAGTGAGGTGAAAATGAAATGTTGCGTTGAAAAGTCAAAGTAAACATGAATGAATGGAATGAGAAAAAAAAGGTAAAGTGAAGGAAGGAACGAAAAAAAAAGGTAAACAAGCAAGGAACCCGAAAACAGGTTGGACAAGATAAGCTCAAGAAGGGCATGAAATTTGAGGGAAGCAAAAAGATTGTTTACCATTTAACCGGTAAAATGAAAGGTGCATTTTGCTTGCGCTTTTCACAGATTTTTGCTTTTCTCTCATTTTAACACATTGATTTGACACTTGTTTACCGTCAAGTTGAGTCTTTTGCTGTTGTTGTTGCTCATTGAGCAACACTTTTGAGGTCATTATTCTTTGAAACACTGAGTAACCCGATTGAGAAAATAACTGTAAAAGTTGATGGAAATTAGATTAAAAAATGTTTTCATTCAATTGTTTACCTTTCCAGTTTTGCTCATTTTTTGGGTGCAAAAAAAGATGTCGATTGAAAAGCAATGGAATCATGACAGAAAATGTGTGACTTTACCTGACTTTTTAATGATGATAATGATGACGATACTGATGTCATGTTAGAGAAAAAAAAAGAAAAACAAAAGTCAATGGAATCTGCTATTTTTCATGCTTCTTTTCCTGTTTTTTTTTCATTCTCTTTCTTCTTTCTCTCTTTTGCTTGAAATATTGGAAAATGACATTATTGTTATGATTATCATTGGCAATCAACGTTAAATCACATGAAAAAGTCACAGGAACTTGAGGTTTGAGGGAAAAGTTGCAAAGAGAAAAAAAAAGAAAAGTAAATGAGATAAACTTGAAGTAAACATAACGTAATCACCATTTGTCATCATCTTGTAATCAATATCATCACATTTATCGTCACGGTCATCATAATCATCCTTGATAAGCTCATTCATTTCGTCTCCCTGTTCACCCACACAACCAACACACAGCAAGAAAATTCAATAATTGAATGTTCAACTTTTCCCTAAACAGAAAGTAAAACGATGAAAACAACAAAAACGAAGAGGAAAGAAATGAAGAAAGGGCAAAAGCGAGGTTCAAATGTTTACTGAAATGTAAACTTTAAATAAAAGCATCAACAACAACAGAACCAAAAAGAAGCGTAAAAACAAAAGATGTTCAGTAAAAAGCAAAATTTGACAGTTAATTTGAAATAAAGTTTACCCACAATTGATAGTCTTACCTTACAAGTCAGCAAGAAGCCAACAACAAAAAAGTAGCGGTAAAACAGCATTACCTCCTGTTTAATCCCCTCTTTCACTCTTTATCATCTTCATCATCATTCTGCTTCGCAACATCATTTCCCTGTTGACTCTCTTTCAATTAACTCAAAGTTACACAAAAATCTTCTACTTTACTCTGCTACTGCAGTTGATCATCATCATCATCATCATCATGATTGTTGTTATGCATTAGTTTGAAGCTTAATTTCATTTTCCCAAACCATTGAGTGAAAGAGAGTTAACTTTTGAAAAATCACTTCTAAATTCAAAGTTGACGTAACCGTTGAGCTCAACTGACCCGGTTGAATTTTGTTTCACTCAATAGATTAACTCGCAAATTTAAATTGACAACAAAAAGAGAGAAAAAGATTAAAGATGATTATGATAATGATAATGATAGTGATGAGGAAAAGGTTCCTTTACTGGTTCAGAAAAAGGGATTTCATGACGTTTATCAAGCCCACCAGTTTGTATTGATTTTGGCATGCCTCGAGTAAACACATCACCAAATGAAACAAACTTTGTCAACTTGTTAGTGAAATATTATTACGATTATTATTATGATCACTATCACTATTACAATTATCATTAAAATTACTAAGTGCATGTCATTAGAATAATTGTTATTTTTCTCTTTTCTCTTTCAACCCCCTTTTTGATATAATAATAGTTTCATTAAATAATAAGCAATAACTGTTACCAACTACTGAAATCATTTACACTGTTAAATGGCTTGATTGTCATTTGTTGCAATTAAAATTAAATTTTCATTTTTCGCTCTTTTCCACTTTTCCAATCTCTAACTCAATCAAATTGGCCCGTTAGATCAAGGCTGATTACAGTAAACTTACGGTTTGCCAAAATGATTACATTTTAATCGAGAAAAAAAGACTTGAAACGGGAGAAAAGAAAAAGAAATCATTTTTCTTTCATTCATCAACGGAACAAGTCGTAATTTTTGGGCAATTTTTTACCTTAAATAACAGATAAAAACAAGCGATACAGCAAAATTGATGAAAGAAGGCAAAAAAGGTTCAACTTTCAAAGCTAATCAATCAATGTTTCCAGCGCAAGGTAAGATTGAAAAAGGTGGAGAAGTTTGTTGTTAGATTATGAACTTTTTTTTTGTACAACATTCGTTGAACGTAAAAACTCGAAAATTGTTGGTATTAGAGAAAAAGGAGAAATTTTTTCTTCTCTTTTTGATTTTCGCCTTTCGAATCTAATTTGTTTCCATTGAAATGTTTGAAGTGTTCACATTCACCTTCACTTTTCAAGGATTTAATCAAAAAATTGTACTGCTTTTTTGACCACTTTTTGCTTCTCGAGCCAACCAAATGAATAAAGATAATAAAAATAATCTGATGGCGAAAGAAAGTTAACTATTGAAGTTAACGAAGTAACGATGTAAAAAAGCGCTATCAAAGCGTTGATGTGTGGATAAACAAGGTCATTTTGCTAATCAACTTTCATTTTCATCTTGTTGAAGGTTGGCAAGAAATGAGAGGAGAAATGAAGGTCTTACTGTTGTTTTTTGTTGTTGTTTGGATTGTTGATGGTATTGAGTAATATGAATTATTAAGGAGCGAGAAAATGAAATAAACAGAAGAGAGAAGAGGAAGAAAGAAGATTATGATTATGATGATGAAAAAGAAAGAGAAAGAGGCTCAAAAAGAGGATCTGACGAAGAGAGAGAGAGAGAGATGCAAGAGAGAAGAGGCAACGAAACTTTTTTTTTCAACGCAATGAGTTTTGTTACAAGGTTTTCCAGTTTTACTCAATTAGGTCGAAACCGGCTTTTCATTTTAATAAAGTGGACATCAACCAAGGTGTGCTAACAAGTATCTCTGTCTTATTTTCTTTCTTTTCTTTCTCTCGCTCTCTTCGTTAGCCAACATCGTAACTCAAAACTTGAAACTTTTTCTTCTTTCTTTACTTTCTTTTCTAATGTTTTTTTTATTCGCCATTCGCTTTAATGGATTGTTTAAGCTTGGATTTCTTCTTCTTCTTCTTGCTTTTACTTTACGCAATTATAAAAATTTTAGGGTTCCTCTTATTCATTCACTTGTTAAGTTATTTTGCTTTTGCTGAAGATTCAAGTTTTCTTTCCTTTTCTCTTTCGTTATTACTTGACACTTGCTTTCTGCCTTTTCTTCTCTTTCTTTTCTCTCTCTCTCTCTCTCTTCTCTCTATTTTAGGCACACTTTCTTTTACTTTTTTACCAACACATTAGTATAATCAGTTTCACCTCAAAACTGGGACAATTTCAACAGCTACAACTGACGATAAACGGAAAGGTTCAAGTATTGAAACCAAGAGAAAAACTAAAAACAAAATGATTCCACTTTTTTTTCACCCAAATTCAACTTTTCTCATTTCCATATTTTTCAACTTTTCAAAAACATTTTCCGGCTTTTTGACATTTCAACCATTTCCAATTGTCAAGTTTAAAAGCAACTGAAAAAGTAACTGTAACTGGAAACAGTCAGTTGGTGAAAAGTGACCTCATCACAATCATCTGACGATATTGTTTAAAGGTTAATCGTTATGTATTAATGGGGAGAAGAAAGAAGAAGAATCATGAAGAGTAAAGTCTTCGAATTAATTTTTTTTCTCTCTTTCAATACTCTTTGCTTTCTCTCCATGTTTAATGGAATATTCAAATTACATTTTTTTTTTTGGGAAAAAACCATCTTCGTCATCATGATAATCATGATAATCAGTCGAATAGCTTTTGCTTTTAGCCGGAGAGAAAAACTTGAAACTAACTGTTTAGGTTACTGTAAAAAAAAGAAGAAAGTTGTTAAGTCTTGATGACAGGTAACGAAAAATTCAGGTTATTAAGGTAAAAAAGATGGAGGCCAGAAGAAGTGAAGATTGAAAATGTATAAAGAGTTTGTATTGAAAAGTTGGATCAATGTTGTAATATTAATTTGCAAATTGCAAATAAACACGTTTTTGATATCAATAATCAATGAGAGAATAGTGTACAAGAAGAGAAGAAAAAAAAAGTTGAAACAATTCAAGAGTGGAAAAAGTGTAATTAATAAAGTGGCGAAAAAAAGCGAAACAAAAAATCGATAAAAATTTTTAGCTTTTTCTTTCAACTTACCTCGATCAGGGATAAAGGTTGATTTGGGTGAACAAGAGAGACTCATTAGAACCAAAGCGGCTGTACAATCATCCATAACTGGATCGTCTTCGAGGCTGTTGCTTGGTCGACGTTTCCGTCCTTTCCTCACTTCAATATTCACCGGTGACATTATCATGTTATCCATCAATAATCAATATCGCAATTATAATCAGTCTCCCTCTCACAGGTTATCAACTTGAATATACTCAATGATGAGACGATAAATAGTCAATAATCACAGAACCATTTCTTTTGCTGTTTCTTCAATTTTCACTGTTGCTAAACTCTCGGGGTTTTTGGGTTTCTCTTGGTTTCTTTGTTGGTCAACCTGAACTGGTTCCCTTCTGTCAAATGTTGACCTTGTTTATTGCTCTTCCATCAACACCAATCCTGGACTTTTCTTGTTCTGGTTGTTGCTTGATGAGTTTAGTGTTCACCGGTAGTTACACAGTATAACAAGGCATTAATCAAATACAATTAATTGGACTGTTTGGTGTTTTATGATGATGCTAATCACGGTTTCAGGTTACCACAAATCCAAGTTTCATCATGTAAACAGTTTTGACAAAATGTAGGAAGAGGAAGGGGAGCAAGATGAATGAATGTAAAACATAAGAAAAACAAAGAAATGTAAAGACAGTAAAGAAAGAAAGAGCCGCAAAAATTGACAAGGAAATAAAGCGATCTTTAAAAAACACTGATTAAAGTGAAAGGTTGACCAAAAAACAAACTGATGAATAAAAGCACAAGATTTAAAAAATAAAAAACTCTATTTTATATATATATATATTTATAATATTATACAATGCACTATTTTGTACCAAAATTGTTATGAGATTGTTGTTACTCGTGTTGTTACTGTTAACTTTGTTGTTGACTGTATGGTTGATGTTAACTGTATTAGATGTGAAATGAAACTAAACATTGTTAACCAAATAAGGAAGCAACTTATACTTCAACCAAAAAACTATCACAACGTTTACTTAACTTGAAAGCAAATCAAACTGCAGCGCAAGACTGTAAACCTGGTAAAAGCAACAACAAACAAAACACAACCGCTATTGAAGAGGGGAAAAAGTCACTTACTCCCAATCCTACTTTACTGCCATCTAGTGACCTACAAACGAACCATTTGCACCGGTAAACTTTTTTTTTTGGTAAACATTTTTTTCTTCTCGCTCTTTCTCCTTCTCACTCTTTAACATATTAACACTTGAAACAAATTGTATTACAGTCAACAACCATATAATGAACCAACCTGCAGATAAATTATCTTCCACTGGAAACGATAAAATTAATTTTCTTTTTTTCCAGGTTCGTCTTGCGAACCATTGAACATTAATTACAATTGAAATTTCAATTGATTCCTCAATACTTTTCACCATAGACAGTTTATTGGTCAACCCTCTTTTATCAAATGAACTTTGCCAAACGGTTGAAATGAATAAAATTGTAAAAAGCTGGTAAAACCAGACGAAACCAGAATTTTCTTTCTTTCTCGATTCTTCTGTTGCATGATGATTATCACAATGTTTTTTTTGTGTTTGTCAACTGATAAGAGAGAGAGAAAGAGAAGAGAAAGGGAGAGTGGGAGGGAAGGAGAGAAAAGTTCATCAATAAACATCATCAAAATGAGATCAGAAACTAAAAATGTAATCAATCTAAAAATGAGTTAATTATTACGTCAAGAGGGAAATGTTCATTTCACTTTGTTCCTTTGCATGTTTCCAACTATGTGTTCATCTCTATAACATATGAGTTTAAATAATCATTGCAAATCCAAATTCACATGAGAATCTTAGACACATCTTTATCAGGGAAACAAGCAAGATTCAGAAAACTCCAACTCTTGAGACGAAAAGCGCTCATTATCAAATTATCAATCATTTTTGTGAGATGAAAATGATTTGATTGTGCACAAAGAAAAGGTATAAATAGCATTGTTGATCAACAAAATGATCGTCATCAATCAACAAAAGTTACCTTTTTTTTCATCTCGTTTTTTGCACACAAAACACACAAAAAGTAATCTTTTGCAATTTCAGTTTACTCAAGACACATGCAAATTGACATGAGTAAACCATTAATCATTTGCAAAGCTTTATAATTAGTCAAATTTTGAGGTCGATAAAAGTTGTCAAATTATTGATCAAAAAATGCATTTCCATTACAAAGTAACACATTTTTCAACCAATTTGAAACATTGACAAAAAGGCAAAACTCTTCTGCAGAATCAACCTTTAATTGGAAACATTTTTCTTTCACTTTTCCCCCATTTTCCATGTTCATTAAAATTCATCAAAATCAATGAAGTTGCACTCAAATTCATTACAATTCAACATTTCCTTGAATTGCAAAGATTTTCTCTTCTCTTCATTTTTTTTCTCTGTATTTGACTTTTTTTGCTGTTCAAATTTAACCAAACAATCATTCAACAATCATTATTAAATCGTCATTATTCATCATTATCAAAAAGGTTGTGGAGTTGAACGGGAATGATAGAAATGAGCAAAAGAGAAAAGAGTTGAAATGTTGAGAGGAAAAAGGAGAAATGAGTCAGTTATCATTTTGAATCAACCATGAAAGTTGTAAAGAAAAATGGAACTAAAAGGATAATGATGAGTAAAGATAAAGTAAGACTTGACCTTAGGCTATAATCAATGTTTTCATTCTGCAGTTTTCATTCCCTGATACCAAGACAAGAAGAAAATTACATGAGACAGGAAAAACTCATTTATTCCTTGGATAAATTTCGACCTTTCTTTTTTCTCTCTTTCTCTCTTGCATGATGATTCTGTACCACAAAGCCGCATTGAACAGAATAATGTTTGGAAAGAAGAGAGGTAAAGACAGAAAAAGATTATTACTAACATAATTTTACTTTTCATCTCTTCTCTTCATCTTTTCTTCATCTTGACGAAGATAAATAATGATTCAAATGGTGATGTAAAAACAATAGCAAAATCATTTCACGGCTGAAATGATCAACGTTTAATCATCTGTCATCATCATCATAAACTTACAATTGATGCAACTTTGAGTCGAAGTTTGAAATTTGCAAAAAAAAAGTAAAATGCAAAACTCGATCAAACTTTTCGATAGGCTTAATGACAGAGGAAAGGAAATGCAATTCAACTGTTTAACCCTTTACCAATCATGGAACTACTGAAATGGTTAATTTTGCAACTTTTTGTTCAACTTTTTTCTTGTGCAAATATTTTCAAACATTTTGATTCCTTCCTAAGGCTAAACTTTTTTTTCGATTCCCTTGAACTTTACTCTTCTTTTTCACTCTTTTTTTCTCTCATCTGTTTACATATTCCTAATTATCAACATTAACCATGAACTTATCAATAACATCGCATTTCCTGAAGCTGTTCAAGATAATCTTCTTTGATGAAACCAGAAATGGTTCAATAATGCAAGCCAGGATAAAGAAGTAAAAAAGTAAACTCATTTTTTACCAACATCAATTATTTCAATTTTGGGTTCCATTGAAATTTCAATGAAGAAAAATTGATTTGATGAAAAATGGAAATATTTTTCAGTCTTTCTTGTTCAATCTCGAAATTTGATTTTTCATTATTTTTATTCCGTTATTAGAATTTGATAATTCTGTGTAAAATTTTCTTTCTCTCTCTCTTACTCTCTCATCATTATTAATAATCTTTTATTGAATATGGAAAAGAAGAAAAAGAAGAAGAAAGAAAAATCTATTTTCGAATCTTTTATTTCCCTACTTCAAAGATGACTTTTGAGCCCATCAGTTTCTGTCCAAAGGAACAAAAGATGAAACAAAATCTAATATTATCATTATGCTTATTGATCCATTAAATATGCTTTTGTAAGCATAATGTTATTAAATTCTGTGGATCGTTTCGTTTTGACAATGTTCAAGTGTTCAAAAAAGCGTATAAAATAATGTTTTCAGTGGTGAGTTTAAAGTAAAAGACCAGGTAAAAGGAGAAAGTGATTAGCAAAATGAGCATTTTAAATTGATGAAATAATCTATTTTATCAAAGAAAAAATGAATGTTTTTTTCATTCCTTTTTCTGTTTTTTACTGTTGCACAGGTTTTGTTTTTTTTTTGTTGTGCTTTTGTGCATCTTTTTTTTGGCTAATGATTATTGTTCACATTTGAATGGGCCATTTAGTCGAGTATTAAAAGTAGTGTTTTACTGTGTTCAACCAGCAAAAGTTGATTTCACTCATGGAATTAACTGGGAGAAAAATTATTTCTCTCTTATGCCAAGTTACCCTTTTGGTACTTAATGAATTTTTTACTTTTAATTACGGTTATTATTATTGATGATTGTACTTTCAATTTGAGGTGAGCAAAGGAAACGTTTCATGTTGTGATGGATAACACTTGAACACTAGTTTAATCTCGTTTGATGAGCTTAATTTGAGTTAATTTGCATCGTCATCAAAGTCATTTCGAGCATCATATTTAGTTTATTTTTACCGTTAAATCACTGAATCATGCAAAAACGCAGTAAAGATTGATTGATATTAAAAAAAGTTGAAATGGCAATTTTATTGAGTTTAATTTGTTAATGTTTAAACGAGCAAAACAAAGGTAAAAAAATCAAATTTCATTATTGAACGAAATTAAGTGAAATGTAGAAATGAAAGTTTTAATGATTTCATATTTTCCACTTTTAAATTGATTGATCAGATGTTAATCGATGGATGAACCAGAAAACCAGAAATGAACAGTTAACTAAAGCTCTGTAATGCAAAGGGAAAATTTGGTCAAGTTTGAACGTTTCTATTTTCGGTACTAGTGTTTAGGAACTGTAGAGATTAAAAATGAGCATTTTTGTCTCCTGATTATTAATCATTAATCTTTTCGATAATTCACTGGAAATCAAGATATGAATTGGTTAGATCATAAGCTGAGCAAACAAGTCTGTGTATGATTGGGAAAAATGGCTAATCAATGGAAAAAGCTAATGTTAATTTCCTTCTCATTGAATAACCAGAAAATAGATTAGCTCATAAACTAGGCTTTAATTGTCACCTCTTCTTATTTCATCTCATGTAATCGTTTTTTCCCTTCGGTTTACCCTTTCAAAGTAAAGCATCGGAAACATGCAACAGTCCAAAATGTTAACTTTGAAATATCATGTTACGATTGCCAATAAATCTTTTGAAAAGGCAACAAAATTATTCTGATTAGTCTCATTACCAGAAAAGTTGTGTGCAATGCAATGGTCAAGCATGAATCAAAAAAGCAAATCTCATCATTAACTCAACTTTAATGTGCATTCAAAATGTCAACAAGACTGAAACTCGATAACTCGCCAATGGTAAAGGAAAAATAAACTCAAAGCAAGGCCTTTTCCAATCGAAACTTTTTTTCCCGTTTGTAGCTATTTAGCAAAGCTCGACTTTCATTCAATTGTTTGTGAATCGGAAAAAATCAGAGAAGACTGAAAATTGATAGATTTTCATTTGAACCTCATTTCTATTGAATAACCAATCTTGAAAGGTGCTAATAATCCACAGAGTAAATGGTTGCAGCTGACACACCCACGTCAAGTAAAAAGTCATTGGCTTTACCAATAATTTTAATCCAATTTTTGGAGAAAATTTTTACAATCAAAAGTAATTCTTTTCATCGTCATTGAAGGAAAAATAATCTCAATAACCAGATAGAAGCAGCTTGTTAATAAGTAATATTGACACAATAAACAATTAATGATAATCACAATCAGTATTATGAAGATTTGTATTGCAATATAAAAATGTGAAATGAAGAGAAAAGTTGATAAATGAGGTTTAATTGCATAGTTTTTTGACGTACAACTTGTAGTTTTTATTGAAAGGGTTATTGTCCCAATCTTATCAATAGTAATTCACATAATGGTTGTCACATAGTCATTTGTACCTGGGATAAGTATTCAGCTTTTCTCGCTTTTTAATCGCAATTGATTAGCCGAGCAACATTGACATTTTTATTTGACAATCCATCGTTCATTCAACGAGCTAAGCTGGACAATTGAAAATGATAAAGAATTGAAAATTTTCCAATTTTATTTTCAATCAAAAATTATAGTGAAATTTGAAGTGATTTTTTTGAACAATTGTGTTGCATCGAGTTGAGATTAAACGATTATCAAATTGAATTTGATTCTTTACCTTTCAATCATCAAGTTGTAATTTTATCTCTCGCCTCTCTGATTCATTACTACTGCTTCCATGAAACAATTACCTTACTTTTATGATGAATGTAAAGCATATAAATCATTATGGAAAGGGAATTAATGATGATTCTGCTGCTCACCTGTTGTAATGGTAACAAACATTTAGTGATAATCATCCATCATTATCATTATATTCATATTGTTTCAATCACTTTTAACCCTGAACTAATCCTGGTTTAACCTTGAATTTCAATTCATTGATCTTTACAAGCACAAGTTCAGTGTGCTTTGCATTTAATTTTTCCCCATCTTATCATTTCCATCATGCAGTTGTCATGATAATGAAAATTTTCATGCCAAATTAACAAATGATTTGACAATAAAAAAACGCATTCTTCTTTTATCATGCTTTTATCAATGTTTTTCTTTCTTCTCATTGATTCAGCTGAATTCATAAAGAATGATGACAATTACAAAAGTCAATAATGTCATTGCATCCAAAAAAAAGAATCTAAAGAGCAGAAAATTGTCAAGAAAACAACTCAATTTACATAAATCATTTTATTGGTTTTAATTTACAATGTTTTTCCAAGCTTGGCTTTTTCATTTCAGTTTCATTGAAATTCAACTCTATTTTATTGCAAAGCTCAAATTGTACCATGGATCATGGCATGAGCCAGAATCAAAAAGTAAATTTGAAAAACAAATACAAATCAAAGGTAAATTTTAGCTTGGAAAAGGTCAAACTCTTTTTTTTTGGTAAACAACAATGAAATGTGACTATAACCATCTGAAGATGAGCTTCATGAGTCAAAATTGAGAGAAAAAATTGCATCTTTTTACATTATTGCTGTTTGTCCGAATAAAGTTATCAATTTTTCATTTTTCATGTTCAACCTTTTATCGTTGTTGGGTTTGCAGAAAGAGAAGAAAAGATATAAATAAAAAAGTAATGATGAAAAGAAAACATTTTGACTACAATGAAAACTAATGTCATGTATCATGCTATTGTTACAGTATTAGAGTAGAAAAAAAAATCCAGTTTCAACAATATTCTTCATCGTCATTTTCGTTCTTTTTTTTCTCCTCTTTACTTTTGTTCATCATTTTGGACCATTATTATTCACTGTTACAATAAACATTCAAGAAGCAGTTAGCAATTCAAGTATGATAAGGTTAATCAGTTAAAGCTTAGCCGCAGCATGTTGAACGTTTGCGCTCACGATTAGAGGTGGAAACAAGTTGCTTCCATTGATTGGAATAGAATCATAATTTTTTGCATGCAATTTTAATTCAATAAAATGAAATGAATTAGAGTGTTTACTATGAAATAATAATGGTCAAAAATGTGTTCAAATCAATGATTATTTGCAGTGAAGCCATTCAATATGCTGACACTCTTGTTCTTGTTATTGACATTAGACAAGCAATTTAAGTTTGGCTTCTTAGTTAGGATGATTTAGGGAAAAAATCATCAGCATTTCATAGAGTCGAAGGCATATCAATCCCAATCAATCAATGAATTTCCTATTATTAAAATAATAGTGACCGATAACATTGGCATGTATTGGTTCAATGCATAGTGTAAACACTTTGAAATGACTCAATATCGCGCAATGGCTACTGTTGAATAAAAAAGTTTTGAATATTATTGATGCGTTTTTACTGTTACGCGGGAAATTTTAGCTAGCTTTTTCGATGTTTTTGGATGTTGCTCGCTTCGATGATTATCCAAAGACGTAATGTTTCAGATAATCATAAAACATATTTCAAAATCATTGAAGTCAATTTTCCGTCTGATGACATGAGTTAGATTGGAGGCTACAACATTTTTTATTGATTAAATCTTTCAGATCAAGCTGTAGTAGTACGATGAAGACTTTAAGAGTTTTTGATATTCAATTTCAATTATCGCTTAATGAAAAACGTTTTTTATATTTTTCTAACCATTTGTGGTCATAACGCACGAACATTCAACACTACAGACCTGCAATCAAGCCATGAGCACCTGCAGGTTTACCCTTTAAAGTAAAGTTAAAGTTGACCCAAGTTCGTACACTCAACATCGTTGTAGGTCCGAGATTTTAGATTGAAATCTCAGAATTCAATGTATAGCGAGAATAAGTGCATATCGCTAAATTTCGTCATGATTGTAGATCGATTTTAGGGTAATTCATCAAAATTATTGCAAGAATGAAAATGTTACTCGAGTAATCCTCTGTGTTTATTCTGTCTTTTATGTTGTATAGTTTCACTGAGCAAAAACATTCTTTACTTGTTCGAGTTGAATTTATCACACCATAAAATCTTGACACTTTATGAAAGGTCAATAAATAGAATTTCCATTAAAACTTTTGATTCACATTTCTTTTCACCCTAATTTCTTATGAAAAAAACTTAGTCAAAATGAACCAAAATGAAGCTGAAATTTCGTGATAACAGCTTATGAAGTCGCTGGTCAATAGCCAATCAATCAAAACTTGGTCAATTTCTTTTCAAATCTATTTTTTCTTCTTTTTCGTTTACAACCTTTTCTTAATCTTCCTCTCTACAATTTTTGCTCTCGTCTAATCACACATTCTTTTTTTTCATTCAGTTCATCATCATCATCATCACCATCATCATCAACGGCATCATAAACGTCTTCACCTCGTAAGATTTATTCAACATTTCTTCTTCTTTTCATTTACTCTCTTTCTTTATCATCATTTCCTTTTGTTACCTTGGAAATCAAATGATTTGAAACGGAAAAATGCTATGGATATTAAATGAACCGAGTGTGAAATATAAACCTTTTTCAGCAGAATTGGAAGAAAAGGACGAAAAAAGAAGAGAAAAGAAAAAGAGAAGAGAAGAAGAGAAGAGAAGAAAAAAATGATGAAAATAAAGCTGAAAATGACAAAAAAAGCAGTAAAGAAAAAGTTGAGTTACATTTCCGTAATATCAACTGATTGCTTCTCTTGATAGGTAAGGCGGAAACGATGATGATAATGTTGATGATAATAATAATGATGATGATGTTAAAGAAGACATTTCCAGAATGATGCTTGATGTTTCTAAGAACAGAAAACTAAACGATGAATAATGTTCCAAAATATCATACAGTGAGAATCTGAATGGATAAATATGAAACAAATGAGGAAAGCACATTTTGCAATGATGATAATCACTGTTTGGACATATTGTATTGAAAATGGAAATCTTAATAATCTAATGAAGTGTTGAAAAAATGCTAACTGGGCATTAATTTATCTTCTTAATAAGCTTCAAATAAGAGTTGAATTATTCAATAAGCTCGAAGTAAACCAATTACTTTTCTCACTAATTTTCCTTATAACCACAAATGGCATAAAAATGTCATGAATTGATTCATTCTCCAGCATGGACTGGCCATGAAATAATTGCGTGTAATTAAAGCTCTAAGACAATTTGTCTGGACCAAAGTATTGTGACCAAATCAATATCAATAGTAATGAGGAGGTTGGAAATAACAATTTGAAACTTGCTTTAAGATTTCATTGGGCTTATAATGAAAGTTTTGCATTGCGCTCAAGTTTTGTAGAAGAGCGAAAATATACTGAAATTAAGTGATAATCATGAAAATGGTGAGAATTAAACGAATTGAAAAGAAGATACATGTATAAAATGAAGGGTTAAGGGAGAAAAAGATGACCATCATCATCATGAAAAAGTGAAATAGAAGAAACAAAAACAAATGAATGAGAAGTTGATACGAAATAAGGAAACTGGGAGGTAAAATTTCATCAGATAGTGAAGTAAGTTAATGAAGGATAAAATGACCCTAAGAACGGACATGAAAAGAGATGAGAAAAGAAGAAAAGATGAGAAGATGAATCCATAGGCGGTATAACAGGCTGAGGCAATGAAATTAAGGTTAAACTCAATTGAATATTTTCCTTTTATATCTTGTTTCATTCTTTCCTATCATCATCATCTTCTTCTACTACTCATTAAAGACTTTCTCATCATGACCCATCCGAACTTGTCATCAATTCGATAAACTACAACCTCATTGGGCATCAGGCATTCATTCAGCTATTATTTTCTCTCTTCAAATTTATAAGTCTTGTATGGACAAAACTGTATCACAATTGGCAAGAACTGAAATAAGACAAGTCGAGAAAATAAAGATGAAAATTTGCCTCAATTTTCTCATTTCTTCCTTTTTCTCCATTCTCATTAAATTTCAATCCATTCTGACTGTTATTGATAAATCAAACAAACCTAAGGTGATCTTTGCTAAGACATAACGTTCCAGTCTTTGAATTTAAAACTGCATTTGACAATCAAACAATTCAGAGAAATTAGACTTTTCACTAACAAGGGAAGTGTTTCAATAATTTCCGCTTGAGACTATATTCCGACTATATTAATTTTTTATTCCGACCGATGTATTCGGTGTATTTCCAAGTATTCAGACCGATGATTAAATACGCTTCGCAAAAATCAGGGTATGACCTGGAGGATGACATTGAAGCATTTGAAAATGTCAATCAAATCTGTTTCGCCAATTACGACGAAACGTGCGAAGCTAATGATTGCGAAGCAATCAATTTCATTTTTTGTGCTCACTGTAAATTTCCGTTTTGTTTCACCCATTTTATCCTAAATCCTCATTATCACCAAAGAACCGAATAAAATAAAATGAGAAAGCTAAAAAAAGAGTAAATTGATGTTTATTCCAATTAAAATCTGAAAATAAAGACGTAAATCCAAGCAAGATATAGTGTTTTTAATATTTTCAATGATTTTTTCAGGTCTAAAACTCCCCTAAATATCATTTAAAACAGGAAAAGTAAAATTGAAACTTTGCATTTTTTCATGAGAAAACGGGTTTTTGACCTGATTTTCTCGTGACCCGAATGTTTCCTATCTGAAATCGACAAACTCTTTGCCCAGTTTTTTACACTCTATCGAATGAACATAGTCCCAAGCAGAAATTATTGAGGCACCTGAGACACTTCCCTTGTAAGCTCGAATAGCTCATTATTTCTATGCATGTGAAATTTGACTATGAAAATTTCCAATGGGTTTTTATTTACAAAAAATTCCCTAAATTCTTATTAAAGATGAACACATTACCAACAATTATATACCGAACAGGAAGTTTAAAATGTTTTGCCATCAAAGCTAAAGATTTAGTGATACATTGGTATTCGTCATTAAGAGACTCATTCACAATTTTCAACATGTTCTTACTGTTGAGGTGTGGAACAGTTTTGCTAAGCTGTTATCAAATAAAATAAGAAGTTACAGTAATTGTTGGAATTAATTATTACAATCATTATCATGCAATAAATTTCTATGTAATCCACGTTATTATCGTCGAATGGATCGCTTGATCTCATTTGCTTTTCTCTTCCATTGTTCTCCAACTCCCAACTATCTAATTGTTGCAATTTTTAAAGCCATATTCCCAACATTTTTCCATCGCAACAGAAATACATGTAGATAGAAATAAAGCGAATTTCTTTTTACGCTGAACTTTAAGCTTGAAAATTCTAAATTAATTTCATTATTACTTCTTTATTCTATTGCTCCTTAGAATGCTTTGTAAAAGTCTTCAATTTATGTGTGAAGTATTTCTCTTGAAATTTAGTTTGTTGATTTGGCTCGCGACTCTGAATCTCAATCAAGTTGTTAGCAACTATCAATACTTGAATGATTGGTAGCGTTTTCTTGTTCAAATTTGACCAATCTTGTGTGTGCTTTGAAATGGCAAAACAAATGCTCTTTGTTAGATGAATCACAAATTCATACACAATTTCATGAAACTTTTCTTTTCTTTGTTCTTTTTGTTGTTTTTATTTCACTGATGGCTCTTTTGTTCTTGTATTAATGTTATTGCAACATTGCTAACTTTGTTTCTATTTCATGATAACATCTCGTAAAACTAATGATTGATTTTAGGCCATTTAACTCATTGACAGAAGTTCAGAATATCTTTTCTCATCATTCTAAGAGAAAAAATGGCATACAAAAGATAGCCCAATTGATCATCATTTAGCATGTTGAGCCTCACCTTCTCATCAATATCTATCCTTGATCTCAACGATACTGCCCTGTACCCTTGTTATTACGTTACTATTATAACTTGTTTCCACATTGGGATTGCATTCAAATCATTTTCTTTCATTTGGCTAGCTACAAATGATGAAGTTTGAAGTTCGGATACCTTTTAGAAACATTTTCTTCACATTCTAAGGAACCATTTTCCGTTTAGATGATTTTTTCAATTTTTCTTGTACATCAAGTGCTCACAAAGTAAAGCTGTGAAAGCAAAGGATGCAATGTGCGCAAAGTGGTCTTCAGCAGTTTTTGTTTTTTTTTGTTTATCTCTCTGCATTGATATTCAAACCATACTGGGAATATTTGCATTTTGGGTAAAAGTTCGCAAAGAAAATTTTTATTTTCCTTCTCACCCTTACCCTCCTTTTTTCCAGTTACAATGCAATCATAATTTCACCCAAAGAATTGAATAATCAGACTAAATGAGCTGCAAGTCAAAATAGTTTTAAAAGGCATTTCAATTCCAAGGAAACTATTATGATAATCTTTGTCAGTCTTTTATGGCCATCATTATCATCATCAATGAAGATAATAATGATGGCTTTTTACTTCACCTCTTTATTAGCTCATTATTTATTCAATTTGGAAGACGAGCAAAACAGTTCAATCAAGGAATAGAAGAAAAGAGAAAAGAAAATATGATAAAAGTGCTTTAAAGGTTTAAATGTTTTGTCATCTTCAAAGTTGAATATCAATCTTGATAAAAACCAGCGCAATTCGATTACTTAAAGGACAAAATTTAATGCATTTCTATATCAAACTCAGGATTGAAATAACGAGATGTTCAAACACAGCGGAGAAATGCCCCTTTCTTATACCATAGATCGAATTTTCTCAGAACAACTAGTGTTGGAACAATCAAAATTGAAATAGAGATTAAAATCGTATTTCTATCGAGTCTTATTCATGGGCTAAACGACTTCTAACAAAACTGTGAATACCATGAATATCATTTTCATCAACATTCTGTCGTGATTGACATTGGATGGTTAGCAAAATGTTATTGAATTACAATGCATATCAATATTGGAATATTTACTTGCAATTTTGCCAAATTGAAAGTGTTCTTTATCTGATCAAGTTTTATGCACACTGAATTAATGTTTATTCAAGAATGCGAAACAAATGAATAACATAAATGTGTAAATAGGCATGTGAACGAGCATCATCTTGTGTCAATGACGCTATTTATTTTCCAAAATAGTTTATAAAGAAGAACGAAACAAATCGATCCATTCAAAGAAAAAATTACTTGATATCCAAGCTGATCATACTGACAAAATTGATGATAATGAAGATGAAAAAGGAGGTAAAAGTAAAACAAAATCTAAGAAAATGTTGCAAGTAATTTTCTCATTTTCCCTCCTTTTTTTCGCCATCATCCTTCTCATGGTTTCCAGATAACAAAAACACAAAATTTCATTCCAACTAAGTGGTTACTGGGAATATTGACACTTTGGACACACTTTATCTACAAATTAAATTACATCTAGCTGATTAACTTTGCTCTGATTGACGGCTTACCCTTTATCCCTTACTTGCAACATAAGAAATAATACTTATCATTATGATGATTTTCATTATGATCCACTACTCATTATTACTTTATTCATTAACTCCTAATAATTCTTTGCTTGGACATCACAGATTAAAAATAGGTCTTTATGTTTACTCTCACTGAATTTGATTATATCATGTACCATTATTACCGATCATCAATCTGATCCCCTAATTCATAGAAAAAATCAAGTAACTTCAACTAAAAGTCAATACATGAAAACATTGTGTTTGCTCTACTCGTTTTCTTCATCCTGGCAACACAGAATTCAATTTTATGAAAGTGAAAGCTCTAGAGCTAAAAATTAATAGTTTTCTCATTTTTTATTTGATTTTGAGGTGTTCAAAGTTAATTCAAATCTCATGCAATTTCGGTAATTGGATTTTTACGTAGATAACTATCGAAATAAACAGATTCGAAAGAAAATGTTGACAAAATTCATCCTAGATTTTCTTCAGTTATTATTTATAGATGAAGCGGTAGTATTGTACATACTTAATCGATAATTGGTTAATTTTGACTAAAAGTTATTATTAAGGTCAATGCATATGGTAATTAATGCGAAACTACTATTATGGCTGCGAAATAGTATTTTAAACATGAAACAATTATTTGAGTTCAAGTTAAAGGTTGATTGTTTGCAATTAGTTAATACACATAAATTCTGAACAATTTCAAGATTGATTGAAGCTTGCATAGTGATACTTTTGAATTTGTAGAAAAGGGAGGTCTCAAGTTACGGTTGGAAGATCTACAAGCCCAACTGTTGGCTGCTGAAAAAGAGATAAATGGTAATGTTTCTAAAATCAATGGTGAAGCATTGGTAATCAAAGAAAAGAATAAGGGTCGTAGGCCTAAGCGAAGGCTCTACAAGTGCTATGGCTGTGGAGAAACTGGCCATTTCGAACGGGGCTGTGTTAAAGTGAAAAAGCCTCAAGAAGGATTCGGTCTCATGGTGAGATCTCAATTTGAGATCTCAAGTAATAGATGGATCTTGGAGCCAGGGGCATCACACCATTTTGCTCGTGATAAGAGCTTGTTCAGTAACTATAAGGCTCTCGAGCTTAGTGAGAAGTTTGAAATCGGTGATGCAAATTCAGTTAAAGCCATAGGTATTGGAAATATCCATGTCGAGACGTGGCAAACGTTGGAAGGAAAATTGTCTTTTAGATGTAAGACATGTGCCAAATTTGTCTGTTCTCCATCTGCTATCGCTGGGTAAACTAACCAAGAAGGGTCTTGAGGTAGTAGCCAAAGGAGATGAGATCAACGTGAGATCTCAAAATGGGACAACTTTAATTCTAGGAGTTAAAAACAAGAACAGTAACATGTATAACTTAGGCATCAAACCTAAGAATGGAAATTCGATGTTACTCGTGTCAAATACTTCAAGTAACTCGCTCCTTGGATGGCATCAGCGGATGGGACATATCGGTGTGGATAGAATTGTTAAAATGAGTCAACTTAGAATAATTCCAAAGATTGCTGATACCCAAAGACAAAGAAGTGAATTCGTTTGTCATGGCTGTGCTCTCGGTAAACAGACTAAAATTTCGTTCAGAGAACCATCATCTCCGGAGACACATTTACCTGGAGAGTTTTTACACAGTGACGTGATGGGGCCGATGGAAAAAACTTCGATTTCTGGCTCGAGGTATGCAGCCGTCTTCAAGTGTGATGTTAGTTTTTACAGGAAGGTGTACTTCATGAGACATAAGAATGAGATCTCAAAGCTACTTCCGAAAGTGATTACTGAAGTGAAAATAGAAACCAGCAATCAAGTGAAAAGATAATAGTGATAATAGTTTTGAATATAAAAACAGTGAGATCTCACGCATTCTGACTGAGAATTTGATCCAGCATGAATTCACAGTTTCTTATGTACACGAGCAGAATGGAAAGGTCGAACGGGATAATCGATCGCTAGCTGATCTCGCTAGATCAATATTGTTTCCCAAAGGCCTACCGAAAAAGCTCTGGGCTGAAGCCTTGAATACTGCAGCTTATTGCTTGAATAGAGCTCCCAACCTAACCTAACCTAACCTAGCCTAAGCTAATCTGACAGAACCTAACCTATTTTATTTCATATATCGATAGTTGGCATCTTATCATCGTTATATCACTGTTTTCATCGATTTCTATTGCAAAAGTATCACAAGGTTTTTGGCCTGTATCTCTGGACACATATGGGCTAGAGTCATGGAATTTTGCACACAAGTTGAACTGGCCACGATAAAAATTGTTTGTCGAAAAAATCGTTCTCTGCGCATGCGCAAGGCTCGAAACGGCCTAAAACGTGTTTAGATACAAGTACGATTTTCTCCTCTAGAGGACGTTTCCGCATAAAATGACCTACATATTCGAACTCAGCTTGTCAAGTTCTATAAGTACACAAAGTTTCAACAAGAAACTCGACAGGCCGGATACGGAAGTTTAGCCGCAACGAGGAACTGTTTCGATCTGTTATGATGATCTAAATGATTCAGCACAGAATACTGACTATGACGGAAGTACCATAATAAATGAGTCTCCAAGCAGTAGTACTGAAAGTGAAATCTCAGATGTAGATCATAATTCGAGGTCTCAAGTCGCAATCACCAGTGGAGATCTAACAGTGCTAATATTGGAAACACTTATGATCTTCGCATTCGACAACCGAAGAACTATCTATGCCTCATAGCCTCAGTAGATAAACCAATGACAATTGAAGAAGCCTTGCGTGGTGATAATGCGTCAATCTGGAGGGCATCTATGAAGGAAGAAATATCATCGTTGAAGAGAAACAACACTTGGAAATTGGTTAGTTTACCTGCTGGAAGATCAGCCATAAAGTGGAAATGTTAAACTTTCAAAATTAAAGAGAACCCTGATGGTTCAGTTAACAAATACAAGTCGAGACTTGTAGCTAAAGGTGTAGGTTTAGGTAGTACTTGTAGGTTTCTCTCAGAAGTATGGTTCTGATTATATTGATACATTCGCTCCAGTCGTGCGATACGAAACAATTAGAATGGTTTTGGCGATTGCTAAATATTACAATATGGAAGTATCGCAATTCGATGTCAAGACTGCGTTCCTCTATGGAGATCTTAAGGAAGTCTTATTTATGGAGCAGCCTCCTGGATTCATTGAAGAAGAGGGTAAAGTTTGCTAACTACTTAAAGGTCTCTATGGTCTCAAACAGGCTCCGAGGCATTGCACCATAAATTATCTTCTTTTCTAAAGAACTTTGGATTCAAGAAGCTGGAATCAGATCAAGGTACCTATGTTTCATTCGCTAAAAATTCCCGATCCATTCCCGGTTTGCTTTGCAGCACTAATAACGAGTATTTTAATAAAGTTTGAAATATTTGAGATCTCACTTTGAGATGAAAATTGGAGAATGAAGAGAATTTTACGCTATCTTAAAGCTACAAAGACTCATGGAATAGCTTTTATTAAAGCTGAAAAGGAGGATAGCCAAAATGCGCGATTTTCGGCCCTTATTCCGCAGTGGTCACATCATATACCAATCGAAAGCTTATGACGAGTAAAATATGCCTACCTAAAAATCAGGTCAAAATTCGTATTCCCTAGAGAGTTATTCAGCAAATCCCTTGGAACCCCATGAAGGTCACATCGGACCTAATTTTTCAAGTAGAACTTTTCATTTTGATTTCAATGTTGCTATGCATGTTGCTCTAAACCTGTCGGCTTTTTGAGATATTGCAATGTGAAAAATTTTATCATATGTAATTGAACGTACAGGTGAGTCAAAAGTGGCGCAAGTAACTAAATCGCGATTATAACTTTATTTCTTGAAATTTTTTTTTGTAAATATATTGTTTTTGAGGGGGATTCATTATCTTATAAGAAAAAAAAGGAAATTTTATCTCATACAATTTTCAAAATTTTTGCCCTCAGATTCAATTAAAATGTGTATCCTTTTCTTGAAATTTTCAATTATTTTTGCACACGTTGTTGGTGTAATTTCTTTAAAAACATTCTGAATTGCCTCCCGAAGTGTACCCCGAAGTAGACCCTCACCAAATTTCTCCGGGAACCCTAGAGCGATCACTCGATTATTAAATGTTGAATGTAGAAGATCCATAACCTTTTCAACGCGATGGGGAGGTGCGCCATCTTGCATCCACCAAAAATTTTCAATCATATTTTTTTCCTGCAGCCTGGGTATGATTTTTTCCTGAAGCAAACGATGATATCTATCACCTGTAACACTTTCTTGAAAGCAGTAAGGGCCTATAACTCAACCAGCATGAACTCCCGTCCAAACGGTCACTCTTCGCGGATGAAGTGGGCGAATCTTTTCATATTGAGGTGGTTGTGTCCCCCAGTGGCGCCAAGTTTGTTTATTCACGTATCCTTCGACATGGTAATGGCATTCATCTGTAAAAAGTATATTCCGGGGGTCAATATCACCATCCGACATCATTATCTCCATTATGTTAGCGAATTCGAATCTTTCAGTCATTGCTTGACTTGAGATTGGCTGATGAATCTGAATCTTATAGCGGAACAGATCTAGATCACGACGCATGATTCTAAAAACTGTTGACTGCGACATGTCAAGTTTCGATGCAATTTCCCTGGTTGAACTCGTCGGTTTTTTCTCCACGCATTCTTCAACTCTGTTAATATTTTTACTGGTTCTTGCTTTACGTGGCCGACCAGTTCTATCCGCGTCCAGGTTTAACAAAGTGTATTTAGTCGCTAATTTTTCAATTAACCTGAAAAAAAACAATTAGAACAAAAAAACTCAAAAATTGCGCTACTTACCTAGCGACCGTCGAAATAGACGGCAGATCCTTTTTTTATTAATTTTCATAATAGTACCGAATTTTCTGATTGCATTAGCTGCAGATTCACCATTCATGAAATAGAATTTCACTAATAAAAATCTTTCATCCCCTGTTAAGGTGATTTTTGGTCAATTTTTTATCTCTCTAAAAATAGTAAAAAACGAAATCCCCGGATGCGGAAATAGCGATAAAGTGGTTTAGAGTGAAAAAAATACGAGATAGCGCCACAATCGCGATTTAGTTACTTGCGCTACTTTTGACTCACCTGGTACAAAGCTGTGGCGTTTCTTATTTACCCTATGAAGGTCGCGTCAGAGAGTACATATTGTTCAGCACCTTGAAAACTATCTAGAAAGTCCAAGAAATCAATTTCCAAATGCGCGGTTTCTGGATTTACTATATATATTTTAATCCAATATGAATTGAAATATAGAGATATGGATGGCAAATCTAAAACCGCACACTTGGAAGATTTTTTTTGGACTTTCATGATAGTTTCCGAGGTGCTGAACAATATGTACTAGTTCTGACGCCACCTTCATAGGGTAAATGAGAAACGCCACGGCTTTGTATATTCATCAAAGGTATCGATTTCACAAGAATAGCTGAATATTTATCAAACAACGATGTCAATGAAGGACTGATTGATTGAAGTTATTGACGAACAAGGGAAATAAATCTATTATGAATCTGATAATTATGAATTTCATCAGATGCTCTGTATGCCATTAAACAAATCCCCCCCTGAAATCACACAAATCTGAATATTAGGCCAATCTAGCTCTTTTTTTACATTTTTTGCAAAATATTCTTTTATCTTTCCATAGAATTGATGCTTATATTATAGAAAATAACAGTCTTAAATTTCATCATTCATATTAACAATTTATTAGACTGGTCTTAATACTATTGAAGATAATTCATACCGTACGTTATGAGGGAGAATCGTATATTGATTACATAATCAATGAATCACATACAATTTCAGATTAATGACATTTTTAATTTAAACTCTATTCAGGCATAGCATACACACATTTGTCCTGCAGAGTTTGTGAAGCGTGTAGAAACAGTTTTCCTAGCATATGAATCTGAATCTGTAGTTGCTGAACTTGAAGCTGATGATCCTGATCCTGATCCATTAGTTGATGATGTTGCTGGTGCAGATGAACCTGAGTCTGAAGCTGCTGCTGATGAACCTGAGGCTGCTGATGATGAACTTGATCCTTGTGCTGATCCTGAACCAGATGATCCTGATGCACCTGAAGCTCCTGATGTTGAGCTTGTTGATGTTGTTGTGGTTGATGTTCCTGAAGCTGCTGATGAAGCTGGTCCAGATGAACCTGAAGATCCTGATCCTGATGAGGCTGAGTTAGCTGAGTTACCGGTTGATGTTGGTCCTGATGATGAATCTGAAGCTGCTGCTGCTGATGCTGCTGCTGCTGCTGCTGAACTTGAAGCTGATGATCCTGATCCTGATCCATTAGTTGATGATGTTGCTGGTGCAGATGAACCTGAGTCTGAAGCTGCTGCTGATGAACCTGAGGCTGCTGATGATGAACTTGATCCTTGTGCTGATCCTGAACCAGATGATTCTGATGCACCTGAAGCTCCTGATGTTGAGCTTGTTGATGTTGTTGTGGTTGATGTTCCTGAAGCTGCTGATGAAGCTGGTCCAGATGAACCTGAAGATCCTGATCCTGATGAGGCTGAGTTAGCTGAGTTACCGGTTGATGTTGGTCCTGATGATGAATCTGAAGCTGCTGCTGCTGATGCTGCTGCTGCTGCTGCTGAACTTGAAGCTGATGATCCTGATCCTGATCCATTAGTTGATGATGTTGCTGGTGCAGATGAACCTGAGTCTGAAGCTGCTGCTGATGAACCTGAGGCTGCTGATGATGAACTTGATCCTTGTGCTGATCCTGAACCAGATGATCCTGATGCACCTGAAGCTCCTGATGTTGAGCTTGTTGATGTTGTTGTGGTTGATGTTCCTGAAGCTGCTGATGAAGCTGGTCCAGATGAACCTGAAGATCCTGATCCTGATGAGGCTGAGTTAGCTGAGTTACCGGTTGATGTTGGTCCTGATGATGAATCTGAAGCTGCTGCTGCTGATGCTGCTGCTGCTGCTGCTGAACTTGAAGCTGATGATCCTGATCCTGATCCATTAGTTGATGATGTTGCTGGTGCAGATGAACCTGAGTCTGAAGCTGCTGCTGATGAACCTGAGGCTGCTGATGATGAACTTGATCCTTGTGCTGATCCTGAACCAGATGATCCTGATGCACCTGAAGCTCCTGATGTTGAGCTTGTTGATGTTGTTGTGGTTGATGTTCCTGAAGCTGCTGATGAAGCTGGTCCAGATGAACCTGAAGATCCTGATCCTGATGAGGCTGAGTTAGCTGAGTTACCGGTTGATGTTGGTCCTGATGATGAATCTGAAGCTGCTGCTGCTGATGCTGCTGCTGCTGCTGCTGAACTTGAAGCTGATGATCCTGATCCTGATCCATTAGTTGATGATGTTGCTGGTGCAGATGAACCTGAGTCTGAAGCTGCTGCTGATGAACCTGAGGCTGCTGATGATGAACTTGATCCTTGTGCTGATCCTGAACCAGATGATCCTGATGCACCTGAAGCTCCTGATGTTGAGCTTGTTGATGTTGTTGTGGTTGATGTTCCTGAAGCTGCTGATGAAGCTGGTCCAGATGAACCTGAAGATCCTGATCCTGATGAGGCTGAGTTAGCTGAGTTACCGGTTGATGTTGGTCCTGATGATGAATCTGAAGCTGCTGCTGCTGATGCTGCTGCTGCTGCTGCTGAACTTGAAGCTGATGATCCTGATCCTGATCCATTAGTTGATGATGTTGCTGGTGCAGATGAACCTGAGTCTGAAGCTGCTGCTGATGAACCTGAGGCTGCTGATGATGAACTTGATCCTTGTGCTGATCCTGAACCAGATGATCCTGATGCACCTGAAGCTCCTGATGTTGAGCTTGTTGATGTTGTTGTGGTTGATGTTCCTGAAGCTGCTGATGAAGCTGGTCCAGATGAACCTGAAGATCCTGATCCTGATGAGGCTGAGTTAGCTGAGTTACCGGTTGATGTTGGTCCTGATGATGATTATGAAGCTGCTGCTGCTGATGCTGCTGCTGCTGCTGCTGAACTTGAAGCTGATGATCCTGATCCTGATCCATTAGTTGATGATGTTGCTGGTGCAGATGAACCTGAGTCTGAAGCTGCTGCTGATGAACCTGAGGCTGCTGATGATGAACTTGATCCTTGTGCTGATCCTGAACCAGATGATCCTGATGCACCTGAAGCTCCTGATGTTGAGCTTGTTGATGTTGTTGTGGTTGATGTTCCTGAAGCTGCTGATGAAGCTGGTCCAGATGAACCTGAAGATCCTGATCCTGATGAGGCTGAGTTAGCTGAGTTACCGGTTGATGTTGGTCCTGATGATGAATCTGAAGCTGCTGCTGCTGATGCTGCTGCTGCTGCTGCTGAACTTGAAGCTGATGATCCTGATCCTGATCCATTAGTTGATGATGTTGCTGGTGCAGATGAACCTGAGTCTGAAGCTGCTGCTGATGAACCTGAGGCTGCTGATGATGAACTTGATCCTTGTGCTGATCCTGAACCAGATGATCCTGATGCACCTGAAGCTCCTGATGTTGAGCTTGTTGATGTTGTTGTGGTTGATGTTCCTGAAGCTGCTGATGAAGCTGGTCCAGATGAACCTGAAGATCCTGATCCTGATGAGGCTGAGTTAGCTGAGTTACCGGTTGATGTTGGTCCTGATGATGAATCTGAAGCTGCTGCTGCTGATGCTGCTGCTGCTGCTGCTGAACTTGAAGCTGATGATCCTGATCCTGATCCATTAGTTGATGATGTTGCTGGTGCAGATGAACCTGAGTCTGAAGCTGCTGCTGATGAACCTGAGGCTGCTGATGATGAACTTGATCCTTGTGCTGATCCTGAACCAGATGATCCTGATGCACCTGAAGCTCCTGATGTTGAGCTTGTTGATGTTGTTGTGGTTGATGTTCCTGAAGCTGCTGATGAAGCTGGTCCAGATGAACCTGAAGATCCTGATCCTGATGAGGCTGAGTTAGCTGAGTTACCGGTTGATGTTGGTCCTGATGATGAATCTGAAGCTGCTGCTGCTGATGCTGCTGCTGCTGCTGCTGAACTTGAAGCTGATGATCCTGATCCTGATCCATTAGTTGATGATGTTGCTGGTGCAGATGAACCTGAGTCTGAAGCTGCTGCTGATGAACCTGAGGCTGCTGATGATGAACTTGATCCTTGTGCTGATCCTGAACCAGATGATCCTGATGCACCTGAAGCTCCTGATGTTGAGCTTGTTGATGTTGTTGTGGTTGATGTTCCTGAAGCTGCTGATGAAGCTGGTCCAGATGAACCTGAAGATCCTGATCCTGATGAGGCTGAGTTAGCTGAGTTACCGGTTGATGTTGGTCCTGATGATGAATCTGAAGCTGCTGCTGCTGATGCTGCTGCTGCTGCTGCTGAACTTGAAGCTGATGATCCTGATCCTGATCCATTAGTTGATGATGTTGCTGGTGCAGATGAACCTGAGTCTGAAGCTGCTGCTGATGAACCTGAGGCTGCTGATGATGAACTTGATCCTTGTGCTGATCCTGAACCAGATGATCCTGATGCACCTGAAGCTCCTGATGTTGAGCTTGTTGATGTTGTTGTGGTTGATGTTCCTGAAGCTGCTGATGAAGCTGGTCCAGATGAACCTGAAGATCCTGATCCTGATGAGGCTGAGTTAGCTGAGTTACCGGTTGATGTTGGTCCTGATGATGAATCTGAAGCTGCTGCTGCTGATGCTGCTGCTGCTGCTGCTGAACTTGAAGCTGATGATCCTGATCCTGATCCATTAGTTGATGATGTTGCTGGTGCAGATGAACCTGAGTCTGAAGCTGCTGCTGATGAACCTGAGGCTGCTGATGATGAACTTGATCCTTGTGCTGATCCTGAACCAGATGATCCTGATGCACCTGAAGCTCCTGATGTTGAGCTTGTTGATGTTGTTGTGGTTGATGTTCCTGAAGCTGCTGATGAAGCTGGTCCAGATGAACCTGAAGATCCTGATCCTGATGAGGCTGAGTTAGCTGAGTTACCGGTTGATGTTGGTCCTGATGATGAATCTGAAGCTGCTGCTGCTGATGCTGCTGCTGCTGCTGCTGAACTTGAAGCTGATGATCCTGATCCTGATCCATTAGTTGATGATGTTGCTGGTGCAGATGAACCTGAGTCTGAAGCTGCTGCTGATGAACCTGAGGCTGCTGATGATGAACTTGATCCTTGTGCTGATCCTGAACCAGATGATCCTGATGCACCTGAAGCTCCTGATGTTGAGCTTGTTGATGTTGTTGTGGTTGATGTTCCTGAAGCTGCTGATGAAGCTGGTCCAGATGAACCTGAAGATCCTGATCCTGATGAGGCTGAGTTAGCTGAGTTACCGGTTGATGTTGGTCCTGATGATGAATCTGAAGCTGCTGCTGCTGATGCTGCTGCTGCTGCTGCTGAACTTGAAGCTGATGATCCTGATCCTGATCCATTAGTTGATGATGTTGCTGGTGCAGATGAACCTGAGTCTGAAGCTGCTGCTGATGAACCTGAGGCTGCTGATGATGAACTTGATCCTTGTGCTGATCCTGAACCAGATGATCCTGATGCACCTGAAGCTCCTGATGTTGAGCTTGTTGATGTTGTTGTGGTTGATGTTCCTGAAGCTGCTGATGAAGCTGGTCCAGATGAACCTGAAGATCCTGATCCTGATGAGGCTGAGTTAGCTGAGTTACCGGTTGATGTTGGTCCTGATGATGAATCTGAAGCTACTGCTGCTGATGCTGCTGCTGCTGCTGCTGAACTTGAAGCTGATGATCCTGATCCTGATCCATTAGTTGATGATGTTGCTGGTGCAGATGAACCTGAGTCTGAAGCTGCTGCTGATGAACCTGAGGCTGCTGATGATGAACTTGATCCTTGTGCTGATCCTGAACCAGATGATCCTGATGCACCTGAAGCTCCTGATGTTGAGCTTGTTGATGTTGTTGTGGTTGATGTTCCTGAAGCTGCTGATGAAGCTGGTCCAGATGAACCTGAAGATCCTGATCCTGATGAGGCTGAGTTAGCTGAGTTACCGGTTGATGTTGGTCCTGATGATGAATCTGAAGCTGCTGCTGCTGATGCTGCTGCTGCTGCTGCTGAACTTGAAGCTGATGATCCTGATCCTGATCCATTAGTTGATGATGTTGCTGGTGCAGATGAACCTGAGTCTGAAGCTGCTGCTGATGAACCTGAGGCTGCTGATGATGAACTTGATCCTTGTGCTGATCCTGAACCAGATGATCCTGATGCACCTGAAGCTCCTGATGTTGAGCTTGTTGATGTTCTTGTGGTTGATGTTCCTGAAGCTGCTGATGAAGCTGGTCCAGATGAACCTGAAGATCCTGATCCTGATGAGGCTGAGTTAGCTGAGTTACCGGTTGATGTTGGTCCTGATGATGAATCTGAAGCTGCTGCTGCTGATGCTGCTGCTGCTGCTGCTGAACTTGAAGCTGATGATGATGATCCTGATCCATTAGTTGATGATGTTGCTGGTGCAGATGAACCTGAGTCTGAAGCTGCTGCTGATGAACCTGAGGCTGCTGATGATGAACTTGATCCTTGTGCTGATCCTGAACCAGATGATCCTGATGCACCTGAAGCTCCTGATGTTGAGCTTGTTGATGTTGTTGTGGTTGATGTTCCTGAAGCTGCTGATGAAGCTGGTCCAGATGAACCTGAAGATCCTGATCCTGATGAGGCTGAGTTAGCTGAGTTACCGGTTGATGTTGGTCCTGATGATGAATCTGAAGCTGCTGCTGCTGATGCTGCTGCTGCTGCTGCTGAACTTGAAGCTGATGATCCTGATCCTGATCCATTAGTTGATGATGTTGCTGGTGCAGATGAACCTGAGTCTGAAGCTGCTGCTGATGAACCTGAGGCTGCTGATGATGAACTTGATCCTTGTGCTGATCCTGAACCAGATGATCCTGATGCACCTGAAGCTCCTGATGTTGAGCTTGTTGATGTTGTTGTGGTTGATGTTCCTGAAGCTGCTGATGAAGCTGGTCCAGATGAACCTGAAGATCCTGATCCTGATGAGGCTGAGTTAGCTGAGTTACCAGTTGATGTTGGTCCTGATGATGAATCTGAAGCTGCTGCTGCTGATGCTGCTGCTGCTGCTGCTGAACTTGAAGCTGATGATCCTGATCCTGATCCATTAGTTGATGATGTTGCTGGTGCAGATGAACCTGAGTCTGAAGCTGCTGCTGATGAACCTGAGGCTGCTGATGATGAACTTGATCCTTGTGCTGATCCTGAACCAGATGATCCTGATGCACCTGAAGCTCCTGATGTTGAGCTTGTTGATGTTGTTGTGGTTGATGTTCCTGAAGCTGCTGATGAAGCTGGTCCAGATGAACCTGAAGATCCTGATCCTGATGAGGCTGAGTTAGCTGAGTTGCGGTTGATGTTGGTCCTGATGATGAATCTGAAGCTGCTGCTGCTGATGCTGCTGCTGCTGCTGCTGAACTTGAAGCTGATGATCCTGATCCTGATCCATTAGTTGATGATGTTGCTGGTGCAGATGAACCTGAGTCTGAAGCTGCTGCTGATGAACCTTGAGGCTGCTGATGATGAACTTGATCCTTGTGCTGATCCTGAACCAGATGATCCTGATGCACCTGAAGCTCCTGATGTTGAGCTTGTTGATGTTGTTGTGGTTGATGTTCCTGAAGCTGCTGATGAAGCTGGTCCAGATGAACCTGAAGATCCTGATCCTGATGAGGCTGAGTTAGCTGAGTTACCGGTTGATGTTGGTCCTGATGATGAATCTGAAGCTGCTGCTGCTGATGCTGCTGCTGCTGCTGCTGAACTTGAAGCTGATGATCCTGATCCTGATCCATTAGTTGATGATGTTGCTGGTGCAGATGAACCTGAGTCTGAAGCTGCTGCTGATGAACCTGAGGCTGCTGATGATGAACTTGATCCTTGTGCTGATCCTGAACCAGATGATCCTGATGCACCTGAAGCTCCTGATGTTGAGCTTGTTGATGATGTTGCTGGTGCAGATGAACCTGAGTCTGGAGCTGCTGCTGATGAACCTGAGGCTGCTGATGATGAACTTGATCCTTGTGATGATCCTGAACCATTTGATCCTGATGCACCTGAACCTCCTGATGTTGAGCTTGTTGATGTTGTTGTGGTTGATGTTACTGAAGCTGCTGATTAAGCTGGTCAAGATGAAACTGAAGATCCTGATCCTGATGAGGCTGAGTTAGCTGAGTTACCGGTTGATGTTGGTCCTGATGATGCATCTGAAGCTGCTGCTGCTGAACTTGAAGCTGATGATCCTGATCCTGATCCATTAGTTGATGATGTTGCTGGTGCCGATGCAACCTGAGTCTGAAGCTGCTGCTGATGAACCTGAGGCTGTGATGATGAACTTGATCCTTGTGCTGATCCTGAACCAGATGATCCTGATGCACCTGAAGCTCCTGATGTTGAGCTTGTTGATGTTGTTGTGGTTGATGTTCCTGAAGCTGCTGATGAAGCTGGTCCAGATGAACCTGAAGATCCTGATCCTGATGAGGCTGAGTTAGCTGAGTTACCGGTTGATGTTGGTCCTGATGATGAATCTGAAGCTGCTGCTGCTGATGCTGCTGCTGCTGCTGCTGAACTTGAAGCTGATGATCCTGATCCTGATCCATTAGTTGATGATGTTGCTGGTGCAGATGAACCTGAGTCTGAAGCTGCTGCTGATGAACCTGAGGCTGCTGATGATGAACTTGATCCTTGTGCTGATCCTGAACCAGATGATCCTGATGCACCTGAAGCTCCTGATGTTGAGCTTGTTGATGTTGTTGTGGTTGATGTTCCTGAAGCTGCTGATGAAGCTGGTCCAGATGAACCTGAAGATCCTGATCCTGATGAGGCTGAGTTAGCTGAGTTACCGGTTGATGTTGGTCCTGATGATGAATCTGAAGCTGCTGCTGCTGATGCTGCTGCTGCTGCTGCTGAACTTGAAGCTGATGATCCTGATCCTGATCCATTAGTTGATGATGTTGCTGGTGCAGATGAACCTGAGTCTGAAGCTGCTGCTGATGAACCTGAGGCTGCTGATGATGAACTTGATCCTTGTGCTGATCCTGAACCAGATGATCCTGATGCACCTGAAGCTCCTGATGTTGAGCTTGTTGATGTTGTTGTGGTTGATGTTCCTGAAGCTGCTGATGAAGCTGGTCCAGATGAACCTGAAGATCCTGATCCTGATGAGGCTGAGTTAGCTGAGTTACCGGTTGATGTTGGTCCTGATGATGAATCTGAAGCTGCTGCTGCTGATGCTGCTGCTGCTGCTGCTGAACTTGAAGCTGATGATCCTGATCCTGATCCATTAGTTGATGATGTTGCTGGTGCAGATGAACCTGAGTCTGAAGCTGCTGCTGATGAACCTGAGGCTGCTGATGATGAACTTGATCCTTGTGCTGATCCTGAACCAGATGATCCTGATGCACCTGAAGCTCCTGATGTTGAGCTTGTTGATGTTGTTGTGGTTGATGTTCCTGAAGCTGCTGATGAAGCTGGTCCAGATGAACCTGAAGATCCTGATCCTGATGAGGCTGAGTTAGCTGAGTTACCGGTTGATGTTGGTCCTGATGATGAATCTGAAGCTGCTGCTGCTGATGCTGCTGCTGCTGCTGCTGAACTTGAAGCTGATGATCCTGATCCTGATCCATTAGTTGATGATGTTGCTGGTGCAGATGAACCTGAGTCTGAAGCTGCTGCTGATGAACCTGAGGCTGCTGATGATGAACTTGATCCTTGTGCTGATCCTGAACCAGATGATCCTGATGCACCTGAAGCTCCTGATGTTGAGCTTGTTGATGTTGTTGTGGTTGATGTTCCTGAAGCTGCTGATGAAGCTGGTCCAGATGAACCTGAAGATCCTGATCCTGATGAGGCTGAGTTAGCTGAGTTACCGGTTGATGTTGGTCCTGATGATGAATCTGAAGCTGCTGCTGCTGATGCTGCTGCTGCTGCTGCTGAACTTGAAGCTGATGATCCTGATCCTGATCCATTAGTTGATGATGTTGCTGGTGCAGATGAACCTGAGTCTGAAGCTGCTGCTGATGAACCTGAGGCTGCTGATGATGAACTTGATCCTTGTGCTGATCCTGAACCAGATGATCCTGATGCACCTGAAGCTCCTGATGTTGAGCTTGTTGATGTTGTTGTGGTTGATGTTCCTGAAGCTGCTGATGAAGCTGGTCCAGATGAACCTGAAGATCCTGATCCTGATGAGGCTGAGTTAGCTGAGTTACCGGTTGATGTTGGTCCTGATGATGAATCTGAAGCTGCTGCTGCTGATGCTGCTGCTGCTGCTGCTGAACTTGAAGCTGATGATCCTGATCCTGATCCATTAGTTGATGATGTTGCTGGTGCAGATGAACCTGAGTCTGAAGCTGCTGCTGATGAACCTGAGGCTGCTGATGATGAACTTGATCCTTGTGCTGATCCTGAACCAGATGATCCTGATGCACCTGAAGCTCCTGATGTTGAGCTTGTTGATGTTGTTGTGGTTGATGTTCCTGAAGCTGCTGATGAAGCTGGTCCAGATGAACCTGAAGATCCTGATCCTGATGAGGCTGAGTTAGCTGAGTTACCGGTTGATGTTGGTCCTGATGATGAATCTGAAGCTGCTGCTGCTGATGCTGCTGCTGCTGCTGCTGAACTTGAAGCTGATGATCCTGATCCTGATCCATTAGTTGATGATGTTGCTGGTGCAGATGAACCTGAGTCTGAAGCTGCTGCTGATGAACCTGAGGCTGCTGATGATGAACTTGATCCTTGTGCTGATCCTGAACCAGATGATCCTGATGCACCTGAAGCTCCTGATGTTGAGCTTGTTGATGTTGTTGTGGTTGATGTTCCTGAAGCTGCTGATGAAGCTGGTCCAGATGAACCTGAAGATCCTGATCCTGATGAGGCTGAGTTAGCTGAGTTACCGGTTGATGTTGGTCCTGATGATGAATCTGAAGCTGCTGCTGCTGATGCTGCTGCTGCTGCTGCTGAACTTGAAGCTGATGATCCTGATCCTGATCCATTAGTTGATGATGTTGCTGGTGCAGATGAACCTGAGTCTGAAGCTGCTGCTGATGAACCTGAGGCTGCTGATGATGAACTTGATCCTTGTGCTGATCCTGAACCAGATGATCCTGATGCACCTGAAGCTCCTGATGTTGAGCTTGTTGATGTTGTTGTGGTTGATGTTCCTGAAGCTGCTGATGAAGCTGGTCCAGATGAACCTGAAGATCCTGATCCTGATGAGGCTGAGTTAGCTGAGTTACCGGTTGATGTTGGTCCTGATGATGAATCTGAAGCTGCTGCTGCTGATGCTGCTGCTGCTGCTGCTGAACTTGAAGCTGATGATCCTGATCCTGATCCATTAGTTGATGATGTTGCTGGTGCAGATGAACCTGAGTCTGAAGCTGCTGCTGATGAACCTGAGGCTGCTGATGATGAACTTGATCCTTGTGCTGATCCTGAACCAGATGATCCTGATGCACCTGAAGCTCCTGATGTTGAGCTTGTTGATGTTGTTGTGGTTGATGTTCCTGAAGCTGCTGATGAAGCTGGTCCAGATGAACCTGAAGATCCTGATCCTGATGAGGCTGAGTTAGCTGAGTTACCGGTTGATGTTGGTCCTGATGATGAATCTGAAGCTGCTGCTGCTGATGCTGCTGCTGCTGCTGCTGAACTTGAAGCTGATGATCCTGATCCTGATCCATTAGTTGATGATGTTGCTGGTGCAGATGAACCTGAGTCTGAAGCTGCTGCTGATGAACCTGAGGCTGCTGATGATGAACTTGATCCTTGTGCTGATCCTGAACCAGATGATCCTGATGCACCTGAAGCTCCTGATGTTGAGCTTGTTGATGTTGTTGTGGTTGATGTTCCTGAAGCTGCTGATGAAGCTGGTCCAGATGAACCTGAAGATCCTGATCCTGATGAGGCTGAGTTAGCTGAGTTACCGGTTGATGTTGGTCCTGATGATGAATCTGAAGCTGCTGCTGCTGATGCTGCTGCTGCTGCTGCTGAACTTGAAGCTGATGATCCTGATCCTGATCCATTAGTTGATGATGTTGCTGGTGCAGATGAACCTGAGTCTGAAGCTGCTGCTGATGAACCTGAGGCTGCTGATGATGAACTTGATCCTTGTGCTGATCCTGAACCAGATGATCCTGATGCACCTGAAGCTCCTGATGTTGAGCTTGTTGATGTTGTTGTGGTTGATGTTCCTGAAGCTGCTGATGAAGCTGGTCCAGATGAACCTGAAGATCCTGATCCTGATGAGGCTGAGTTAGCTGAGTTACCGGTTGATGTTGGTCCTGATGATGAATCTGAAGCTGCTGCTGCTGATGCTGCTGCTGCTGCTGCTGAACTTGAAGCTGATGATCCTGATCCTGATCCATTAGTTGATGATGTTGCTGGTGCAGATGAACCTGAGTCTGAAGCTGCTGCTGATGAACCTGAGGCTGCTGATGATGAACTTGATCCTTGTGCTGATCCTGAACCAGATGATCCTGATGCACCTGAAGCTCCTGATGTTGAGCTTGTTGATGTTGTTGTGGTTGATGTTCCTGAAGCTGCTGATGAAGCTGGTCCAGATGAACCTGAAGATCCTGATCCTGATGAGGCTGAGTTAGCTGAGTTACCGGTTGATGTTGGTCCTGATGATGAATCTGAAGCTGCTGCTGCTGATGCTGCTGCTGCTGCTGCTGAACTTGAAGCTGATGATCCTGATCCTGATCCATTAGTTGATGATGTTGCTGGTGCAGATGAACCTGAGTCTGAAGCTGCTGCTGATGAACCTGAGGCTGCTGATGATGAACTTGATCCTTGTGCTGATCCTGAACCAGATGATCCTGATGCACCTGAAGCTCCTGATGTTGAGCTTGTTGATGTTGTTGTGGTTGATGTTCCTGAAGCTGCTGATGAAGCTGGTCCAGATGAACCTGAAGATCCTGATCCTGATGAGGCTGAGTTAGCTGAGTTACCGGTTGATGTTGGTCCTGATGATGAATCTGAAGCTGCTGCTGCTGATGCTGCTGCTGCTGCTGCTGAACTTGAAGCTGATGATCCTGATCCTGATCCATTAGTTGATGATGTTGCTGGTGCAGATGAACCTGAGTCTGAAGCTGCTGCTGATGAACCTGAGGCTGCTGATGATGAACTTGATCCTTGTGCTGATCCTGAACCAGATGATCCTGATGCACCTGAAGCTCCTGATGTTGAGCTTGTTGATGTTGTTGTGGTTGATGTTCCTGAAGCTGCTGATGAAGCTGGTCCAGATGAACCTGAAGATCCTGATCCTGATCCTGATCCATTAGTTGATGATGTTGCTGGTGCAGATGAATCTGAGTCTGAAGCTGCTGCTGAACTTGAAGCTGGTCCAGATGTGCCAGATGATCCTTGACCTGATGAGGCTGAGTTAGCTGAATTGTCAGAGGCTTTCGCAATCGCAGTCGCATCATGTCGCTCAGATTTGTCGTTATGGTGTGGTCCACTGAACATAGTTAATGGTACTTGCAAGCTTGCTGTCAGGGGATTCCATTTCGCCAGACTGTTCGATTTTGTTGTATGAAACAATGAGCATGCTGTTACAAACAGGCACAAAGTTATTAGTTTGGTATTCATCTCGATTATTGTTCTGCTACTGTTATCAAGACAATTCGAATTGATTTAGATCTGAAGTCACAGTTTCTTTTATACGAAAAAAGCATCAATTGTTATTCAGTTTTTTGCAGGTGTTTAAATTCATCGCTATTTTTGAATTGATAACTAATGCAAATATTTCATATTACTGCCTACGTTTATTTTAATTAAAGTTACAGACTAGCTTGTTGAAACGTTTCTGGTTATGCTGATCTTATTGATTTGCATAGTGGGATCAGGTGAAGTGTTATGTCAATAAAATTCAGTGCCACGTGAAAGCGGTTTCTTGAATATTGTTTTTGCAACTCTAGCTCTCTTTGTATAGCATTATTAGTGAACTGAACTCAGACACTGATGGTTAAACAGTTTCATCAATGAACTATTCAAAAGAAAGGAAACTTATTGATATCCAAATGAAAACACAATTTTAGAGTGAAATCCTGTTCTTTATGCGAAGCAAAATTTCATCGGATGGCATTGAATAATGCAATCTTTTAACAATTACAATCTAGCTATGATCAGGCCACAATAATACTGCCTTAATCATTATGATTGAATTATGAAAGTCAGTTCCAAAATAATTGGAGTTTCGCTCCAATTATTCATTAGTAGATCAAAGGTTTTTAGTCTTTACCGTATTCAAATTAAAATTAAATCACAAACCAATCAATATGATTCATAAAGTTTAAACTTTTTCCAACTACTTGGGTATATGGAAAATTATTTGAATTTACTAAACAATTCTATCTGACTACCGTTAAAACATGTGAATAATTCAGCAATGGATCCGATTGTGCAATCACGGAGCATTCGATTCTTACTTGAAAATTGGCTGCGCAAATACATGTTGTACTTGTTAACTATTACTTCATTTGTTAAGTTAATTTTAATATTTCGTCGAATTAGAGCTTAGAGTCGAGATCAAGAAAACTCATATAAATATTGCTAAATGCTAAAATACATAAACATTACAGGAATTCAATTCGGCTATCGCTTTCTCACACATGGCAGCAATTGACTGCTTTGAATCTGTTATCAAATAAAATTCACATTTCTAAAATCATTGTAAATGTCAGACAGGTAATTGAACTGAATTAAATTCATAGAAAATCTAAATGCATTGGATGAAACGAGAAAACATCACGAGAAAATATTTGAGTATATTGGATGGAAAGTAAACAGTTTATTGGATTTTTATGGATATAAGTATTAATAATATCATTTTTACCTTAATGAGCAATGGAAAAGGTTGAATGGAATAAAGTTTATTTGCTGAATAAAATGATGATTATTTCAGAATCAATTGCCGTGTTGAGTAGAAAAAGGTAGTGTAAGAAGAAAAAAGAAATTTTCTGAAATGAATAGTGAAAATGATTGACTCTTAAAAAGGAGAAGATTAGATGATGAGAAAAAGAGTGCACTGAAAAGTGGTTTTACTCAGTCTGATTTAGTGTTAATAAAAGTAATATTTTTTCTACAAACCAAAGCTGTTCAAATGTTCAGATGATGCTTTTGAAGCGCTGATTATGAAGAAAATGATAATAATGTTGATCAATATGAAGTTGAAAAAGGAATGAAATTGACCCTGTAATTTCTGAGTTAGTCAATTCTTTATTTTATCCGATAGCTCATCTTTCTTTAGCATCAATATACTGTTAATGATGATTTCATTCATTGAAAAAGGAAGAAGAAAATGAACTGCAAAGGTTTGAGGTAATAGGGACAAAGATAATGCTAAGTCAAAATTGTAAGATAGCTGGAAAGCCATGAAAGAGTGAGATTTGAAAAGAGAAAAGAGTAAAACGTATTCAAAGAAAATATCATCAAGAATTGTAAAAGAGAAGCTCAAGATGAAACATATTCAGTGATGAAGTAACTCTTCCTCATGCAAAAAGCAAAGCAAATAGAAACAGAAACAGCAATAATTTTAGACTTGCATAAGGTTGATCGACAGTTGATTATTAAATAGAAACCTTTTTAACAACAAACAAGCATTTGGCATTTGTCTTTGCATCGATTTTTTTGATTTCACATGAACCTTGAAACTCTCTAGTTGTAAATATTTTTTCCAGAATAATCAGAGCTTTATTAGAAAATATCAATAGAAAAATGCCCTTTAAGAATAATTCTGCCTCTCGATACATATCTGATGATAAACTCCAAACTCATGTTATGATTGAAAAAGATTCAATTGTTTGAGTTTTTCATTCATTCAAACACTCTATTTAAATTTTTGTAAATTGTTTTCTAAGTTTTCTTGATTATCAATGAATGATCAAACCTGACAAAAGAATAGTGTTACTCTTTAAGTCATTATTTAAAAGGTATTACATTGGTGTTGGAACTCGATTATGCTCTATCATATTGAAGTCTTTGAAAGTACATGGATGAAAATTGAACGTTTCAAGACAAATTGAATTTCTACTTTTACATCAAATATAAATTTTATTTGGTAAGTTGAGATAAAGAGACAAAAGTATTTTCATGATAAAATGACTCTTGAATGAGAGTTTGAATAAGGTAACTTGACAGATGCTTTTTACCATCTTTTTTTCTGCATTCTCAATTCAATTAATATTTTCTTTACATAAGAATATGGAAGAATGAAAAAGAAGAGCGAAATTGTATCAAGCAAAGCGGCAAAAATGCATTTCCTTTGATTTACATTTTCATAGAGTGATGAGGAAGAGAAAATAGAAAAAGAAAAGAAAAGATCATGATTGCTTGAAAAATAGAATGAAAAAAGAGTGCAAAATAATCCTTTTTTCCTCGTTTCTCACATGGTTTACTTTCTCCTCTGATTTTTTACATGTTATCAATGAAAAACTCGCAATCAAATGAATAACAATAATAAGGTAAAGGTGAGCAGAAAGAAAGGCAAAAAAGTCTGTTTTTTGTAATCGTTCTTTCCGATAGTGAATAGTTGAAATCAAAGTGTCAAAAGTTTGTTTGAATGAATGGGAAAAGTGAAGACAAATGTTCAAGATTAGAAAATGAAGATGCAATTGAGAAGAAAAGTTTTCATTACAACATTATTTTTGTTATTACGCTCACTTTATACATTTTATTTTGTATTCATCATTCATAGTTTCCATTATCAAGATAACGATTCCATTTTTTCATCTTTTCTTTTCTCATGTTTTCGCAACATCATGGAATGTGTTTGAAGAAAAACTAAATACTTACAAATGGAGTAGAAGGTTGCGATTGGGATTGAAAAAGGAAAATAACATGAAAATATTAATGTAATAAAATTGAAAAAAAAGTTCCTTTCCTTATAATCTTTTCATTTTTCCCTTCTATTATTCAATTTAGCAAACAATTTGAATGCAATGAAAAAAAGATATGAAGATGATGATGATGTTGAGAAGAAGAAAGATAAGAAAGAGCGAAAAGAAAGTAATAAACTAGGATAAAATGAAATGGAAAGATTAAGTTATAATTCGAGTTTTAAACTGTTTAGTTTTACTCAATAATATGACACCCTATTTCACTCATTCATGATATTTTGCATATCAATTTAGTCGATTATTAACTCTTTGCAATTTTATCCAAATATTTAAACTTATGGTTAAAACGTAACAGACATTAGATCATCTTAAAACAATCGAGTACATCAGTTAGTCTCTCAGTTACATTGTCCTCTAATTGAGTCTTCATCACTCCCAGCACAACCTGAGCCCTTTGACTCTTTGTTTATCCGTGCTCCTACTGCGCATAAAATTCGTTGAAGTCTTTAAACTTAAATACGTTTTTGACCTCTGTCTCTTTGAACTGAGTATTACATGAATGATGAAAGTAAAATGAGTGAGAAAAGTTTGGTCAATTATTTACTGGTTCGAGTTCATTTCATCTGCTTTATTTTTGGGTTAAAATATTACTACACATTAAACCAAGACAACAACTTGCAATTTGAACAATCAGGTTTTAGATTCAAGAAAGAAATGCGATTTGGAAAGAGCAGAAATGGCGTTAACAGAATAAAATTGATGGGCTGTTACCATGCAATTTCGATTTTATCCTCATCATTTTCCATCTTTGAGCAAGAATTTAGAGCAATGCAAGAGATAAAAAGAATCGAGTAGATGAAACGAGTGAAAACCTCTTTTCTCGTTTAAAGGCAACTCTTCCGGATATCATATCACACAGGATGCTAAGTGGTTACAGACCTTTGCTTGACATGCAATGCAGCAACGGGTAGATCACGAAATGGTCAACGTGATTTATGGTCAAATATTGTTGCCAATATGTGCAAGAAAATAGTTGGTAAATTTGATTGGAAAATGTTGATTGTGAATTTATTTCCTGAAACAAAACGAAGAAAGCAAAATTCAATGGAAATGCCTTTTGCAATGTCCTTGATTCGATAATTACTTTTCCATTTTTGATTTGCCATCTCTTCGATTCCAAGTTATTCATTTGGTGTAAAATTTGGGTAAAAAGTTTGATTGCAAAATGCATTTTATTTTATTGATTATCAATCTCTGATGGAACCAAACAGATTTTCAATTAAAATTTCATTTCAATTGATGCTACGTGCAAACGAGGTACAAATTCATTTCTTAACCAATGAACACTATTCTTTCCAGTTTCCTAGTTTTGAGATTATTCTCGTTTGAATGTTCTACTCGTACTTTTCACTGTAAAAATAATACTTTTATTTATAGTCATATTCATAAGAATATGGTTGGGATTTCAAGATGATCCAAAATTTAATGTGCATGGAATTACCACTCGATTTGATATTTCAATCTTTATTGAACGAAGGTAATACGAAGCACGGAAGGATAAGGGAGTGAAAAATAAAAGATAAATGCTAATATGGAAAATAAAACAGAGATAACCAAAGTTTATTGGATGTACTAAATGTGAGAAGAGAGAATGGGAAAAGCAAGAAAATGATAATAATGAATGAATCAATTCAAGTGAAAAAATGAAAGTAAGAGAGAGAGAACAAGAGAAAATCTTTTCCAATAAATTTGCAAATAATCTGCATTAAGTTCATAATCTGATCATGCAGACAACAAAGTCCAATTGAATCTAGTTTCATTCGAGTTAAATGTTCTCAAGAAAAAAATAATGTTTTACCAATAAACACAATAAAAAAGAGGTTGAAATAAGAGAGAAATCATTTTCAATCTTCCCTGAACCATAATCGAAAAGCTACTCTCATGAGATAGAATGATGATGATGATGATGAGCCAGAAAGTGTTGGAGATAATCTGGTAGTGGAAGATAGGAAAGATGAGAAGGTCACCAAAAATATATTGATGATGAAAAGAGAGAGTCAAGGGAGTTAAAAAGAGATGGAGAAATAATGAATACAAAGTCTATAAGCTGATTCAGGTAAATCTTGTTTACAAAAGGAAAGGAAAACGATTTTTCTCGAGAAATAAAAAAAAGAGGAATGAAAGTCACAACAATGAGCTCAAGAGTTGGGAATAAGAAACAGATATAATGGCTATGATCAACGATGATCGCGATGACATGTCTCAATGCAACCTGCGAGTTGAACTGCATTTCATGAAAATTTTCACTTTAATCGATTTTATGATGCCTCAGACAATTTGATTCCCTTTTTTGGGCGCTTTGTACAATTAAAAATTGGGAAAAGTTGAAAAGCCTGAAATGATGCTATTTGGTGGAATAGAGTAAAGAGTAGATTAAAATTAAAAATATTTCATCTTCAATTTTTCACTCCCATGTTGGGAAGAGAAAAAACATTTTCTGCAGATTTTTTCCATTCTTTGCTCTCCAAGGTGGCCAGTTATTACCTTTTTTAGATCTTTTATTCTTTTATCCTTTTTTGCTTGTAATTTTTATTTTCATTTCTTTTTAGCTCTTCATTCTTCTCAAGGGTAATAGAATTAATTAAAACTATTGTTATATTGTGCTATTGATTTGATCTGGTCGAGGTGTGAACACGCAAAATTGCAATCATTTTGCTTGAAACTTGCAATAGGTTTGAAAGGCAGAGAAAATGTTCACGAATCAGATTCATCTTGATCAGTAATTCAAGGTTTGCTGAGTAGTTTCGAAACAAGATAATTTTTACAATTTTGTCTTTTCTGTGCTTTAATCTTAAGTTTACGTTTCAGTTGTTCTCAGTTATTTCCCTCTTTTTATTAATAATTTGGTAATTCATATTAAAAATTAACACTTTGCTCCGATATTATTGCCGCTTCAAATGATGGTTAGTCTGATTAACTTTTTGTACAAAGAGTTGAAAGAACCTTCCTGCTTTTGAAGTTTGAAAGCTATAAGTTTCCATGGACTTTGAGATGATTGCAAAGCCATTCAAACTAAGCCATTCATGGTGAATGCGTTTGGCATTATATCCGCAGATAGAATTGATAATAGAAAATTCTTTGACCGAATTCGATCATCAAATAGCGTGTTATTGTTACTAATTTACATTTATTTTGCTTAAATTTCAAATTATTCTTGTTTGTTTTCACTACCAGTCTTCGAGTTATCAAAGTAGTAAGCAAGTTCAAGATAATATTTTCTAGGTAGTATTATAAAAACATAATGTTACCGAGATTCGGGCTTGAATTTTCGCAAGCAAGCACAGAGCAAGTAGAACCGAATTTTAAGGTCAAGTTTTTTACCTTTACATTGGCAAATATGGGGATAAATTATCCAAAATCAAAGCGCGAAATCTTTTGTTCTTCTTTTGAGGTCAATCGTTTTTAACGTCTTTCAATATTTTATACAGAAGTCAAATTGCAATCATAGCCCTGACTCAAATTGGAATGAAGCTTTATGAATCCTACTAATAAGTTATAATGTTAGTCATTTATTCAGCAATTCGAGATACTCAATCGATAATGTTCAATTTCCAATTCAAAACAAAAATTGTATCTCTTCGCTTCCGAACACGTTCATCTCTTAATGATTTCGAGATGACTTTTTTATCTGATTGTTTTTTAATTTGACAGATGAAATACAAGATGTATAATGAGTTTCAATCAATTTCGAAGCAAGAGTTTGTTACAATTTTTGTAGTTCCAGGAAATTCACATGATAAAAATGAGCAAAAACTTAATCTTTTCACTTGTCAGCGTTAATCAACTGGATTAAATTTGGTCTAAGCAAGTGTTGTCGTTCTCTGTCAATATTATGACTCGAATTATCTGATTTGACCATCAAATTTTTCCTAATTTACTATAATTAGATGACACATTGTTAAAGGGAAAGATGCATCATTGAGAATAATTGGGGCAATCTTTTAACTTCATATGTTTGACATGAATAATGGATTCTCCTTTCTGGGTGCAATTTACACAGAGAATCACAATGTAGCAACTGGAGTAAAATAATGCATTTGCACTAATAGAAATTGCTTCCAGCACATTCACTGTCGAAGTCAAAGTCAAAGAAAATTGTAGAGAAAATAAGAATTCTAAATGAGAATAAGAAACAGTTTGTGATAATATTAGAAAAAAAGAAATGAATGAATGAGAATGTGAGAGATAAACCTTGAAAAAAAGTGTTAGTGATGGTGGAAGCTTCTTCTATTTGAGATCAACATTATATTGATTCTCTCTTAATTTCATCACTAAGTTGACAAACTTGTAACCTGACAGTTTCAGGGCATCATCTTCTTCCTCATCCCTGAACATTCATGCACTTGCTTCTCTTTCCACTTCTTGTGACATAAATTACCTTTCAAAGTGTCTTATTAATATATCATCAACTACATTTTTCTCATCCTTTTTTCTTCCAATATAAACTTTATCGGCATCAACAATTGAATTGCTTATTCTTTCTGCTCATTGAGATAAAATTATGATAGTATTTTTGTAACCATAACCACCTCTAGGCTTGGAGTGAACAAGTAAAACAGTCTGATGAAAATAAAAATAGAAATAGTATTATGAATGAATGATGGAATAATCGTTTGCAGGTAAGAAATAAAATAATCAAATGAAGTATAAAGAATTAAGTTTGGGTTTATAATAAAAAAAGAAGAAAAGGTCAAAATTTGGATTAATTGATGGATAAAGATATTACAGGATGATGTGACATGATGAAAATGGTACCGTGAGCAGGGAAGGAAGAATGGTAAGTGGAAGAAATCGTTGCATTTATATTGTTTCTTGTTGCGAAAATATGCTTCAATTGGTTAATCAAATTGAATTAGAATATGTGAGAATTGATTGAATAAGAAAGATTAGCTGATCAGTTTGGTTTTTGATCAGTGAACTTGTCATTTGACATGAAGTTAAACAATGGTTATTGCAATAGATAGACAATTCGACAGAGATTCGAGAAGATTTAGAATGAGAAAATCATGTTTCATTTTCTCAATTTTATCCGTTCTCTTTATTGTTTGCCTATTGACTTTCTGCACTTTGTGTAAGAAGGTACGATGGACCTGTTGCCAATTTATTTACAGTTTCAATTTTATATCATTGACTCCACTTCTTATATACTGGGAGACAATTATATAACACTACTCTTTTTTTAAAATAACTTTAAAACCAGATGGCGCTACTTCAAATTTTTTACAGAAAGTTATTAGGCCTCAGAGGAAATGGTTTACAACCATTTTTGTTTTGATACAAGTAACTTGAAAACTTTCAAATATGAAACGTTATTCAATTGATAAACGGGTTTTTCTCGTTAAAAACTTTTATCTTTGTGCCTGTCACTCTGCCGAGACGTTGCGAAAGTGGTCTAGTGCCTATAAAAATAACCCTAAGCCAGCAATCCAGACTGTCACTGATTCGGTCACAAAATTCGAAAGAACGGGATCCGTCCATGATGACACCGAGATGAAAGGCAGAAACCAATCAGTTCGGACCTCTGAGAGGATACAACAAATTCGAGAAATTTTGGATGAAGAACCGTCAACTTCTATGAGAAAGTTAGGCCAGATGATTTCTGTCAGTCGAGAGACAGCTCGAATCATTGTGTGAAAAGATCTTGAACTCTTCCCATACAAGATCCAGCTCCGACATCACATTTCTGAGGCAGCAGTTGAAGACAGCTTTCAATTTGCATCGTTGATGATTGAGAAAATGGAAGATGGAGAAATTGACTTTAACAAGACTATCTTTACGGACGAACCCCATTTCCATTTGGAAGGCTATGTCAATCGCCAGAATATGCTTTTTCGGGGCTTTTTGGAAAGACCGGATTTCTCAAGAATTACAACATTGCATCCTAAAAGATTAACGGTTTGGCTTGATATCTGTGCATATGGCTATGTCGGTTCATATTTTTCGATACAACTGTAAACTCTGATCGCTATTGTAAAATGCTTAAAGAACACGCGATACCGGCAATGTACGGAGAAAATTTTATTTAAGATTTTTGGTTCCAACAGGATGGTGCACCTCCACATCGGACCGCAAACGCCATACAAACCATTACTGAGCACTTTGGAGGCCATTGTATTGGCAAGGGATTTGATATCTGGTATGGTATCTTTTAATTTCATTCTGTGCTCAAATTGTTCACTTCAAATAGTTAAATATGCCTAAATATTTACTTAGTATTCGGAAGTTTAATCAAAAAGTGCTTGAAATTTAAAAAATGAACGCAAATTGTTTAAAAAGTTTGGGTGTAAGCCATTACAAGTAGTGCTCCCCTCACATGAGGAATTTCAAAAACGTGTGGCTGAGTATTCATCAACTTCAGCATCTGGCCCGGCTTCAGTTCCAGCAACTTCCACGATTTTTTGTTAAACGATATCTCAAAAATAAAAATCACGATTTTGATGCAATCTTCAGAATAGGTTCCTACAGGGGTCAAAAGTTACTTATTAGTTTTTGGTAATGATTGGCCCACTCCCAAATTTTAGGGCTTTAAATTGTCACTAGACAGAGCCAATAACAAAATTAACACCTTCTATCAAGTAGTATCTTTTGGGAGATCGGCATCCCCCCTCAAATACTGTAATTGGTTGAGAGTATAACAATAAACATCTACATTTGTATATTCAAAAGGATATCGAAAGGATATTCAAAAAATCATATCAATCGCTCAGACTACACTGTTTTGCAGTAAATCTAGTCATAATGCACCTTGAAATATTTCATGAAATCAGCTACTTCTTCATTATCTCCGTATTTGGACTTAAAAAAGTCCAGTAATCGTATAAACTGATTCTCGTCAGTCACGCGCTGGATTTTGAATAATTTCTCAGTTGGTTTTTTAATGTATCATTTTTTATCAAATTTATGTGCTTGTTCCAATTCCGTAGAACATGCCATGTACAGATCAAATGATTTTCTGGAGCGCCAAGAACTTGCGTCCAGGCATTGTAAAAAGCTGGATAATCATCTGACACAAATGTTTTGGGTGTCGAATCACTGAACTTTGCCAGGGAAGTGAAGAACTTCACTAATGTTACTGTATCAACGCTAGAAGAATACATGTATGCAATTGGAAATCCGACTCTGTAACGATGTGAAATAATAATTGAAATAATAACCCCCACATACCCCCACATACCTATTCTCATCAACTATCATGAGAGTTGTTAGCTGAAAGCCATAATCATTGGTGCCATGTGTTGAATCTATAGCTATTTCATTTCATCCGTATTTTTGGAACAGATATCTTTGACCAATCGTTGATATGACAAGTATAAAGTCTTTGCCTTCTTCAACCTCATAAAGTGAAATTGGATCAAGGCTTGATGATTTCATTTCCTCAACCCAGGACTCTACTGAAATCAAATCATTATTGTGTCGAAATACTTGACACTGGATTTTCTTATCTCGCGCGATGTTGAGAAGATCTTTATATGTGGTAAGTTGTACTCGGTGGTATTGCTCTTCACTTCAAGATGCTCTGATATTTTCAAGGATTTTGCTTCTTGGTAAACCTAAAGCTAAATGCGAGGCTAATTCAATCTTATCATGTTCAGGAATATTAATATGTTTTAATTCATGACCATGACCAACGTGAGTCTTCCACCATTTGATTCTGATCTGAGAACCTTCTTGTGTTGCTCTGATGGATGCTGGGCATTTCGCTCCCATCTTTCTTGACCCCTGTATCTTAAGGTGTCTGATACTGTTCCCTTTAGAGACAAAGTTACCTGACCTATTACAGTAGTACCATGAAGATTTGCTCCCTTGTCTTTTGAAAAAATATGAATCGGTCTCTCTCTCGATAACTGATTTCCATTCCTCGAATTCTTCGTGAAAAATTGAAAAGAAAAGCAATGTTTAAACAAGGATACCCCCACATTATCTCACTATATTAAACTGAATATAAGATCATCTGCTCACAAAAGGCTTTTCTAAATTAATATTTTCACTTACTTTGAGTATTATCGAAAGTTTCATCCTCAATCAAAACTTCAACTTGATGAACGGCAGACAGGTGTTCACAATAAACATCAATGGTGGTTATTTTCACATCACAAAGAGCACATTTTTGTCTTTCATTCTCACGGTTGTGGTCTAGCGATTGATGACGGAGTAGACTACGTTTGTACTAAGTTTTTGCGCAGGTATCACAGGTAAAAACCGGTTTTGAAATTTCCATCTTTTGTCAATAATAATAATCTAATCATATGTTGAAATTTTTCATGCGCCTGAGCATAGAGGGGAAAAAGTGCGACCCTCGATTGTGATTGGTTTGTGCTGTTTCATTTTGAGACTCTTGTAAAACTATTATGATATCATAATGCATTATTCAATAAAGGCAGATGTTAATTTCCGTTACTTCGTTCATGTAATACGCAACGATCGCAGAAAAAAAGTAATGTTTTAGCGGGAAATGCATATCTGCATAATCATAATGCATAATCTGATCCAATTGAAAAATTGAATAAAACTCAGTTTACTATCAAATTTATTAGTTTAATGCGAAAGGCTTCTTTTTCCTCCGAGATAACAAATTATATTTCTCATTTTGTCATTTGATACAGGAGCTGGCTCGCAGTTAAAGAAAGAAAAAATTGCTAAATCAATATAATCACAGGTTAATGCAGAGATTGAATCTGAATAATGGATTGACTCGATGAGCATTTCACGTAAAATTTTCAACATTCACTATAATTATCAAGTTTCTCTTTCAGTTCTCTTCGTTCATCATTTCAACTAACAATTGTTAAAACCAAGGTAAACAGAGAGGCAAGGTAATGCAAGGTAAAAAATATTTAATTTTGCGTAAAATTTTAATGACATGCTATTATATTTTGAATAAAGGTAAGTTTAGCAATGTGATTAGGCTGGAAGAGAAAAGCAAAAGTTTGAAACATTTTTTCTTTCATTTGTGACAAGTGATTTACATTGCTTGTACAACGGTGACAACAGAAACCAGGTGAACTTGCAATGAAAATGAATAATTGAATGAATCTAAAGTATTAAAAGTTAAAAATGTAATGGGTTAAGGTTGAACAAGGTTACTTTTTATTGAATAGAAAAATGATGCAGGTGAAAATGAAAACATAGTATTATTAATAGGAATAAAAATGTGATAGAAAAGAGTGATCTTGAAATGAAAAAAAGAATTTTCTACTTGATGAGTGTTCAGGGAGTGCAAAAAAGTACCCCAGCAATACGAAATGTAAAATGAATAAGTTTTTCTTCTCTCAACATTCTGCTTGTGCCTTTTTTGGCAACCATTTGCTCCACTCTTTTGTTTAAGTATACAAGTTGCATGTAAACGCATATTCAGTTTGCCATTTATTTGAACTGAAATCATATTATACAATATGTAATATATTTTCACTCCCTTGACTCACTCCAACAGCTTAAACATTTGTTTGTTATTGCATGAAAAATTATCATTGCTTAATAAAAGTTTCTTGCTCTTTTCCCTGTTTCTCATTTCATTCAACTCACTTATTCTGTTAACATTTACTTTTATCTTGTATTTATCACTTCTTCCTTGCATTCAATATTTTCATTTGTATCGATGAATTTCTCGCTTCTTTTGCTCTCTTGCCTCTACACTTTAACGCAACGAAAATGTTCTCGATTCTAGTTGTCGACTAAATATAATGTTGAAATGAATTTAGCTAACAATTTGTTTGATGATGCTTTTAAGGTTTTGTAGCAATAGGGTTGAACTCCCATAAGTACATGAATGAATTTGTATACCAAAAGTAATTTGGTCCAAAATGAGCTTGTAGGGTTGTTTGGGTAACTTGAAATTATAACTATGTTGATTTTTTTCTTGATTAGAACATGAAAGTGACTGAATGGAATCAGATGAAGGGAAAAAAGAGAGAAATCATGTTTATACAACTGAACAGAGCTAGAGTTGAATGTTGCCCTGGGCTACGGAGTGAAAAAGAAGAAGCAAAAGAAGAGAGAAAAAAACTTGCTAAATACAGTTGAAGTTTTCAGAGTAAAGTGCAAGTTGAAAGTTGATGCATTATGATGAGAAGCAAAATGAAGAATGATAATGTTGACTAAGAATGAGAGACACAGAATTTGCAGGGAAGGAGAAACAGGGAAGACTGAGAGAACTGCTAATAAGCAGTATGGCATTGAGAGAGGTAAACATGATGAATGAAGATTGAGATGTTTTTCTGCCTCCAAAGAATTGATGCAAAATTTTTCTTTTCTTTTTTTCAGGTGGGAACACGAGATCGAATAAGATTTAGAATCAAAGTATATGTAATATTATATACATACATGAGGGGTTAAAGATGATGAGAAACATGAATAGAGAGTGAATAACAGGGAGTTGTGAGAGCCAAGATGAGGTCAAAGGAGTGAAAGGCGGAAGAGATGCTTATAATGCTCGAGGAGAAAAAATTTTCCTCTTGATTGATGACTTTCTTGTTTCGTGTTTTTTTTCTTCTCTCTTTTTACTTTTTCTCCTCAGTCGAGTTTTTGCTTCGTTTCTGCAGTTGTTGAACAATTTCTTGGTAAAATTTCGTCCTTGCTTGTTGGATGAAGAAAAGAGATTTATCAGCCATTCGATGCTTTCAAGTTGAGCTTTTTTTCTGTACTGCTTTCGTTTTTTTCTCTTCATGAATCTATTTTGCATCGAGTGAAATAAATACAATCATCATGGAGAATACATTGGAATGATGTGATATTTCTTTGTTTGGATAGTTTCCTGTCATTTACAGGGTAATAGGGAAAATTTGTTTTTCTGTATCATGTACAAATTGCATTGCATTCCAATGATGAAGTTGGATTGGTAATATTTTCTCTTCAATTTTGTAGTATTTCAAGTTTGATTGTTCAGCGAAAAAGGAATGAAATTTGTGTTGGTGGAAAATCAGCTCACGCGAAGCATTTATCCGTGCTCAGCTTTTTCAACATTCTATTACCATCTTGGGATATCCTCGAGTGTAATGAAATTTATGACCATTAAGTCTCAATTATTTCCAAGTCAATGGCAACAAAAACTTGAATAGCATGAGTTTTTCGTGATTTTTCGATTCACTAGTTTTCTTTAACCGCAAGATTATTGAATTGATTTTCAAGTAAGAGTCTATCAAAATTTACCTTTAGCTAGATTTTTTTTCAAGGTAAGAAACTAGTTTCAACTCTTTAAAATTAATATTAATAATTGAAGAGACTTGAAAAATATTCAAATTTCGCTCCACCAAGCAAGTAAAATTATGAGAAAGCAAGCTGAAGATTGGCCCTCCGTACTTGTGATTACTTTCTATGACCCATTCTGGGAAATTGATTTTGAGAGTTGAATATTAGTCTCAAGAAACTGCATCCATAAAAGTTGAGATGCACCTGAAAACTGGATCTGGTATCACTTGCAGGCGCTCAAGTATTCTTAGGTCCTATTTTAGTCGAAAGATGGCATTACCAATTTTACCTATCACCAGTTTTGCCTTTGTGTGTGTTACACGAATCATTAGATGGCTCTACTGTTGCTGTGAAAACTGATATTTAAAAGTCTCTGGTTAAGTTTCTTTAAAACATGAAAATATTTTGTGAGTTGTTAAAGGAATTTTTAGCTCGCTTACTTTTATTCCATGTCTAAACTTTATAAGAAAATCTAGGCAATTTAGAAAGGTAGTTTGGGCTATTGAGAACTTTTCATGAATAGCAGTTCGTTTATGTGGTATGTTCAATTTTTCGAGATTCCTTTTAACTCATTGATTCTTTCTTGTCTAGGATGCCTTTTGTAACCAGGTTAGATAAAGCTGCAGGATCACATGAAAATAAAGCTTGTCAAAAGCATTCACTAGAGGTAAAGTATAGTTCACGATACTCGGAGTCCAAACCGCATTGGACGTCAGAATCAGCACTTCCAATCAACCAACAACATTTTTATCAGTATCATTATCTGATTCAATTCTCAGTGCATTTTATATTTAAGACAAGAGTTTGGTAATGCTTTCATTCAAAACGGAAATAACCCTTGTGAGCAAATATCGAAACTTGCGAGAAGTTCATAATTTTTGTGGTGCTGGTCACACAATGATGCAATATAATGTTTTTCCCCCAGATTTTTCTGATTCAGATTTTTGTCTGTAAATGCAAAAGAAAATGCCTTATTTGATTTTCGTATGATTTTGACGAAGACAATTTTTCTAGTCCCTACAAAATTACACGCTTCACCATCTGCTTGACTTTCAACGAATGTGCATCTCAAAAAAGTTTTGCATTAGATTCATTAAACATTGCAAATAAAGGAAAAAGTTAAACTGATTAACACTTTTCATGGCTATCGAGTTTTGCTATTGAGTAAATAATTCAAAAGTTGAGGCCATTACATAAATATTGGAGCAAAAAGCATAGCAGCTAATGATAGAGTCATTAGCAAACTTCAGTCAAATTTGATTTAAAAAGTGAGTTGAGGTTAGTCTGAATACATTAAAAGTCTCTTTATACTTTTTAACGACACTGACCATTAACTAATGACAATAATAATAACAATATCATCAACATCAACATAAACATATCTTTGTCTCTTCACCATTATCAACCCTCTTTAAACCTCATCTCTTTCCATTATCATCTTCAGATGCACACCCTTAACTTAACACTCCTCCTTCCTATTATTATCATGACAATCATTTCAATCCCAATATTCCATTGGATTCCTAGATCGACTTAGCAGTTTTCCAGTTTACTGTTTACTTTTCCCTCTTTTCTCTCTCTTTCTTTTTCCATGATAATATTTGATTATCCATTTCAAAAAAAAAACCTTTAACACTGCTTATTACCATCAGACCATTATCATTGCCATTATAACTATCTTTATCATCATCATCATTAATGATTATTTCATCAAGTAGGCGTTTGCCCAAAAAAGATTTGAGGTCATTTTTATTTCATTCCTTATTTATTATCATTACTGTTTTTGTTCGGACTCTTTTTTATATCCATTATTATTACGGATTTCCGATAGCAAATTGTGTTCATCTCGAAACTTAACCATTATACTTTTTGTTATTGCATTCATACTTGTTCAAAAATGTTCATTTCAAAGCAAAACTAATATCAGCTTGAAATTGATTGAAAACTTTGCAGTACATTTTGTACTTTTTTTCACTTTTCTTCTCCTTTTGTCTCCATTCTTAGCTATTTTCAATTGTGATTTTCATTCTTCTGTCCGATGCCGTCATTAATCACTTGCACTTTAAAAATATGAGTCAACAGGATCAAGAAAGGCGGAGATTCAAAATGAATCGTTACCTGGTTATTGTTGTGTCAAAAGACCTCTCAAGTGGTCACTGTCTCAATACGATTGACCACCAATGAGTTTGAAGTAAAGATACACTTTCCTTTTGCTGTCCATTTAAGCATTAATAATAGTTATTTTGCTTTATTTACTGGTCAACACTATAACCAAACAAAAAAAGGTTTTATTTTCATCTTCATTTCATCTTCTTTTTCATTTTCATTTTGCTAATGTTGCATTTTTCAACTAGAAAGTTACAAATGTGATACTCAGGAAAAACAATTAGCTCATTTAGTAATTTGCAGTCGATTCATTACGTTATTTACAGGTCTTTTTGCCCAACAGTTATCACGAAAAGTTGATATTGATTGCACTCTCAACTTACTTTACCAAGAGTTGCCTTGCTCTTCCATAGATGGCAGTCAGGGAATCGCAATGAGACGAGTTCATTTGGGCAAAAATTTGATAACAATCTCGGCATTATTGCAACTCTACTTTACCTTTACTTGTGAAGACTTGTTAATGACTATTTAATTAGATTTTTCATTTACATAATTTATAAGCCTTCAGTGTGCCTTCAGTAAAAAACTAGGAAAAAAAGCATCAAAGCAAAGTTATAGACTGAAAAGGCAAAAAATGATTTCATGCAAAGTGAATAAAAAGAAGAGGAAAAAAATTGCTTCAAAATTTCCTTTGAATCACATTCAACTAGTTCAATTCCCATTTCTAATCAATCAAGAGTAAAAAAAAATCTCAAACAATATCAAGACAGAAAAAGAAGGAAAAAGTTCATGATCAACTCGGCAAAATTCACTTTCATACAAAATTGACCAACATTAATCGAAAAACTTTTACTGGACACTTTTACAGTCTTTGGAAACACGCAATTTTACCTTTTCCACGAAGGTAAACATCCAGGTAAAGATGAATGTAGAAATGATTATTTTCAAAGTGATGCGGGTTATAAATAGGTTAATAAGGTGTGCGTGCGCTTTGACTTGGCTTTGCTGTAATTACGATAATTAGTGTTGATCGTTTATGTTGTTTTGTTTCTCAAAAGGTGTTGCTAAAGATCAACCTTTTGTTTATCATTTATTGACATTTCAAAGGTTGATATTGATAACAAGTAAAAAAAAGGTAGAAAAAAAAAGTCTAAACGGAAAACGGAAAAATGTTGAAACGTTAAACTGAATGAGGGTCTTAGCAATCTCTTTTACTTTACTCTTTACATTCATTATGGTAATAATTAGTTGAAATGACAATGGAATCTATTTAACTAACTGTGAATTGAATTAACGTGATCATTATAATTATATTGGTAATACAATAACTGAATAATACAACAAATTACAAAGTACCAATTAACTATCCATTAGCATTGTCACTCCATTATTACCAACTGGAAAACTGGCCAATTTTACAATAATCGATGCAATTCAAATTGCTATTGGAAATAGTCAACAACTTTTGTGACTTATGGCGGAAAAAAAATTTCATTTTCAAAATCGAAATGTGCCTTTTGAACGTTTTTGCCAGTCAGAAATGAATGTTATCATTAAAATTGCGAACCTTAAAGTTGCAGTTCGATACAATTTGGATTCAACTTTTGTCACGATTAGTTCACTTCTTTGCTCTGTTTTTCCAATCAACTGTTCAAATTGTAGTTTAATGTCTAATGTTTGGTGAGAAATTAATTTTTTATACATTTCTACATTTTTGACTCTGCTGGTATGGCTTGGTTGCTGGTTTCTCGTCTGGGAACAGTTTAAAGCTCATCAATATGTAAAGTTAATCGGTTCAAGTTGAAGCTACAAAACTCTGCAATTATCACTGGAAGAGCAGCCAACAGTAATAAACAGATTGAAAGTTGAATAAACAATCACAACATGAATAACATTAGATAAACTTGGAAAGTGAAAAGTAGACTTTCTCAGCCTCACCTTTACCCGTCTTTAGGCTGGCATTTGATTGGTTAAGGCTACTACTTTTAGTTGAGGTAAGGGAACACGCGTAGGCATTGCGGGTTGATCAAAATGATTATGATGGTAATGGGAAAGACATCACGAGAAGCTCTTAAATTATTATTATCTTTGTAAACGAATAATCGTTATTGTGAAAAAAAATAACAGAAATGTAGAGTAAAGATGGTGAACAAGGGAAAAAAATGGAAACTCCAATTTGTTACAACAATGAAAAGAGAAAAGCAAATGAAATATAAGCTCCAGGCCAATGTGAATAATGTTCATATCATACAAGATAAACTACAATAATGTTGAGTTATCTTATTACAAAATTTGATGTTACCAAAAAGAAGAAGAAGAAGAAGGAAGAGAAAAATGAAACATTTCATTTTCACATTGTATTTCACCTATTCGAGTCCCTTTCAAGTTGCATCAGTACATGAGTAACCAAAGGAAAGAAAGCATGAAAAAAATGAATAAATTACGAAGTACAACATTGAACAAACATTCCGTGCCAAGATGCAACTTTTGCTCAATCAAACTTTGGCCGCTTCAATTTGACAATCGACCTTTCAACAATAATTTTGGTATCGCTCCAGGCTTGTTTTCACGGAAATTTTCTTTACCTTTTTTCACTTTTCCACCTTTTCTCTTTTCTTTCTTTTTAACCTTTTTTGAACCTTACCTTACAAGACAACTTTTTGCTCTCAACAAAAGTTTCATTTTGTAAAGGTCTCGGTTACCATCACTATTGAAAAGAAAAAAGTGATTTTAAGCCAAAATCTCTGACTATGATGAAAATTGTCACCTAAGTTTGCTTTATTTAGCAGTTCATTACAACCACTTAGCTTCGAGTTTTTCGCAACATTTGATTCCTATCAATCCAATACATTGTGCTGATGAAAATAAAGAACCTTAGATTATGATTTTGTAAGGAAAAGTGGCGAGTTTTTGCAGTTGAGTAAAGGTCTAGCTTTGACATTTGTACTTCGATAGCTATACTTGGAAAGCAAAAACATTTTGAGTAACAAAATGTAGAATCGAAATAAAAATTCCAATTTCCTGATTTGATAGAGAAAACTCGCAATTTACATTGTATTTAAGGTGAAGCGAAAAGTTACAAGAAACTTTAAATCTTTTATCAGCTCAAAAATTGCATTTTAATATTGGATTTGTTACTTCCTGATGAAGGTAAATCCATCATTTCATTTGAAATGAAACATAATTCTTGTGGTGGCTATTCAAAGGTGAAAAGCCAAATGAAAAGAATGGAATTAATAAAAGTAAAGAGACAATTGTAGACCAAAATTGAGCCAAGATCAAGTCTGAAGAGAATGAAAAGATGAATGTTGATTCAATTGAAAACTCAACAATAACCAAAATAACATTTATCAAGCAGTGAGAGAGAGAGAGAGAAAGAAGGAAAAAGCAAGTTCAAGTATTAGGTAATATTTGAAAAGCAAAACAAAACTGAACAGAATTTGTTTTTTCTTGTTATTAAATATTAATGTTTCTTATTGTAACTCATAATACTATTACAAATTTGATCACTTTTTTATTCTTACAATTCTATTCAATCATCTTATCTTGGATTACAATTAGCTTACATACCTGGACCTAAAGAAGTTTTCGTTATTCATCATCGTTTTTTTGTGTTTCCATCTCATCCTTAACCTTCTTATCCTCTTCACTTTATCTTTTGCCATTTGCTTTTTCCTTATTATTCCAGTCTTTCAATCGACTCCCACCGCTCTCAATGATTTAAACAGTTAAATGATTGATAAAAGTGATAATAGTGACAATGATTATAATGATGATCCATTTGGTAGCCACTTGAGGAGTCAATGTTAATCTTTTAGGTGTACCTTTTTTTTCGTTGACCTTTTCTTTTTCTGCTTTCAATAACATTTCTTCTTCTTCTTCTTCTTTTTTCTTGGGAAACTATGAAAAGACCAACAATCATGATAATGATTATCATCTCAAGGATGAGATGGGACATAAGGAGCATGTTGTGGCCATTGAGCGAGTTGACCTAAGGCACAAAGGTATTGTCCATTAAAGGTACAGAGGGTGAAGCCCTTGAGGAATAAGTGCAAAATGTAACTGAGAGTGAAAAAATGAAGCTTCACATTGCTTGCAATAAATTGAAAGAATCGAGTGGAAGAAGAAAAGCTTTATTCAAATGTTTCAATTCAAATGTAAAATCAAACTTGTACACTTGAACCAGTTCAAATGAATCCAGACTTTCTTTGTTGAGGCAAAAAAACAACATTTACTGCCATTTGGACACTTTGGTCCAGTTGAATAGGTTTCATTTGTTGGCAACTTAAAGAGGAAGAAGACTGTAAAAGTGATTATTCATTTGTATACAAGCATTGTAACTTGAAATGCAATTGAATAACATTAATTTGTTGGTTTGCCGAGAAAAAAAAAACTCATTCAAGTGCTAATTGAATGAAACATTTTCTCTTCTTAATTCACTTTTTATACTTTGATCTTCTTTTCACCTGAACAGTTTACTTAAACAGCTTTTGGTGAAAAGATATTTTAAACTTGAAATTGGCTGATAATTGGTGTTAAATAAAGAAACATTTTGTTTTCTTTTGCATTTAAAGGTGAAGTTGTCGGTAAACATTGGTTCAATGAAACGAATTTTCAGTTTTTCCTTTCAATTCATTTGGAAACTTTTGTCATTTGCATTGGTTCTTGTATTTAAAGTTTTTTTTTTCTTTCAGAAGAAAAAGTTCTTGGTTTTAGAATTTTTCGATTTTGTTTTCCGATATGATTGTAGGATAAGTTGGTAAGGAGCTGGTAATTGATCAACCTGTTTAGTTTCAATCATCACTAATAGCCATAAAGATTGTTGGATGAAATATGAAGCCTCAAGTGATTCATATAATGGACTTGATAGCAATGATTGTTGTGTTCATCACCTATTAAATTGAGATAATAATAGTAAAGAAATAAAGAATCGTCAGTTTAAAGTTGCGTGTTTACGAATCACGATTACAATGATTTTCTCGTTGTTTATCTGTTTCAATTGTTGCTGTAATGCAACACGTTTATTTGGCTCATTTTACTCAAAGGTTTAACCTGAATCACCTGAAGAAGAAGAAGAAGAAAAACTTAATCTCAAAGAGTAAACTCATCTCACGAAACACACAAAGTGACAATTAAATGAACACACAGGGAGAGAAAAGGAAAAAAATTAAACTATTGAGATAATTTGAACAAACATTTACATCATTTAAGCAATGAATGCAATCAAAAATAACTAATCATTGGAAAAAAAAGAATCTAAAAATTCAATTCATTTCCGTAGCAAAATGAAACCGGAAAAAAAGGTAAAATGAAAAATGAAGTTCAAGTTGAAACATTCTTATTTTACTAAAGGCAAATAAAAAAAACGGAAAGGATTGCATTCATTGGCTTTTACCTGTCATTGAGCTTGCATTTTGTTGAATGATTGCTCTGAAATGAGATGGAATGAAAATAAAAGGTAAACATTTAATGCATTGGAAAAGGTGGAAAAAGGTAAAAAAAAGAAAAATAAAAATGTTTAGATAAACGTGTTTTTCAACTTTTCTGTGTGATTCAATTTGATTCATTTCCATCAGTAACCTAAAACGCCTTGAACAAGGGTGGATATTTAAAGCCCATTTTGCCCCATCTTGTGCACTTGATACATATATGTGTATTTATTTATACAATTGCAAGTTTGGTTCCTTGTTACGTTTACCAAGTTTCGTGAGTTTCATTTAATACCATTTACCTGGGCTGTTCATCACCAGATTTCTGCCCTTTTCTTGCTCATTGCTTCTGAGTCTGTAAATAGAGAGACAAGGTAAACAGAGCCTCTTGAATCTCTTTTTTTGACTTGAAAAAAAAACGCAAAACACTGATGGACCCATTTAATTAAAGCTACATTTTCATCTTTTTTCACATTTTGTTAACTTGTTTATTGCTCAAACAATGTTCAACCTTTTTGTTGTTGTCTTGCTTTACCTTTGCTTTTGCACTTTAATGGAAAAGAAAGGTAAGAGAGAAAAGAGAATTAAATAATTGTTTCTTTTCTCATTTTCAATTCTGCTATTTCCGGTGTTGGGGCAGGATAAATTGATGTTGCTCTTTTCTCTCTTGTGTGAGAATCTATAAATTATAAATGATAATGTTATTAATTGCAATTTTAAAGCGTAGTTTGGCAAAAAAAAGCAATCATCAAAATCTAATTGTACCCATTCAATGTAACCTATTATTAGTGCTATTTGTTTCCATCCAATGCAATATTACATAAAGTTTTAAATTAATGTTAATTCACTTTCAATCATTACTCATTTTGAATTTCATCGACTGAATATTAGTGAAGATTATATGGAAATCTGTCATGTCGATGTTTAAAATCAGTAGCAAACCTTGAATTTAAATTATCGAGAGTCTGGAAAATTTGCAACACATGAAAACTTAATGATCTTGAATCATTTTTCCAAAACGATCCAAACCATGGAATGAATATAAGTTTTTTTTTGCGAAAATTCGTAATTGCAATGTTTTTCTCCCAAAACTGAACGATGAAAAAAGTAAAAAAGTTGAATTTACTTTTGAATAGCGTTTTCTTGCCTTTGCTTTGTCTCGTTGGCGGTCAGATCTGTAGGTGGCTATTGCCTGGAAAACAAAAGGTGAGAATAGCATGATGAATGTTTTTCTTTCTTTTATCTCTTATTCTTTTTTTACTGTTTCTGTGTTTGACTAGTTATTATGTCAGCCAGGAGAAGGAAGAAACTCATGGATGAATGAAAATTCTTCAGAGTGAATCTTCAGTTTGTGGTTTTCTCTCTGTGGGTTACATGGGAAACAAAACTAAAGCTCAAAGTGTTTATGAAAGAAAAAAAAATAAACATAATACAGTCTAAGGTAATGCAAGGTGAAAAGGAAGAAAAAAAAAGAGAAGAAAACTCACCACAAGGAATAAGCCATCTAAGCATTAAAATTAGCATCCAAAGTTTTCTTGCTCCTATCAACATCATCTCATCCTTGTATCTGCTATTTTTTTCACCAAATCTTTCATTTTCTCTCTTCTGTTTATTTCAATTTAACACATGAAAAAACACGAGAGAAAAAAAAGGTAACTCAAAGAGAAGAGGAAAAAAATTGGCAAATTGAATAGGACCAGCTATTCGGACTGCTAGTCATATAACTTGTAATGATAGAGCAATAATATCATTACGTTTACAGACTTTTACTCGCATGACAATGGTGAAAGGTGATGATAACATTAAAATTAAATTAAGTGAGAAAAGTCATCAAATTTGATTTTCAGTCAATTTTTTTCTTCTTCTCTGCCCATGAAGTTGACAGAAAACTATTGAAGCTGCAAAAACATTGAAACTTATTGATTTAGATTGACTATCAATAGTCGAAGGGAAAAAAAAAGTTTAAAATCTTTAAGATTTTGTTCCATTGAAACAAAAAAAGTTTTCCCAATCAAATGTTGCTTTGTTTTCCTTTTCATTATTTTTCATGATTCTTGATCATCAATATCATTCATTACGTGAATTTACTGATTGATTTTGTTCAACTTTTGCAACAATGATAATGATGGATCCGATTAGGGTTGAGCGAAAGGTAAAGATGAAGAAGGTATAAAAAGACAAAGTTGATCGTTTAAAGGTTAACAGAAAAGTGGATCAATTGCTGTTTCTTCATTTTCCACTCTTTTTCTTTTCTTTTTGATTCTTCCTTTTCTTTCCTGAATGACCATTGGTCTTGTTGATTGGATGAAATGGAATCAAGAATATTGAGGGAAAAAATTTTTAAACGACAATCAAAATAAATGGAGAAAAGAAAAGGAGATTTTTTTCTTCATCTTTCATTACATTCGATTTGTAACAATAATGAGAAGAAGAAGAGGAACAATAAACAATCCAAAAGTGTATTATACCTTTTCTCTCCTTTTCCCAATTCTTTCTGTTCATTATCATGGCAACTTTTGGATTTTTAGGTAAACTTTTGATTTTCAATAAAAGATAATAATGTTTATTATAAAAGTTGCAATCACTTTTCAATCAATATTTTCCATTCAAGTGTTGCCTCAAGAGTTATCAGCCATTATTTCACTCGATTACTCTTCATTATATTAATAAGAATTATCGACAAAATAGACTCAAACTCGGGTAAACTGTTGATGGACAATCAACCTATCCAATCTTCATTCATCGACATTCAATCAACTGCTATTTATATCGACAATTAATCATGGACATTTTCATTTGCTTTTTTACTTTTCGAAAAAAAGCAGATTCTTTTTTCTGCTGCAGCTCAATTTGATGCATTCAGATGATTTCATTTGTTGACTCTGTTAGGTTGATAAAGAAAAGATTTTTATTCATTTCCATTCTGTTGAAGATCGTGCTCATGGAAAATTGGTTCATCAAGAAGAGAGGGAAAAAAAGGGTTTCAATGTTCACATTATGATATTATAAGTTGATCAAGTTGAAACAATGGGAATAAACTGATGAATTTGAGAGAAAAGAAAAAGATGAGAGAATGAAAAAGAATGGAGAAATTGATGATGATGAAGATTCAATTATCAACAGAGTTGAAGATGAAAAGGCTCATAAGGTATTGATATATTGCGTGAGAATCTTAAGAACACTTGATATAATAATATGATCATGGTTCAAGATTACTTCATCTTTTTATTTCTTTTTCTTGTTAACCAATTTCAAGTTACAATGAATATCATGGTTAAAGGGATGCTAAAGATGAGGTGGTTCAAGATGATAAGAGAAAGAAAGAAAGGGAAGAAGGAAAAAAAAAGACTAAAAGTTAAGATGAAAATGAAGGGAAAACTGTTAATCATCAAGATTAAAATAAATAGGTAAGAATATCATCTTGATATGAAAAGTATTTTTATTCATAAAATGATGGAAACAAAGAAAAGAAGAAAAAAAAACTGAACAGAAGGATTGACTCAGATTTCATGAGGATTATTTGACTAAATTAGCTTTTTAAAGGTAATCTCATTAGTCGAATTTCTTTTCTCTTTTTCTTTCTTTTACCTCTTTTTTTTGTGCTTCAATTTTTGCAAGATGAATAAACTTGAGCAACTTTGGTTTGAGTCTATTGAGCGATCCAAATTGTCACCAGTCACACGTCAATGTTGCCCTTGATGGGACGCTAATGAAAAGTAACGTCAAAATTTAAACAATGAAAACAAATAAGTTTTTCTTCGATGAATGATGAAGATGAAGCATGAGGTCCATGATGAGGAAAAGTTTATATTGGATGATTAGCTTGATGAGGGAAAACTGATGATATTAGTGTTTAGGAAAATATCATGTGAACAGGATTAGACTGAGAGAGCGAGTCAAGAGTCAAACGGATTTACAGCTTTTTTAGGTTAATAAACCTACTAAAGTTTAGACTGTCAATGAAATTGAATCTTTCATCTTTTCCTCTCATTTCATTGACAATGTGTGCTCAGATTTTTGCTCTTTGTTTTGCCCTTTTTTTCCTCTTCTTATTTACTCTTGTCATCATCATCTTGCTCTTGTCACTTGATGAGGATGATGAAGGCTTTTCCCTTTAATATCCACATTATTTTGCTTCTTAGTTTTGCTCTTCTTGAACCAGATAGAGAGAGAGAGAGAGACTCACGCGTTTAGGATTAAAGCTTCAAGCTTAGCTTACCCATGATTATTTAAACAGGCAACATTTTTCTTGTTTCTTGACTAAGTCTTGTTTTTTTTTTCATGTTAAAATTAGGCACAAATGACCTGCAAAGTAAAACACTGCAAAAAATGTGTAGAAACTGAGAATGGAAATAAGATTGATCAGGAAAGATTAACTTTCAACTTTTCTTTACATAATGTTTTCCCAACTTCATGGCATGTTGATTGACTTTGCAATGGTAATTGAATCAATTTTTTTACTTCAATAATGTGATTCAAAGCTTTTTTCGCCTTCTTCAATTTTCAAAGTTCTACCTTTTTCTTGCTTTTTGTAATTTATATGCATCAACATTATCAACTTATAACTTATTGGTCGATTGGAGTGCTGTTTAAAACGTTATTTAATTTGCGCATCAGTTTCTTGCTTGTATTGCTTGAAACATGAGCTGTGATAAGTAGTAGTAAATATGCACGATCTAACCAAAATTTCCAATCAATAATTAATGCGATTGAATCATTGACTACTTTTTCTATTCTATCATTTTTAACGATATGAATTCAAAGTTTTTATCAGCACGGTAAAGAATCTGATCGCATTGAAGGACATATATTTCGTTGTTTCAAGAGGTTTGTCTTTATATACGCTGAATAGTCTCTAATTTATAACGGTATTCAGTTATTAGTGGACATTTCTTCTATCGAATAGTGCGCAACATTTGTCAGTTTTCTTCTAACTTCTCACAATAAACGACTTTTTATTCCCATTATTGACGGAAATTATGAAGCCAATACTTGATTAGAACTTTACTTCATCAGAACGGCTGTAAAAACTAATTTGTTTTATTATAGTGTTATTTGGTTTCTAATATTAAATTTTGAGCAATATTTTATTGTAATCTTTTACTTACAGGATCAACATAATCAGATAACATTTGCATCTGAACCGTCAGCATTCACAGATTGTCTTTCATCGTTTAGCTGCTTAGACCAACTAAATGTGTTACGATTGTAGATTTCAGGTGCATCGCTCTTAACAGATAAGAATTTGAAATATGCAACGGCAACAGCGATTCCAGAAATGAGTCCAGTTGCAAGAAACAGTGCAATGATTCCGTAAATTGTCCAAGAATGTGTAACTTTAGTGCTAACCTCAGTATTTAATTGCCCATTCACACTAAGCTTAGTCCTTTCGTAATTTTGACAAATGTCAGAGTGAATCAGTCTCTCATTGATATCATGTCTTGAATATTTCGATAAATGGCACAGGCTCGGCTTTTTGTCATGTGCGGGACAGAAATTGAAAGATTGACAAACTGCGTCATTATCGTTCCAATGATAACAAAGAGCAGCACATTGTTCAGCATCGAGGTTCATATCAGTGTGGAAAACGTCTTCGACGATCCATTTGCCATTCAATTCAAATCTATCAAATACTTTAGCTGTGAAACAGATAAGCCAAAATTTAGTTTGAATATTATTTATTTGTATAATTATTTTCATAATACATTAACTGATTCACTCTACTTACGAATGTAAATATCGCAGCTTTCACTGTAAACGCTTGATGCATCCGTGTAATAACCTGCTAAACTACATGAACCAGAACAAAATTGGAATGACTTACATAGATCAGAATTAGAACAGAAAGAGGCACATTTTTCGAGAGAACTCTCGAACGCTACAGACTTTTCAATAGATTTGAATCCTTTGAACGAAATTTTCTTATATTGAGTTAGATTCTCAATAAAATAGGTGCCACACGATAAATTGTGGATTATTTTTTCAGACGATGCATTTGAAATAGTTGATACAAAGCATTCAACTCTGTCGCCATAAGTACAAAAGGAAAAAGATTGACAATTATTCTCAGCTGACTGAGCACATTTTCGACGGCAAGAACTTAAGTCACTAACACCAGTAACTTGGATTGTATCAAGGTTGTCTTCGATTATTTTTGTATTTTGGATGATCGTTGCATATAATGAATTCGTTAAAGGTGCATCTTCATTGACTTTGGTTACATCCGTAACTTGATATGAGGTCAATTTGAACATCTCATTGTTATTGGGTGAAGTCAATGAGATTTCAATGTGAGCGAGTTTCTCATGAATATTTTCCAAAGGCAATTCTCGGCTATAACGGAAAATATTTTTCAAAGGTGTCATGAAAATTGAACAAGGAATTCCATTATTTGTATCTTCAACGAGTTTTACTTTTTTACCATCGATTCTCTTACATATATTACCATTCTCAGTCTTACAGAATGCAATGGCTCTGTAAATGAGACAAAAGTTACAAAATTGAAAATGGTTCTTTAGTTAAAGTACTTACGTAAATGGTTCATACATGTATTTATATGAATTTGTCCTCAAACAATCTTCTTCATCGCCATCAACTCTTGATGAAGTTGCTAAAGTTTCCTCAGATAATTTCATGTTTTCCACCTTGAATGCATCTATTGAACAGAATTAATCAAAAGTTAATAAATTTCAACAATTTTGTTCAAATTTTTTCGTTACTTTTCAGTCTCGGAAAGTCCAAAATCGTAACATAGATAATTATCTCTTCAGAGTTAATTATTGATTCAATGTTTGAGATTCTTGATACCGAAATAGTTCCAGTGTTGACGAATGCTTCTTTAACTGCATCTTGGATTTGATAATAATATTGGTTGAAGTGATCACAATGAGTATCTAAAATATTGAACAAAAGATTAAGTATATTGCTAAGAAAAGTACATTCAATTCACAATACCATTCGGAAAACTTTGAAAATATATTTGCAGCTTACCTGTGCAAGGGAAGAAGAATGCTATTGTTTTTTCGTACTTTGGGTCGGAGTAACAGTCCCTGGCGGAAAACTTTTCCAGACTATCTGAATCACTCATCTCATAACCATAATTGAAGTAACTTGTTGTGCGGGAAGCAATCAATTTATTCTGAAATATTTGAAGAAACGTTTAGCGATGAAAATAAACTCGTGCAAACCAACATGACAAAAATAACATGTTAATTAAAAGTAATCCAAGAATCAAAAGAGCCAATCTATTCAACAATTGATTCGTCATGAAATGCAAATGTTTTCAAATTCAATTTAATCCATTTGCTTTGCTGCACCATTTAATTGATATCATTTGATCTCGAATCAAAATTAATGTGTTTCGCATTCATTGTGACTACTCACTACTCTGTGTCAGCTTCTATGGACCTTGAAGATTCATGATGACATAACATTTGTTTTATTCTTACATTTTCGTCAAAGGCTTTCACTGTGCTGCCAACAGGTGTATAACCAGTTAGTCCATCCTGCACAAGTTAAGATATTTCAATTATATTCATGTTTCTTGACAGATTTTGTTTGACTTACTGCTAGTTCGCTGAGATAATGAATAGTAATGACATTTGGATAAGCTTTGCCATCAACTTCCACATTTCTGCTACGTATTTCCCATGCATGTATTCCAATCTCATCTCGATCTTCCTGAAATAATATATTGTTTTGGAATGATTGAAGTACAAGATGAAAGTTATCAATTTTATTTGTCATCTTACAAAGAGTGCTGGTCCCAAGTAGCGATAATTAACACCAAAGTTGAGCAATCGATTTAAATCCAGTTTAAAGATGTCATAACCCAATGATGAATCTTCAACTAAACCCGGTGCTGATATACTCATTGGAGAAATTGAACACTTTCCTTTTTCTGTGAATTCATATTCGAGTCCTAAACGATAATCATAAATGATATCAGTTAAAATGGTTTGATTATCCTTTCGTTGAGTTGAACTTTTTATTCTCAATATTTGATTCTTTTCATCGGCATAAACCTGTTGAAAATGAATTTCATTACTACCCAATCGAACTCAATAATACCGCTTACTTCTTCTTTCTTCGTTGGTCCAGCATTTAAACTTTTGGTTTTGGCAATAAAATGTACTGCATGTTGAGTTAATTTCGGAAAAGGTGCTCTGGCCTTGGCTGAAGTGTCACTCAAGTATTGTTCACAAATCATTCCAGGTTCAGGCTAAAGTAATGTTCAAAAAGTAAAAGTTAATTAGCCAAAAATCGATAAAAATAGCACAGGTCTTCAACCATGGTGCTTACCGTAACAATAGTATCAAAATTTTGGTCAACTGGATTAAAGGTATAAATGTCATACCAATATTGATAGTATTGGTAGTCGGAGTAATCAGAAAACAAAGCCCGAGTCGGTCTTTTCAATCCTTCAAGATTGTCACCTTTATAGTAGAACCACGCGTCGAGATACTGATGAAGAGCTGCATACGCACTATGTTGTTTAACGCCCCTAATAACGTCATCTTGACTTAGTTGCTAAAATTTTATTGAATCATTTTAAGTGAGCAACATGAATAATGGTTGGCAGGAAACTTACCCAGACAGGCGCGAGTTTATTGATTCTGAATATTACTGAAGGTCCAACCAATACCAAATGATTGGCAAAGTTATTTCCTAACGCAACTATGTAATGATCCCAGTTAGAATAGTATTCTTGATACGAAAAAAAGGTACAAGTAGCTCCTGCGAATCATTGAGATGGAGATGTTATGAGAATAAAAATCAATGTTAGATTTTGTTCTTTTAAAACAAACCTTTAATAAATAATCGTTCGTAGTGATTTGCGTTTGTGTAAAATATGTTCATTGGGTCTTCTGCGTCTACTTTGACCACCATTTTGCCTCTTATTGTTCCATTTGAAGATTTAATGTATTCATCGATAAAGATTTCCTTTGGACTGTCCTGCAACATAAAGTTGTAATGAGTGATTGCCTGATAGACGAATGAAACTTTAATACTTTGATTGTAAACTTTGCTTTTATCATCCAGTTACCATCTTCAATCTCCAATGGAAGCTCGACGGGCATTGCTGTAATAGTTGTACAAATGTAGCACAAAATGTGGTGACACTCGATTCAATGAGTAACGATTCTATTTACCTGAATAAACTCCATTGATAATTGTTGTCCAAGTTATTACAAACACTGTTAACAAAATCATTTTGCTTTTTAATGGTTGAAGCTGAATCTAAATGGAAAATATTTCAAACTAACCTTTTGTTTCTAATCCAAAAAATCAAATTGATCAAAATAATGAGTAAAATAAATAATATAAATATAAAAAGCAGATAAATAGACGTAAATAACAACAGTGTTTCCACCTCCATTTGAGAATTATCAGATTGATAATCACCAAAAGTTAAATGATATAGTCATTTGACGAGTTGGAATGTTATTGATATTGATTGTAATGCCAGTAAAATCCTGTTTGCGTTTGTAACTTTTGCACTTGATATGTTTTAATCAACATCATCTCGTCAATGTGTGATGAATCAATGTGCAAAAGTTGCATGTCAAACATTGCGTGAATAAACTACAATGAATAATAACACATTTATTTAATTAAAGATTTTTTCTTTACTATAGATTGAACATATGCCCAATGTTCAAAGATTCGGTAATAATCTAGCAATGGCCCTGAAAATGACAGGAAAAGCTAAAAAATGGATAATGGTTCGTATTTGAATGAATTTATCGACAAACAAGTTTTTTCATCGCCATCAACTATATTTCTAGATGAATTTGCTAGTGTTTTCTCTGCTAATTTCATGCTTTGCATCTTGAATGCATCTAATGAACACCAAAAAAGGAGAATAAACAGCAAATTGCTAACAAATTGTAATGATGTTTCTACTCTATTTCACTTACTTTCTATTGTTGGAAAGTCCAGAATAGTCTAAATACCGAAATAGCGTAATTATCTCTTCTAATTATTGGTTCAAGATCCTTTTATGCTGAAATCGTTCCAGAGTTGACGGCCTTTGCTAACTTTAACTTGGATTTGGTAACAATATTGGATATCGCAATGAGTATCTAAAGCGTTGAAGAACGGTAACATGCTATATTCATTGCGAAGAAAGGATAATTTTAACAAGAATGAAATCTTGCACTGATACTATATTGTATCACATTGAACATTACCTCTGAACATACATTAGCCGACCTGAGCTAGTGAAGAAGAATTGCTCTAGTTTTTTTTGTAGTTTTCGGAATAGAAATCCTTAACGATAAACTTTTGTAGACTATCTGATTGAATCAATTTTGTGCTAAAATATTTTAAGGGCGTATCCATTTTAATTGACGTTATAATAGTTGATTTCATTTTAAAGAGCGCAAAACTAATCGAAGAACTTTGCAACTTAATACAATTCAAGTTGTTGGTACGATTGTCCGACAGATTTGAATGCTCTGTATCGACAATCTCAAATGTTTGATCTGGAAAATAACTCATGATGCATCGTGTGTTACCTATTTGATTGATAATCTAATACCTAATAGACAAGATAATATTTTAATATAATATAATATATGAGAACTTTCGTTCAAAGGATTTATCTTGCTTAATTAACACGAGAAAATCTGTGGTGTACAGTTGTACAGAAATATCAATTTCCAATGTAAACTCGTAGCTTGATGGTTGATTGCGATCCTGAACGATATTTAATTTTTGCATCAGTTTCTTTAATGTGTTGCTGTGTAAAAACATGAGCTGTGATGTTTGGAGAGAAGAAAAAAGAGTAACTCTAAAATGGTCTAAGTGATACTTATCATTATCATTTATATTATCAGGGAGGCAACAGTTAAGGAAGTGAAAAAATGTTTCAAAATGATATTAAGATGCTGAGATGAGTTGGTAAAGGAAGGCAAATGAAAGGAAAAGATATGAAAACAAACTGATGATTATTTGGTTGATACGGGTTTGTGAGTGAAACGAAAAGTTGAAGGGAAAATGTTTAAAATATACATTTATTCAGGTAAAAGTTTAGAACCGTTTTGGTATTGCAAATTAGCTTGTTTCTTTGGTTTAAAAGACGCGTCTTGTTTATTTGAAGTGCAAACGAAAAGCTAATTTCAATCAATTTTTAAATCAACATGCAAAACCAGAAGTACCATTACATGGTACCTAATGTGTTGAGTCTAAAGGAGCAGCTTTAAATAGACTCTAAATGATCCATTTGAAGAGTAAACAAACGATTGAACAAAGTGAACAGTTTGGATACTCGCAGATGTACGCTGTTAAATGGCCTTTTCTGGTATTAAATGACCATAGTTGACCAGCATTATCGTTTAGCAACTTGTTTACTGAAGAAGTGAAAAAAGTTGATAAAATGATTTTCATTAGCATAACAGAAGCTGTGTGCCTTTTTGTTGTCACAAGAATAGACAAAGTTATTCACTTTCGTCTCTATTTATGAGGCCGTTTCAGGAAAGGATAAATTGTTGGCTTTTAAAGTGGATGTTCAAGTAAGGCAGCAGAAAAGATAAATAGATGAAATCATTTGTAAGTTAATGTTTGAAAAGAAAAAAGTTATACTGGAAAAGGTTAAAGCGAAACTTGGATAGGTGGATAAAGAGCAGGTATGAAGAGTGATCAGTTTACCGACTCTAGACTGATAAGATAGACTTGGTGGTCACTTAGGGTTAACATTGAAGAGAGTTAATGGCAACATCCCTTTTAGTGGAAAGTCATTAAGGCGACGTCAAAGAACCTCCTGTCACACAAACACACATCTAGTTAGGTAGAGATTCACACACGATTCAAGTCAAGAAGACGTAAAACTGTAAATTAAAATTGTCAAGATTGATGTAATGATAAATTCAAATGGCGTTGGTAGGAAACTACGTTTGATACTATTGGATGGTTTCAAGGAAAAAAGGTTAGTACTCAGAATGTGGTCTTGTCTAGGGTGAGAGTCAAACAGAGTATAATGTTTAACTCGGGATTCTTGACCCTACCGCATTGACCTTTTTTGAAGTTGTTCATTCTGTTTTTCACTTAACTTTTGATATCAAACGGAAGCGTGATTATGAGCAGATAGTTTATACTAGTCAACATCAGTTGATTTTGTCAATTTTGGCCAGCTTGTGGTGCATTTGTAGGCCTTTCATTGTTCATCATTAAAGGTTAACTTGCTATCTAAATATTTATTAAGACAACAGCCACAAAGTAACAGTCACTGGAGATAGTGATTATTGTTGGCTTCGGCTCAACAGCTGATAGCAAATGTGAAAATTATTTGTAGTTCCACAATTAGTACATTCAGTGCCTAATTGCATTTCTCATTTTTACCACTTTAGGTGAATCACAAAAAAAGCGAATAAAAACGGGCTAAAAGACTCGAAAAAGGTGAAAACGAAAAAAGATTTTACAGAAAAAAACTTTTTTTAAACTTGTGTTCAATTCAACTCGGTACTCCTTGATGGAGTTTTGATGCTCTCGAAGTTATTTGTTAAACAGATTTTCAACTTTGCTTTATCAATTCTTTTTATTTATTGCCTTTACATTCAACACTTTGTTCATTAAAAGATGAAAATTCATTAATCAAAGTCAGTCCAACTGAATAATCTAAAGTTTATATCAAGAGCAACTCATCCTCTTTGGTATTATATTAGCTACTCTCTAATAGCTATTAATTTGAAACGTTTTGTCTTTACCTTCATTCTTAGCATGGAAATGTGATAAATTTGCAATTGAAATTAATTAAGCAACTGGCACAAGAATTGCAAATTATCCAAATTTTATCCTCGGTGAAACATTTACTTTTGCCATTATATTTATCATGAAATTCTTGCAGCAAATTCTCGTAGAAGATAATTCAATTTTTTTCAGGTGAAAAGACAATGAAAAAATTTTATTATCATTCTTGTTTGATACATAAAAATGAAGCTAAATCATGATGAAACAATGAAATTTCTTTCATTTTATATTCGTCATGAAAATATAAATCAATCAAATGGATAATTCAATTGGACTCTTATTTTGTGAATCTGACAATAATGAAAGTCACAAATCATTGAAGAAGCTTGTTATTTCTCTTTCAACTATTTTCTTATTCCTTTTTTTTATATCTGTGTCTTGTTAGCATTGAAATGAATTGTGCACTTATCAGTTATTCATGAAAATTTATGATAAATTTTTATGAGCTTCTGGTTAAATTGATTGAGAGTAGATGAAAAGTGTGTACAAGCAGAAAAAAAAGAAAGGATGAGAAAATTATGAGAAGAAAAAAGTTTACAGTGAAAAAGAATGTAAATGTTGCTCTGCATCTCAGTAATGATGCTAATATTTCATGAAATTTTGGAACACAATTATGCCAGAGAATGGTTATTATTAAACAAAATTTATAGTTTGAGAGCTGAAAATGTTCAGAGATGGAAACTTTAATAAAGAAAAGTTTGCCTGTTTTCATTCAGATACTTTTTTCAAAATCAAATCTTATCGGTTCACAGATATCTCTCAACAGAAAAAAAAACAAACGAAGTCGAAAGTTAAATAAATTGATTATTGATAATCTTCAACGTATCTATCACGCATATAAATACACGCTTGCCATGATGAATGGTCATTTCGTACGTAGCCATTTCAACTTGAATGCAGATTGATGAAGATGATGTTGACTAAAAGAAAACACAAATTTTTGTCTTTTTGGATTCGTTACAAACGAGAACTTAACCCTAATTTGCGAATCGAGAGTATCATGAGTTTAGCAGAGCTCTAGTCATAATTGTAAAAGATTCAAAACGCTTAACCCGATAGCGAATCAAGAAAACAAAAGATCAGCCGAAGCTAAGTTGTTGAATATTTGTTGGATACCAAAACATTAGAGACTTTGAAACGTGAAGGTGTATAAGAGGTTAGTCGAGATCTTCGTTCTCTGTGTGAACATGTGATATTAAGTGTCATTTATTTCACATCTTTTAAACTGATGAGCGTTAGTTACAATTCTGATACCAGTTGCAAAGGATGAGCCTTAGAATAAACGTTTGGAAGAGCTCGATAAACGCTGAGAAAAATGTGCTCGAAAGATGCTTTTGCAATCAAGGTAAACATGTCTAATTCAATACAAATTAGTTGATTAAAACTATTTGGTGTTGTTGTTTTTTTGCTCAAATGACCCTGGACCATTATTTTCACTGATGCATTGCCACTTAAACTTGACAGTTGAACAACGTTTTCCAGGTTTAATTATGAAAACACTGTGATAAATTTAATAGCACATTTAAGATGAAAGTGAAAAAGTGTTTTCAGTCAACTTTATCAGAGAAAAAAGTTCACCGGATTATTGCTGGTCTAAAAGATGAACGACTTGCAATTTCTTAAGTAATTTTCTTTCATTTGGAACCCACCTTGAATCCAACTTGTAGCACAAGGCTTACTTCATGCTTCCTTTTCTTGGCTACTCATTCCTCCTCAATATAAATCATTTACCATGAAACTTTAATTTTTACCAATATTTTATTCATGACCCTTTCTTATCACAGTTCTGAATTGCTTCAACTGGCTCACGCATTGTTTCGAGCTCTTTTCTTAACTTCCTAATTCTGTTATTACATTAAATTAAAGTGACTCATTCTCAATTCATTTTCTCACATTTTCTAAGTAGCTTACACATTATCACACTGCCAACATCCATTTTCATGTAACATTCCAATCATGGTGAACAAATGTAACTCAAGAGCTCATGCTTTGCCATGCATATAATATTGAATAAAAAATTGAAAATCAACAAGAAATTTCATCAATTCAACCAAGTTTGAATAATGCAATTAATCTTTAAAGGAAATCGATTTCAAGAGCAGAAATCATGATTTACAAATCATCCCATTGACCATGAATGATACTTATATTCATGCAATCTTATCAGCTGAAGTCTTTCCCGCATTTGAATCACTGCCCAGTTGTTGGCATAATCAAAGATCACTCAATGTGATCAACTTGGAAGGATCATGAAGCTGGAAATTAGACAAGTTAAACCTTGAAAAGGTCAAAACTTTGGTGTAAACACAGTAAAGTTAGAAAATTTTAAACCATTTTCTCGCTTAAAGTTACTATCAGCGTCAAAGTCAACAGCTCAACCCACGATTTAAAGTCTAGTAAAAAGTTGACTTCAAATTGATATGGGTTTTCATTCAGTCAAATGTGTCTAATAAAAGGTGAAAAATGCTCAACTCAAAGTAAACTCAATTTCATCTGCTCTAAACATCTCATCTCATTTGCATCTCCTGACCCTCAGTCTTGACTTGCACAGATAAAGGTTGAAACAATCTGCATACTTTGAAGCAACTAACCAAACAAGCAAATTAACAAATTAACCAGAAAGTTTTAAACTTTTATTTATTGATAAATGCCGGACTCTTCTAGTTTGGCTTCTCCATTCATTGCAACTAGTTGGGCCAATAAATTTTGTTATCATTTGTTTTCCTTGTGATCAGAAAATTGGTTAACTTTGATTTAGGTAATCATCGCTGATAGAAAAGAAAATTTCATTAAACAATTTTTCTCCATTAAGTGAGTAGAGGTTTGAGGAACCCAAATTGTTTACCGATTTACAGATGAAAATTGAAAAGTAATTCATCTACTATTTTGATGGCTCTTCTATCATCATCATTATTAAAAGATTATATTTTTTCCATTCCTTGTAACTTATTATTGATTGTTGTGCTCATTGTTTGTCTCTATTCTTGTTGGTTTTTATTCAACTTTTACTTTTCGCCTGTGGTTGCCTGTAAACTGTATTCATTGTTACAACAATGACAATCACACAGAATCGATGTAATCATGGTTGGTGCAAAGTTTCCTATCGATTGATTATCGCTTGTTTTTATTGTAGAGACTCAAAAGACATTTTCATTTTTTTCTTCTGCATTCATTTTCTCATTGCTTTCATTTCCAATGGAAAGTTATTAATGATGATCAATTATTTTCCCTGATACTTGTGTTGCTCAAAAAGCCTCAACTTTTAATCAATGATTGAACAATGAATCGATACGGAAATAATAATGAAAAAGTAATCAATTTTATCAGCTCAACATAGTTGATGATATTATAAGAAGAAGAGAGAGAGAGAGAGAGAGAAAGCAAAAAGACTTTTCGAGTTTTGGAAAAAGTAGGTTTTTCAGTAAATGTTTGTCTGAAAATGAATAATGAATAATGAAAAACAAAACCTGGGCCAAGTTGAGCACCAAAGGTGAACGATTATTCATCATTAAATATTAATTTGTAAAAGTTTTACTTGTAATTGGTACATTAGTTGATATTCATTTGTCAATTGGTGCAGCATTGAAATGGCTAGTGTAAACAGAAAGTGAACAGAAATAAAAAAACGAAACGAAAAGAAATGAAAAAAATAAAAATCACTTGGGAAAAGCAGCATTTCTGTTATGTTTTTTGTTATCCTGAAAATATGAGAGAATCAATCATTCAACGTTGCTCTTTTTGGACTCAGTTCAGCTGCGAGAGCAACGATTAAGGTTGAAGGGAACACAAAATGAACAATAAAGCCAGTAAACAGGCAAAACTTTGGCCGTGGTTGATTAAAGCCAGCAGGACAACAAAGCTATAGTATTGAATGATGATTATGCTGGTGATGATGATGGCTGGAATAGGAAAAAGAGAAACAAAAGTCAACACTGAAAATGTGAAGAAAAAAAAAGTACGAGAAAAAAAGTTTCAAAGACAAGGTTGATTTTGATTGATTATATTGTTGATTAAATGTTGAGCAAGTTGAAACTGTTGATGTTGATTTTGATTTTATTTTTCTCTTATTCACTTGCATTTGTCCGTTTAGATTTTTTTGCTCGAGTTTTGCTTTCTTTTTTTCTGCATTTCATCTACAAGTTTTCAGTTTCATCAGTTTTTTTTATTCACTTTTACTTCTTTGCCACAGTTTGCTTCATGTAAATATGATACATGAAAGATTATTCATTTCATGCAAAAAACAAAGCATAAAGCTAATAATAATATGTTGTTTGCATATGAAAAAATATGAGTTGGAAAACAGTGAAACGGGAAAATAATGTTACCCATGAAAAATGCAAGGAAAGAATGAAAAACAATGAAAAGTTTCAAGTCATTTACATTTACATTTTGATCGTTGAGACTTGAATGTGTTTTGGTGAAGCAAAACAAAAAGACTGAAGAGTGGAAAAGATGATGAATGTGTTGATACTGAAATCTGTCTGTTTATAAAGTTGAATTTTCTTTTCCTTGTTATTCATCTTTACATTTATAACGTTTTTTTTTTGTTGGTTTTTTCTCCTCCTGTTCAGTTTCACGTCTCGTCAATACAGTTGATTAATATTTTTCTTCACATTTGAATTTAAATTAAACTTAATACTTGAAAGGTTAACATTGATTTTCAAAATTAAATAACATGGTGATTGAGATGCCAGTTTTGCACAGTTAAAAGTTAAGCAAACACAAACTGGACAGTATCAGTTGAGTATCAATCGTTACCATCAAATGTAAACAGAAAAGGCTGAAGATGAATTGTAATATTTTCATGTAAACCTTTTCTTTCCATTTTCTTGTGCTTGAATTGAGGTAACTCAGTTTTCTTGATAAATCTTGAAAATTTAATTTAAAAATTTAATTGTCTATCATCATGCTCAGTAAAGATTATCACATTCGGAGAGGCGACAGGGAATATCCAAGGCATGTAAATATTGTCATTTAGTTGTAATAACAACCTCGAACGTAATGTTGGCGTTTGACGGAAGATGGATTGAAGAAAAATGTTTGCTTTCGTTAATATTTCATTAGAATAACAATAAACTGGATTGTGTTGTAAAGAGTGATCTTTAAAAAATTGGGCAAACTTTTGATACAAATTTAAACCATACTAGGCATTTTCAATCAAAGATTTTATCGCTCTAACTATCCGAAATTTAATGCAATTTTCAATTATATAATTTGGATCTATGAAAATATTGAATAAAACAGTGCAATATTTCTTAAATTAAGTGATAAACGTATTCAAACGTAGTTCAGTTCTTCAAATCCAACCCGTACGTTAATGTTGTGAACGAAGTGATGTTACTATTAATTAATATTCTCTGATGAATTAGGTTTTTGGAAATCAAGTTTACGCTATTTCTAGTATTCTTAATCTGTACTGAATCTGAATCACTTTCAGTTTCGTTCGGATTGTTTGGACGGGGGGAATCTGCGTCCAAAGTTTCCTCATCGTCAGTAAAATCAAAATCAAAAATATCATCAAATTCTATTTCAGAATCTTCAAACTCTGAATCCTCTAGCTCTGAATCCGAAAGCAAGTTTGCAGTATAATCTTCTACCTGACAATTGGTAATCTCAGCTTGGGAAATTGGAGCTTGTCTTATCACAGCGTTCACTTCAAAGTCACTATCGCTTTCAGTCTCTGACCTAGCTATGACTTTAGCATATGTTTTGCCTTTACCTTTTGGTTTAGGGCTTGGAGGTCTACCTCTCTTTTTTGGTACTTGTTTTTGTACTTCTTTTTCTTTTTGTTTTTCTTGTTGTGTTTTTTCTTCTTGAAATTTCTTCCAGCCGCTAGTAGTTGGTCTAGATTCTAATTCGTTGATTGGTACTGGTTTTGGTAAATTTGGTCTGTAATTTGTTTCTGGCTGATTAAATTGTGGTTGAGTTAAGAATTGATGATGAAATTGATGACCTGGCATCATTACCTGAGCAGGGTTTACTGGATACTGATTAGGGTAATAAGGCCTAAAGTTTTGATTCCTTGCTTTCCTCCTACACTCGTCTTCGACATGCCCTATCACAGAAATCGCAATGTCTATGTGGAGTGTTTTGTCTAGTTATTCTCTCGACTAGTTGGTTCACAACTCCCTGTAAATGTTACATTGTTTCATTTAGGTTCTCGTCTGTCTGGTGAGGCTTCGAGGTTTCTTCGAAAGGACCATTACAACTACACATGGCTCTTCCCACTAATCTAGCTGACTGTATCAAATTATTTAAGCTTTGTGGGTTCTGTAAAGTAACACCATACTTAATTTGAGGCAGCAATTTCTCCTTAGCCATACCAACGATAAATACTTCTGGTGTATTCTCATAAACTCTCAAACATAGTTCTTGTATTTCATATATAAAGTTGATTGATGGCTGATCTGGCATTTGCCTAGCTTGCTGAAGCTGTTGACTTAAGTAAGAACGTTAATCAGCAGGGCATAAATCAGCAATCATTGCTGCTTTCAACTCAAGGTAAGTAGTTGGCTTGACCATTGAGTTGAAAGTTGAGATATACCATCTCCTTGCTGTACCATCTAAGTAAGCAGGGAAAGATTTGAACATGTCAACCTGGCTCCATCCTAAAGCCTCGGTGGCATATTCAAAACTGGTAAACCAAACGACGATATTCACATTCTCTTTGTCACCCGTGAATGGAGAAATGGATACTGGTATGGATGGGTAAGATATTAGCTTTGCAGTTTTTGGATTTGTAGTCATTCCAAGGTATCAATATTAGGTTTGGCTCTAGCATATGGATTCATAAAGCTTAGCATGCTGATAAATAGAAGCTTACTTGCGTTCACCGTGTTAAGCAGTAAGGACGGAGTAATGAAGACCGGACAGCTGAAGAAATTGTCGACTCAACTGGCTGGACGGAGATAACTCTGAAGGACAGGAACACTTAACAGGCTACGATTATTCCATCCCTCATAATGGCCACCAATTGAAAGAATTTTATCAGTAACTTACGGAGTTTAATGCAGAAGCGTCGGTTTATTATATTTAAAGGGAAGGTTTACAAATATGGGTTCACAATAGTTAGGAGTTACAATTATCAGGTTATAATATGAAGTTTAGGGGTACAATATTGTTCATGCAAGATAATGGAAGGTATCGGTGGTAAGGTAGGTTAAGGGGAACCATCAGAGTCAGTCTTTGACTCTATGAGGGCTGGATACTGAAAGGTAATATGAATATATCTATAATTTGGTCACTACAACAATTTTTATACTAAATTGTATCTATCTCCCTTCTTCTCCCTCATACAAATATTAAAATTATTAACAAAATTCATTAGTACATGCAATCATACTGATTGGATTTTCAATTGACCAGACAATGTCCAAGCAGGAGCATTGAGCGTAGCCTGCTTAATATGCACCTTCAACACTTGATTGATTTGATTGATTTTATTTATTACAGTGACGATTTCAGAAAATAAGGTATGACTGATACAATTTTTCACTGAAAAAATTTCACTTTGTATTAGATAACCAATTATGTTTTCGCGTAAAATTTATCAATTCATTTTAAATTTAATTGTAATTCAATGGGCAATACAAATTAATCAATATAGTCTAGAATTGAATCAATGGTTATAACCCGTCGTTCATTGAGCTTTCTATCTGATCAGACCAAAATCGCAGTTTTTGGGCTCAAAAAAGTCATCGAGCGCTCGTGTGACTTCGGTTAGGTTATTGAACTTTTGTCCTTTGAAAGAGTTCGCCATGGATGAGAAAAGGTGACAGTCTGTTGGTGCAAGGTCGAGTGAATATGGGGGATGAGGAATAACGTCCCATTTCAACTCGGCCAGTTTATTCTTGACAACATGAGGCCGTGCGTTATCATGTTGGTAGATAATTTTTGATCTATTGACCAATGCAGGCCATTGATTACCCAGGGATTCGTGAACTTTGGTCAATTGCTGAGCATAAAACTCACCGGTAACTGTTGTACCTTCTGGTAACAGTTCATTGTAAACCACTCCCCTTGGACACCACCAAATAGACAAAATTACCTTCGATTGATGAATCGACGGTTTGAAGGTGGAGCATGAAGGTTGACCTGGGTGCAACCAAGCGTATGACCTTTATCGAGGTATATCCATTTCTCATCACCGTTCAAAAAATGGTCAAGGAAAGGGTTTTTTTCTTCTTCGAAAAGTAATGACAAAGATATTGAATTACAAGTTGCCTTTTGATCAATGGTAAGGTCATAGGGTACCCATTTATTCAATCTGTGAACCTTACCTAGGGCGCTTAACCTTTTCCTTACCCCCTCAGCTGATAAATTGAGTTGTTGGCCTAAAATGGTACAGGTTACCTCAGGATCTGACTCGACTAAGGGATTCAGGTCACTATCCGAACGTGTAACGTTTCTTCCCGATTTGGCTGCATCTGACAGGTCATAGTCACTGTTTTTGAATTTTCGCTACCGAAGTTGGACTGTCCGAATTGAGATTGACCTTTCAAAGAACACTTTATTCACTTTTTCAAAAGTTACGGTATCTTTAGTACATGATTTGAACTAATACAAAAAAATCGAACGAAAAACTCTTTTATCGATAGGCATTGGGGCCACAATGAGAAGTCAACTGTAAATGATAGACTAATGATTTTGGTTTTTTTTATAAAACCCATAGTTTAATCAGTAATTTAAGATCATTGCCGATCATTACAAAATTCTTAGTAACTTTAATTAACTTTTATTTCAATTCATGATTCTATTGATTCACGCAAAAACATAGTTGGTTACCTAATATTTAAAATTATTGTTTTAACCGTATCAATTTATTTTTAATGATTTTTTTCGGTGATCACAGAATCAAAATATAGCCTAAATGAATGTCCAACAAATAAAATCTAGTAAAACAAGCATGTCAGTATTCTCGTCCAATTATCGCATAGTGTCTAAAATAAGATTGGTGACAAAGTTTATTGGCCCTATCTTAATCGCAAACAAGAATATCCATCACTATTCTCTAGTCATTGTAGTTTTCAGTTTTCCAACATGCTATTGTTTTGACATCTAGTCAATTTCACCTAGAGATGTGCGATTATCTCGATTCCATCGATACGGATCGATTCTTTTTGCTAAAACGAGCAACGATTAGTTGTTTAAATATCGATAAACTAATAATGTGTTTTTGTCCATGCTATTGCCTGTATAATCTCACATTTCTGAGTTAATTTAAAGTCTTTTTTGATATTTTTTAATATAATTTCTCCAGTGTGGTCATTATTTAATAAAGAGAGTAAATCTTTCGCAAAATGTAATCAGTGCTCAACCAAAATAAAACTGTGAGGTAACACTAACAATTTGAGAAAACACATTGTATCTAAACACCCTCACCTTACAGCCATACTAACCGGTGATGTTGACCGAAACCAACTAAAAATTGATGAATCTCTTGCAACAATTCAATCCTTTAAAGGTAATTATATTGTTTTTAACACTTATAATTAATTGTTTTTATGTATTTTTCAACGCAAACTTTTACTTTTTTCTTTATAGATGGTGATCGAGCAAGGGCCATTGAGATGCAACTTGTATGGTTTACGTGAGATACGTAGGTTCATTTCCATGACCTTGATCAAGATTGGTAAAGAAAGCATGGATATTAGTCATAGAGATACCGATATACTCATCGATATTAAGACTCCTCTTGCATGTTCACAGACTATCAATTCGATCAACAATATGATGAGAATAGTTCCTTTGACCCAACCTGAAACTGTATCAGTTGAGCGAAAAGGACTTTGGTCTCTTCATGAACGTAGATGTCAGCAGATTACTGGCAAAGCAAGTGGACTCAATTTTGGGTTTAAACATTACTTTTCTATGTCAAATTTAGGATTTAATGATGATCCGTTTGAATTCTGGAAGAGAAACAAAGAAAATTGGCACGAGTTACATAATTTAGCACTCAAATATTTGACCTCACCGCCAACTTCTGTACCTTGTGAAAGGTTATTTTCCAAAGCAGGAAACATAATTACTGTAAAAAGAAGTCGCCTAAAACCTAAAAATGTTGAAATGATTTGTTTTTTACAATCACTACCTGATTGCTTTAAAGTTTAATTTTTCTCAATAAATATCGATATTATCGATTCTTTGAAACTAATCGACGAAAATATCGATTACCTAATTAATAGAGAGTCGCCAATCTCTAATTTCACCTTTGGAATGGGAGAGGTCACCAATCGCGGTACCAATTGGTCTTCTTTAGGTTTTATCGATTTTCAACTTCTGGAATTTTAAATTAGTTGATATGATTGAACAGGGGGGACCATTCTACCGTTTATGTCATTTGGGCAAAGTAATTATTAGTAATTAATATTTATTACCATCATATTGACAAATTGAAGAGTTTTAAACTGTGAAACAGTCGTTTACCGTTATTAACCAGAAGGTAAAAGTTATAATGAAATGTTATCTGAGAAAAACTAGTTAATTACTCGCAAATTTTTTTTCCTTTTAATAGGCCTTTTGCATGAGTAAAAAATATTGTTGGTCATGATCATCTTGTCAGCTTTCATTTCTAAAACAAAATTGACGCAAAATCTTGTTGGTCTTTTAAATTAGAAGCAAACAAAGAAAATGATACAGAAAATTGAATGAATAAAACAAAAACTCGCCTTGCATAAGACCATAATTAACCATTGTAATTTTATGCTAGATAAAAGTGCTGCCTTTGGAAGTGAAAAACTGTAGAAAACAAAGAGTTGAAGATTGAGAAGAAAAAGTAAATGAAGAGCAAAAATGCCTCAAGTGATAGAAGATGGGGACGAAGGCAAAAACAAAGTAAATAAGAGTAAGGTCTCAACAAAGAAAATCATTACTACCAGAATTTTGAGTGGTGTTGATATCAAACTCATTTTTTCTACCTTCATCTTCAAGCACCTTGTCTTTACTGTTTTGTATTATTTTCACGACAGTATTTCTTTTTCCTTTTTCCTTTCTTTATTCTTTTTCTCCTTTTCATTTTTTGGATTACAACTTTTTTTTCTTCACCAAAAGAAAGAAAAAAGTTTATTCTCAATTTGTTTATTTTACACTTGGATAGACTTTACCATATTTTCTGTACGATTATGTGTAGTCACTAACCTCGCTCCAGTGAGTTTTCATACACACTTTTTTTTCGAGCTCACATTTTCCCAGTTTCATTATTATCATTGTTGCTGTTATTATCAAGTATCAACACACGCACACAGAGTGAGGCAGCTCTGGATGCTGCATGAAACTTTTTTCACTTTTGACTCTTTTTGAACCATCATAATTTGTTCATCTAAAAACCGGGAAAAGTTGAAAAATTCATTTGCAAAGATATAAAGTCCAACTAGCTCATACAACCAGCCAAATCTTATCACAAGAACAGTTTGACCCATAGACTTATTATTTGAACTGGATCCCACAATCATAACTTAGCTACAGTTTAAATATATCTCTGGCACGAATTGTTCTCGATGTATTGCGACTGTTTATAGTTCTGAGAATTTGTTTCAGAATCTTGTTCAATGTGTTCAATGGATTATCGAAAATCGTCTATAAATTGTTACCCTCTTTTTTTTCTTTGAGAAGTTTTCAAATCTTGCGAAATCTCAGAACTTTTCCTTAATAAACTTTACTCTTGCAAATGCATAGCAAATTGGCGAATAAATGCCTTTATTGAAATTTTTCTGACCAAAGATAATTTTGTCCATTTTTTATACTGCTTTTGAATTTTGCCACATTTATCCATTCAAGATATTGATAAGTTTGCAAATGACCGATTGATTGAGTTTGCAAATGATTTCCTCTTTCATCTGCTTTTCAGCTTATTCTGCACTTTCATCATTTAACAAGATAATTTGCAACATCAATATGATGGGTTAAATCGTTTCACCTTTAAGAAGATTTTATGTTAAAGTTTACATAAAAGAAGAAAGAAGCGAACTTTTATTTCTCATAAAAATATATCAAATTCAATCCACGAAAGTTGAAAATAAATTCCCTCAGGGAGTAATGAGTATTCAATGTTAATTTTAGTTGTTGCATTTTCGGATATTAATTCAATTGAAAAGCCATAGAGAATTGTTTACTCATATTAATAACCATTTATAGCAAGTTGAATGTTAATGGAACCAAGTAGAATGTTGAAATGTAATAAAAATTTATTGTTTAAAAGTGTCGACCAATAAATGGTAATTTCATCCTTCGAAAATGAACAGTTGGCTGATGAAAAATGTTCAAGATTTCTCGACTTTTTCCTCTTGTTCTTGTACCAAATAATCCTTCTCGTTCCATGTACAAATGAATGATGAGCTTAATGACTTTACTTTGGCCAAAACTGATTACTGATTTAAGTCTGATTCCATGGCCAAGTTGGGTTAATCTCGTTTAAACACGAACCAGACGCAAAAAGGCAATCCATTCATCTTGTTTTCTTCATTTTTTCATGACTTTCATTGTACCTTTGGACAGAGTAGGCAAAGAGCTTAGAGTTGTAAATGACTTTGCTGTTGATCAAATATTCATGGCAAGTGTACTCACATATTGCATTGAACATGAACATTTCTTTCGTTCTTTTTTTTCTCTCTCTTACGTTTCTTTTCTTATCCTTTTCACTGAACACACAATATCATCAATATTTGAAAAACTGAAAAACAATTTACATTCACCTTTATTTTACCTTCATGTGAGCTGATCATCAGTAAACTTTCTACACCTTTACTTACACTTGGATTGTTTTTAATCATTTAAAGATTTAAATCTACTCTAATCAATGATCATTTAACACTGAATCTTGAGAAAGGCAAAAGTTTAAACTTTAATGAAGTGAAAAGGTTTCATTTCTTTCTCTCGCTCTTCCATTCACTTGAAATGGAAATAATTTGGTGAAGATAAACTTTAAGCTCAACTCACCTTTATGTGATTCCATTTTCAATTTAAAGTCAAGTTTGGGTTTCATGTTTGATTGAACAATAATGATGATCATTTTTGCTTCAAGAATAGATAAAAGAATGAAAATTGAAACAAAAACATAAACTTGGAGAGTAGAGCATCATGATGAGAGGTACAAATCACAAGGTACTTGTGAATGCTGTTTGAAAATTCTTGTTGAAATGATGAACAAAAATACTGAGAGGAGAAAAAAAATGAAAGGTAAATATAAAAATGAAATTGAACTTGAAGAGGAAAATGGAATGGTCAAAGAGAGAAATTGCAATTGGAATTGAATTTTCATTTTCCAAACTTTTTGCTTTTTTACAAAATTTCTCATTTTTTTGGTCGATCATTTTTGAGATTCAATTTTTTTTTCAAATGGAAAAAGTGAATATTTTCAAAATTAAATTACAAAAATTGTAATTCGAACTCAGTTCAAATGCTTCGAATGAGCGATTTTATCAAACTTTGTTAAACTAGTTTAATTGTTGAGGAAATTTGATGAAGATTTCTATTGCGATACATTTTTGTTTCAATGATTAAATGATGAAATCGTTTGTACATTTGTAATGAAAGGTAATCTCAATAACAATGAACATTATTTGTTGAATAAAGATGGTTAAAGAAAGCTCGTAATGTTAATGATAGTCTTAATGTTATAATGATTGTAATAACAATGATGAAGGCATTAATAGTGACGCAAACTAACGATTATTACGAACTAATATCAATGAAGATTTTGCAACAAATTCCAAGTTAAGGCGAATCAAGCAGGTTTTCTTGCCATTTGCGATTAGCAAGAGTCGATAATCATGTAATTACTGCAAGATGGACTCACAATATCACATTATTTTGAAAGTATTAATAGTTTCGACTGAAGTTGATGATAAAGAATAGAAGTTCAACTTTCGGATATGAAGATACAAAAGTGCAGAAAGAAAGTTAACTGAGTGATGATGTTCTTGGAACAGTAAACATGAAGATTGGTACTTTGGATAAATGCTGCAACTCTAATCGCAAGTCAGTGCTCCCTGTGGTTTCATAGTTATCTACGATTGTTATAAAATGTTGAGTGCTTGTTGTGCAAACTTGAACATTGGCTTTTGTGTGTTTGAGAAACTTTCATTAAAAAAACAAGTGAAACCAGGAATTTGGTTATTTCAATATTTTGGTATCAAAATGTATTCTAAATATCTGGTTACATGTAAGATTTACCATTCAAGGTTATTCATTGTTCATCTCGGAGTGAAGCTTTCTTATGCATTTATTCAATCAATCACTAATCTTGAATGAAAACAAAAGCAACTCAACAAATATTAAAGAATCCAAAGAGCAAACAAAAAAAATACTGTTCAACTGTTTAAATAATCAAATCTTGTTACATCGATCATTCAACCTGTTTTCCCCCTGTTTCTTTCATTTTACTTGAAAATTCAATAAACACAGTGTCAAGCTGATCAAATAATAGTACATTTTCTCAATAAAACATTGAATTCAGAAAAAAAAATTTTGCAAATTTTCTGTATTCGCCTGTATTGACAAAAGACAAACCTTTCAATTGCAGAGCACAATTATGCATGGAATGAGGAAAGGAAAAATAATGCAAATGAACATTATTGAAATGCACCATCGACTATTTATCCCTTGAAATTCTGGATAAAAATTGGAAATTCGATGGAAAATTTGGCTTTTTCGACTTTTCTTGTTTACTCTTGTCACTCTCTTCCTTACTGCACTTTAACTTGTGTGGATGAAAATTAAAAGGATGTAAAAAGGATGATGGTAATGATGAAAAAAATAAGATGAATTACTCTTTTTTTTATGCTTCTCCATTCTTTGCTATTCTAATGGAAATGAATCATTCACCATCAACAACATTATCAGCAGATGAGATGATGAAAGAAAAGAACAGGAAATGGCACTGAATGAAAAGGATAGAGCAGCCTACTTCCGATATCATGTGATATCTAGAAGATGAGAGAGATGATAAGCATTGCTATTAAAAAAAGTAGAAGCCTGACAAAGTAATGAGTAAGTAATGATAACAATCAAAAGTTATCTCCATCTCTTTATCAATGTGTAACATCGTCATTATCATAATCAAAGAGTTTCATCTTTCACTTTTTTCCCTTCTTTTCTCATCTTTTCTCATCTTAATCATTATTCAGTTTTTTTGCTTCTCTTCTTTTCCCTGCTTTCGGACAATGTAATAAAAGTAAATATAACAAGTAACTAAATACATGCATTTAATAGCATTTGATGGTCAACAAATTAATGTTCAATATTGATCAATCTTGTTGTCCTTTACATCCTAATAAATGATCCCAAGTGAAGAGTGAAAAATATTTCTTTTTCTCTCATTTCCACTCTCTTTACTCATTATATTACAAATGCCCTTTTGCATAATAACAACCGATTCAATTGATAACCCTTCACTGTCCTTTTCATCACTTTGTCTTGGGTTTCTCTTCTTCTCTGCTCATCTTTTATCCTTTTCATGGTTTATTACATAAGTCATTAAAAACTGATGCTGTTTAGCTTGTCTCATCATCTTGTCCTCACGATGCTGATGCCTTGCGCCATTTCCTCTTTTGATTTTGTGATTTACGATTAGAGTTTTAGCTTTTTAAACAGCCTCGCCTGGACGTGCTCTTGTACTCGGCAATGAATGAAATTCATTGAGAGGAGAAAAAAATTTTACTGTCAAACCCAGTTTTACGTCTTTGGCTTCAAGAGGCAGACTAATGCTGTTTTTAATGGGAAACAGTAAAGACTTGAAGGTTTATCGAGTTGGTCTATCAGTGGTTAATAACTGTGCAAGTGAAAAAAGTTGACTTACTGTTAACTGTTAGGAGATTGTTAACGGTCAAAGGGAAATAATTATGTCGTGGTAAGAAGGAGGAAGATGATGGTAATGATGATGATACAAAATGTAATGATAATGATGATTATTATGATGATGGTGATAATGAAAATGGGTGCAACTTGATGAAATTGGTTAACAGCGAATGACATTCTTGACACCAAGAGAGAAGGAAAAAAAGAAGGATTATAAACATAGAGTTCGCACTAATGACATCTTGTTCAACTTTTAACGCTATTGTCATAATGAACGTTATTTTCTCGACTATAATTGAACCCTTAATGAATGGTTAATTTATGTCCATTTTTTTCCTTCTCTTTCCAAATAAATTCAGCATCTTTGTTTGTTCAAGATGATGATGATTCTCTTCAAAATTTATCCATTAGCGTAATTGACGTTTACCTAAATATCGTTTCTCCACCGACGAATGTAAAGACTTTTCAAACGTTTTTCGTTCGCCCTTTTCTCTCTTCTTCTTTGTGCTACTTCCATAAGCTGCAAAAATCGTTTTTGATGAGAAGCAGGGAAATTCAAATGATTTAATGGATTTAGTGGCAAGATGAAAATGGATAAAAATGATGATTTTGATAATGATAAAGTAATGATAACGATTAAGATTTGCGATTTAGATCTTTTTCACTGTTCAAGCTGATGGCTTATCTTGGTTAAAGATTACCTTTTAAGGCATCTTTATTGAAGCTAATATTTCAAGATGAAAATGATAAGATGAATAAAGAGTAAACATGTTTACCTTTATCAAACGTATACAAAAGGTACAACTTGAACAACTTTTCATTTTTGGTGGAAACATTTTTTCTCTGTTGAAAAATCGTTCCTTATCACAACATATTCAATTGAATCAACTGTCATTTGCAGTTGAAGAAAACGATGACAATACTTGAACAATTTTTCATCAAAATTGTTGCCAGAAAATAAGAGGAAAAAGGTCAAAATACTTCAAGTCCAGTCAATTTTATGGAAATTGCAACCTTTTTCTCTTCAACTTTACCATTTGTAGGTCTACCACTTACTTGGATTGATGGGCAAAGATAGCATCTATTCCCATCGAAAGCTGCCACATTACCTGCCTTGAGCAACAAGAGTGACCGGAAAAGAGAAACTTTTCCAATTCCATTTTCATCTGGATATTAATGTGACCAGCAACGATGGGAAAAGTAACCGAGTCTAAGTAGAAGAAGAAAATCGGATATTGAAGTTTTTCTCTTGAACCCATGATTGGTTAACAAGAATCATTCCCTGTTCAAGAAAATCAATTCATAAAGAATGAAAATTGAATATCAAATGAAGAAAAAAAAAGTGAAAGCTTTTGCATTTTTTTCTCTCTTTCAATATTTACATTTTCATGAAGGAAAAAAAAATTCGGCAACAAAATATTGCTTGGTTGGTTTGGTTAAATATTAAATGGTTAATAATATTGTCAAGAAAATTACCATTTAATCCAATTAAAGGTTACATGTGTATTTAAATGAATATTATTGAATGATGAGTAAAAATGAATTGTTATTTATTAGCAATGAACAGAACCGCAAAAAGGAAAAGGAATCTTTCATTTCTTGTTGATTCAAGTTATTCATTTTTGCCTTTTCCTTTCCTCAAAATGTAAATAGTAGAGCAAATATTTGTCAAAAAAGTGGTAAATTTATCGAGTTAAAAAAATTGTCATTTGATATTTTTTTTTCTCTCTCTTTCTCTCTCTCTCTTTGTGGTTCCACTCATGTAAATAATATGAAAATTGTCTCTCTCCATGATGAGGATGAACAAAAAAGATAATGGTAAAGATTTATATTTGAAGTAAAAATTGTTGGCCTGGAAGAGTAAAAAAAGGGATCAAAAATGTTGATGCAATGAAGAGTAAAATATCATCAAGAGAATCTTTTTTGTTTCTCTCTTCATGTAACTTGCTTGTTTCAAGCTGCATTAAGTGGAGAAATGTTGAAATTTTTTTCCATCTTTTCTTTGCCTTTTCCATTGAAATGATATTTTCATTTGGGTTTCAACTTGAATGGCTCTTTAATGGCAGCTCCATGATAATTTTACGAATCATTTAAATCATTTGTAAGTCCACTTTGAATGGCGAATAAACTTTTATCATTAGAATATGGGAAAACAAGGCTTTTCCTATCTGAACAACCTTTTATCATTACCATGTTATCTTGAACCTTTTATTGGAATTGGAATAACAAAAGATGAATATAATGATAATAATGAACGTGAAATGTAAAAGTAAAAGTAAAGATGCGATAAGATGGAAAGGATGTTGAAACCCGTTGAGTACAATTAAGAAGAAGCAACACAATTATTTACTTGTTGGCAGGTATAATTAAAGAGATGAACTTCTTTTTACCTTTTTACGGTTTCCCTTCAATGGTTTACCTATTAGTGCATTATCATCTTCTGAGGTTGATCTGAGAAGAAAAAAGAAGCAAGAAAAGGGAAAAACAGAAAGCCACTGAATTTACCTGTTTTTTCATTCTTTGGGCTCGTTAATGAATCTAAATTAGTCTCCAATGTGTATTATAATGATTAACCTGAAAGATAAAAGAGAAATTGAAGGAAAAAGTAAAGTTTCCTCTGGAAACTTGTTGGCAAGGGTCATTTGTGTATTGCACGTATTCCCAACATATCATGAAAGATGTAACTGGAATTGAAAATTAGAGTCAAGAGAAAGGTAGCAAATTTCATTATTTTAAAAACAAATTTTCTGTTACTCTTTCAATGGATAACATTTAGACAGCAAGATTTAAAGTCAATTATTTGATATCTTTCATCATAAACTCACAATTTATTGCACTTGCAAGTTTTATGCGTAAATTGCATTGCAAATTAGTGGCCAAAAACACATGTAGTAGCTGTATTGCATTTGACAACCTCTGACAATGTGAGAGGAATTGAAGTTTCAAGATAAACTTAGTTTTTGAGAAAGATTGACCTGCTTTATGAAGTCTCAAAGTCTATTAATTTCAAGATTGATTAGCAACTTTTGAATCAGCAAAGCCTTCCATTCAATAGTTTGCTCACAGATTAAGTAGCAATATGTAACTATAAATAATTGAAGCTGCTATACTTGAAACAATTGATGTTACTAGACTGTGTTTGCTTGTTATTAGCAATGATACCGACAATTCTGATACCGATAACTCAACACGAATCAGGTCATAGATAACCTCAAGTAGTACAGAGACTTCAAGTAGTTATCTTACGGAACACTTGTCAGTCATAGCATATGAATGTGTTTTGATGATTGTGACAGCTTTCTTGCGAGATCAAGAGTATCGGTCTATTTTATTAAAATTCAGCATTTCTTGATTTCCGGCTGAATTGATTCATCGAAATACAGCTTTGTTCAAAATTACTCGGATAAAACTGAAAGCCAGTCTTTTGCGTTGAATCTCTCAAAATCAATCCAGTTTCTGCATTGAGAAACTAGCTGTTCATTTGGTAGCCAGAAAAGACGAAATTTTGGGTTGCAATTTCGTTCGATATTTTCTTCATCGACCATTTTATCTTAAATTTGATACAATTTTGTCGATCATTATCCAGTCATTATTAGCAAATCAGCATCCTCATCTTCATCATTATCGTTATAATATAATAACTATCATCATCAATGATTATATTGCATAAGGTTAATTCATTCACTTTTTTACTCCATTGTATTGGAATCTAATGGTGAAAAAAGACTGAGCACCCCATTGAGACTCTGAACACGTATTTCGTTTATTCCTTAATGAATATGTAGACTGATTTTTCCTACTTTTTCCCTTCTCTTCCATTGTTGATTTCAAGCTTAAACCGAACGCTAAAATATTTACTTTAGATGCCTTCTAATGATTCCATGTGCCTATTATAACCATTATTTTCATCATTATCATTATTATTATACAAGCATTCAGCTGAGCCATTTTATCCTTTTTTTTGTCGATTCTTCTCTTGTTTCAATCTTTACCTTCTTTTTTTTCATCCCTTTACTTTCTTGCCAGTTGCAATTACTTAATCTCAGCCAAAATTTACTTTACTCTTTGAGTCAATGAATTTAATTTCCGGTTAAGTCTACCAGGATAACAATTGGAGTTTCATTCTTCACCCTAATCTGACCCGTAAGTTGAATAATGTTAACACACTTTTATTCACTTCTTCTTCTTCTCCTTTAATTCCTTGGTGTGTGCATAATGTGAACACTTACCGTCCCAATGTGAATGCATATAATATGTTTACATATCGAGTGTCAAGTGAAATTGCAAATTGCAGATTATCATGTGCATTATATTAATAAAAGGCTGAGTAAATAAATAATCAAGAAAATGATAATTCATTTGGATTGTTCAACAAAATTGCAAATGTTTTCCTTCCTTCAATTTGCCTTTATTCCTTGTAAACTTCACAGCCAACTAAATTTTAATATTGAAATCCAACTCGAAGCCCAGTTAAAAGCTGATTATAATGAAATTTGCAGGTCACTTTGTTGGATAAGAATCATGAGGCAAAGAGTGTTGAGTGTCAACCTTGTGTTTCTATTTATCCAATGAACACTGTTTGTTTACCGATTAATTCAAGTACATTATTTTTAGCTTATCAATCTTGAGTATTAAAAAAAAGAGTGAAAACTTTTGTTCGCCCAAAAAGCTGGTTAAATTTGCTTTTAGGCTTTTTGGCTAATCAAAATGAGCACCTCTCCTGAGCTCCAGTTTCAGTCTTTTTTAATTTACTTGTAATGTGATGAATCAATGTTTGTCATCTTGCATGTCTTTCATTTTCGTCTTGCTTCAAGCGTAATCATGTCTTTAACAATAATAACAATCTTCATCTCATTGTTCATCCTTCAACCTCTGATTCTTGGAAACCATTTATGGAATAATCAGATCAATTTGAATTTCAAGTTATGGAAATTTTGCCAGCTCATTCAATTTTTGATGAAATTGACAAAACACAAAACGAGAAATTTACCCTCAAGATTGAAATTTGTCGCATTTAATTAATTCAAATCTTTATCTTCGATCAATGTTTGGTTAATCTTTTTTTTTGCGATATTGAGCTAACTCAACATGAACTTTGCAAAAGAAACTAAACTTTTCGATCGTGATTTGTGTAGATTATTCAAGAAAATGCTATTTTTAAAGACATTTTCAGTTATGATTCGTTGATGACATTTGGACCAGTTTGTTTCAAATAGCAATGAAATTGATGACAACTATTCAACTTTGAATTGTAAAAGTAAATCGATTTAATGCAGCTTGAGCTCATTAGATTGAATAACATGAAATTCGTTTAGCAATTGATTTGAAAATGGAAAAGGTTACTGGTTCAAGTTAATTGGTTTTGATTGGAATCACAGTTGGATTGTTTGAAAGAGAAACTGTTGCCTGACAATAATTACATTGATACAATTACAAACATCAAATGGGAAATTAGTATGAAGATAAGGCACAATTGGTGGTCATTCAATTCAACTTTTCAACCAATTCATTGTCTAATTGGCTAATTGAAGACAAACAATTTGTCCTAAATATCGCAACTTTGCAATGTTTCATTATCGACCTATTAACAAAAACAAAGGAAGAGTTAAAAAAGTTAATCACTTTACATGTGAATACTGGCACACGAGATAATCCAAAGAAGGAAATCAAGGAAACAATGTTGAGCTTGAATAAATTGACTAATAAATGACACCAAAGAGAAGCGGATTTCAAAGTAAATTGAAACTATCAATGGATTCTCCATGTTTCTGATCAAATTTTTCAAACTTATCTGTAACAACATCAAAAAGACAATTTGACAAGATGAAAAAAAAACACAAAAAGACTAATCCAACTTTTCCATTCATTTTTTCACTATTTATGCCATGGAAGCATTTCCAACTTCATTCAGGTCACATCAATTGACCGTTTTTTATCCATCTCTATCTTCCCCTCTCTCCAACCATCTTTAAACTTCATCCTACAACCATCTCATGCCATTCATCTTTAAAAAAAAGGTTATTATCTTTTCGCTAATGTATTATATTCTCGTACATTTTGTACTACATTGTACAAAGGTTTGCCTCAACCTATTGGTGCTTCTTTTCCCATCCATCATCTATTCAATTTTACCGTGTTTTACTTTTTTTCTGATCAACAACTCTCGAGCTCATATAACATTATGATGATAATGATGATGATAACATCTACCACGGGTTGGTGGTTGGTATTACACCTCGAAAACAAATTGACGTTGGACCAACCATATGCTAAATCCTAGTTCATTTCACAAGGATCTTTGATAAAGAATGGAAAATGTTCACAATTCCTTTATTTCTTTCTTTTCCTTTTCTTTCCATTATTTGTCTTCTTCTTTTCAGTTTATTTTATTTAACTTTTCTTCTCTCTTCTATTTTCGCTGTTATCAGCATCATCATCGTCATCAGAATATGAGTCAAACAATAGAGTGCATACAAACTGAGAATGCAAAATGATTCTGCAAAATTGTATAACTGATCATGTAAATAGAAGAGGAAAAGTGAAGAAGAGAGAGAAGGAAAAAAGGTTCAGTAAAAAAGGTGAAGAAAAGTGATTGCATTTGGACAATCAAAGATTCATGATGATGAAGATGATGATTAGGATGGAAGCTGTTTGAAATTGGATATTGCATTTTACTCTGTGATTTATTGTCGATACAATACATTATCATTTATCGATCACTTCTTTTCTTTTCATTTGTACATTGATAACAATGTGATGATAATTTTTATTTGCAGGTAAAGAGTAAAAGAAAGCTTATCTTTCAATGAAATTTCAATATTTATCACTTTAATCGAGTGTAAACAAGAAAATAAATAGAGTCGAAATTTCATTCGGTTTCACTTGAACTTTCATCAAATTTTCCCCTAATTATCAATCTTGAATTTTTCGAAAAAAAAGAAATTTGAAAGTTGCTCGAGTTTTTAAAAAATCGTCATCGATTTGCAGTCCGAGGTCAAGTTCACCTTCCGAGTAAAAGATTATTAAAGTTCATTTGCGATCACGAACAGTTTTGAGCTGCTTGATATTGAAGGCAACTTTTACCGGTTATTTCATGTTAATCGGTTCAATTACTTTGAAATGAAAGATTTAATATCATTTGATAGTTTTTACTTCGTGTTTTATTCAGTAATTTCAATAGCTATTAGAAAATTCATCCAAAAAGTGAGTAACAAGATGGGTTGAAATTTGAGGTTTTTGATTAATATTTCTGATTGAAGCTACTTTACTTGTGAAACCTCCCAATAGTTTTTGCTCACTGTTTAAGTTCATGAGTAAAGGTTAAAATACTTGATCGGAATTAAAGTGAGTAATTATAACATTATAATTACTATACATAACTTCAATGTTTTCATTTCTGGTTCAGTTTCCATTCACGATTCACAGCTCTTATTTTTGTTTACCTTATACAGAAATTGATCAATTTTATCATTGATAACACAAAATAATCAACATTATCATTTCAACCCAACTCAACCTCGCGGCAGTCATTACTTTTGATAACAAAAAATAAACTGATTCAGAATTCAAAGAATCATTGAGTTCTTTTGCATTATTATTGTACATTATTATCATTATTATTATTGTAGTAGCAAGAAAATAGTTTAAGATTAAAGACAATGGTTATTTGTTGAGTGACTTCATGTTTTTTGAACAACATCGAGCTTTTACAGCAGCAAAGAAAAGTTAATTTGATGAAAAGATTAAAAATTGCTTCAGAAAATTAGATTAAAAGTTTAATTATCTTTTTATGTGACTACGAGACAAAACTGTAACCAATTATGTTCAAGTGAGCTCAAGTGCAAGCTATAATCGAAGAAGCCACGGTTCGCCAAGCCAAGCCAATAATATGGTTTTGTCCTTTACTTCCAAGTCATAACTCACAAATGGTTGTTTTAACACAAAAACTCACAGATTTTAGGCTTGAACTAGGCTTTCAGGCATATCGAGGATTGAAAATTTCAAGTTCGGGTGATCTTTATTTAAGATCGCTTTTTAATTAAACTTCTACTAACGTTCGAAAGATTTGGTTGTTTAAATATCCTTTAGTTAAGAAAGTCTGCTTCTTTATTATTTATTCCCCGTGATGCTTGGCATCTACAGTACAATCAATGGTGAAAGGTTTAAGCTTTGCATTGGGAATGATTAATTGGACCATGTTTAAATTTCGTCTCTCACAAGGACCGACCTGATGAGTGATGAGATTGATAAAACGCAACACGGATGGAAACTTCTAAAAGCGTAAGTATTGTATATTTAAATCACCAAAAATGACCAAGATTACTTCATCTAAAAAAATTGTAAGGAGTATTTATAAAAACTTTGCCTTTAGAGTTAAGAATAGGGACTTTGAGGGTTTGTAGAGGCTTGAAAATTAAGTCAATTAGCGCTATTAAAAAATTTCTCTGATCAACAGTTTTCGAGAAAATCGAGGTCAAAGTCGCAACTTCGATCACCTTTTGTTCAACTATGGAATCGGATTTGATTATAAAACTCATTTTTTCTGATGTAACTTTTAATGGGCAATCCGAATACACACTTATTTTGTGAAATAAAATTCGTTGTTTCCGTGCAACAGCTCAGATCGCTTTTCAGTTAAATCCACCGCGGTTTATGACTTTAAGAGGTAAGGAGCTGTAACTTATTATCTGGCGCTAAAAATTGGGACTCATATCATGAATCGAACACTTTTTTTCATTTTATCAATAGTTCTCTTGATTTTGGCAATTGGCCTAACATCATTCTTAAGCCTTTCAATAGACAACATTTTAGAATATGATATTTTGAAACATCAGATCATTTGATGTTTAATAAAAAAAGTTATTACATTTTATTGCTCAAGTTGTCATATTTTAGATGTTTTATGAAGTTGTATGGCAACGTAAATATAAATCTTAGTATGCGTTAGATGGATATTCATTATTGAATGAATCAGCTTCGCTGTTCTTGAATATTATTTCACCGTCGTTACAGGTTCGATAAAAAAATAAAATCTACATTGCAAAGAATTCGCATTCCGTTTAGCAAATGCGAAGGAGCAAATTGAGAGGATCGATTATAATTTTGCTTCCAGAAATCTTGATTTGCTTACGTTTCGTCGGTATAGAGGTTAAACCGAGCAAAATTGATTTGGCATTACATTAAATCTGATAATTCCCTAACATCCAGTGCATGTCAAGAAGCCTTCAAATTCCAGATGCGCTGGAAAAGCATTCACGTATCGTGATTGTACTGAAACAATTATTCATCACGAAAAATATTCTACCATAGACAGATAGTAGGGAATTGTGATATACTTTATAGCGCATTTGAGCCATATGATTTTGACAATCCTTGCATTATGGATATGGTAATGAGACCAAAGGAGTGTCTGAAAGACTCAGATCTTCATGAAAAATTCTCAAATTATATGCCAGTACCTTATTGACAAAGATGCACAAAATCAGTTAAGTAAGTTTTTTTCATGAAAGGTCTCGAAATTTCCAATTTAGACAATTTTAATAGTCATAGTGCCTATTGTTGCGGCCTTTTAGCGTCAGCCGCTGTATCGCTCGAGTTTCTGCAGCGTTTAGAAATCATGCTACATTGCCAATGGCAATCGATTAAATGATTTTGACAATCCTTGTATTATGGATATCGCAATGAGATCAAAGGATTTTTCTGGAAGACAAAGTTTTTAATGACGAACTAAGAACAGATCTTTATGAAAAATTCTTTAAAAATTTGCCAGTGCCTTATAGGTGAAGATGCACGGCTTTAGTCAAGCTAGACTTTTTTTAATGAAAGCTCTCAAAATTAGACTATAAAAACAATCTCAATAGTCATTGTGCCTATTGTTGAATGGCCTTATCGTCATATGTGAAATGGCTGCTGTTCTAACATGGTTAAAAAATCATGCTTCATTGTCATCGACAATCTATCAAACGATTTTGACAATTTTTGCAGCATGGATATCAAAATAAGATCAAAGGACTTTTCTGGAAAACAAAGTTTTAATGACGAACTAAGAACAGATCTTTATGAAAAATTCCCTTATAATATTTTAGTGCCTTATAGGTGATTTACTAGGTCAAGTTTTTAATGCCGAACGCATCTTTATGAAAAATTCTTTAAAAATTTGCCAGTGCCTTATAGGTGAAGATGCACGGTTTTAAGCAAGCTAGACTTTTTTTAATGAAAGCTCTCAAAATTAGACTATAAAATCTTTATGAAGAATTCTTAAATAATATTCCAGTGCCTTATAGGTGAAAAGGTACAAATTCAGTCAAGTGTTGTCGTCTCGCATCTGCACAAAAGCCTATCCACACTGAGTGAGAAACTCAAGACAACCTCCGGATCTTGGAATTAAAATTGAAAGTGTAAATGATGACCATTTTTCTCGATTGCAATGACTGAATCGAAATATAGCCAGCAGAAAATTTGTCTTTGCAACTTTTTCTGACAACTTCTGGAAATTTTTACTGAAATATTTGTTTGATGGAACCAATTATTTATCTAACCCTTTTTGTAGACTGAATTTATCTCGAAAAAGTGGATTTCCTTTCGAGAAATCGCTTGTTTTAATTATAATGTTAGATTTTTTTTCATCGAGTAAGTGCATTGTAGTTTGGCTTTTAGTTTGAAAAAATTACTATTTTTGGATTGTTTACCAATCTGTTCAATGTTAATATCGTTTTGCCTTTTCCTCTGCCATTCAATACATAATCACTATCAGTTTCATGTTATCATCTTTCCTATTTAATTCCAGGGCTTACAAATTAGTCTCAGTATCTGGTTACATACAAGTTTTCATCTTTTTCTTCATTGTTTGTCATCATGTATTAGAACATCTTGAGCCACTTTTATTTCATCCATTTGATTGCATTTCTGTCCTCACTCATCATCCTCATGAACATTGCTATTATCATTATTATTATTATCTGGTTGTTGCACTGTCCACAAGATGAGAGAAAAAAGAAGAGCGAGAAAATTCTTGATGATAACTGTACTTCTTGAGGATGACTGATTCTGATTGTTAATACAAGAATTCAAGGTAATATAGAAGACGAGCCAAGAAGGAGTTAAAGAGTGGGAGACAAAAGAGAAAAGATAACAATGAAAAAAGATGGTTGACCTAAAATACAGATTGTTAGACCTTCTCATGTCAATACAATTGTCAAGGCGAAAAGCTGATGATAACCAGGAAACAAGACGAGATGAAAAAAAGATGTAAAAGAATGTGTAGAAAGAAAGAGAAGAAAAAATAATAACACTGATTGTTCGACACATTTTTTCATGATATTTCTTTTCTATCCAACTGTTATCATTTCAACCAAAGATGAAGTTTACAATTGCTTGGGGATTGCAACAGTCGAGCAACACTAAACATAGACTGGTTCATCTTGAAATCTGTTTTGAGCTTCTCCAAGGTAAAGAGAATGGAAATGGAAAAAAATAAACTTAATTATTGATTGAAGAGAGAAAATTCAATATTCTGTTTCATTATTTAGATGAACATTTGCCTGTGAAAAAACACAACCAAAGAAACTTTTTCCCCCTCTTCTTTAGATAATAAATTTTACACAATGATAACTGTTGTCAGTTAATATTTGATAATGTTCATTTCTCCAAGGTATTATTCAATAGAAGAGGGAATGAAAGGAGAGAATTGGATAAGCAGAGAGGGAATGAAGAGAATGATAAAGATGATAAATAAGCTCAACAATTAGTGAATTATCGTTTAAAGATGTCGTGTTTCTCTCAAGTCGAATGTTGAATTTGGATTCTCATCATTTGGAAATGAAGAAAAAAAGTGTTCCTTTTCTCACTTCAATTCATCATTTTGTTTCACAGAAGAGCTTCAAATTTCCATTTAAGGCCATTTTATAATTACCATTATTACTGCCATTAAAATTATCTCTACTCGAATCCAAATGTTGGTAAAAAAGCATTTGCAGTTTTTTATGTCTTCAATTGTTCATCACTTCATGTGATGTCTTTCAATCTCTTTGTCAATCTTTTATCCATTTTTTTGTTCTTGCCAATTCTTTCACTGCATTAATCAAAAAACACTCAGCCTCTTGAAGAAGAGCCAAATGGCGGGTAAAAAGAGGCAACCTTTTCCATTCGCTTTTCACCCACTTTGCCCATTTGCAACGGAAATGCAATTGTCCCACTTTAGGCAAACTCGACTAATGGACTACCGGTTAACAGTAAAGAGACAACTTTTAATGGTAATAACTCGAGTTGACAAAGGATCGATTCATTGTTTTTCACTCTTTTTCTTGCTTCAACTTTTCTACTCTCTTCTCATCATTACTTATTCCCTTTTCAAAGTGAATCAATTGAAGATCGGCAAATGCCTCTTGACCAGTTTTCAATTGAACAACGTCCATCGACATTTAGCTTACAAGTTTATGTGAAACACTTGAGTGATTAAATCAAGCACTGCAATCGCTTCTTTTTCCGCAAAAATTTTGGAACAAAATTTTTTCCATTTTATCTTTTTTTGTCATTACTTTCATCAATCCATGAGAACTCAGGCAACATTTTTCAAACTTTATTTTCTCATCTCTTTCGATGAAATAGACTTTATTCTTGTTTTGATGTTAACTTGTTGATATTTCTTTGTCAACTCGCATCGAAGTGGATGAGAATAATGAAAATAAAAGTTGCACTTGAACGCAACATTTTCCCATTCTTTTCCCTTCTCATTGTTCAATCTTTTTCACTTTCCCTTGTATTGCATCGAACAAGTTTTGATACAGAGAAAAATGAAACAAAGTTTTTATCGGAATTTCAGTTGAATTCATGACGAGAAAGAAAAAGGTTTAACATTTCATGAAATTTTTCACTTGTGCGGCTACACACAAAAAGCTGATGGAATTTTGTGAAATTTCAAAAATTTCCAATTCTTTAAGTTGTGACTTTTTCTGTTAATGAGCAATTTCTAGTAACTGTCTTGAAATCGATTGCAAAGACACAGACCTGAAACTGATTTCAATTGAAAATTTCCTTCTCAACTTTATTAGTTTCCTCTTATTTTCAAATTCAAATGAAGCCAGGGAAGCATTCCCAAAACAATAACTCAACTTTTGTCTTGAAGATGAAAAGCACTGAACAATGAACGAGCAAAATGTGTTTTCTAGATTGGCTTTTTTCTTTATTAAATTAATCATTTACTGTGGAGAATGTCAATTTTCATTAGATCATTCCATGAACCAGATCTGAACTTTACCACTTTTCCCTCTTCTACAGCTTCTTCTAGCCTCAATCCTTTACCAAGTTTCACTTTTCCTGTGCAAAGTTTTTGTTACTTTGCCTAAATGAAACTCTAACAACCTCTGTCAACCTTATCCTTAAGTAAAACTGGCAGCGAAAAAAGTTAACTCATCTTTTGTACTTTGCATTATATCTGGTTACCTCTAATTTCATCATTAGATTTATTTACTTTACTCTTTCTTCCCTTGCCGCTCTGCTCATCTTGTTATCAGATTGATGATTCAAGTTGCCCTTTAATTTACAGCTAATCAGAGGTTACTTTGATTGCCATTGATTTTCATTACTCATTCTGTATCTTTCCCACTCAGATGCAGAAAATTGCAAGAAGAAATAATGTTAAATCCATGAACATATAGAGATAACTTATTTCCATTGATTGCTATCCTTATCTAACTTAATCAGAAATTAATTTATTGACCAATTGCTAAACATGTTTGATTGTCCACTTAATGAAAACTTACTTCTAACAAGAAAATGTCTTGAGTGAGCACTCATCGATTTTGATGTGTGATAGCGCAATCATTAGGGTCAAGCTATATTTAAACGAACAAGTGTTCAGTTTCTTTCAATTTAGACAAGTAGTATGGAAACATACGCTTCTGGTTCAGAACGGAAACGAATGTAGCGGAAAGTCTCGCGCACCCCTCAGTCCAGGGAATAGCCATTGAAAGATGGTGTATCCTAGTTGACCTTCAAATAGTCGTTGAAAGACGGTGTTCAAGCGGAAATGTTGGCAATGCTGATTGTGAATACACCAACCTTGTGTCCAATGCTTGAAACTTTTCAAACTTCTTACAATAATCTACTTCCTAGCTGCTTTCTCAACGGGAATTATCAAGTACAAATACTTGACGTTGTTTTACTCATGACAAAAGCCTATGCAAACTTTATTTACTTATAATTTACATCAATATTTTATGGCAGACGGATGATGTTTTCAATGAACTGCGATTGAACAGATTATTCTTCATCGTTAAGATGTTTAGACCAACTAAATGTGTCGCGTTTGTGGATTCCAGATGCATTCCTTTTAACAGGAAAAAATCTGACATGCAAAACTGCAACGAAAATTCCAGAAATCAGACCAGTTGTGACAAACAGTAAAATGATTCCGAAAATTGTTGCAGAATGTGTAACTCTAGGGATAGCTTCAGTATTAAGCTGCTCGTTCTCACTCTGTTTAGTCCTTTCGTAGTTTTGACAAGTATCAGAGTGAATGAGCTTTTCACTAGTATCATGCGTTGAATATTTTGATAAATGACAGAAGCTCGGTGTTTTACCATGTGCTAGACAGAAATTGAAAGACTGACAAACTTCGTCATTATCGTTCCATTGATAACAAAGAGTGGCACATTGATCAGCGTTGAGGTTTACTTCAGTGTGAAACACGTTAGGCACGATCAATTTTCCCGTTAACTCGAATCTGTCCCATTCTTTTGCTGTAATGTAAATAGAGTCAAAATTGACTGCCAATATTTCTTCTGATTGGTACAAAAAAAAATAAATTAACTTTACTTACGAATATAAATATCGCAGCTTTCACTGTAAACGCTTGATGCATCCGTGTAATAACCTGCTAAACTACATGAACCAGAACAAAATTGGAATGACTTACATAGATCAGAATTAGAACAGAAAGAGGCACATTTTTCGAGAGAACTCTCGAACGCTACAGACTTTTCAATAGATTTGAATCCTTTGAACGAAATTTTCTTATATTGAGTTAGATTCTCAATAAAATAGGTGCCACACGATAAATTGTGGATTATTTTTTCAGACGATGCATTTGAAATAGTTGATACAAAGCATTCAACTCTGTCGCCATAAGTACAAAAGGAAAAAGATTGACAATTATTCTCAGCTGACTGAGCACATTTTCGTCGGCAAGAACTTAAGTCACTAACACCAGTAACTTGGATTGTATCAAGGTTGTCTTCGATTATTTTTGTATTTTGGATGATCGTTGCATATAATGAATTCGTTAAAGATGCATCTTCATTGACTTTGGTTACATCCGTAACTTGATATGAGGTCAATTTGAACATCTCGTTGTTATTGGGTGAAGTCAATGAGATTTCAATGTGAGCGAGTTTCTCATGAATATTTTCCAAAGGCAATTCTCGGCTATAACGGAAAATATTTTTCAAAGGTGTCATGAAAATTGAACAAGGAATTCCATTATTTGTATCTTCAACGAGTTTTACTTTTTTACCATCGATTCTCTGACATATATTACCATTCTCAGTCTTACAGAATGCAATGGCTCTGTAAATGAGACAAAAGTTACAAAATCGAAAATGGTTCTTTAGTTCAAGTACTTACGTAAATGGTTCATATTTATATGAATTTGTCCTCAAACAATCCTCTTCATCGCCATCAACTCTAGATGAAGTTGCTAATGTTTCTTTAGCTAATTTCATGTTTTGCATCTTGAATGCATCTATTGAACAAAATAAATAAAATCATTAGTGAATTGCAGAGATTTTTAAATTTTTTTTTGATTACTCTTTAGTCTTGGAAAGTCCAAAATCGTAACATAAATAATTATCTCTTTAGGACTTATTATTGGTTCAATGTTTGCGATTCTCGATGCCGAAATAGTTCCAGTGTTCATCAGTGATTCTTTGACTGCATCCTGGATTTGATAATAATGTTGGTTGAAGTAATCACAAGGAGCCTCTAAAATATTGAACAAAAGATTGAGTACATGAACAGCTAAGAAAATTGTTGGAAAAATATGACTTATCGGCCTGACACTGATACATTGAATTTTATTTGAAAATACTTCGAAAATACTTACCTATGCAACTGAAGAAGAATGCTATGATTCTTTTGGCTTTTGGATCGGAAAAGCAGTCTTTAACGGAAAACTTTTCCATGCTATCTGGAACACTCATCTCGTAGCCATAATTGAAGTAACTTGCTGTAACGGAAGCAAGCAATTTATTCTGAAATATTAACCAAACATTCAGTTAAGAAAGTAAAATATTGTGTGCAAAGCTAAGTGACCCAATGATCCAATGAACAAATTGTTCCTCATCTAAGTGACCAGTTTGACCTTGGAATTAAAAGCAATCGTTTTTCATTGGAACTAATATGATAATGAACCTTTCTGTAGCAGCCAATCTCAAACTAAAGCTAACGTGTTATTGCAATGATTTGAAAACTGAGGAAAAAGAAACTCAAACTCAAAATATTTCGACACTAGCATTTGTGTAACTTAGCTCTTTTGGATCCCGATTTATCGTTAATATTTGTTGAAATTTCTTTTATTCTTACATCGTCATAACCTTTGTGTGTTGTACCAACAAGTGTGTAATCAGTTTGCCCATCCTGTTCAGGTCAGAATATTTCAGTTATATTGATGTTTCTCAACTGATTTTGTTTGACTTACAGTTATTTTCCTGAAATACTGAGTTGTAATGAGATTTGAATACGTTTTACCATCGAACTCCACATTTTTAATGTTTATTTCCCATGCATGGATTCCAACCTCATCTCGACCCTCCTGAAATTATCAATTACCATACTGTTTTTAATGTATTTATGAAAAAGAGTCATCATTGTAATTTTTCATCTTACAAAAAGCACTGGCCCCAAGTAACGATAATTAAAATTAAAGTTGAGTAATCGATTCAAATCAAGTTTATAGTTGCCATAACTCAGTGATGAATCTTCAACTAAACCCGGTGTTGATAGTTTCATTGGAGAAACTGAACAATTTCCTTCTTCTGTAAATCCATACTCAAGTCCTAATTGATAGTCATAAATGATGTCAGTTGTAACCATCTCATTATCCTTTCCATAAGTTGAACTTTTGATTCTCGAGACTTGATACTTTTCATCAGCATAAACCTGTGAAAATCAATTTGGTTACAACCAATTGAACACAATAATACTACTTACTTCTTTTTTCGTTGGTGCTTCGGTTGAACGTTTGGTTTTGACAATAAAATGTACTGCATGTTGAGTTAATTTTGGAAAAGGTGTTCTGACCTTGGCTGAAGAGTCAATCAAGTATTTGTCACAAAGTTTTCCAGGCTCAGGCTATAGCAATGATTGAATTGAATGGAAAATTAATGGATAAAAATAGTACAAATTTTCAATCATATTGCTCACCGTGACAATGGTATCAAAATTTTGGTCAACTCGAGTAATGGTATATAAGTCGAACCAAAATTTATCGTTGATATATTCTATGTCGTATGAGTTATAATAATAGCCAGAAAACAAAGCCCGTGTCGGCCTTTTCAATCCTTCACTGTTACCTTTGTAGTAGAATCGTACGTCGAGATGTGGAGCAAGTTCTGCGGTCGCACTATGCTGTTTAACACCTCTGATGACCTCATCTTGACCTGATTTCTTTGTTTTAAACCATTTGATTAATTTCTAAATTCCTTCCATTTTCAGTGACTAACATGAATGGTTAAAGAGGAAACTTACCCAGACAGGTGCGAGTTTATTGATTCTGAATATTACTGAAGGTCCAACCAATACCAAATGATTGGCAAAATTATTTCCTAACGCAACTATGTAATGATCCCAGTTAGAAGAATATTCTTGATACGAAAAAAAGGTACAAGTAGCTCCTGCGAATCATTGAGATGGAGATGTTATGAGAATAAAAATCAATGTTAGATTTTGTTCTTTTAAACAAACCTTTAATAAATAATCGTTCGTAGTTATTTGCGTTTGTGTAAAATATGTTCATTGGGTCTTCTGCGTCTACTTTGACCACCATTTTGCCTCTTATTGTTCCATTTGAAGATTTAATGTATTCATCGATTTTTATTTCCTTTGAGCTATCCTGCAACATAAAATTGTCGTAAGTTGATGAATGGTAGACGAGCGAAACAAGAGACGTCTTACTTTGATTGTAAGCTTTGCCTTTATCAACCAGTTACCATCTTCAATGTCCAGTGGAAAATCAATGGGCATCACTGCAATAGTTAACATGAAAAACAAATGGCGCACAAAAATTGGTGACACTCGATTCAATGAGATTTACCTGAATAAACTCCATTGGTAATTGTCGTCCATGTAATTACAAACACTATTAGCAAAAGCATTTTGTTTGATGGTCGAGACTTGTACCGAATCAAAATTAAAAATGGAGTTCTTTACAAAGCCAAATGGACTATGAAAACGCCTAGCAATATAAAGTTGAATAAATAGGCACAAAGGAGTTGATTTTTCTGTTTTTTTTCGACCTTTCAAATTGATAATTACCAGTTTCAAAGTGATTCAGATTTTTTGTGATAAAATGTTTCGGATATCGATTGCAATATTAGTGCACGTTGCACTCAGTCCCATATTGTTTTCGTTTTTTTTTGCTGTTCGATCAACACTGAGTGAAGATAAATGTGCAGAAATGAACCCTATGAGTATAAATTAGTACAGAAATGAAATTCGCACTGATGTTACAATCATTATCCGTAACATTTTATCGCAAAATGAAAGATCATTTGACTAGTGATAACTATCAATTTGATAGTTAACAAAAGACAATAAGTCAAGGATATGCTAGCTGATTCATTGTTCAGTATGGCCAAAATGAATGGCACAACTCAAGCCAAGCTCAAAAGTTCAATGTTTGCTATTTTTAAATCCTCCTGCTAATCTCAAATTCGAAGTAAACAAAGCAAATCATAAAGGACTATCTGACACTGGAGAAAAGCCTTTGACCTCTGACTATCAATATCAACTTTGAGACATTGATCAATTATTAATTGTTAACATCAAATGAACAATTTGTAACAAATTTTTTCCTCACTGGTTATTTCAAGATGCAAAAGTGTTCGTATTTGGTTCATAAGCTCGTTGTCTTATCATTTCTTTTTACTATTCAAATGCTGAAAGAAATTTATGATCTTAAATATTTGTCTTTCCACTTGTAACATTTTACACTGAAATTTGGAAACTTTGATCGCGATCATCATCATTATCATCAGTCTTTTTGTTGGTAAATTTAACAGGCAACCAAAGATTGTTGCTTGGTACTGATCCAAGTCATTAATAATGTCATTCAGTTGTAAGAGAGTTGAACTTTGACAAAAAAAATTCAAAGCATTTCTCCTTTTCCTGAGCCCAGAATTTGATGAGAAAAAAGAAAGAATTGAAAACGTAGAGATTGAAATGAAAATAATGATTCATGTGAGTAATGGTAAATAAAGATCAGAAAATGCATGTATTCCTCAGTGTTATTAGGTGCTAATGAGTAGTTCAACTACAAGCCCAGTCAATCATTGTCATTGCAAGGAAAATAATTTCCTCCAGAATCGAAAATTCCAACTATTTCGATTCCAACCATCTCCTGAAAAGGCCTACAAAAAGTAAAAGAAGAACACTTTGAACATATCTAAATATATCATGACTGATGTGGACCGAGAGAAAAAAAAAGTTGAAGAAATGAACAGAAACGAAAAGTCAGATTATGAGCTCTATATTAACAATGACAATAAAATATGATGAAGGGAAATAAATTAACCTCCGGTTGCTAATTATACTGCTTTATGAATATTGACAAATTTAAAGATAATTGCTAAACACGTAGTCACTATTATCAAGCGGATCTCTCAATTCATGAGTAAGCATAATTAGCTATGCAAAGAAGCAAAATATGATAACAACTTTGTTCAATTTGAGAGGACAAAAACTGAGGGAGAAACAGAAAGGACAATTTCTCATCACAATTAGATGATTTCCCTGAACTAAATAGAGAGAGAAAGATTAGGTTTATCAAGCTTTTTTGGGTGAAATTGAAATCAATTAATCATCTAGACAATAATGCAAATGAGTGTAATAATTAACAGTATCCAGGTATTGCATTACAAAAATTAAAATGAAAGCAAATTAAATCAATGTTATTATACAATGTTTCTATTAACGGTAAGCTTATCCAAACACATAAAGACGCACAGAGCTGGACATTGAAGGCAATAATTAGATGTTTCATTATACTACAGTCTTGTCGCAAAGTGGCCCTTTGGTTATAAAAAAGTTAGCCGTCATTCAAGCACATGATCCGTCAATTTCATAAACATTTAAAGCATTACTTCACCAGAAAAAAATATTTATTTCAAAATCAAAAGCTAAAAGTCAATCGAAAAGTAAAATGTCTACAAATTAAGATTTTAATGATAAAAATAGCTCAACTTTCAGTGGCTATCAAAAGGAAATTTCAAAGTCAGGCAAAGAAGAAGCATTTCTACTCAATTTACCAGGAACTCTGCAAGTTGAACTCATTTAAATGAGCAAAGAATCAATTTGGTAAACCTTTTCTTATTTTTACGATTTTCAAGATTTTTCGAGATTAGTTTTGAGAAATTTTTCACTTGCGTTAAGCGTTTTAGAACAATTTCTAAAATCGAAAACTCATGCAACTCACTTTTGTGGCAAGTTGCGCATTGGAAAAATGACTGACTCCAAAGTTTAGAATGGAAATTTTTGAAAATTTTCAACTTTTTTGTAAAATCATCTGTATTTGTCATTTTTCGAGTTTTGTTCGAATCATTTTGGCAAAGGCAATTTTCATATTGAATCTTGACGTGACGAGATAACATTTTACTGGAAACTTTGTTAGACTATGATTTGGATTTGAATTTCAAATATGAATATGTACATATTGAATATAATATCAATGTACAATATGATTGCAACCATAATATTAAATTATAAATGAAATGTTATCAAATTATGATTATTGCTGTTATTAAATACCACATTAGATTGCGATGAACAGCGGTAGGAAACTTATTGGCTATGATAATGGGATCAACGTTTAATGTTGGTTGGAAAAAGTCAAAGGGAAAAAGTGAAAAAAAATGATTACACATTGCATTAACAAATGAAAAAGCATAGACAAACATTACCTTTAATGATAATTTTACCATCAAAAGTTAATGTAAATAGAGTTAAATTGATGAGAGTTTACTTTTTGGCTCTGACAACGTGCAGGTTTGGTTAATAATGATTGCAATCAAATTTAATATAACTTTTGCAGTTTGCTGTTCAATTTGAAAACGTTAATGATATGTGAAAACTAGGATTTGCTGAAATCGGGAAACTCAACGAAATGTTCAATCTGTTCACTTTGGTATAATGCTCAAGAGTTCATTTGATAATATTAGATTATGATTGAGAAAAGGCTTTAAAAAGTGATTAAACCGCAGAAGCAGAAAAAATTCAATCAACTTTTCATTTACAATGAACTAGAGTAAATCATGAATCAATGAAGCATCAGAACTACAATTTGTATCGAGTAAATATTCAAACCAATAATTAAAGTTTGAACCAACGAAAAATTTGATAGAAACTGCGAAAAGAATTATGAAAAAATCAGAAAAAATTTTCTCGTCTGCGTTGGCTAAGACGGATGGAAATTCTGAAAGAAGCAAAGTTGATGTTGACACACAGGAAAATTGAAAAATAGTGACCTGATGTGATACGAGTTGTCATCGTATTTGGGTCGAAACTCGCACAAACAAAAACTTCTCAAAGCTTCAAACTTTTGTCAGAATTAGCTCGATCGGTTTCTATCGCTATAGCAAACTTCAAGTTTGTTTTGTAAGCAAAGAAATTATAATTTTCTCTTGCATTTTGAAGTTATTAATAAATTGTTAGCTTGTTTTTCACCTAATTTATTTTCGGAAACACTCGATAGTTTGAGAATTATCTTCTGCCATTTTTACCATCAAATGTTGTAATCAATTGTCATTTGTCTAAGCAGAACTGAAGCATAATTCAAGGTACGACTCGCAGGTTTGTCATCTCACGAACGGAAATCAGGTAAAGTAAGAAGATGAAAGTTCGTGACATCACCTTGATGAGTGTGCAATAAAAGTTGAAAAATTTCTTTGGCTCAACTTGATTATCTTATTTGAACCAGTAAACCATTTCCGTTTTTCGTGGTCAATCCAACAAAACCAAGAAAGAAAAAAAAGTAATTTGTTCAGTTAACTAGGAAAAATAGCGATAACTTTGTTAACAACAAGATAATGACGATAACAATAATTCATTGAATGGCGAAATAAAAGTCTCCATATTTTGGCCTCTCAATCATTTGCTCAACCACATCTTTACCAACTCTAGGTGGTCTCATCATCCGCAAAGTTCATCATTCTCATCTTTCGTTTCATTCCTAATCCTTATCCTCCTCTTCCTTTTTTGTTCAACTCAACTTTAAACATCTGAATAATATTAGCCTTAAATTGGCTTTTCTTATGAACACAATTAAACCAACATGTAAAACAAGCCAGCAAAAGGTGAGCAAAGGAAATGGCCCATTTCAATCTTGCCAATAAGCCCAATCAAAAGGTTGAAATGTTGGCCTGACTTGTCATGCAATGTCAACTCGACACTGTCATCATTTTCCATTTCCTAACATCATTCGAATCGAACCTTCTTCAATAATTGCAAAATGAGAAAAAAAAGTATTCTTTTGCGATTATCAATTCTTTGTCTCCCAATGAAACATCGAAAATGAAGAGAAGATGAAAATTGTTGATTATCATGTATTAAGCAAGGTTGATCAAGAAAAACAATGGAAATGAAATACTTAGTCGGCAACTTTTCTCATCCTATTAACAGTACTTTGCAAGTGTAAAGATGAAAAGAGTCAAACACTTTTTACTCTTTGAAGTTGTACAATTAAACATTGACTCGGCTTTGTTTGACTGAGTTGTGGAGTTTGTCTGATAAACTAGCGTCGGTGAATCATCTAAGCTCATTTAAATAGATTGTGAATCGAAAGGGTTGAGAATGACAATTGAAGGATTATTCTCATTATTAGACTTTTGTTATTAATAATATTTAGTTATCAAAAATGAGCGAGTTAAAGTTGTGTTCTCATGAGAATGGAACCAATCAATTGGAATGAAGCTTAGCAAACCCGAAAACTTGAGAAACAAGATGACGAGAAGAAGATGCGGATCAAGATGAGAAGTCTTCTCCTTCTTTTCTCTCTTTTTACTCTTCTTCCTCATCTCACATTATAACAACATTGGAATAATGAAAAGTTGAAGATAAATGCCATTATTATGATGAAGATGTTATCAATAGAGAACCACAAAAAGTCAAAGAGTTTAATCAACAGGAAAAAGTGAGGCAAAAAGATGATGAGCAAGATGAGAAGTACTTTCAAGATGAAAAAAGTTGATACCTGAAAGAAGCTTAAGAGAGAGAGAGAAGGGCGAAAACGTATTGAACCAAGTCAATAGCATTTGCATCGATATAATCATATTGACATTGAAACATTTTTTCCGTTTATTATCCTTACTCTGAAGTCTGTTAAGGCGATAAGAGATAAGCCGGAAATTAGATTGAAATGAATATCAAAATAAAATAATTTCAAAGGAAAGCATTAAACATGGAAAGCATTGAAAAATTTCAATTTAGAGTTGATAACAAATTTCGAGGCAATTTCTCGTCGATTGTGGTTTTACAAGAAAAATGTCACAATGACAACTGATTGGCAAATAATTCATGTCAATTGGCCAAAAGATGTAAAATGTTAATATTTAGAGTTGATTGAAACTATCAACTTTGAAATGTAAATGATGAATCACTTTGCCTTGGGATTGGCATTTCTGTACATCCATTCAATAGAACCTCAGTTGGGTGTGTCAACTCACACTCCCACCAAATAATCCCCTTTACCACTTAATATTGGGCTCTGTTTTTTCACTTTCAAGTGAGGAAAAGGGAAGAGAAAAGTTTCCATGAGAATTGAACAGACAGAGTATTATTAGTATTTTTTTTCACTTCTTTCATTATTAAACACACAAAAGTTGAGGAGCGAAAAAAAATGGGCGAAAAAAAAAGAGAAAAATTTGGTTAACATGATCATCAGAATAATCCAGATGATTCTCTTTCATTGCTTCTGAATCATTTGGAAAATATCCAGTGGCAGGAAAAAACAATAACAAGATGAATGAATTTTTCGTTTTGCCGATCAGTTTTCTTCTCATTCCAATGATATTGCACTTGTCAACTCAATGTTGTATTTTTACTTTCATCCAAACAACATTCTGGACTCTTTTTAATGCGTTAATCACTATTTTCATTTGTTGTTGTTTCGAGTCTAAACCTGTCATAGAGAAACAATAATATCCTTTTGATGAACACAAAAATGAAAGATGGACGTGTTTATATTGGAAGAAGGATCAAAACTTTCAACTTGATCCTTTTCATCTCCATGTTTCTCTTCATTTATCATTTCATCGTCAACATGAAAATGTTGAGCTTCGTCTTTTTTTTCCTCTTCTTCTCATTCCCTTCTCACCTTATCTTGATGCTTGCTTTACATTCATCATCGCAACACACATTAGTCTATTGACGATCATTTTGCTAATCATCAAATTACAAGTGAATCGTGAATCTCCATTTCACTTTGTCTCAAGTAATTAGTTAAACGTAACCATTTTTTTCGTCCTTCTAATTAATTCAATTTTCTCTTCAATATTATTATTTCAATAGTAAACTATCAAATTTCCGATTCAATATCAAATTTTGCCTTTGCTTCTCCTTTACCTTTTGCCGTTCAATTATTTTTTACATATTTTCTTTACTCAATAAAGCCAATTAACTTGAAAACTTTGCTTCTTAATTTCCATGCAAAGTATCATGTTTGTCACTTTGTAAACGTTCCTTTTCACTTGTGTCTTCAATTGCGACAAAAATGACTGATGAATGTGCGATAAATATTGATTGATGAACGCAAAATTGTGATTTCGCTAAGTTGCCAAAATTTTGAAAAATTTGCTCATTTTTCATGTTGAAAAGATTTTCTCAGTTTCAGGGCGAAATGAATTACAAAATGGGAAAAGTTTTTATTTCCAGTGAGAAGCAATTTTATTCCAAAAACAATTGAACTTGATGCCGAGTTTCGATTCTCGACTTTACAAGATTGCAATTTAAAAATTTTAATAACAAAATTGGAAAATTATTTTATCATTAACATGATCTGATTGATGTGAAATGTTTGAATCTACAAAATGGCCTTTAAAATGTTAATTAACTCATTGTGCAGCCATGAATTGGAGTCAAATTACTTGGTGCATTTTGTTTGTTTTCAAACAACATTTTGAAACTTTACATTTTCATTGTCAAATCTTGACGGATTGGCTTAACCCTGGAGCATTGAGGCAATTTAAAGACAAATGAAAGAAACATTTTGATTTTTCATCTTCTTCACTAACAGCCAATTATTTTAATGAAAGAGAAAAATGGAAAACTGGAAGAGAAACAAAGCTAAAGGATGTATCCATGATATTCAATGGATAATTCAGCTAACTTTAAATTTTCCCTTTTTCTCTTTTTCTTTCAACTCTATTGATAATTTTCAAGTCAATGATGAATCGGAAAATGGGAAAACTTTGACTTTCTATTCAACATTTCCATTAGTTTCTATTGACTTTTCATCTCTTTTACCATCAATAATTGATCAGCTTTTGATGGTTTGATACAACAATAAAAGTAATTTTGACATTTTTTTTTGTTTTCCAAAGATTCATTGGAAATTCATTGCACGTATTTGACAAAATTTTCATCAATACAGAATAAAGTTAAACTCGAAACTAAAACTTGGTCAACTTGAGTTACAATGTGTTGATGTATTGCAAGTTCAACAGGGAAAATTCGTTGATTATAATTTAATTACTTAACATCATTTCCTATTGAATTTGTGTGGTCACTGTGCAAACCTGAATAATCTGTAGATGCAAATGAGTTGACAATCTTTGAAAGACGTTCAAAGGGAATAACCAATTGACTAACAATTGATTCATTGAAAATGAATAGACTAGATGGTTTGAAGAGGGAAAATAAACTTTCATTTACTCAAATTGTTAGTCAACTTTGCACTTTATTGATATCAATAGCAATGTTGAAGTGAAATATCATTATGACAATAGAGTTGAATATGGATCCATTTTTGATTCACTGTTGATGCATTTGTAAAGCTGCTTATTTATTGCTCATCATTGCTCAGGAAAACCATCTTGGAATGATATAATTGTGGGAGGAGAAGAAAAGTGAGAGCTGATAATGATGAAGAATGATTGATTATGTACTCAAATTATTGAATATCATTATCATAATAATGATGATAATAATAAGGGTAAAATGAGAATTTGATATTCAGATTAACAGAGTGAGTGAGAGAAGAGAGTATAATGACAATTGAAATGGATTAACCTCACCAATTTGAAGTGTATTTAAATTCCTGAAAATCAGTCACCAGCAAAACCTCCCACTCTTGGTCGATCATCCCTTTTTCACTCACCAATTTTCCTCTCTTTTCACAACTTTTTTCCCTACTTTTTTTGTCTCTTTTTTCATATTCTTTCAACTTGATTTCCATGTTTTTTTTCTCTATCTCTCTCTCTCTCTCTTCCTCATTTTCGAGTAGGTGGCAAAATCGATTACAACTTTGGAGGGAATCGGAAAAGCTTTGGGCGAAAATAATGTGACAATTTTAACGCAATCATTAAACTTTGTCTTGTGTGTGGTAAAAGAGTGTAACTCTCAAGTGAAAAGTTGACTTGGAAGGAGACCTTTAAAGGTGAAGGAAAGGTTTCGCCTTGGCGTGTCTGCAGTCAAAGTCAAAATTGATCAAATTGAAATGCTTCTGTCAGCTTTTCGTTTACATTTTTTTTTCTTCTTCTTCTTTTTTTCTATGCTTTGCTGTTGAACCAAGAGGAAACTTTGATAAAACTTGATGTAGATGATGAGTGATCAACCATTCAATGGTATAGGAAGACACACTAGAAGATGATCAAATCTGAAACCTGGTAAAATGATTGAGGTAACATGAGGCCCACGTTTAAATAGAGAGAGCAAAAAGTTGTCAGATTTTTGCACGAAATGCAGATCACTGTCCGGATAATTTGCTTCAATACCATTTAACTCAATTTCGACCTTTTATACCTTTTCATCTTTTCTCTTTTTTTTACCACCCTCTCTTTCTCACTCTCTTCTTGAGCTAAAACTTGATCACTGAATATTGGGTGGCAATTTCAACCAATATTGCATGTTGTCTTAGAGAAGAGCCAACTTCTGGGAAAGACTGAAATGAAAACAGAGACAACCATTGACTTCTTCATTATACACTTTCAACTTTCAACTTTTCCTTTTCTTATCCATTTCAGTTACACCTAACTTTTAATGAAACACTTTTGCCTGCCATTTAAATGTAAAGGTGAAACACCAATGAAACTTTGCAAGGTTCATTAGTGTGCAACAAAAAGTTGAAAAAAAAAGAAAGAAAAGTAAATAGAAAACAAGAATTATTTTCAGATGAAAATTGATGGATTTTTTGTGCCATTTTTTATCTCTCACATTACTCTTGATTTCATGTATATCCTGATGGTGAAGAAGATGATATAGAAAGGGAAAAAAAAGTTGAAATGATAGATTATTTGAGTGGGGAATGCAAAGCTAAAAAAAATGTATTCATCTTCATCACTCTTCATCATTTCATTTTTCAAATAAAATTCAACTGGCAAGGTTAAACTGGAACAATGATAATGAATGATAACAATTTAATCAACAATCAACTTGTATTGGCTGTAAATCAGTAGAAAAGGTGAAAAACTTTGCAACAACCGAGTTTACAGGAAGCAAGTGTAACAATGAGAAAATGTTTCAATGAAAAGGAAAAAAATGCTTCAATGGATTATTAATAAGCTTGATTAGCTTTCAAGTTTACACCCAAAAAAAAGATAGAAGTTGATTCACAGTGTTTGTCCATAAACTTGAAAGGTAAGTAAAATGAAAATACAGAAAAAGGAGATTTCTTTTCTCAATTTCGTTGCTCCAAGTTGGAAACTTTGGATCGATGCAATACCTGTGGTTAGCCCAACCCATTTATAATAGCACCTTGGTCAAGAATGTTAAAGCTTCTTATTTTTCCTAATTAAATTAATAGCCTTATTACGAAGTGTATTTATTTTCATGTTCACTTGATGTACTTTTTACATGATTAAAATGAAATTTCAATGAAACATTTGGTCAACAGAGCAACATTGATCTTTGACTTAATGGATTAACCTAACATGGAAATGGAAGAAAGATATTGAACAGAGAAAAGAAGGAAAAACAAGAAAATGATGTAAGTATCGTATCATCATCACCATCAATTATACAAAGTTTCCTTTTCTGGTTTTCTTCATTTCTTTTCTCTTTCTTCTTTTTCTTCTTCTTTTTTTTTCCTTGTAATACCTTTTTCTTTGCCTCATAATTTCTAACATCAGGAGTTCTCAATGAAACAAAAAACGAACTCATGATGATCATTATCATTAAATAACCCTGTACCTTGTAAAAGTTGAGCCATAAGATCAACAGCTTTTACCATTTAGTCAAGTGTAAATTAAATGCTGCAAGAAACAAATGAAATGAATTCACCTAATATAAGGCCAAATTGGATGAAAGCAACTTCTATTTTTTCGGATATTTTTCATCTTTTCCCAGTGAAAACAAGTTTCTCCAATTTAATTGCAACACTTGATATTGCTATTTGTTATTGCGAGGCAAAAACAATCGACTATCAAATTCATCAAAAGTAATTGTTGACGCTTTTATTCAACTCTTTATCTTCACCTAAATCTTGATTTGTTTTCATATAAAATGCATTTATTTTTGCTTGTCTTTTCGAATCATTTTTCTTTGGATATTTGGAATCGATGCTTTTTTCATTGCATGGCCATTGGTGAACACTAGTTTCTTGTTTTGTTGCATGTTCGTCAGGTGACAAGTGTGCAATGAAAAAGATGCATCAGTCTGGCGGATTAATGTCAACGAACTTTATGAATGCAAAAAAAAAACGAGTTGAATGCAAGTATTAGAATTCATTTGTCGAGTTCTAATGATTTCAATTTTATCACGACTCAACGAATTTGCAAGCTGCTCAAGTTTTTGCAGCTATTATTTTGGATAAATTTTTGTTTCTCTTTTATAATCGCATCTAATCTTGTCATTTGAATACATTGAAATTGTATTTTCTTTCATACAGAATCATGTGGGAGAATGAAATCCTTTTTTTTCTTCTTTTTGCTTGTTCCACTTTTCTCCTTCCCTTCAATGAATAAATCAACTTTCATAAATAATTATGAATTTTATTTGCAAATGAGATACAGTCGCAAGAGTAAACATTGATGTTGATGATGAATAATGAGCGAGTAAACAGGAAAACGGATGTGACACAAGATGTAACGATATCAAGTGAAAAAGAGTTGGTGAGAAAAAAATGATGAAAGCAGTTGAGAAGTTTTTATATTCAAGAGATTGGAATAAGAAAATGAAATTTCCCTGGTAAAGTGTCACATTGGACTGACAAAAGAATCTAAATTGATGAATTATATTCTATTCATTATTGATTTATAGATTTCCACAAATCAACCGACCACAATAATCAGTCGAATCTCGATAAAATTTTCGCCTCCAGACGCTTCATCTCAAATGAATCAAATGAATGGTTCCAGATTGAATAAAAGTTACTCACTAAACAACGAAATTCCCAACATTAAAGCTTTCTCTTGCAAAAGTTCCTCTTGCTATCAATAAATGTCCAATCGAAATGAAACACAAATGATTTTCGAACTGAATTTTCGATTCAACCGTTTATTGCGTCTACGATTTGGGTCGATATCTTTCGCCTTATCTTCATTTCGAAGTAGCAACGGCCAACTGCTGGAAGTCAAAAAAGATTGAAATTTGAAAGTCGACTTCAATGGTAGAGAAGCAATTTCTGTTGCTTACATAAATGATTATTCATTGTTATGAGTGTAACATCAGGAATGACAATAAAGTTGAAGCATTTCTGTTTTCGCCATTCCTGGACATTGTCAATATGACAATGTTGTGATGAAAGAAAAGGAAGAAAGCGAAAAAACAAAAATATTGATCAAATCTTTCACTGATCTCTGTCCAACATCTCTTTCATCGTTTGCCTTTAATCTCACGAGAAATGAAACTTTGAGTTTTGAGAAACTGAGCGACAACAAAAACATGAACATTTTGACAGATTCATTCTAATCGCATTTTCTTCTCTCAACTTCATCATTAATAATAATGTTAATGATAACAAGTTTGGGTGCAACTTGATGCATTTTGTTTGGTAAAATAATGTTTCAAAGAAAAAGATGAAAGATGAATCATGAGTCGTCCATTTTGCCAGCATTTAAAAGCATAATGTTACGAAAAGAGCAAATGTTAGTCAAACCAGAAACTAAACAGCAACAAACAAATTGACAACAAAAAACGATTCAACGATTATGTATTTTGACTAATGATGTTGTTCAAATTTATCGACTTTTTCTTGTTCAATGAGAAATGTCGCTCAACTGGGGAAAACCTTCAATAGTCATTATGCTTTGAATAAATTTCAGTTTATGGTCAATATTAAAGTCTCAATGTTGCATCAATTGGTTATCAAATCTCTCTTTTTTTTCACTCTTTCCATATTGAACATGGAAATGATTGAAATGATCAGCATGCACAAATCAAGTTGACCCCTGCTTTGAGCTTGTTACAATCTGATAAATTAATGCTAAGTACACATTGACCTTCATTAGATGGCCGTAATTGAAGTTCAAATGGAAATCTTGTTTTTTTGTGAAAAGAAAAATTTTTCTTTTTTTCCTCTTCTCTCAAATGATCATCTTTTCTGACCTCATACGGATCAACTCATGTCTTTAACCATCAAATGTTCACAATTTTTGATGTCTCTGTCCGTCTGTACCAGACGCACCCAACAGATTTAAAATGTTCACGGAAAGAGAAGAGTTTCATTTTCTTATTAAATGCTCAAAACTTATTGCACAGTCAATCTCATTTCACTGTTAGGCTGATGAAAATCAAGGAAAAATCATTGAAGGTTTGGGCACAAATGATCTTCAACTCACGAATAATGTGATTTGTAAGAGGGAAAATGACTTTATTTCCAACTTTTCATTTCCATTCTTAATCTCATTTCTACAATAATTATTTTCAATTACTTTTCGCCTCTTCCATCCCCATCTCTTCCAATGTTTCAACCCAACTCCTTTAATCTTTTCCAATGACAAATCATTTATTGCAATATTTTTCAACGTAAACAAAGCAAAGCAGCTTTATGCAAACCCAAATCCCAGTATTCAATTTTGACACACTACAAAGAGCTATTGATAACAATTGCTGTTAACATTAATTCAAACGTATATTAATAAAACAAAAGTCGTAAAAACTTTCCTAGAAGAAAATTTTCCTAGAAACTTGTTCTCTTTCAATTTTCTATTTTGTAAACTTTTCATTTCAATTTGTGTTAACTTTATACCTTTTCTTTTCATTTCCCAATAAACTTTGAAACAAATGTTTCCAGTTGAACTTCACATCGAAACAAGCATTTTTACTATTTCTCGGTAATCTTGACAATCGGTTACCGTCAATTGGTTTTTGTTGAATAAACTTAACCAGTAACCAGTATTTATTATTTTTACGTTTATTGTTATTATTTGTTTTCTCTCTCTCTCTCTTGCCTCTTCTTACTGTTCACTTTATCAAATATTACATCCCTTGGTGATAATCTGATTCAACTGTTTAGCTTACAGTTTTATCCCTTCTTTATAATCTCTTTTTTCGCGGCTTTTATCCGACTTTTTTTTCCTTCTATAGTTTGCTATTGAATCCAAATAAAGATTAACTTTTTTTTTCTTCCAACAATATTATGTTTATTATATTTAGATGTTGCTTTTATCAACTTTTTTTCACTCTTCTATTAATCACTTGATCATTATTTAGCTATATTAGTTTACAGCTTTTCATTATTCATTTTTCAGCAACACTTTTCGTCTCTCAAATGTTATCGTTTTGCAATTGGTTGTGTATTAGTTGGACATTTTTCCCTTGCTTTAATAGCAACATTTACTTTACCATCAATATTTAATAACTCTAGTTGTCGATTTTTGAGGAAAAAAGTATTCAATCAGCAATCTCGCCTCGAGTATTTTCCTAGAGAAACTTATTTTCATCTTTTAATTATTCCGATTTATCTGCTGTTGGGCTGGTTTGGTAGTTGGAAATTATCTGATCTACTTTGACGTGAAAGAATCGGATGCATGACAAAGGTCACTTCGAGATAGGCTGCTTTCAGAGATTTACTGTTTTTAATAATAGTGCAACTTGAAAATTGAAACTTGAGTCGCTTCTCTTCTTCAAACTATTTACAAACACGATTGACCAACGGCAATCGATCAACTTTGTTTCAATGAAGTTTAAAGGCCGTTAGAACTGACGATTACAAATGATTAAAACTTTGCCGATTCTTTCCTAATTACATAAGTGAACATTCTGTCATTCCGTTTAAACATTCTGGAGTTTTGCAAGAGAACGAACGAACGACTCAGAATGACTTGCAGCAAACTTTCATTTGGAAACTATACTAACGATATCAACATAATCTAATGGTTGAACGTCGATAATTTTGCACTGAAACTTCACTCTGTTTGCACAATTAATCTAAACTTATCGAAATTCTGATCATTAGTTTGAAAGCGTTTAATTATTCCCTGTTAGTTTCAACATTTTTATTCACCCTCATCATGTACCAACTTGCAGAGTTACCAAAAAAGCACGTGCACAAAGCCAGGAAAGCCACGAACAGGAATCAAATTCGAATAAGAAACATGATCCTAAAAGTAATTAAGTATTAAATTAATGATATAAGCTTACAAATGAATATCCGATTGAACAGAATCATCAGCAGAAAAGTGAACAAAAAAAAAGTCCAAGCTCAAGTCACGTTTGTCCAACTGTTCTTTGCGTTTTTATAACTTGATTTAACAGCAAAATTTTTTTTTCTTATTCTCTTTACCCTTTCAACTCATAACCATGATAACAATAATGATACACATATTTACATTTATGCATCAGTGAATTTTGCGAACAGAATTTTTCTTTTCTCTCTTTCCATTGAATTTTGGAGCAACATTGTTGAAACACTCACAACCAGGTCACAATGTTTGTCAAGCAACAAACTCGAGTAACTTTTTTTTTCAACTTAAATCTCGTCAATTCAATAAAGAGACTTGCCAGCATTATCCAATGTTATGTAATGATCAGTAGAGATTTTCATTTATTGAAATGCAAAATTTGTTTCTTCTTTATTCGATTTTTCCAGTTTTTCCATTGAAAATTTTGCTCTGCCAATAATTTCAATGTTTCCATCATCATTATTATTATGTTCAAGTTTATGTAAATTATTTTTACCAACAATTTTTCTCTCTTTTCATGAATTGATTCAGAATGAACCGAGAAAATTGTTGCTTCTTATTTTTCCATTTTCCTTTCCTCCTTTACCCAATTCACTTACAACTCTATTTTATCAAATGTATAATAATGATGATAAGGATAACATGATATTCATTTATTACGAAACTTTGCTTGAACCATTTTTCTGTTCATGATAAGTATCAGTCAATCCTGATGTTGAGAGTTTTTCCCTTTTCACTCAATTTGCAGCCAATGATTCTGTTTTAATGATACAAGTTGATGTTGAGATGAAAGTTAACATTGCTTTTGATTCTGTTGTATTTTTCACTTCAATCATGTTCACTTTGCTCAGGTAAGTAGATAAACGATTGTTTTTTTTTCACACAGATTTTTCTCTTCACTTTGAAACACAATTTGTCAATAACACAACTTTAAACTATTAAAAGGCAGGAAAATGTTTTTCTTTTCCTCTTCGATTTCAACTTTTTTTACTTTTTTTTGCCATTTCGATCATTTCATTATTGTCAATGATATTGAATCAAGGTGCATTGATCGCTCTGCTGAGTGATGATAAGAATCGTCAGCATTTTGTTTTCTTTTCCTCATTGAAAACATTTTCTGTTGATGTAGACAACTCCAATCTTGTAACATTTTAACATCAAGTTTCCATTAGGTGCAACAAACTGGGCAAGAAAATCGTAACTTGAGAAGAAAAATAAACAATATTTTACTTTAAAATGCACTTTCATTTGGATTGTTTTCACTCCAAGCTTACAGTTGGCTTTCCAGATTCAAGTGAAACTCAAGCTGAATCCTTAGCGTTTCAGTCAAAATTTGAATCACGCATTGATGGCAAGTGAACAGTTCAAACCAAAAAAAGGATAAAACTTGAATAATTGACAATTTCGATACAAAATATTCAATGAAATTGGAAACATGAAAGTCTAAAAATACATTTTTCCAACTTTGGTGTGTTGTGAATGAGTTGGCAATTCATCCGTTCGAATTACCAAAAGACCATTTTTCGAAAGATGCAAATTCTGCACTCTTACGATTACATGAGAAGATTAACTACTTTTGAATCAACTTCTCTTATCGTTAATTGATAATGTTCATTTGACGATAAAACAACCGAAGTAAAGCGACAACAATGAAATGTTAGTTTCTCTCAATGAATCGCGAATTCTGTTCTTTTTGGTTTCTTCGTTCCTTTCCAACTTTCTTGCTATTCTTGTCAATTGAATCTCATAACTTTTGATTCAATTTAGTTTTCTATCAAAATTTGGATGAAAATTGCGAAAATCTAATGAACTCTTATAATCTCATCAAAGAAGCAAAGTAATGGTCATGACTTTCAAATGGAAGTGTGAAAAGTAATCAAAAGTCTGGCATATTGACGATGAAGTTACGTTGAAAGGAGCAATAACACAAAATGAAACGAAACTGTAAAAAATCGAAAAAAAAGTAACAGCTTGATGAAGTATTATTTGAAACTTAACAGTCAGATTTTTTGTCGCTGAATCAAGATTGTCTTTTTTATTGTCAAACATTTTCCAGCATCTTCAAATCTTTCGTTAAATGATGAAGAGAAAAAAAGATAAAAAGAAGAAAAAAGAGAAGAAACTGGGAAACAGAATGAAAAACATATTTTATTAACATCCTTTTCCAGTTTGATATCCTTTTTCTTGTAACAATTGATCTCAGTGCAAGTAACATTTTCACTGTTTTTTTATCAATTTACCGTCTTTATTTGTTTCCAATATCATCATCTACTCAACCCTTTCAAGTCACATTCAAAGTTTTATTCCTTGTTATGTGCAACAACTTGAACATCTTAAGACAATTGCTTTCTCTTCATCTCATCATGACAACTCTAAGAATCCCTCGTCTAAAGGGAAGCAAAAAGTGAACAAAAAATGTTGCCAATTTTGCTTTTCTTTCATGCTAAACAAATGCATACATTTGCCTGTTTGTTTACCATTGTTGCATATTCCGTCTGATCAGATTCTCTTTCATCATGCACTTGAAATTGTTGAATAAATAACATGCTATTGTCTTTTCAATTTTGCATTTTCAATTGTCTTCGATTTACTTTTTCATTCCCTTTTCTCTTTTCATTATTTATTTCTTGTTGTTCATTTTTCTCTCCCTTTTTCAACATTTTACTTGATAACTCAAATGAAATCCTCTTATACCAAAATTTAGTCTCTTTCCTCTTTCTTTCCTTTTCTCATTTTAATGCACATGAATCACTTTCTTGTTACTCGTTTCTTCTTACCTGCATCACCATCTTTTCTCGTGAAAAATTCACATTCTAACCAATTCCATTGAAATCAATTTGCTCAACTTTTCTGTCAGTTATTCTGCTTTGAATAATTTCATTTTCTTGATTTTCCTTTGTTTCTCTTTACAGCTTTAAACTTTTTTTTTCTGCTTCTCGTCTTAATCAACAAAATGATACATTTGGAAAGGAATGAAAAGGAAACAAAAAAATTGCTCAAAATGATATTAACTGTTAGCCAAGATTAAGTCATGGTATAAATGTTCAGGTGCGTCTGATGAGGGAAACCAATTTTTATTTTCTTAGCTTTTCCTCTTTACTTTTACCCATTATCAGGTTTCATCTTGAAATGCTCTGATTCCCCTGATGAGTAAAGCAAAGGTAAACGAGACAATCTCAATAAATAAGAATCATTGTTTCACTTTACTTCTCATGAGATTCCCTTTCCAGTGTATTTATCAGGTTCATTATGTTTCAATAAACAGAGTTTTCTGTTGAGAATCAAATGACTTGCAATTGTGAAACTATTAATGCCTTTCCTTTGCCCAATCAACACCTTTACAAGCGAAAATTTCATTTTTTTCTCAACAAAAATTTTCATTCATTGAAAACCCAAAAAAGCCTTATCTTTCCACCATTTACTTATGAACTTTAAACACAAAGTGTTGAAATGGCAACTCTAGGTCTCTGTAATTGCACACTTGATTAGAACTATTTTTTTGTTCCAATTTTTTTCTTTCATGTCAGCTTCCATCATGCAAATTTTCAGTGTAATTATGCAACCTTCAGTTAATAGCTGAATAAGTTGTTGGAAATTATTTGGAATGTTGATTGTTGAGAAGATTATATTTGACAGCAATTTATTCCTGGTTAAAGTCAGTGAATAACCAGTGGTTATAATTTAATATAACAAACATGAGAATAATAATGATCATGAAGGAAAACTATTTTGATCCTTTGAAGAAATAAGATGAAGAAGAAGATATAAGAAGATGTGATGATAATGATGATCAAGTAATAAGTTGCATCCTTATTTGTGTGTTTCCCTTCCTCTTACCTCGCTCAGTGGGTCGCTAATTTGGTCGATAATCCATGAATTCATATACTCATTGATCAGCCCAAAAGAATATTTCATTTTTCCTTTTCTTTCCCCTGTTTTTCTTTCTTCATCTTCTGTTTACACCAAAGATGAAGTTTATGTTTGAAAATTGTTGTAACAGCGCATAAAGTGTAAGCACAGACTCGACGGGATATTCAAGGGTAAAACACTATAAGAAGCTGGTCAAGAATGGATCAACATTTTACTTTTTCATTTGATAGTTTTGAGGAAAGAAAAGGATGACGATATGAAGAAGATGGAAAAAGATGAAAAAGACAAGATATTTTCTTTTCTCGCATCTTCTTGTCTTGTAAGGTTAACAACTATGAATGGTGAAAAAAAACAGGATTCAAGGTAACAAAACAGTTGAACAGAATATTGTTTAGGGTCACAACAGGTAAACTTTTATCCCTTTGAGTAGATGAGTAAAAAAAAGAAGTAAAAATGAGAAACAAATAAAAATGAAAGCACAATTGACTTTAATGCTCAGGTAATTTACTCTCATCATAAAGTGCGAATTGCTCAGCAAGAAACTTTTCACTGAAAAAAAAAGTAATGATAATAGTCTAACCAAGCTCATCTTTCACTCTTTCCTTTCACCTTTTATCTTCAGGTAAAAGATGAAAGACAAACATATTTTCCTTTCAAGGCTTCACAGCATCTCTTGCCACCCAAACGGCCTCTGCTTCTCGGTTGGACTTGCTCTTGGTTTAGACTAAACTTGTGTGCCATTAATAGTTGAATGTTGTTTCCAAACATTATTAAATGAAGAGTGACCGAAGTGATGAGGAAGAGACTCGGAAGAAAAGGAGAAGCGAGTTAACCACAGGAGTCTCTTAAATGGCCAATGCTTCGAGAAATGAGTACATAAACAGAATCTTAAACAAGTAAATTTTAAGAAGTTTCAAGAATCATGATACTAAAAAAAGAAAACAGAAAATGTTCAAGGTTAAATAGCAATAAAATGTGTCTTCTCTTGCAAACTGTCATTGACTTTCTTCTTCTTGATAAGGCAATATTTTGTTTTCACTCACTTTTACTCTTTGCTTTCCTCTGTACATGATGAAGATTCTGATGATGGTGCAAAGGATAAAAAAGTAACAATATTTATTGCTATAAAACGTTTTTTTTCAGAAAAAAACTTCAAGTGAACTGAGCACGTTTTCACATTTCTTTATTCCTCTCTTTTTTATCATCAAAAATTTTACTTTCAACTTTGTTCATTTATTTTCCTTTCATGATCTTAATCTAACAAGATATGTTTTTTTTCAGAACTGAAGAGACGAAAAAGTATGAAAGATTGAAGAGTAATGAATCAAAAATACAAAAAAAAGGTGAAGACAAATTAAGCAAACTTGTACGGTTCAACTCATTAATTGATAAACTTGAATGCAAAGTTGATTTCTCCATGTTTGTTTCGGCAAGCTCGGTAAATTGAGAAAAGTAGTTTTGAATCTCGAATTGATGGAGAAAGAAAAGGTTTTCTTTAGAATGGAAAGGCTAAGAAAAATCAAATTTTTCGATGACTGATGATGATTGGAAAGACGTGAGGTGACTCAATAGCAACCATTGTTTGGATGCATTGAAAATCAGATAACCTCAAGGGTTTATCAATCATGGAATGATGATAAAGAGAGAAAAAGAGACAACTTTGAAAACATAAACTCTTTTCAACCTTAAATCGACTTGTTTACATAATTTTTTTGTAACCATTTCTCAATCAAGTTATCAATAAAAATGTAGATAAAGTTGTGATTGGAATCAAGTTTTGCGGCTAAAGATTCATTTGCGCTCAGTCACTTTTGAACCATCTTTTCACCAAAGACAAAAATATAGTTTTTCTCATTTGAAGCCTGGTTGCTGTCACGGTTAATGCTACAGATCTCAGCTTTGCAATCTTTAATCACGCTTTAAAGGTCATTTATTTGATCTTTAACTGACATTCGAAAGTCAATTTCCAAAACCGAAAACCATTTTACTCTGATTTAAATGCAAATCGAACTAATATTTAAGTTCAAAAGTTATGAGTCTTAAAGTCTCCAAGACCAAGACCAAGACTCCTTGGGTTGAGCAAGTTTGGTTCTGAAAAGACTGGCTTCTTCTCAATCATTCATGTTCCCGTTTGCAACAAACATTAAATAGTGCGAAAAAAGTTGACGAACTCAGAAAATGACCTTCTCACGACAGTGACGGATCGAATAGACAAACGAAATTAAATGCACAAGTTGATCGAATCTCACAAATCCAATGTTCAAATCAGAAGCATCAACAGTTCGTGAGCTACGATTAAAAGCAGGCGTAAAATGTGAAAACGCCTTTTACTTTCATTATTCAATATTAATGTTTTGATAGAGTTTGCCTGATGAGTTCATTGATTGTCATTATAATTACCAATTATGTAAATCAATGTAATCATTTATCATGCGTTAATTAAGCTCTACAACTTAAGCAGACTTAATTGAGAGTAAATCTTTTATCAACAATATTTACTTCTGTTTCAGTAGTGAGCTCATGAAATTGTCTCGCAATTTTTGGCGAGAAAAAAGCAATTCTTTAATTTTGCCTTTTGTCCAAAAGACAATTAATGCTTTTTCATTCAACACTCGACTCTGTTGAAATAATTACTTTTGAGGTAAAACTGTTCTTTCATCTGATTCAGTTTTTCGTTTGTTTTCCTCTCGCAACATAATTTTCATATTAAATTTCATTGGCAACCCTGATTTCAAGTCGAAAATTTTTGTCAGGCAATTTGATAGTTTCAAGTGTTTAACCAGCAATTTGGATTAACTTTTCCTCTTTCCAACAGCAAGAATTTATCTCATCCATTTGGCATCTTTTTTCATCTCTTCACCATCTGATACTTTATTATCACAATTATCATCTTATCAGTGAATAAAGAAGCTTTCAGTTGAAAAATGTTTCTTGATGAATTAATTTCGTCTTCTGTGAAAGTCTTTCATGAAGATGAAACTTGAAGATATCAAAATGGCAAACAGATGAAACAAAAGTCATCAATTTTCACATTTCACAAACATACCAATACATCATCATCTTAACTCGACTCAACTAATCTCATCATTATATCGTCAGCCTAAACATGGTCAAGAATGAAATTTCAATCAATTAGCAAATTAGCAAAATTTCAAGAAAAAAAAAATCTCTTCTTCAAAACTGAATAAAAAAGTTACTGATTGAGTGAAAAACTTGAAACGGACGCAAGTGTTGAGAGATTGGTCAAGATGGAAATGAGCGTAATTTAGTTGATCATGATTAATCATCATTAGTAACTGTAACTGAACTTGAAAAGTGTTGAAAAAGAATGAAATTTCATCTTGCTTAACCTTTTCCTTTGCCAAGGAAAACTCAACTTGACCAACCTTTTTGCAAAGGCAAACATTTCAATTTGTTTTTTGACTTTGCTCAAGTTTTTGAAAAGGAAAAAAAAGAGATTAGAAAATTTAATCAATTCAATGTTTCCATGTAAAGAGAAATAATTTTCAGGGAAAAAGGAATATCTTTCAATCGAATTTTAATGCATTTTCATTTGACATTTTTTATTAACCTTAAGGGTAACTTTTCCAACCCAAATTTGCTTTCAAAAAAAAAACTAAAGAAATGACAAAAAAAAAACTTTTCGACTTTTTCCTATCAATGTAACTTTATAATAAATAGTTAAGCAAACAGAAGCAAATTGTATAGCAAATGAAACATTTTCAATAATTGAAGTAAATAAGTTTTTACCATTCAATTTATGTCGAGCAAAAAGTAATAATTGAAAGGTCGAAATGAGAGGAAATGATTCAAGTATTCATGGATTACGGTTGATATCAAAGTGACATTAATACATTAAAGGTAAAGGTGGAAGAGGGCGAAACAAAATGATGAGTAAAGAAAAAGATTTAGATATAAACATGAAAGGCTATTTAAAAATAATAACGTCAAGTATTAAACAGAGTGCAACATCTTCATCCCTCGGGCAGATGATGGTGATGATGAATTGGCTGAAGAGAAACTTAATGTTTGAATATGAAGAAGCATTTTCTGGTTTCACCGTAAGTTAAACAGTTAAATAAGTAAACAGATATTCAAGTGACAATAAATAATAACCTTTACCTTCACCTTGCTGGTCTCTTCAAAGGCATCTTCCAATTTTTCCAGTCTTCTTCATATTCATTATTCTTGCTTATTTTACTCTTCTGGCTCTTCTTGATATGATTATATTGAACAAAGAGTGACGATAACCTCGTGTCTTGCTCAGGGTAAATACTCGTACAAGTTTTTTTTTCTTCCTTCTTCTTCTTCTTCTTTTTCCCTTCTTTTCATATGAAAAGCTTTTAAGCAAATTAAAAGAGACATTTGCTTGTCAATCCTCTTCATCTTCTCCATCATTTCACCTCATCTTCTTAGTCCAACAGAATCTTGTTGAGGTTAATTTGCGTTTTCCCAATTTAATCAATATTAGGCTCATCAACATTATTTCTCATCAATTTTCTCTCTTCTTTTTCTTTCCACTTTTTTTTCAATCACATTAACTTCTTATTAATAATAATACTTTGCTGGACAATCCTCTTATTCATCTTTCATATTTTCCCTTCTCTTCACATTGGTCATTGTCTTCATTACTGGTTCCAAACTAAAGGCAAAAGTATTAATAATAACAATGATAAGCACTTTTCATTGAAACAAACATTGAACCAAACATTTGCTCCACTGGTTTCAATTGCACATCCAATATGATTAAAAGTTATCAACAAATGAATAAACGTCCAATGAAATTGTTTTCATTTCTCATCACAATAACCTTTTCAGGGTGGAACGCAATCTTTTCACAATTTCTTTTCTCCATTTTGCTCTTCTTCTCTCATCATCATTACCATTGAAATTTGTAGCAACTTGTCCACCTCATTTCGTTCAACAATGCAATTGAACAACACTGCTCTCGAGTGCAAAAAGTTAATCAAACAACAAAAGAATTTCAATTTCCATCAAAATGGTTATCCATTTTATCGTCAACTTTTCTCGAAAGCTCCACCTTTTCAGTCGACAAACCGTTTTATTGTTGGTTCGAGTTTGATTGCTGGACAAACTTTTGATTTGTAAAAATAAACTTGTTAGTTTAATCGATGAATTTACTCGAAAAGAAAATAAAAGAAATGTTACCGAAGTCAACGGAATCAAGATAAAGAGTTGAACCATTTGACATGCATTTAAGCGAATGGACAATTCGACTGCAATTCCATCAATAAATAACTTTTATCCTTGGATTAGGATGATGGTTCTGATGAAGATAAAAGGTGGGATTACGGGTTAACTATCGGTGAGATTTGTTGTCCTTTTATTTGGTATTTATTCCTTTTTATTCTTCCATGATCTTTATTTCTTTATTTTAGTTTCATAACAGAGATAAATGAACTTACCGAGGAATAAGAGGAAAGATCAGAGAAGATCAGAATGGCCATCTTAAAGACTAATGGTCAAAATTATTTGAACAAAACTAACCTTTCAACCGATTAGTTAGTCTGATGATAATCATTGAAGAATAAGATGGAACCGATCAAGACCATGAAGGTAACGATTACCTTCAATTATCCTTAACCTTTTCCAATTCAACATACCTAAGCATTTAGTCGACATCATTTGTTATTGTCTTTTAAGTAAAGAGAATGTCAGTGAAGAAGAAGAGGCAGAAAAAATTCTTGATTCTGGATATAAAGTTGGATGGTAAAGAGTCAATATTCAATATTGGTTCAAGTGAAGATTATCCTGAAATCCTGAATTCGCAACAATGTTGAACCAGGCTTGTTTCACTTTTGTTTGAACACTTTCAACACTCGAGTAAACTTTCAAGTTGTTCCGAAGGTTTTTCAAAAGGAAAACATTTCAAGTGTAATTTCTCCAAATCAGGATAATGGTTCAACTGTGGAAATCAATTTTTCAGACAAAAGCTCAAGAGCAATTAAAACTTTCATACAACTTTCCAAGCATTTCAAATTTCCATCTCTTTATAATCTAAATGCAACTCAATGAATAGTTTAATGAATGAAGAAAATTATTTATAAAATAAAGAGTAAAATTGGAATCATTTTCCAACTCTAATCTTTGATTGCCTGCGGAACTTTTCCCGAATCTAAAAAACTAGATTTCCAAAAATTCCAAATTCTTTTTCCATTTTTTTGTCAGAACCAAGAGTTAGAAACAAGAACTTTGTCCAAGTTTTTCTTCACTTTGGAGTAAATGTTTTAAAAAATTCATTTCTCTTGTAAAGTTTGGAGGAAAAATTGTTCATTAAATTTTATTCTCAGCATTTCCCATTTTCTCTACTTTATTATTTCAATAATAATTCAGCATTTTATCGCTTATTAATTTAATGAAAGCAAAAGCAAAATTAAACTAATTAGACAATTAAATTGGAATCAATTTAAATTTTCTTTTTACTCCAAGTTGTTTGAGTTTTTGTATCGTCAACAAGTTTCTCAATTGTGATTTAATTTTGATTGATTTAATTTGTTTGTTTATCGCTGCTTCTGTGTACTTTAACTTGATTAACAGAATTACAATGTATCAATGAATTTCTCCTTTTTTTTTCTGGTTCTTCCGTTTAACATTCATAGCCAAGTGTGAACACACTTGATTGAACTTTGCCAACAAGCCTTTTTACCTCTACTCAACTTGCTTCCAACAAAATGAATCAATTGTTCGCTGTCCATTTATCGTCCAAGAATTGTCCTTTTTAATTGCTGCAAGAATAAACAAGAATCACAATTTTTCTCCAGAGAAGCTGATTTTTTCAAAAGTTTCCATTTCAAAAACATCTTTTGTTTCAAGTCACTTGAACATGAAACTTCCAATGAAATGTAAAGGTTCTCATTTAAACTCAGGAAAAGTATCCTTTCAGTTGGATAGAATAAAAGATTGAATCTTCGAAAATCAAAGTCCAATGAAAACTAAACTTTTTTTTATGCAACATTCGATAGACAATTACTGTAATGAGGCTTAATCTCAAACACGGAATTAACACGAAAAGTTGGAAATACTGTCGAGTTGAGCTTGACAAACCACTTTTGGATTATCCCAGTCATTACCAACTAATTGAACTGATTAGCTCTAATTAAAAGAGAGAAATGGCAAAAGCTTCGCAATTGAGTAACTTTGCTTTTCGTGCAACATCACGTTGTATTGGGAATGTTTGGATGAACATGGCTGATCATTTTTGATGAATAAAAATGGAAATACAATGAGAATGAAACAAAAAAAAACAGAAAAGTTCATCTCTTTCATGGCAACATTAACTATTTTCCTCTGTAATCATGATTACCTTCTTCATTCTTCTTCTCCATCAAATTTAGAATTGGCTTTTCAACAAATTCCTCCGAGATTTACTTGGAGATGAATGGTTATTCGGTAATGTTCATTAGAGCTTCATTCCAGTTGATCTTTTACCTTAATCATTTAACTAGCTTACCTTTAATATTAAACGTAATTTCGGTGATAATTAATGTTCATATTTGTTGCATCATTTTTCAATCCGAAACAACACAAATCTAAATACTTTTGAGACTTGAAATTATCCAAAATTTGCTAATCTTTTGGCCAACATGCATGAAATGAAGAGCAAAAAGAAGAAGAAAATGGGCAGAAAATTTTTCAATATTAATCAAAAGATGAAAAGAAAACTGAATCACAGTCATCTTCAACTGTACAAGTAAACGGCAAACTGGGCTCAACTTGGCGAATGAGAAAATTTATCATCAAATTTAATCAAATGGTAAACTCATTTATAAAATGATAAACAATGTTCATTAAGTATATTATTGCAAATGGAAAAGTATTTCGAGACAATTTATGGTTCCGTTCAGTTGAATGATAGTTAAAGTGAAAATATTTTTTTCTCTTTTTTGTCTTGTTCGCCAATTTTGTATTCGCTCTCCTTCTCAACCTTTTCTCTGGCAACAATATCAACATAATATTATCTAATATTCCAAGCATATCATGATATATTGACCATGATGTAATAAATTATAGCCCATCAAATAGAGTTGACCATGTTTATACCAAGAAGAAGCAAAGAGAAGAAGAGAAGAGGAAAAAAAAACGATCGAAGGTTTACTTTATGCCCAATTGATTTCATTCCCATTCCAAGTTTTATCCCCATTCTTTTTGTGCCACTCATTACTCTATTTTCATCATTCAACATGATGACACTCTATTTAACCATTCATCTTGTAATATTTGTTTATACCATTTTTCGCCATTCTTTTATTGGAGCAATCACATTTTATGAGAAATCTTTTTGCAAGATTGAAATGGAAAAACTGGAAAAACGCAAAATGATATTCACTGACCGGACTTCGAATGTTGCAAAATCAGATTGAAAGATTGATGGCAAAAAGATTTACATTTTTATTTAAGATGAGCAAAGATTTACTGTGAATATCAACCAATTTTGCAAAACTAATACGAAAGGGAAAAGTTGATTAATTTGATTGTCAAGCAACTTAATGTTTTCCTGAGTTTCATTACTTTTCATTTTGTTTCATTTTTTCAATAATCACAAAGTGAATCCAATGAGATTAACAATTGTTATTTACCAATGGATAAACTCTCAATTGATCATCTTTCCCTCGGAATATTGATGTTGAAAGGGAAGAGCAAACCTTAATTTTTGCTACTTCTTGTTGTTAATTTATTTTCTTTCACTTCTCACTCCATGACAAATTGATTAAGAATAATATTCATTAAGATTATGAATCGAGTCAAATCATGATAAGTTGATGCAAATTGATGATTATAATGATTAAAATGACGATGAAAGGTTATTAACTATTGATGTTAATAGTATTATGATATAATCAGATAATGTTAAATAAGAGGTTTTCCAGTAAAAAGTGTTTATAATAATGTAATAAAGTTGTAAATGAAAAGCAAATTGTACACTTTTCGAGGTTCGAACATTTGGCTCTCTTTTCAGTCTATAAAATGATTACAACTTCAATTATCATTTATTTCGACTAATATTGAATCAAATGGAAATGACATTTTAATGAATAAATTTTCAATTTCACTCTCAAAGAGAAACTTCAATTGATAACTTTTCACTCCCAGTTTTGAGAGTAAAAAAAAATGATAAGTTGGTCAAAGAAGTAAACATTTTGCTTCTCTGATTGAGAATCCAATTTTTCAATTTATTGTCTTCAGATTCAAATCATCATGAAATATTGAGAATAAAAGAAACTGAGAGAATATGAAAAAGATGGAAATTTTGAAATTGCTTTTTTGTCTATTTTTTTTATTATTAATAATTTTCTTCTTCTTTCAACATTAAATTACAATTTCAAATAGTTTTTCACTTTTCTCCCAAGTTCATCTTTGGACAACCTTTTGTTGGAAAAGGAATGAAATTGAAATCTGAAAAGGCAATAGTTTTGGTCAAAAGAAAAGTTATTCAAATTCATCTTTAGTTTCATGTTCAGATGTTCATCATTTTGAATATGAATGTTGGAAAAGTCAATCGCTACAGTTTCAACTGCAGAATGTTTGAACACAAATTTATCGAACTAGGAATTTTCCATGAAAACCAATGTTTTCTTCTTTTCTCTTTTTGATTAAGCTCTTTTAAAATGTTGAGCTTACATGGTAAAAGTTTATTCCAAAAAGTGTAGTTTTCTCATTTTTCATTTACTCTCTCTTTTCATTCGATACATTGAATTGAACAAGATTTCAGAATTTTATCTGTTTTCTTCTTTTCCAACATTTCCATTCCAAGCCAATTGATCTGAGCTGATTCATTTTCATTTTCATTTTACCTTTTACATTTCATCTTCTCTTCTTCTTCTTTCTCAATTCCTTTGCCTTTTCATCATTTCCTACTTGTATTAGTTTCTTTGGTTAACTTTGATTTCACTTCTAGAAAATGAAAAAGAATAGAGAAACTCAATTGATTCAATTCAATTGTGATTCTCATTGGAATTTTCTTGAGCTTCACTGAATTCTCTCACTTTATTTTCATCCTTTTTACTTCATTTCATCGTCTTCTCATCCCTTTACCTTTCACTCTTCATCTTTAAACTCAAACTTTGAATGTTATTGCATTTGAAATGAAGCAAAAGTAAAGTGAAGGAAAAAAAACAAAAGCCAACGATTCATTAATAAACATAATCGTAATTTAATCAAGCTCATTTAGTTGAGAAAAGAAATTAGCTTTTTATTAAACTTCTAAACTCTTGATTAAAAGTTCATTCAATTTGGACAAACCTTTTCTCTCAAGTTATGCAAAGTGTCATTGATAATTGTTTAACTTGAAATTCATTTTGTTCAACCTTCAACTGGGAGGGAAAAGGGTTGGAAAGTAAAAAATCAATAATCAGGTAAAATGAATGGTTTAACGGGAAAAAAGCAATTGACTTTTTTCTCTTTCTCTGTTGACATTCAAGTAAACCTGAACAATTATTAAATTACAATTAATGTAAATAGATCCATTTCAACCCTTTTTTCCAACTTTACTGATTATCCTTCGACTGGTGAAATTTTTCTCTTCGATTCACTCTCTCACTCTCTCTTTCTTACACTGATCTTTTACCTGCTAAATTGACGACAAAATAGTTTCTCTTTAGTTTAATGAATGAAATGCTAATTAAAGTTGATCAAAAAACAAACTAATTAATCAACACGATCATTTCCATCCCATGTTAACCCTTTTTTTCTCTTTACTTTTTACTAAACTTTTTCTTTCCAATGGCTGCCAGTTTATTGTAAATTCATTTTGCATGATGAGTTATTCATGCAAATCTTGAGTAAACAAAGGAAAATGGGAAAAATGAATAATCTTGTTAAAGGTGAATGATTATGAGTAGAATTTGAAGAGAAGAAAAAAAAGGTTGAAAAGGCAAACGAATTTAAAATGAAATTATTTTTCTTCTTCTCCCATTTTGCCCATCAAAATGTATCCAAATTCATTGGTCAGTCAACTATTGGTAAACAGACTGAGCTTACCAATGAAAGTCAATTATCATCATCATGATGGAAGATGAAACATGAAAAAAGTTACAAAATTTTTGACTCAAGAATAATCTCAGGTTAAGCTGTAAAATGTCTCAACGGGATTGGCGTAAAATGGCTGAATACAGAGATTTTGTTATGAATATAAAATGATGTAAAATGATGGGCAAACAAAGTGATTCAGAAAATTGGTTTTTGCTTTTTTTCCAAGCCCCTTGAGACTCGTATTTTTGTTTGCCCTTTCATGAGACAAAAAATTCGTTTAAAAATATTCATCATGAATCAACATTATCGCCAAATTTTTGCTTCATGTTCACTAATTAGCGTCATCTATTATTGTGTTGCAAGAACGGAGAGAAAGGAAACACTTCTCCATCGAAAAGAGCACTTGGCTGTAACTTTTGCAGTTGCACATTCAGCTTCATGAATGAAACTTTCGTAAATCAGTCAAAACTTGTACAAATTTATAGCTCATTGGTGGGCAAAGATTATTAGTCATTTCAATTTTCGGCAAAAATATTCTCATGGCGTATTGATCAACTTTTGACAGTAAATCAGCAATTCTTGGAAACAGTTTCCAAACCAGATTGATATTCATAGCTTAAAAAGCTCTCTACTTTTTAATTTCATCCAAAGTTTCGATTCTTCGCATACACAGACATATCTTCAGATCGAAGCATAGACAATATTCAAAACTAACACGAATGACTAAATGATAGAAATTAACTCAAACTACGTTCCTTCGAAACTGCCCTTATGAAGAAAATCGGTTTTTTTAGAGAAGTCAATGCTTCTTCGTGACCGTTTTTCGAAGTACTTCTGTGCTCATATTGCGATCTTGGCCAAACTTGCAACGAACCATTAAAACCTTTTTGCAATAATGAGTTGCAGTTTTTGCAGTAACGGAGTTAAGTGTGGTCAGAAATCGACTTTTCGCTTCGGTATATTAAGTTGAAATGAATTTTTGAAATGCAATTATAATTTTATTATCTAAAGTGAGTATGGAATCTTGAACGGATCATTTATTTTTTCAAAAAACAGGACTACAGTCAGTTGAAGCAAGATTCATGATAACAGCAAGTAATTAAAACTTGGCTTGAAAAGTGTTGCAAAAGTTTAGTTTCATTATAAATCTTCACTTTACAGAGCTCCATAATGTGCTAAAAGTGAATTTTCACTCATAAAAATGACCCTTGAGATGTTGAAAACTGTTGTGAGGCAAAATTTTCATTCAATCATTTTTCAAAGAATCTTTGTTTCAATCCTTTTTCTAAATACTATTCATTACCATAAACCATTACTCACTTAGAATGATTGTTGAACTAGGTTTTCAGAGTAAATGCAAAGTCAAAGACTAATAATAACTTGTACAATAAAAAGTTGAATTCATTTTGAAATTTTCTTGATTAAACAGTCTTTCTTAGCTTGCTTCCATAAGAAGCTCATGTAATCAAGTCTGACTAGAGAAACGGTTCTTGAAGATCTTTTCATTGACCATGATTCCATTATCAGTTCTTAGTCTCATCAGTTGCCTTACTGTCATCTTCAATTATTTGATGGACTTTAAATTGGTGATAGAAAAGATTGAAGTTTCAAACTTTGAAAGTCTACAAACAATTTGAAATGTTCAACAGATGAGGTTCAGTTTTACAGGCTAACAAGAATCACTCTTTTTTTTCTCGAAAAAATAACTTTTTTTTTCTTTGCTCAATTCCATGTTTGATAATGTCATTGATGTGATATCAACAAGCTTGTTGTTTATCTTGTCAATTTGTTTACATCTTATTCGTTCAATATCAATGCTTATTATATTTTTTTGTCAATTCCGATCGTATTAACATTGTAATATCATGTCATTAATGATTATCAAAGTTTCTTTTCATACTTGAACCAAATGCTGCAAACAATTGATGTCAACATCTATTCATTATTATTTCTCATTCTGTCTCATCTTTTTTTTTCCTTCTCTTTTCCCCCTGAATAAGACAATTTTGTCTTCTTTTTTTCTTGTCAATTTTATCGAAATCCAGACTGAACATGGATTTGAATTTGTTGGTTGTTCATTTACACTGAAAATCAACTATAGTGAAGTATAAAAAATACACATTCTAATCAGTTGTTGATCCATCATTTGATTATCATATTCATCATTCATCATTATACAGTTCTCATGCTATCAACCATGAGAGAATACGATAACAATCAAAGAATTGTTGAAAAATTCATCTTTGCTATTTTGTTCTTTGTACTGATTCGATTGGCATTATGTCATATCCATTTGGAACTGAAATTTTTTCTATTCTCTTTTGACATTCTGATTAAATTAATTGATAACCTCGATTCCAAGTCTTTGGTCGATAATGGTTTGACATAGCAAGACTTTCATCATGAACAAATGATTATCGATAACAGTCGAGCAGGACAAAAGAATGAGTTTCTTTTAATGTTTCCTCTTTGCTATCGATCAAGTTAATGGAATAACTTTAAATGCATTTCAATTGCTCAAAATTTATTCATCAACTAATCAATCAACTTTTGCTTACTTTATGCTTGCAATTTAAATGAGTTATTATTTGATAATAATAATGATGATGCAAATGAAATCAAAAGGTCAGCTTTTTTTGGCTCCACAACAGCTAGCCTGGATCTATGATTAACCTTTTTCATTTTGAATCTAATGAATTCAGTAATTATCCAGAACTGAAACAATTTTTATTCAAATCTCTCAGCAGCAGTGATGATATTGATGAGAAACAGCAGAGAGAGAGAGAGAGAGCGAAAAGTGTATTTCATCGAAAGTGAAGGAAAAAAAACTATCCAAAAATGATCCATCAATCTACAGCAATGATTATTTTTGGAAATACAAATAAATAAATTTCCAAGTCAAATTGTTAACTTTGATGGATTGTGTACAAGCTTGTGAATTTACAGATAATCTCAAATGATCACATTTAATAGTAAAATATGATTAAACAAAAACAGTAACAAGGCTAATCATCATCAACTTTTGGTGCAACAAGGCTGGTCGAGTCAGGTTAACATTCAATTGTCAGCTTGGGTGGTAAACACGTTTTGAGAAAAACTTTTTTTTCCCTCTCATTTCTTTTTGTCTATTTATTTAAAGAAAGTGAGAATAGAGATTCAAAAACTTGTCTTGCTCTCTCTCTCTAAGCAGCCTTTAAAATTCAGGGGAAGAGATGAAGATTTAGAGAGAAAGATGATGGACAAAAATTTTGATTCCATGTTTATGTCGATGGATAAAGTGTCAAACATGGTTGATAAATGTGTCAAAAGATGTTCATTTTGGAAGAAAGAAACGATCAAGATTGAGATGAAAGAAGGGCGGATGATTGTGTAGAGGAAGAAGAGAGGAAAATTTCAAGTTGGGTTCAGGTTGTGCACAGAAATTTAATTCCCTTGAAACGGACCATTTCTCGAGTTGTTGGTACCAAAGAAAAGATGAAGAAGAAAAATGATGAAAAAAAAGGATGGAAAATCGCGCAACAAGAATTGGATTGAAATTATTTATACACCAAGCCAGTTACACACTTTTACATGGACTTAATCTTCATCTATCATCAAAAATGTCTTCTTTTTTTCTCTCTTTCTCTTCTTCTCCCTTTACTCGCCCAGGTAAATTGACTTGATTGTCAATCGCAACATTTTGACTTGAACAATAAACTGTCTGTCTTGAAAGATAAGACTGTTTCTATTCTGTTCAATATTCATGGCATCATCATCAATATTCAAGTGAAAATGAAGAGATTATAATGAACAACACTTTTTCACGACAAAATTTGAGTTTAACCATAATTTTCACCATTGATATTGCACACTAATACCTTTTGAAAGGCAATGTGATGCAAAACAATTTCAAATGCACTTGACTCGACATTAAAAATAATCTTTGATCACTTTTGCCTCTTCTCTTGATAATTACATGTTAACTTGTATTTCAATCCATCATTTGGTTTCCTTTTTTTTCACCCATTCCCTCAACACAAACACAAAACTGGAAACAAAAGGAATCCAAAATAGTGATGAATGTGTAAACATAAAACAACAAACTCCAAGTTATTAATATTATCGCTAAAATAATATTTATTTACTTTCTGTATTTGCAATAAAGAGACACAATTGTGAGTAATGTTATTTTTATTTTCATGTTTACTTATGAAAAAAACTACAAACATTTGACCAGTCAATCAATTTCATTTTTTCTCCCTTTACTACATTCACTGACCCTTGGTCATTATCAAAATCTTTTCCCGTTTACCCAAGTCAACCATTTATTCAGTTTTCATCTTTTCCTTCAACTAAATCTATTTAATAATTCCGTTGACAAACTCACTTTATTATCACCAACAATCTAAGTTATACAATTCCGATAAGTCTACCAAAGGGAATAAGCAAAGAAGGGAAGAAGAAGAAGAAGAAGAAGAGAAAAGAAGCAAAAATTGTTCCAATTTGAGTCACTTCGACAATTGGACAATTTGGTAATCTTGGTCGAGCAAAGATTCAATCAATATAATTAACTGACGAGTTGATCAGGATTGCATGGGAAAAATGAATTTCTTCAGCAGCAGACTTGCTCCAATAATCGTCAAACTTGATTTGGAAAATTTGAAATAAATCAACATTTTTCCATAAATTCTTTTGCAAACTTTTCGAACTTTGAATTTGTACTTTTGCACAGTCAATGTTTACTTGCTAATAACTCTTAGCTCAACAGACTAACCATTGAAACCCATAAATGTTATGGAAGCAAATTATGTAAACAACATCATTATTTAAAAAGCTTTTTACTCTTTTCATTTGTTCCCATCCAAATGGCTATCCAAATAATGGTTAAAAGCAAAGTCTAAAGACTTTAAGGTTATCCTTTTATTACTCATCATTCACTTTAATTATAAAAAAAAATGTCCAGGAAAACTTTGGGTAAAAGGTAAAAGGGAAGAGCAGCTCCACCCAAAGATGAAAAGAATCATTTGAATAATTTTTACACAAATTTCAATTCGATTCAGGAAATGGGTAACTTGATGAAAGGTGAAATGATGAACCTTTGTCTAAACAAATTTTTAGACAAAACCTGAACCTTTTGCACCTAAAAAACGGCAAAACTTTTCTCAACTTTATAGACATTTGTTGAAATTGTTTCCACCACGAAAAGGTCGAAATGTAAAGCGAAAACAAATTGAAAAGTAAATTGATTGTAATAAATTACAACATTGTAAACTATCAATAAATGAAACTCGAAAACCATTCACTCTTTATGTTTACTATTCATCGACTTTTAATGCATCAATTTTTTTCCCTCTTCGATTCATTAACTTTTCACATTTCTCTCTCTCTCTCTCTCTCTCTCTCTCTCTCTTTCACCAACTTTGCAAATGCTTTTTCTTTCCGCTGTTAACCAAATCGATCACCTTTTTCAACATTACCATTTACATGTTACTCCATTGGCTTGTCCAATGATTAACAGTTGTTCAAGTACAATTGCAAAATGATGATAAATTGTAATCGGAAATCAATTATTATCGTTGTCATTATTGGGGTAACAAACCGAGCAGAAATTAGTTTCATTGGTGATCTATTTTGGCTGCACGATTGTCCAATAAAAATGTGCTCATGGTTGTATATAAAAAAGGTAATACAATTATATCTGCAAGCAAAGGTAAAGAGTATGTTGTGAGCCTAATGATGATGCTCGTCTGATGCTAATGCCTCGGAGGAATGGCTTGATCTCACTCTCGTCTTACTGCTTCCATACCATTGAATGAATCTTTTACTTGTTCCCTTGAGATAATCATTTGTTACCAATTGATGTCCTTATAATGATTTGGCACCCTGTGCACAACCACATCGTTTAATCATCTTCAATCAAATTATTTTAATCGTAAAATACTCAACACACATTCACTCACACTCACCCACATTGAGAACTGCTCATTAACCAATGAACCATCTTCAACTTTCCTCCCTCTTTGCGTGTCTCTCTCTCTCTTCATCTTGTTATTTCTTGTCATCACTGCTTGAGCACTAAACAGACTTATAAGCTTACATTTAATGAATGAGTAACACACAAAGCTGAACCAGCACGAGTTAAATGATCAAGTCAAACGCCAATGGAATTGAAACCGTTTTTGCAATTTCTTTTGAAAATGCATTTGTATTTACATTTCTAACCTACTGGTTAGTTTCATGAGTTAACAAGAAGCATGAAGAAGAAGAAGAAGAAAAACAAAGCAAAAAAACGGAATTGCAAAGTTAATGTTTTACCTCATTGATAATGATCATTTGCAATAAAAAAAAAGATGAAAAATCTTGATGTGTGGTTCGTGATTGTTTTGCTTTCCTGCTTTTATCAGCATTTCATTAACATTAAAAGATGCAATTCATTTTGTTGTCACTATCTTCAATCAGCATCATTCTCATCCCAATTATCTCAATTTTTTTTTGCTCGCTTTCACTTGAAACTCTTCAAACTTTACAATCAAATGAACACGAAAACTTTGATTAAACTTTTCCCCTTCAACTTGGATTCCTTTTTGCTGGACACTTTTGCAAGATAAAACTGATTGAAACAACTCCCTGATAAACTTTATCGACACTTGAACAAGTAAATGGTGAGCCAAAAAGGTTACACCAAGAAGGAGCAAAAAGATTAATGATGATATTGGAAGAAAAGGGAAAAAGAAGAAATCATTTTTTTTTCTCTTATTTTTGCTTCTTCTTTTACTGATCAACTTAAATGGTTAATCTTGTTTGTGTGTTTGCATACTTGTTGTTGCCATTTCATTTATAAACTAACTTTGATAATCTTTGACTGTTTAATATTATTAGATTTTGCTTCAACTTATCATTTGCAATGTCATTTTTCATCATCTAATTACCGTCAAATCACAACTTTATTGGCTTCAAATTGAAAGATTAATTGATTCCAAGTAATCTTTACATGTTGAACCATTTCTGGCCTTTATTTTTATCATCGTTTTTGCTCTTTAAATTTTCATCATAACCTTTTTTTTCTCTCTCTTTCTCTCACACACTCTTTGCAATGATCATTTTTATCATTGATGTTGATTGAATTTAGTTGAAATGTTTGTTTCTCACCCAATCAACTTGCTTCATTTGGTTTACCAACACACATGGAACACCTCAGACTAAATGGAAGAAAAATTGATGAACAGAAAAGATGAACAAGATAAAGTGAACGTTTCATCTTTTTTTTTGGCCAAAAATGTTCATTGCTCTTACCTTTCAACTTACATGAATCAATGTTTAATTCAATTACTTCAATGTAATAATTTTTCAGTTTATTCATTTTCTCAAGTTTTTCCTCTTTTCTTTTTTCTAGTCAATTGGATTAAGTGTTGATTGATTTACACAGTCGAGTTACAGATTTCAAGAGACTCTAATTTGGTTGATAAAGTTGCGTTGAATGACGGCAATGAATAGACGAGGTTGAACAGTCAACAAAGGATAAGATTTTTGTTCTGAAAAATTGCGAGTTTTAGCCGTCTTCCATGACTAGTTATCAAATGGATTACATATTTTCATACTTTGGTATTGAAATGAGAGCTTGAGAAATCAAAGTCGAGAGAAAAAAGTTTCATTCACGAGACGAAACCATACACTTGACTGTTATCATTTAATGATCTTTCAAAGTCTAGGACACATTTGCTTTTCGTTTCAATTGTTTAATGATCTATGCAACTCCATGGCTGTGTAAACTTAGACAAGTCACTCTTTGACAGAACGGGCAAGTGGCAAGTAAACCTCTGAAGTTATGTGTGACCAGTTTTTTTCCTCTACTTTTAGCTAACAAATAGCCACAACAAATTTGAACCTTTAATGTCATTTCAATTGAGAAATAACGGGAAAAAAGAGAAAGATTTGAGTCTTTAGACAGAGATGCTTTTGCATTATAAATGAGGTACAAATGAGCTTGTGGTACAAGTTGAGGGTAGCTGCAAGAATGGTCAAATAGTGCATCGACTGCTTGGTGGTGCTTCTCTGCTGGTTGAGTTTGAAGCTTCTCCGGTTGTTCGGGATCGCAATATGAGACATCGCAGTGCCACAATCAAAGTCAGTGCCGAAACTTTCAAGGCGCGTTTATAGTGTAATTTTGTTTCAATTTTATGGTAAAAAAGGAAAAACTGAAAAGTAATGATTTGTGCGATTATCATTTTTATGGTTAGAGTTTTTGGTGACCAGTGAAATGAATTTTATTGTCAGTCTTTTTTTTTTGTGTGACAACCTTTTATGTGTTTACTGTCAACACATAACAAGTTAATTACTTTTCAAAGGTTTCATTATTTATTTCATTCGAGTTTTTATCGCCAGAGCTCAAAATTTTCATGATAAACTAGGTTGGATAGCACAAGATTAACCATAAATTCTGGGTGATGGAAATAAATTGCAAAATGATTTATTGTTCACAAATTGCAATGTAATTAAATTGATCGCCATCCATTGCGCTTCCATGTTCCCCTTGGCGGATATGAGAAAGAAAATGAAACAAATTTAAAAAGTTCAATTGATGGTAACCGTTTGAATCAAACAATGTTTTACTTTAATGGCTGTTAAAAATACAAATGAACGAATCTAAACATGCAGTGGGCTTGGTGATAAAGAGCATGAAACTTGGTAAAATTTGAGAAACAGTAGATTATCGCAGAGATAAAGTTGAAATCTTTCTACTAGTTTCTAATCAGATCAAAAATGCGTTCTTTGCTCAATTGCAATCATCTGGAAATCTCAAAATAATGAATACAAAGTATGATAATCTTTTCTCAGCCATTTTTTCACCTTTAAATGTAACACCCTTTAAGATACGCTCACGCCAAGCAGGTTTTGATTAGCTGTAACAAACCAAAACGCCTATAAGTATCATTGAATCATTTGACTAACATCTGACTTGAGTCCGACAACTTTGAATAATTAAACTAACAGTTTTAGCTTTGCAATTTTCGCTAACTAATTGATGAAAGAAGCGCCTACCAACACCTTCCCTTGAACCGTTTTGCTAATCGACTCAACAATCGAAATCAACTTCATCTTTACGGTAAAGTTAAAGGACTTTTTAGGCTCATTTACTTCAAGTTTGCCATTAAACGTACAATGTAAGTAAAGTTAATCTGAACCATTTTTTAATGAATGAAAATCGATAAGTCAGGAAAAAATGAAAGAAATTTTGTAACTCTCATTGGCGAATCTTCAAAAAATAGTACAAAGCGAAGATTTCAAAGATTCCTTTTTTGAACCAAAAAAGGTTGTAAACTTATTCGAAGTTAATGTCGAAGAAAATTTCATTCTAATCTCAGTTATCTTGGCCAAATGGGGGTTTCACCTTGATACTTTTCTGATCAAAAAAGAGCATAAAAAATGCAAGTTTAAACTCATCTCTATGAGAATCATTATTGATGACTAAAACCTTAAAAAATGAAGAATATTCTCATCAAAGTTTCTTTTTTTTTTTGCTCACACTTTTCATGTAGCTCTGCCATTGTCACTTTATCATCTTTTTTTTCTGTGCAATCAAGTAATGAGATGAATCGCGAAATGAATGTGATGAATTATTTGGTAAATTAAAGGCTACCAAAATTTCATTATTTATTTTACCCAAGATGATGATGATGATTATGATGATCCAGGTAAGCATTTCAACTTGAAGAGTAAAGTTGATAAAGATGAGAATAAAGAATTTTTTTGACTTTTTTTCCTCCTTCTTCTAATGCTTCACAAGCCGAAAAGGCGTTGGAGTTTTTATATGAAAAGAATGGTTCTCTTAAAATAAGTATCATTATGTAACTAAGGAAATGGTAAAAATAAGTTTACCCAAGTTTTTGTATATTTAAATGAACAAGATGGCTCTTTGAACGTTCTCGCCATTCGCCCCTCATTCACTCTAATCATTATCATTAGCTTTATTGTTGCTGCCTCACCATTATTATCACTATTATTGAGCCCATTATCATAAGAGTCTGCTGGTCATTCGTTTTCATCTTTGCTTCATCCTTACGCCAAAAATGCTTCAAATGTTATTTTACCGAGAAAATAAATAAACATTAACTTTTTTTCCCTCTTTCAATTTCTATGGATATATGTGTTAATTTGTGACCACACTTATGATGGAAAAAGATGAGCTGTTTGAGGATGAAATTAGAGTAATATTGCTATCGCTGTTGTCCTCTGAATACATTTATTGAATATAACTTTCAATTTAAGAAAATTGCCAAATTTTCTAAGGTAATAACAATTTTCGGCTTGATACAGGTTTATCAGAGTGAACGGTATAAAATAAGTTTTCATGATCAATAGATGAAGCATTTTTCTTACCATTTACAGCTCAAAGGTGTCATAGATTGTCGGATTTGACAGTTTATGGCCGTAATGATGAACATTGAATCCAATCCTAGTTTTTGCATTGATTTTGAATAGACTGGATTAGTCTTGAATGAGATCTCAAAATGTTGTTTCAAGATAAATTGTAATTTTGCCCATTTCTTACACAACAAACAGCCAATTGACATTGAAAAGGTAATAATAACTCGCAAAGAAAAAAAATTTACCCAATGAATTGAAAGAGTTTTGTTCAACCTTTTTAAAAGCTTTCAATTCAACTTTTATAGTTTTGCAACTTATGTAAGCAACTAAAATCTTGTAGTGCACTATAGCGATACTATTGAGGCTTCAATATTATTTACTGAAACCAGAGTTTTCATGGAGAGTTTATGCTTCCTCTAGTTGTCTTTAGTGCAAGGTTATCTTGATGAAATACAGAAAATAGTGAACCGGGGAAGTTAGTCTGATGGTGCTTCGAGTCTTATAGGGTCTAAGGGTCTTTACTATGTTTTGATTAAAGTATTTTAATTGCTTTTTCAAATGACCAACCATTCATCATTAGAGTTATCAAGAGTTTTATGAGTTTACCAATTTCTGGTTAGCGAGTCTTATGAATAACAATGAAGAAAAGACATGGCTATCGAAAACCGATCTAGTTTTTGCGAGTCGCAGAGCAAATTAGTCGTTTCATCCGATTTATTCTAAATGTAATTCTTTTCGATGGTTTAATTCGGTGATTCATGTCTTCGTTTTGCTCAATGCTTTTTATGTTAAATTCTGTTGAATCTGACAGAGATTATTTCATTTTGACAAACTGTTAGTAATTTTCATTTCCTTAACTCCATTATCAAGTTGAACCTCTTCAATTGCAAAAGTATATTTTTTAACTCGTAAACTTAAACAGCCGCTAAAAATGGCTTTAATCTGAGATGCGATCAAAAGATTAGTTTCTTTGTTTCTTATCTTGAGAGTCAATCACTCCTAACACATGCAATTGAAGATGCAACGTTTTTAAAAGCTAACTCCCAGTTGAAAGAAACATAACATGTAATGAGATTATTTTGCATTATTATTGTGACATGAAATTGACAAGACTTACAAAGCTAAACACTGAATATTGGTTGAAATTGTGGTTAATTATTGATTCGATAAACTCGATAGAGATAAACTTTCGTACAAAATCCAAAGGAAAATAAAAAAAAGTAAAGAAATGGACAGATCCAGCAAGATTGTGTGCTAATCGGCATTTTATCGTTTAACCAGATAACCAAATTACTTTGAATGGACCATTGAACGAGGTTAAACAAATTGACTTTTGCCTAACATGATCATGTTTGTGCGTAAATTATTCACAATTATCCTTTTTTTATGATTCGCTCTACTCATTTAGTTTCAAGGTGTAGGCTCAACACGATATTTTTACTATTTTTTTTTGTTTCTCAGTAATTTGCTTGTTTACTTTTGTGTTCACTGAAAATAAAGTCATGTTATTTATAGCTTTACCATTGAATTTAACCAACATAAAAGCTCACCTGATGACTTTAACAGTCTCTCTTACTGTTTACCATTTAATCCTTTTTCCCCTCTCCAGTCTACGAACAAAAAGCTTGCATCATTTTCCCTTGCATCCCGTGATTTACCCATAATGAGCAGTTGAACAAAGATAATTAATTGGCTATTTGACAATCAAATGATTGCTAACCATCCATATTACTGATAACCGTATCTAAGTTTAGCACTTTAACCAGTCTGCAAAGTTTAACCAAAAGAGCCTCAACTTATCGGCTTGAAAATTGAAGACAGCCACTAATGTGAATACGATGAAAATGGGCAGCAAAGAAACAAAAAAGTCAAGTGAGAATGAAAATGGGAAAAGCTACAAAAAGATGGCTAATGATTGTATCAATGTCATCAAGGGAAGAAGAAGAAGAAAAAGAAAGATGAACATTTTTGTTGCTCTCATTTTGTAGCCTTTTCCTCTTTTCACAAAAGTCTGTTCGCTAAGGAATTTGACAAGAAAATTTAGAGGTTTGGAAGCACAAAAAGGAAGCCCAAAATAAGAGTAAAATTGATGCTCACAATGCCAAGGCCTGAGGGTCGATTCGTTCCATCACTACTCCTTGTCTTTACATATTTACTCTTCATCCTTTTCTTCCTCACCATTTCATCATATACAATTTCAAAATGCATTGTCTCTTCACTTTACCCTTTTTTTTTCGTTCATTTTTTATCTCTTCTCCTTTTCTCATCTCATTATTGTTGAAAAATGCTTTTTGTGTCTTGGAGCAAATAAATCTCATTGCTTGTTATTAAAGGAAAGAAAAGGCAAAACACAAAATTTTCATTTTACAATTGTTCTCACCTTCATCTTCCTCCTCTTCATCTTCTCAACATTTCTTGATGCAATAACAGCTCATTTGAATATCGACATTAAAAGATTATCAATTGAAGTAATCATTTTACTTCTTCACAATCCAATCTAAACTTGAATCGTAAAATGTTAATCTAGTAACTTACCTGTTGAGTTTACATCATTTTACCTTTTTCTTCGTTTCTTCTACTAATTACATTATCTTTTACCATGAAAAATACTATAAGATGCTATTAAATTAACGTCTTCATCATCATTCTCTTCACCTTTTCTTTTCTTCCTCTTCTTTTAACCAATCTAATCTGGTTGTTTCTCTTGAGCTTAAAATTTCAGTTTTAGGCTTTTCTTTTTTTCTTCAACTTTTTTTTTCATCTTCTTTTAATACTTTTGAATAATATCAATAGTAAAATATTTTGAGCCTTTTTTTTGTCTTATACACTGACAATGATGATGATCATGTTTGAATCACTAAACTGGAAACCAATATCATTTTATGCTTCAAATGATTATTTCTTTTCACCAAGCTTCAATCTTCTTCTTCATCATCTTATGTTCATTGAAAATACTAACAAGATTGAGATGAAAGAAAAGAGCAAAAAAAATTATTTCTGCAACAGGCTTTGGTTCAGATTCATTCAGTTTCAAAATCTTTTCATCATTCCCTTTAGCTTCCCTTCTCAGGATAATTTAATGAGCGAAAAAATGAAGACAAAAAGTAACGAGATTTATATAGTAAATTAAAGTCTAATTGTTTCACTGATTATTGAGGATGAAATGCTCAAAAGATTCAAAGGTTGCATTTTTTATCACGTTAAAAGAGATAGCAAAGTCAACCGACTCTATCGATGATTAATGTAATTAAATATGTTGAATATGGCGAAGGTTTGGTTCCTGAAAAAATCTCCAGAGTTGAAAGCGGGCAAACCAGATTGAAATATGGATTTATTGATGTCGATTCAAACATGATGAAGATGCTGTCCAAGCCAGCTTGATACAATCATTGAAACCAAACATGGTGAATAATATGGCAATGAGCGATTACAACATTGAAAAACTTGGGACTTGGCGGTATGAAAATTTTGGTCAAAACTCATTGGAAAAATGATGTACTTTGCAGGTTAAACAATCATAGATGGCGGTTGTGAAGAGTTGATTTAATCGGATACTTTACAGTAGATGGAGTTGATGGCAAAAGTTTTGACTTGGCATGAGCAGGAGGTGAACTGGGTCCCGCCCTCTGCTCACAAACTAACCCAATGATTGAAAAAAAGTTTTGCTTCACATTTCTCACTCGGACTACCTTGTAACCATGTGAAAGTCTTTAATGTGATTTCTCTTCTTCTTCTCTGTGCTTTTAACTTCTTACCTTTCATCTTCCATGTCTTATATTTTAGATCACAAATGCAATGCTATACCACCAAATCATTTGGCCTTCTCACCAGGACGCCAATGTTATGCTTTACCACCAAACCATTCAACTTTACTGACCAATACTCTTGACCTTAGGTCACGATCTGTCTCCAATGGAGTCCGTGAACCTTTCCCAGGTCTCTATGAGTCGGTTGGTCGACCCTCATTATATTCAACTATACGGAGAAATGTATCTCGTCATTGTTCCTGGAAATGTGCTTCAATTACCTTTATGCTCATCTCACTTGCCTCATTAGCAGCTTTAGCATATTTTATCAATGGATATTGGCGATTTTTTCTCATCATCAATTCATCATCATCAGAGTCTGAAGTGTCTCGCTCTGAAGCTTGTCCCATACTTTGCTCTGGACATGGTGTTTATAGTAAAGGTGTCTGCCAATGTGAACCCGGTTGGAAGGGGAAAGAGTGCCAAATTAGGAGAGACCAATGTGAAATAAGTGATTGTAATGAACATGGTGAATGTATACAAGGTTTATGTCACTGTTATCCAGGGTATAAAGGTCAACACTGTGAGGAAGAAGTTAGGAATCAATCTGATTTCAAGATTTGTCCGATACTTTGCTCCGGACGTGGAGTTTACAGTAAAGGATCTTGCCAATGTGAGGCCGGTTGGAAGGGAAAAGAGTGCCAATTAAGGGAAGAAGAATGTGAATCAAGAGATTGCAGTGGACACGGTGATTGTACCGATGGTCAGTGTCACTGTTTTCCCGGTTATAAAGGTCAACACTGTGAAGAAGGTAAGAATCAAGATTCAAAGATTTACCCAAAGATTTCAATATTTGCTTAAAACCATTTAAAAGCAGCTCTCATTTTCGCTTCAATGTCAACAACTGCTTTTACCCAAATGGTGATAAAAGTTGCCATCATTTTAAAGTTGTTTATTTATTTCAATTTTTAAAACTTGAAGTCAATAAAAAAAACTCAATGTAAGTGAAGCTAAACATGATTGAAGCAATTAATCTCATGAGAAACATTTTTCGATCAAAGCAATTATTCAATGGAAAAATAAGTGTTTGACTTCAAATATCGAAATGAAATGCAAATTGAAACTGATGACTGGGAGTAACAATTGAAATAGCAATTGATCAATAATCAAACGCATTTTAAATGTGAAATGAAGAAAAGACTGAAATGAACTTTTTCTCCATCAGAAACTTAATTTTCCATGTGGATTGATGATAAAAGGATTACTTTTTTTTGCCAAACTCCTTAACACTTTGCATCATGATTCACTGAATAAGAAAGGATAAAAGAATGATTGTTGAAATTCTTGTTAACAATCTTGAAAAGAAAAACGGAATAAAAAAGATTCATCAGATGTTTCTTATTCTTCATCATTCTTTACCATCTTCATGGAATGAACTTTTCAGGAGAAGGGAAGAGGAAGAGAAAAAAAAGAGGAAAGCAAAAGACTCTGGTTTTGTGTGTTAACTGGTAAAGGAGAGAGCAGAGAGAAAGGGGAAAAATCGATAACTTGACTGGCTAAAGTTTACCAGGAAAGGTTGGTGAAGATACAAAGTTTCAGTTCATGGTGAACATGGAAGCAAGAAAAAAGTTTCTCTACGTTTTCTCTTTCTTCTTTCTTCGATAAAAGTGAGAAATTGAATGAATCAACTCTTGATATATGGTTTTACTCTTGGATTTGATTTTATCCTGTATAATATATTACTATCATCATGCATTTGGATTAACATTGAATTGGTAAATAGATCAAGATTGAAAATTTTGGTTCGTCTGTAGTTCAACTTTATGGTTAACCAGTGTAAATGATTCATTGTAGCCTCATGTAATATTCACCAGGAATAAAGATTATTGACAAATGTCGAGAGTAACATGAAACGACAAAAAGATGAACTGATTTGATAAAATGCTTTCTTCTTTTCTCATGTTGATTAAGAAAAAAAAAAGTATTCAAATTTTCTGGTCAACTTACGAGCAACATTAAAAATGGTTACAATTAAACTTTCATTTCGTTTTTGGCAAATATTGAAATTTTCACTTTCATTTTGACACAATTTTTTTCCATCTTTTGTTACAGTTGATTGTCTGGATCCCGATTGCACTGGACATGGTGTCTGTTTCAATGGACTTTGTCTTTGTAGTAAAGGATGGAAAGGAGCCGATTGTTCAGAACTCGATTCCGAATCATTGCGTTGTTTACAGGATTGTTCTCGTCATGGGACATTCGTCATTGAAACAGGTCAATGTATTTGTGAGCCACGATGGATGGGAAGTGATTGCTCTCAAGGTTGGTCCTTCTTTTGTAACATTGTAACTTGTTTTCCTCATCATCTTCTCCTCTTGTTTGATGGCAGCAACAACAAAAAAAAAAGAAGAGAAAAAGAAGAGAAAAAAAAGGAAAAGAAGAGAAAAGCTAAAATGGGAAATGTTTCTTTTCTTTCTTCTCTCATCTCAACGTTAAATGATATTGAAAAGGAAAATTGGTTTTTCATCTTTACAAAGTATCTCCATTTTCACTTAAATCTATCGCAATTTATATTCAACATAATTGATTTTTCTCTCTTTACTCTTTAACCTCTTGATAGTTTTTTTTGTGTGTGTGTGTGTGCACCAAAATAGCATCATCAACAACATCAACAACATCATCTTATTCATCCTTTTAACGATCCTTTTCTCTGTAGCTTTGTGTTAACTTGTTAACCTCAAATGTCCCAATCAGTTGAAAATTTTACTCCATTATTATCTGGTTGAACACTGAAAAGTTAACCATCACTATTACTCGGTAATCATCATGAAACCATTTCTCTGTTTTCCTTTTGGCCAACTGTTCCAAGTTACCAAAAGTGATTAAAAGTAACAGAGAAGTTAATCTGTTGAGATGAAGGTGAAAGCTTATTATGAGAACAGGGAAAGATGAAGATGTCTTCAGCAAATGAAACAAAATAATCATGTTAAACTGTGATGAAAGGAAAACAAATATCATGCTCTAAAATTATTATATCAACTTTCTGAACATCAATTTACTTATTTCCGTCCTTTTTGTTCAATTGACGTTTTCTTTATTCACATTTCCTATCAACCTTCTCATCATTTTTACCTTTGTACATTTATCTTGATCGTTATACGCTCACCTATTTTCGTGTCTTCTCATACCATTTACCTTTGATGATAGGGTCAAATTTTTTGACTGGAAAAATGGCGATAAAAAGGAAAATGGATTTTCAATTCAATTTTCCTTTTCCATTTCATCAATCATTGCCACTGTACCCTTTGTTTACCCTTGTATTTACCTTGTGTTTAGAAGCATTTTTCAAAATCCATTTTATTAAAGGTTCGTTTCATGAATCCATTGTCTAGTTTCACAAGTTTCAAGAGAAAATGAACTTTTCTTTTTTTTGCATTTCGCCATTTGTTTCAAAACTCATTTAATCTGTGATTTTGTTGCTTATGAGATTCTTTTGAACAAATTGCTTTCCAGTTTTATGTTTCATTTAATTTCAAGTTTAATAGTCGATGCTGCAATTAAAGCGATTCACTAAACATGATGAAAACTTTCATGTTGATTTTAAAAGGCTTTCTTTTCACCATTATTAGTATCAAGTTTGTCATTATCTTTACAACGGAAGGAAAAGTTTTCTTGATTACAATCGGAAATTTAATTTCACCTCTTTTCCATCATCTTCACAGTCGAGTTTTACAAGTTTATTAATTTTGCTCAACACTCAGGTTCACTGGAAAACTTGCATGCATCAAGACTTGATCTCCAAACGAAAACAGTTAAATCTTTATTTTACTTTGCCTCTTGAACATTTTATCAACTTATGAGCTCAGTGGAAATGCAAAAGAAAAGTTGGAAAAAATTGAAAATCTCGAAGAGTAAATTTGAAGATCAACTTTAACTTAATCAGGATAAAAATCACCTTTTAATTGGTTTGAAAAGTTAATCTTTTCAAGTCTAGAAAGTGAGAAATTTAAATCAACATTTGCAATGAGATTCATTGAAATATCAAATTGCTCATTTCGATTCAGTAGTGTTTATATTTGGAGGTTAATTTTCAATAGCTGATAAATTTTAAATTATTTTCTTGTCCCATGCTGTACATGCTTTTCAGATATGTGTATTACTTTTGGATAACCACTTATTTCCGTTTATCATCACTTGAAAAGCTTTTTCCATTTTCGCCATCAATATTGCTTCTCTTTATCGTTTGCTTGCTCTCATCTCAAGATGATGAAGAGAGAAGAGTAAAGTTTCAAAATGTGGCAAAACTCATACATCAACCTACAAGGTTTACTTTTTTTTTACTTATCCTGATTTATCTGACTTCTCTTGAGACACTAACGGCCTAACCACTGAGAGAGTAAAAAGTGAATGCAAAAAAGCTGAATTCAAGTTTTTTTTTCTCTCTGCAATTGATCAACAAGATTATCAACTTTGCTCAAATCTTTTCAAGCTTTTAACCCACTTATGTACATATCAAATGACCATTGATATTTTTTCTTGAAAAATGTTTCAATTATTGCTCAAGTAAGAACACTCGACAGTCATCAACATGATTAACATCAATACAGAATCTTGAGTTTATAATGAAAATGTTGAAGAAAATCAGTAAAATCTTTATCTTGTTAACAATATTGAAATGAAAGGAACACAAAATGTGGGCGAAATGTAAATAAAAATTGAAGAGAAAAGAAAAATCGAAATTTTCAGCTTTTCGACAAACAAAAAGACTCAAAGTCGTCGCTTCGCCATTCATCAAGCATCCAATTGGAATACGAACAGAATTGAATAAACATTTCCTTTTGATATTATCCTCAATCCATCTTCAATCGTCTATCAATCGACTTTTGTTATTCATTTTCATGACATTCTTCTTTTCAGTTTCTCATGTCAATTAGATAAGTTCATAACAGCATCTTTTCCCCTTTAATAACTCTGTTCACTTCTTCTGCTTCTGTTGTAAAGATAAGCTCTATTATATGTTTTAACAACTAACATTACCTATTATTGCCTTTTATTAATATCTTTTTTTATTGTTATCTTAATGCTTGTGTCTTAGCATTTTGCTTACGATTACTTGTATTGTTGCTATTAATGCCATGAAACTGTTATTTGTAAATCAAATAGAGATGTTGGTGGAGAGAAAAAAAAATGATGAAAAAAGACAAGAATGAAAAGGAACAATTGCCTTTTTTCAGAATTTCTTTCAGATTAATTTAGCAACTTTTTCTTCTCTGGTCAACATTGGACAGCCTTGCATTTACATTGCTGTTAATATGATTGTTTCATTTTTTTTTGCTTCTCTTGTCATTATCGTCATTTCTTGTTTTTTTTTATTATTGTCTAGTTTCTTTCCTTTCCATCTTTTCCCATCCTCATTTGAGATGAAAAGAAATTTCGACTCCCTTATTTATCCATCGAACCGTTATTTGTTTTCATACGAGTGATTAACTACACTTGCTGATGGTCAGTAAACAACAGAAAGAAGAGCAAAAAGTATCATCAGAAGAGATGCACCAAAATGATGATAATTGTGATGAAAGATGAAGCCTCAATTTTGGTGCAGGACAAGTGATCACTGATGACAGTAAACTCGTCTTTTTTTTACTTTCCTTTCAATTTCCTTTATCTTCATTATCAACTTTCTTTGCCATCTTCTGCCCAAATGATTTGCTCATGAAATCCATGAAAAAAACATTGTACATTCAATTATTTAAACATCACTTCGCTTCACAACTGCCATCTCTAACTCGATAAATGTATCCAATGATAGTTTCATTATCATAATCAATAATCTTTTTTTTTGCGCTTTTCAATTGATTATAATTTTATTAAATAACAATTTTGGTAAAATGAAGAGAAAAAAAACTTTCAGACTTTACTCCATTTTTGCAAAGATTTACTTGAATGGTTAAGAAAATTACTTTTCATTATGTAATGTTGATAGTTTTGGACTACAAGTGTGGTTGAAAGATGATAACAACTCAATTTGTTGGTTCATTTGTTCATCATTTAGCATCCATTGTCATCTTTAATCATCTCTTTAATGTTGAACTTCTATCTGCCTTGTAAAATTATCGCTTGGTCAATCGTTTCAACCCATCTTTTATTATGTAATGATGCTCGATGTTACATAAAGATACTCTTAATGATGATGCTGTTGATGATGTAAACGATAATTACTTGAAAAGTTTCATTATGAAACTATTGCCTCTACTCTTTGGTTCAATATTATTGATTAAATTTTCATTTTTTTCCCCTTCTCTTCTCTTCGACCTTTTTTCTGTCTTTCAAGTTAATCTAATTTTTTGTTTCTTCTTTTACCATTTGTTTTACAGAAAAATGTGATCTCGATTGTGGTCCTAATGGTCAGTGTCAAAGTGGAGGTTGTGTTTGCAATAAAGGATGGACTGGATCAAATTGTGAACAACGTCTTTGTGACCCAAGATGCTTGGAGCATGGAAGATGCAACAATGGTACATGTTTCTGCAATCAAGGATGGAATGGAAAATTATGTACATTGGGTGAGTACAGAGATGAATAAATTACCCAATTGATAAGCCAATCATGGTTGGTTCAATTAAGTTAACCAACTTGACGATTCTCGGTCCAAGTCATCCAATTGCATTATAAGAGACAACCTAAAAAAATTGTTGCCATTTCATCAACAATCAATCCTGTTTTCACCATGAAAATGGTCACTTCATTTAAAGGCTATCAAATGATTTGCTTGTTACATGTTGGTCTAACTGAATTACTGTTGAAAAGTTATCAAGTTATTGACAAAAGATAAAAGTGAAGTGCAAGTTTGACCAGAAATGACTAAAACCAATATTTCCATAGATACTGGTGAAGAATAAATTTTTTGGTTTTTTTCCATTCTCTACTTGACCTGAAAACGACAAGAAATCCCAAAAGGTTGCTTTTCTCATATCATTTCATCTTCAATCAACTCTATAAAGTGAAGCTCGATTTTAAATGTAACTTCATTATTCACTAGAAAAGCGCATTTTCTTCAAAATTTCATTATTCTGTTGTCTCAATCATAATGAAAAATAACGTGATAATCAGTTACTTTTAGTTAACCAGATAAACTTAATCTTATTGAGTCTCTTGAATCTTTTAAAGTAAACTTGGAAGCTTGCAAATTGTTTAATCAACTGTTAGAAAATAATCTGAAATTCGTCTCATTATTGAACATCAAACGAATTACAAAATTAAAATTGAATCAAATGAGATTACCTTCAAGTCTAAGTTTACTGGGCACAGTTTTTGCACGAACATTGTTGACCATTTATCGATTACACTTGTTTTCTTAATCTTGTTCACTTTGAATTTATCATGATTTTCCAACTTGCACATTGAGATTATCACAGTCATTTGAGTTTCTAATTCATTTCGCAAATGCCTTTCAATGAAACATTAAACATTGAAACTGATTTCACTTCTTTGCACTAAAAAAATTGACTTTTCCAATCTTCTCAATCTCAATTGCTAACCATAATTTAACCTCGAGTCTACCCAAAGTGTATTTACCTGGTAAAGGCGAGATAATTGAATCATTTTGTTTCACATTAACATAAATGTTTAATTGAAAATTAAACTCGCCACTTTTAATTGGCAAATAATTATGTGAGTTAATTTTTGCTTTACATGAATGTTGACTTTAATGGGAATGATTGATTTTCATTACTTGGTAATGAAACATTGAAAATACCTAATGAACCATATTAACCTTAATTTAAGTGAAAATAACATTTTAACATTGTTTACTTTTCCAGTTTTCATGTTTCCAAATAAAATTGCGTTTCACTGAATCTTTTTCATCATCACCATTATGAGACTTTTGGTGTTTAACCCTAAACAGTATCGAGTTGATTTTTATTCATAGCAATGGCTAAATTGAGTTTATCATGTTTACCAGAGAAGAAGAAAATCATTTCTCTTTTTTTTTCCTCTCTTCACCTTTTCTGCTCTTTTCTAGCTCCTCATGGTCATATTTATCAAACTAAATTCTTATGCATAATCTGACTTTGTATTCATGCAGCATTTTCAGGTTGACTTTTCATGATTCACAGATGAAATATCAAGTCAACCATGAGAGATGAAAAAAAAGTAATAACCCAAAAAATCTAATAAAATTGTTACAATAGTTTTCTCATTCAATCGATACACTTTTTTTTTTCTTCGTTTCAAAATGAAAACTTTCGTCGAAACACAAAATTCTTGTGAAATTATTTCAACTTGAATCAACTTTTCTACTCTTACCTAGTGATTGGGATAGCTTTTTTTTCGTTATTAGTTATTAGTTGATAAAGTGAAACTAAAACACCAAATTGAATTGATAGTTATTACCTTCATCATTATTATCGTCTTAACTAAAGAATGAAATTTATTATCACTTCTTTTTCTTCCCTCTCTGATCAACTTTAATCTTGATCATTGTTGATCCAAACATTCAATATAATAGGTTCCTTTTTTTTGTTATTTAATGGTGGAAAGAGAGAGGCCAAATTTTTCTATTGATTCACTTTCATTGAACTTGAAACACTTTTAAAGAAATGTATTGAACAAAATGATGATTACATTGATGGTAATGAACAAAAAGAGGAAACGATGAGGAGGGTAAATTCAATTGGCTAACTAGAAGATGCTATTTGATTGTTAATCAGCCATTTTTGTATTCCAATCAAATGCCAATATTTGAGGATATCATTCAACCAGTGAAATTGAAAATTGTTTTCACTTGAAAATTGATCATTCAATCGATAAGCCAAGTGCTGCATCTCCAACTTAATCAAACTTGAAGCTTTGCTTGTGCTCGGTTGACTTCAAGTCTAAGAGTCTGGACTAATCATTGGATAATTTTGAATCCTCGGCCGATTCAAAGGCGGTAATCACAGTAGTAATAAAGATGCACGCAATAAAACACTTTTCGATAATCGATTGAGCTTTTAGCTTTTGAGCGAAAAGTTCAAGTTTTAACGAATTGACTAAAGGTTTGAAGCTTACATAGACGCAGGCAAGTTGTAGACTTGCAACTTGAAGCTCTGCTTGTGCTCGGTTGACTTTAAGTCTAAGGGTCTGGACTAGTGACTGGATAATTTTGCATTTTTACTGGTAAATTGACTGAGAGGGAAAAAATGTTCTGATTCGAGTTTCTTTAATGGTTAGAGTTGATTCAATTGTAACATTATTTTGATGACGTTTAAAATGGTCATTTATCACTGGACTCAATGTAACAAAATATTTGTCCATTGAATGTTTAATAGACAATAGTAATGATGAAAAATTTGAACTATAAGAATCGATCTTGATCATTGATTGAAATCCATTCTGGTTTATTTTGTGTTTCACTTCTTTTCAAATGGGTCCTCATGATATCATGAAACCAATTTTTCTTTTCTCTTTTTTTCTCTCTCTCTCTCTCTCTCTCTTCAATTTCTTTAGATAGTTTCATGAGGCGAGTAAAATTTTGTCTCTTTCTTTTCTTTTCTCTCTTTCTGTTATGAGTTACTCTTTGTTGTTTCCCTTATAAATGGTCAAGTGTATGACAAGTTTAACATTCAATGGCAAATCGATTGGTTGATATTTACGGACTTGACTGGGAGTAAAAAAGGCCATCAATTTTATCCCATGTTTCAGTTTAATGTAACTCTGAATAGAAGCTCAGATAAACTTGTATTCTAACCTTTTCTTTCCATTTTTTCGCTTCTCTTTGTTTTCGCCATTCATTTTCTTTTCGTTTAACGACTCAACCTAATCAATCACTGTTCTAATCAGTTGTGTATGTTTGCTGCTTAATTCAGATCAATCTTCCAAATAATCTGCAATAAAATGTATAATCTTCGATCCAATTTCAAACTTTTCTTGATAACCTTTTTGTCCGTTGAGTAGCTTCGAGTAAAGTTTCATTATGAAAATGACAATTTTCCCTCAACTTTACTTTTTCTCCAAATTCAAACCTTTCTTCGTACCCTGCTTCAAGTACATGGAATCCCATCTTTTTCGATCATTCATTGATCTTTCTTTCATTCACTTTTCATCTCAATCATTCTTGTTCATTTTCAATACTTTTTCCTTTTCCTTTTCTTAACATTATTTTTCATTATTTTCCCTATTTTGACATGGAATCGAGACAATTTGTAACACTTTTTCTCTTCATCATTACACCAAGTTAGAAAGCAGAACTCTGAATCTTCCAACTGTGAAATGTGTACATTTTTCACTATTTATCATCATCATTACAACTTTTTGTTCCTTGTTAAAGAAGCAGATTCTACAGAGATTTGCCATCTCACCGATTTACATGAAACTTTGTATGACAATTCCAAGGCTACAATATTTTGCTCAGACTTGTAGAACGAAAGACATCGTCAAAAAATCGAAAAAACTAAAGCCGTTTGAGGTCGAACAGTTAATCGACTTTTTAGATTTGCCATTGCTTGATCAATAATAATTTTCAGTCAAAAATGTGAACATTTTTTTTTCATTTTCTTGTAAACTCACAGTTTGCCTTTAAAGTAGAAACAGTTTACCTCTTGTATCCATCATACCATCATATCATCATTCTCATCACTTTTTCTCACTTTTCCTCCTTCTTTTCCATCCATTAGCAGCTTCATCATAATGATGATCCAAGTTTTGATCATCATTCTACACGTTTCCCTATTAAGCTGTAAAACACTCGTACACTTGATACTAAATAGTTAAACATTTTATCTGACAAAACATTGTTGGCAGTTTACCAAACGTTAAACAAAAAGACTTGACAGTTTTGCACAGTTTTTTGCTTATCCAATTTTCAGACTAAACTGAAGCTTTAAAAGTTAAACACAGACCAACACTTAATTGTTATTAAAAATTGAATCATTCATCAACAATTTTCTAGTCAACATTGGACGGCAAAACATATTAACACTGACATTGAACTGTTGAACCCAAGAAACACTAGAAATGCTGACAATTGGTTAAAGTTTTATTCAAAGGCTAGTTTGCAATTACGACTTCTATTAATGTCACAATGTCTCGAGATGATGAAGATGGTTGGAAGGGAAAGGAATTCAGAGAGAGAAAGAGAATTGAACTTTTCTTTTCTTCTCTGTGGTAGTTCATTTTTTCTTTATTCTTAATTCTTATTCTGTTGCAACTGCATACTTTTTTTTATAAAACCATGAAAAAATCGATTTCTATTTGAGACGATTCATTAAACTTGGAACTCGAGCAATGTAAGCTTTCCTTCTGTTTTTACTCTTGCATTTAAAAGCCAAGTTTCGTTTATTTAGTCATCCTTACCAGGTTTCAGGGTTTACTTTTCTTGCACCAAAAGCTAAATTTCATTTCTCCATTACCTTGTTTAGCCCTTCACTTTACTTCCTCCTCCTCATCACAACAATCATCATCAACTTTGATCCGTTTATGCAACTCGTTTCCCTTTCGTTTCTCATAAAACTTTTACACATTCAGAATCGAAGAGGTAAAGTAAAAAAGAAGCGAAAAAGAGAAAAGCAAAAAAGCAAACAAAATTCCTTCGAGAGTTGATTAAGAACATAAAAGATCCTAATTAATTTCATCTAATAAACTGCATGACCAATGTTGATACATTAAATAGCATCATTTTACCATTTCAATCTTTTCTTATTCACTCCCTGTCATAATTGTGATTTTTCATAGTAAACCATCACTTCTCATCGGTCGACTCTTTTCAACTCACTTTGACTCAGATTATTCTGATATTGATTCTTTTCTCCATTCTTTCTTCATTACACACACTTTCCATAAGGTATTCCATTTCTCATTCTTCCCTGTCTCATTCAATCTCCTGGGATACTGTAATTGCTCACGATGACCATAGTTTTCTGTACTAATTTAGACTTTCTGTATTACTTTTATCCTCACTTTTTTTTCCCTTTTCTTCTTCTTCTTCTTGGTTCTCCGTTTAATCCTTAACACATATCTACTTAGTTATTTCTCTTTCTTTCCCTGGTTATTTGCTGGTTCCATCATGAACAGTAATCTCTGTTATGCACATTGATATCGTCTTTAGCCATAAACTTCACTCTATTACTTGATCTTGCTCTTGCATCTTTTTGCTTTGCTTACCTTTTCTCTTCTTTTTGCTGTTCCTTTCCAAGTCTTCTGTTCACCAGAATCCAGAATAATCTGACAAAGTAAATAAATTATCATACTAGAATGTAAAAAGTTATCATGAGATGGTAAAGAACTAAAGAGCAAAAAAAAACGAAGAAACCAGAAGAAAACTCAATGTAAATATTATCCAAATTTTTTTTTGCTCTTCGCCTTCATCTTTATTCCATGCTTGAGTTTGGCCGCAATTTTTCCATTTATTACGATAATGATTATTCTCTTATTTGCACCATAAAATCGCACATCTGCTAATGTCTTTCCTCTTGTACAGCATTTCATTGTTTCACATCTTCAGGGTTAAATGGTAATTTTTATCGAGGTGAAAAAAGGTGGAAAAGTGTTTCTCGGTGAATATGCTTTGGATGCACTTGCAATCAAATGGAATCAATTGTGTCTTTTTATTGCAAATTATTCTTTGCTTTTCAATGTTAATCTCATTTTCTGTTCTTCTTCAGAGGGTTGCCCAAAGAATTGTAATAATCGTGGAGTTTGTGTTGAACGGGATGGACGATGGTTCTGTTCATGCAACTCTGATTGGCATGGAAATGATTGTAGCATTCCATTGGAAAAGGAATGTGGCGATAAAAAAGACAATGATAACGGTAAGTTTGTTGGAAATTTCAAATTTCAATTTTTCCTTTTTTCCAAATTTCCAAATTTCTTTGAGCGCAAAAATATTGAAATATTTAAATAGTAAAAAAAAAACAGTTTTCTGTTTACTTCCATTTCCCTTCCAACGATTCATGATAAAAAGAATGAGAAATTTATCTTTTTTTTTTCATTCCACTTGATTCGTTGTTCAATATCATGAGTAAGTAAAAAGATTATCAAAATGATGATGGGAATAGTGAATCAGTCTGAATGGAATCGTCGATTCATGAGCAAATCAATATCAGACTAAACTATTACTTTAGCCATTTTTCTGTCTCTTTATTCATTCATTGGTCAGAAGAGGTAAAGAGCAAAAACTGGACAAATCTTTTTCTCTCTCATCATTTCAAGATTATTCACTATCTCTGTCTCATCGCAATGACGAGTAAAAGTCGACATTTTTCATTTCACCCTTCAATTGATTCATCAGTTTGAAACTATTCTAAAAGTTGCTCTTCTTTTTTTAACCTTAAATTGTTTACGATAAAGTAAACCAGTTTAAAGGTCTAGTAATATGTTGATTGTCCAGTAAGATTAATGATGATCAAGAAGCGAAAAGATTTTCTCAGTGTAATCCAATTGATTTACTTTCTCAATGTTTCACTGTTAAACTGACTGGTTCAGAGATAAGTGAGCAGAAGAAAATCTTCTTTACCTTGATTATTTTTCTTGTTGATTTACCATTCCATTGCAGTTCTATTCACAATTGTAAATCTAAATTCTTCTTTTCTCTTATTCCCTTTCTTTGTCATATTTGTCAACTGATATTCACCTTATCACGCTGATCAAATGCTATCATGGAACCAACTAAACAACAAAAATGGATTAATCAGATGGGTTGATCGACTGTGCCGATAGTGAATGTTGTTCATCAAAAGATTGCCAGAACAATCCGTTGTGTCTTAAATCAGCCGATCCAGTCGACATTTTACTTCGAAAGCAACCTTTATCACCAACAGCTTCCTTCTTCCAACGAATGCAGTTTCTTATTGAAGATGATTCAGTTCAGAGTTATGCTCACAGGAAAGCCTTCAATGACAGGTAAACATTTAAACATTGATCCAACTTTGAATCAACTTTCATTACTTTTGGAAAACACTTTTTGTTTTCGTTTCTTCCAACCTCTACATTAATCTCTTTTTTTTACTTGTTTTACTCATTCTCCTCATTATCCACCTTCATGATGATTTCACCATAATTTTTCCATCTTCTTTTCATTATTTCATTTCAAATTCATTTCAACTTTTAATCCCTCCAGGCCAATTAAGGTCAATTCAGTTTCTTTTTATTTTTATACATTTTTTTCTACTTTTACTCATTATTATGTTCATTACTCTTACCAACCCTGAAGCTTCAATTTGTAGCAACTTTGTTTCCCCCTTCATTTCACTTTTTTTTTCTCTCTCTCTTTTCATTTTCATCTTCATTTCGAACTCACGAAAAAAGAAAACTTTTCTTTTCCATTTCCTTACTGACCCTTTCCCCAAACCTTGCACTTCCTATCGAATCTTTTTCAATCGAATCTTGAGCCAACTGTTTTCTGTTAATTTAATTTCTACCTGCAAAGTCTAACCCCACTTTGACTCCCACTCAAACTAACTTTAACTTTCTCTCTTCTCTTATTTGCTTAACCAATAAAGTCTCTTTTGGACCCGATTTAATGCAAGGTTGGTTACAATCATTGTTATCACTCTCATGTTGGTTCCTTCATCAACACCAACACCAATTTATCATCAATTTTTAGCTTTTAATGAGTGAAAACCATTCCACTCCTTGTACCATATTAGTATTGTTTGTCTCTTCCTCTTTTCCCAAATTCAATGTTTTTTGACATCTTTTGCTTTTCTCATTTGAAAACCTTTAAACCACTTGAGTGATTGAAAAATTGAATTACAATTTAATTTGCAATTTAATTCTTTACACCCTGATTTGTCAGTCTTGCATTATGCATTGAGAATCATTCATGCTGATTCATTCTGATTAGATTTTTTTTTTGCTCGTTTTTTTTCTTCTTTTCATGATAAACCATTTTCTCTCTCAACAGTCTAGTTAAGTTTTTTTTTCCTCTCTAGTTGCATTTTGATTGTAAATGTCATCTCTGAATAATCACTTGAATCACTGGTTGATTAGTTTTCACCAATCAATTTTCCTGTTGGTTGATTATTTCAATTCTGTTGCAAACTTGCAAGTGTGACTCTGCAGTTGAAGGGAAGACAAGAAGAAAACGAGAAAAAAAAGAAAAACAAAAATCACGAAAAAGACAGAAAAACAAGGAGAAGATGAAAAAGCAAAAATGAACAGAAAAAAAGTAAAATTATTTACTTTCAGTGGACATTTAACTGGACAGCCAAGCTTTAACCATTTCCTGGACTCAATGTGTTGGAAAATTAAAGGCAAAAGGAAGGGAATGAAGATGATTAGGGTAAAGGGATGAGTGAAAATGGAATGATGAAAAGAAGAAAAATGAAGAAATCAAAGAATCAATGTTTTCCATCAACAATCAGTTAAGGTGTTGAAAGTTATGGTTGACATCCTCATCATCTTTTTACTTCATCTTGCCTCCTTTACTGGTTCTTGTCTTGAATAAGGTGGACAGTTTTTCATCCAAAGAAGGTCATCATGATAGCCTTAACGTTATCTCTCAACAATCCATTATCTTAGCCTGTTCAGTGGCATGTTTGCTCATCTCACAAGCGAAAAGATGAAGAAGAAACTGAAATGATCAATGGCATGATATTCAATGAATAACCATCACTTGAAACTTGAACAACCTTTTTTTTTTGTTTCTCGTCTTTTGATTGCTGCTTCAGTATTTCACTTTCTTCAGTGTTTCTTGGTTTTCTTAAATAGCATCATGATGAGATTGATGAAGAAGCAAAGGTGACTTCTGTATAACTACCAATCTTACTGAATAGTTAACTTAATTATAGTTTACTGGATTCAGCGTAAAATTGTTAAGGGAAAAAGAAAGGTAAAAGAAGAGGAAAAGAAACGCGAAAGGTTTGCATTTAAATAGCAAAATTAGCTAAATTAACTAATAGTAAAACTTGAAGCTTCAATGCATTTTATATTTTCATTACAATTGCTTCTGTCAAACGGTTTCAACATTTATCAACCTTTTCTTCATTGATTTATCTCTTTTCATGTTTACTCAATCCCTTTGACCCTTTCCAGTTTTTTGTTTAACTTGCACATTTCTTCCTCTTCTAGTGTTACAATCTCATTACATTATACAATGAAAAATCAAAATTGCTATCTTTACAAAGTTAATATTGCTTTACTGTTTAAAAACAATCAACTTGAAGTCAAACAAAGCGACTTTAATTTAAACATTTTCCATCCTTTATTCAAAAATTCATTTGTCAATTTCATTTCAACTTTCATGGAAATCAGTGACAAGAAGCAGAAAAATAATGAATGGAAAAAAAAAGATTAAAATCGACTAAAAATTTCAAGGGTTCATCGAATGAAGAAAAATTTGAAACTCATTGTTGACCAGATTTAGATTCTGGTTTTGATGAAAAAATGATTCACCTTTTTTTCAGGGAAAATGTAGAGAAAAAAATGTTTCAAATTTCTAATTTTTTTTTTCGTTTCTTTCCCTGGAAACGAAAAAGGCTCGAATTCACATTTTGGTCCATTTGTGAGTCTTTTTCTAGTTTCATTTTCTGTTCTTTTTTTGCTTTCTTTTTTTTCCATTCTTATCTTCACCCTGATTTTGTTCTTTTCAGGGTAACTTGCAAAAGAATTTCAGTTTCACTCCTTGGAATGTTGACATTTGTACTTTACTCTGAGATGCTGACAGAAAAAGAAAAGAAATTGTTACCTTAAAAGGCATTTCATTTCTCTCCTGGTTAAGATTTTTGTTTCTCAATGAATTTCTAGCAAAATGCTGGCAAAGCCAAAGAATTTCAGAAACGAAAAAAAAGAAGATAAAAGTTGAAATGAATCAACTCTTACCTTCATCATCACAATTCCCAGATGAAGGTGAGACTCGGTGAAAATCGGATAAAGAATAAGAAAAAGGATGGAAAATGTTGACAAACTTTTTGTTTCACTTTCAAAGAGATTTCACCCAAATTCAAGTTTCTCTGAATCCATTTTCCCTGTGAAAAGTGCGTTATTACATTTTAACCTTCTTTTTATTATTGACACCAAACTGAAAGATTGGAAAGAAATTCTGGAAAAGTAGAAGAAGAAGAAAGATGAAACAATATCATGTCAAAGAATTTATTCTAAGCCATTCATTTTGTTTGTCATTCAAGTTATCCATTTATTCAGTTCAGGTTCATCATGTTGACAATTGTCATTCAATTTGCCATTCCACTGATTATTCATATTCCTTGTTTCAATTTCAATGTTAACTCAACATCATGCAATAAGGTAATAACATTTGAAAGATTGAATCAAAAACGAAAGGTAAAAAAAGGCAAAAATGAGTTACCTTAAGGCACTTTAAAATTCCATTGGAAATTGAAAGAAACTGGAAATTTCATTTTCACCATTTTTAAGCTCAAAACTGTGTCCCATGTAATATCATGAAAGACATAAAATAAGTTGGGCAAAAAATTTGATTACACTTGATGGCAATAAGGAAATGATATTATTTCCAGTCCATATCCGATTGTTATATCACTTGATTTAACTTTGCTTGGTTTAATCTTTTTCCTTGAGAAGTTTAAAAATTCCGAGTTTCTCTTTGCATTTTCAGAGAAAAGCACAATTTTAGGTAAAAGAGACATTTTTATTGCATTTTATTCATCTATATCTCTGTCTGTGTTGGCTTTTATATTATTACCAGAAAAGATTATCAAAACTTTTTTATATTCACTTTAACCAAATCATATTGATTATCCAGTTATTTCACGTTATTTCATTTCTCGAAATGCAAATCAATTATTCCAAGTTTTTTCTCTTTTCTTTTTATTCTTTTTTTTCCCTTCCAATCGTATTTTGTAATGTTATTTACTGAACAATTTCGCCTTTTCTCATTATTTCTTGTTCGGCTTCTTCTTCAAGTTTTTCCCTTTTATTCAGGGAAACTTGAAATATCTTATTAAAGAGAGAAAAAAAATGAAAATTGCATTTTTTTACTCCAAGACTTGAAACTCCTTCAGGCTTTCATCTGTTTAAAGTAAAAAACAGTTTCAATATTGTTTTCAATGAATCACTGTTTTTCAAGCATTACTTAACCATCTCTTGACTTAACCGTTTATCATGAGAAATGTTGATATCTTGGCACACTTTTGATTTCTCATCAATTTATTGTAAATTGGCGAGAGAAAATTTTCTCTGCTCAATTTTTGCGTTTACATGATAATTTTCTTGATTGCCATGATTGGTTAACTCCCAGTCAATGTTGGTGAGAAAAGGAAGGAGTGAGGAAAAGGAAAATGTAGAAGTCATCATTAAATTCTGACTCCTAGTTTTCCTCAGCATTCCTCATGCTGTTTCCATTTATCCAAATGGAGAAAACAAAAACTGTAAAAACTTTTAAAACTTAATCTTAACATTGCCTGAGCTTCTTGATGTAAATATCATTTACAATTTGCAGCTTCAACTTGCAATGTTTCTCTTTACTTATTCAACACTTTTTCACTCTTCCATCACCATCATTATCATGATATTCATTTGGAAATGTTCAACTTTTATTGTTTATGAAAAAAAAGGTTAACTATTCATTCCACAATTTTGTTTCTTTTTGCAAACAAAAAATTCAATTTCATCATTTCAACTGTTTATGGTTTTGCGTTTTTTTTTTGCCTTCTTTGACCTTTCAAGGTTTTCATCACTTTTCAACCATTTCAGTATAAATCATTTTCAGATTATTTCTAGTTTTACTCTTTTCATGACAATGAATGCATTGACTTTTCTGAATCATTTTCATAAATTTCTTGACTCTTTTCTAGTTTTTCCTTTTCCGTTTCGATTTTCTTTCCAATTCTCTGTTCTATTCCATTTTCTTTTTCCCTTTTTTTTTTTACTCTTTTCCTTTGCTTCTTCTCTTCATGATATTGTTACTCTCATCGTTTCTATCATCATGGGAATGAACCTGGATAATGATAATGATAGTTTTAACTGAACCTTTTACCTTCACTTTTCTTCATCTCTGATTGTTTTTATATATAAATATATTTCTCTGCCTTTTCCTGTAAAAACTTTATCATATCTTTGTTCATTTCCATCATCATTATCATCATGATCTTCATCGAACCAATCTCTTTCTCCAACATTATCCTCATCATCTTTATGAGTTTCTCATTATTTCTGGCAGCCAAGGGAGACATATCAAGATGTATACATGTTCTGCTTTTCTCTTCTTATTCTTATTCTCTTCACCATTCTCCCCTGTTAACCGGGAAAGGCAAGATGAATTCAGTTCTTGAATGAAAATAGAGGAAAACTTGAAGATAGAAAAACACGGTGAAGGAAGAAAAGAAAATATTAGACATTTTTCCTCTTCCTTCTTCTTTCCTTCTTCTCAACCGTTTATAAGCATTTTGAAATAATATCTCATCTTGACAATGTTAACTGTTCTGTCATCTTAACCATCATCTTCATCTTTTCATTTTCCCATATTAGTTCAATAGCTCTACTCTCTAGGATTCATTTAATTGTTTTCAATGTTAATTTTTGTCAAATTTTCTGGTCCGTCAACTGTTCATCTTGAAAACCCTTTTTTTTCTCTGTTTGATAATAAATTCAAAATTTGCCCTTTTCTTCATTCTTTTTCTCAATTGAACTCGCTTTCAGGAAAGGTTAAAGTCTAGGAAATATTTTTCACAATAAAAGGTCTCATTATTTTGGCCTTTTCATGAGTTTCAATTGTCAGCAAATTTTGATTTATTATATATTAATATATTGTGTGTTTCACAAAAGAAAGGTTTTCAAATCAAAACAACTTTCACGTTAACATTTTTTTGCCATCATTTGAACATCTTTGTACATTTTCATGTCCATTTTATTCATATTTTTATTGATTATTCTTGTTCTTTTTTCCCCTCTCCGTCTTATTTAGCCAAGCTTCAGTTATTCGAGGTCAAGTAACTTCACCTTCAGGCTATGGTCTGATGGGAGTTCGAGTTGGCGTTGTTAATGATCATTATCTTGGCATTGTTGTCTCTCGAGAAGCTGGTTGGTTTGATATCATGGTTAACGGTGGATCAGCAGTTACCCTTGACTTTAGACGGGAACCTTTTAAACCAACTCAGAGAACAGTTTTTGTTCCTTGGAATCAAATTGTTGTCATTGGTGAGGTTAAGATGAACTCGGATGAAGTTAAACTGGGTGACCATCGATCATCCATTTGTGTTGAACACGACTACGAGTCAATGAGACCTTCTATCCGAGGCACATGGAAATCGGGTTTCAATGGTGTCTCTTCATTGTCCAGCAAGAGCAACAAGATGATTCTCGAAGAGGGTAAAATAGTCCAAGAGAGCATCGCAATTCCAGGAACGGATGTCAACCTGATTTACCATTCAAACAGAGGATCTGGTTATCTTTCAACAATTGATTTAACTTTGACCAATGATCGCATTCCATCTTCCCTTCGTCTAGTCCATCTTAAGATATCATTAGAAGGAAACCTTTTTGAGCAAATCTTTGAAGCTGTTCCTCACATTTCATACACTTACTCATGGAATCGTCGAAATGTTTACCGACAAAAGGTTTATGGAGTGGCAACGGCTACCGTCTCGGTTGGATATGAATACCTCAATTGTCCACAAATCATTTGGGAAGTTCAAACGGTGGAAGTTGCTGGCCATGACATGTCCATTTCGGAGATTGGAGGTTGGAATCTGGATATTCACCATCGATACAATTTCCATGAAGGAATCTTGCAAAAGGGCGACGGATCAACACTTTACTTGAAGAAGTTGCCCTCCATCATGACCACCTTAATGGGCGATGGGCAACAAAGGCCACTTCATTGTGCCTATTGTAATGGACAGGCTGGTGAACAGCGTCTATTGGCTCCAGTAGCTCTCACTTCAGGTCCTGATGGGTCCATCTATGTGGGTGACTTTAACCTTATCCGTCGTATAACCCCTGATGGACAGGTTACCACCATTGTTGAACTTTCAGCTTCTCAGGTTGCTTATCGGTATCACTTGATCATGGGTCCAGTTGATGGTAAACTTTACATTTCCGATCCTGAAAAGCATCAAATTTTACGAACAATCAACAGCTCTAATCCACCCGATCCCAGATCCAATTTGGAGGTTGTTGTTGGATCTGGAGTCAAGTGTTTACCCGGAGACAAGTTGCTTTGTGGTGATGATCGTCCAGCTCGAACTGCTCGTCTTGCTTACCCTAAAGGGATCGCCATTTCATTGACTGGTGAACTGTTCATTGCTGATGGAACCAACATTAGATATGTTGATGTAAACGGAATCATTCACACTCTTATTGGTGACCATTATCACAAGCTTCACTGGAAACCCTTTCCCTGTACTGGAACCATTCCTGTTCAAAAGGTTAACCTTCGTTGGCCCACAGAACTGGCAATTAATCCTCTTGACAATTCACTTCATATTCTTGATGATCACATGGTACTCAAGTTGACACCTGATCGACGCATTAGAGTGGTTGCTGGTCGACCAACTCATTGTTCATCCGTGATTACAGCTCAAGAAGATCCAGAGTCCAAAAAGGAAGCTGAAAATTTACTTGGAACCCAAGTTTTCCTGGAAACGCCCCAATCAATCGCTTTCTCGACAAATGGCGATCTCTTTATAGCTGAAAGTGATTCTCAAATGATTAACCGAGTTCGCCTTGTAACTGGCGATGGAAGAATCGTCAAGTATGCAGGAATGGATTTAGATTGTTCTTGCATGGAAAATAACTGTGAATGTTTCAATGTTGATGTAAATACTGCTTTAACCTCTAAAATGTCTGCCATTCCTTCAATCACCGTAACACCCGATGGAAGCCTTCATATCTGTGATCAAGGAAACCTGCGAATAAGATCAGTTCACACTTCACTTCCCGCACTGGATGAAAATCATGAATATTCAATAACTTCCTCTGAATCTCTAGAGGTTTACATATTTAATCGTTATGGGCAACATTTAACCACTCGAAGTTTATCTGCAGGTTCAAATAAAAAGACAATTTACACCTTTAGTTACAATGTAAACACTTCATTTGGTAAACTATCTTCAATCACTGATTCCTCTGGCAACAAGATTCACCTTTTCCGTGATTATGCCAACCAAGTTAAATCAATTGAAAACTCGAAAGGAGGAAAATGTTCACTGACAATGTCTCGAATGAAAATGTTGTCCTCAATTGAATCATCTGATGGATTTACATACAGCTTTGAATATGTTGGCTCATCAGGTTTACTCAAATCTCGCCTTGATCCGGTTGTCAGTGCAAACTCCATTTTTTATCAATACGATGCCTTTGGACGATTAACAATGGCTCTTAATCCTTCAAGTGAACCTCTTAGTTTTGGCTATAGTCTGGTTCTTGAAGGTGTCACAGTGCGTTTAGTTAAAAACTTATCTGATCTCAAAAATAATGTTATTAAACGAGATAAACGATCAACATCTTATTTAGACATTTTAATGGATGCTGCTTCACCCGAACCTTTGTATAATAATTCATTATCATTCTCATCTTCAGCGTCTCTAAAGTCATTATCATCATCTTTATCTTCCTCCTTGTCACCTTCATCTGTTACATTATCATGAAAAAAAGCCATCATCATCGTCATCAAAGTCTATTGTAAATAGAGATAAAACCACGAACCAGAGCTTGTCATTTTAGGTCAACTATTGAAAAAAAAAGATTTTATTTTCTCCTATGGAGATTTCATGGAAAAAGGAAAAATGAAAGACTTGTAAATTAATTGAGCAAAAAGCATGTTAACTGGTCTTATCTATTTTTCATCATAAATTATTGTAAATTATTTGTAACCAAAACCTTAACTTCCCTAATGATCACAATTTGCTTTACATTTCTATTTCCCTTTCCTATTTCCTTCTTAACCATCTTTCTCATGAACAATTATTTTTCTTGTTCTATCTTCAAATTTTTCCTTCTTTGCTCTCTCATTTTGCTAAATGTTGATGTTTTTTCAATCAATCGAATTACGATGTAAATTTGTTCGCTAAAGATGATCACAATTGTAACATAATATTGCTTTATAAAAATGAAATTAAACAACTTGCCAAGCGAAAATAGCATCTCTCATTTTCATAATGTAATAGTTTTGAGCTGATTTTTCGTCAACTGTAGTATCCAAAGGATTGAAGTTTCGGTTAGAGTAAACAAGAACCCGTCAGCTCAATTTTTTCATCAAAGTCTCAGTTAGATGAGTCGATACTTCCCTAGGATGACGGAGATAATGGAATCTAAGCCGCTAAATTGAGCCTGAATTTATTTGCACATTTCTATCGGATTTGATTCAACTGTTGATCATGTCAGCTCTTGCCGCTGATACTTTCATTTAGATGAACTGAAATTCAATTATTGGTCGGTATGATGGTTCCAAGAAAGAGTTATTACTTAATGAATGGATAATACTTGATTGTTTTGTGTAAAAGATCATGAATTGTACTGAGATCTTTAATAGCTATCTAATGGAGGAGGCAATGTGAGAGATCTTTTGTTTTCTCAAGCCATCTTGCGATTTCCTGATCAAAAATAGCCAGTTTAGGGCCTGTGTCCGTTTTATCAATATTTGCTTTTTGGGCGATGAACCGGTAACATAAACATTATTCAATTGAATTTTAGGTCAAATTTTATATATTTGCCCGATAGATGTCGACACCAGTCTTTTAGCTCAAATTAGTATTTATTCAAAATTCAATTCAATTTACAAACGCAATTTGTTAGATAGATTTAAATTTCTTTAACCTATTACAAGGGGCATTCAATTACGTGATTAGTTTCATTAAAATGCTTTGACGCTTGTGAAATCTTTGTTCAAACACATTCGACGTAAGAATAGTGTTTAAGTGAAACTAGTGAAAACATGGTAAAGTGAAGCATTGATGCAGAATTAATGAAAATTGTTCAATGATGAATAGATTTACAAAGAAAAAGACTATTTCTTTAAAAATCGCATCGCAATTGAAATCCTAAATTCAATTTATTCCGAAGACAAATTCTATCCACAGTGAAATCGACCTGAGCAAATGTTACATGCTTATTGCATCATGTAACTGGTAGTTGTATGCCTTTCTTCAAATCCTGCCTCAAGCCTACTCTTTCCTTTTCAGAAATGAATGAGATTTTATCTTCTGGTCGAAGTTGATGAGAAGTGTTAAACAGATCGTATTTAAAAGATCGTAGTTAAAAGCTTTTCGGTAACCATAAATTAGGAATAATTGAACCAAAGAGAATGAAAAGAGAAAATAATTTTTGGGTTCATTTAACTCCGAACAAGAGATTAATGAAAATCCCTGGCAAACAGGAAACTTACCACATTGCAGACTAATGTGTAGTCGAAAAGAGAAGCGGAATATTTTTTTATAATTTAGATTAATTTTTATTCAATACGTTATGAGCCTGGCACAGTTCAATCCACATAAAGATCAACTCTTTATCCTCAAAATACTCTACATGAGCTTTTTAATTCATGCTAATCATTGTAGCCTTTGTTTGCTTCTATTTTTCAAATTCTGTAAAATGAATCTGCTGTACATGGCTTGTTATATCGTTTAAAGCTGTACATGTTTGCTGATTGTTTGCCTTGATTGTGTAGCGATGTGACAAGCAAGAGGAATTTCCTTTGGAAGAAGGAAAAACAAAGTGAGTTGACTCTAATTTTTCAAATCTTCAATAATAAATAACGTTGGAACAGCTGTTAAATTGTCTCAAAGCATTGGATGCTAATATTGAGTAAAATAATAGTTGATGTAGCCTTATGTAGCCTTAAAATCAGATGTACACTCAAATTATTGGGCCTGTTAGTTAAGCAACTTGGGTCTAAAATAGATTTTGACAAAAGCAACCTGTTAGCGCAATGAGAAATGGTTGCCCCTCTTCTCATAATGCAACAAAATGTATTTACAATTTGTTAGTAATCGTTGCATCTTGTAGCAACCTCGGATTGGAAAGGCTCATAAATTCAAAGACAGAAAGTAATGTTAGTACAAAAGAACTGAGAATTTCATTCTAATTGTGAATCACGGTTCAATTGTGGTTCAACTGTGTTTAAGGGTTTTGAGTACAATTACATGTTGATAGCTCACTTTCCAGCGTTAATTCAGATAAGATTGAAATGGTAGGCCCAAATTGATCAGCTTTATCATTGAAAGGATAGAGTCATAAATAAAGCTCAAGGAATTATGAGTCTCTCAAAATGCAGGCACAATAAAATATTGAAATTTGGCCCAATTATCCTAAGAAAATATGCTATGCAACAAAGAATAGGAAATCAAAAGATTATCTAATAAACTAAATTCAATTGATGCAACTTTATTGGGCCATGGACACAGAAACCATAAAGGCATAATTTTAAATGATTAATAAGTGAATAAGATTTTCCAGAAATTATTGATTATTGTCTAGACAGATTATCATCAATAATAGTTTTCCAATAATCGAATCCTTAGTGCTGGTAAACCAAGATTGATAGACTTTTAATAGAGGCTTTTCATGATTATACTTAAATGAAATCGAACCTCGCATTTCCTCAAAACATTAATTAATTTTACCGAAACCAGAAAATTAGCTTTGGATTCTTGTCAATTCACCATTTCTCATTGATTCCGCATATTTAAACGTTGTCGTTGGTAAGCATTTATCTCTCATTTGGTTAATCTTTACAGTTAAATACGCAATTAACTTGTTTCCCATTTACGCTATCTATTCAGTTTTCCTAGAATTTAATCAGAATTTCTATTAGAAAAATATACTCAGAATCTCTTTTCTCTAATCAGATAATCTATATTTATTCTGGTACTCTAACAACGAGATGGCGTCTGAAACAACTTGACTCAAGTTCCTTGAGTTAGTCAGTTTTTAAAGCGCAATCTCTTCATTGTGAAGATTAATTAATGGACGTAATAATTCAGGTTGATTTCAGTTTGCAATTGTCACAGGATTTTCTGATTGAGAGAAAACAATGAAATTATAAATAGGAGTAAATCACAAGACTATGCAATGATAAAAATGCTAATTATCCTGTTTGATTACCTGGAATTGAGATACGTTTATTTACGTCTCATTTGTTAACTGAGATAATGTTTGTTAAATGGATGAATCTGGAATCGTTTAGTGAATCAGAATGAATCCAGTGATTTTTAGTACACTTTCTCCTTGATACTTGAAGTGAATTAATTTTTTCACTTCTCTATTTTTGGGTTCAATGTTTTGTTTGCTGAAGGTTTTTGATCTTGTGAAGTAAACTTATGCTTTCTTAGTCAACATCTAATCTTGCTGATTTACAGCTAATCTGTTTATAAAACTAAAGCTTTTCACAGTAAATGGCAAACAAGATTCAACATTATTGCTTTAACTAGGAAGATCTGTAAGAACTTATTCTTGTTCAACCAACTTTAAACTGTTCATCTTCAAGTCTATTAAATCTGGCAGCCATTTAGTAGTCATGCTTGCTTTTACATTGCAAGAAAATGAGGAAGATGAGACACGCAGTTGAAACCGTAGAAGATTGAAAGCTCATGATCATTGGGCATTAACCAAGTTTTAACCGTTCATGTGCTTCTTTCCTAAGATTAGGCTTTTCTTTGTAATTCAGGTCTTTAATATAATTTTCCAAGGTTACTTGTTGACTGGTGATTAAATAACAAAATGTGACTTGATTTGTTACTGAACTGTCAGTGAATCATCATTTTACTAACACTCAGCAAACTTTAAAAAGCTATTGCTTGATGAGTTTTCTTATTGCGCAGTTTAACCAGGATCTACCAAAAAACAAACTGTTCCATAAAGTTTAATAAATTATAATAAAAACAGCATTTCAATTTAACCATAAGCTCAAATGGATCAAAAAACTTGAGGTTTTTGGGGCATACAGAGGTTATAGAAAGCACTAGGATCCCAAAAATCAGGTGACTTCCAGTTACACCAACCCTTTTTGATGATTGTAGACAAATCCTCTGGACCAGTGTAGTGAGGATCTAACACTAGAAAGTTAAGTTGACCTGAATTCTCATCAAAGTCTATACCAAGAATTGTATGAGCCAAAACTCCACCACCAATCATGATAGGTGTACCATTAGTTTCGAAATGATGTTTCAACTCACTCCCCTTTGAACCCAATTCTCGACCTGAATTGACAAACATTATTTTAGAAGAAATGTTATACAGCTGACTTAATACGTATGAGACTTCTTGAGATCCAATCCACTTTTCTTTACCAATAAAGTTGACCTCTTTATCTCCACATGCAACCAAGGCTTCTTGAATTTCCTTATGCGTTGGAACTCTATCTATTTCAATGTAACCTTGTAACATGAACCAAGAGATTATTGTTTGTAAAGATCTATACGCACAACCCCAACCAACATCGTTAAATCCATCCTGCATGTAGTGGTGATAAGCATAATTTCCTTGAACAGCTGTAACTTTACCAGATTCTAAGCCAGACGAAGGAACAGTAACGTGTGGGTTGATTAAATAACGGTTTTTATAACTGTTTTCATCAAGCTTGAGTGAATTAGCTTTACGGATATAAGGGCGATCTAAGGGCAATGCCAATTTTTCATGAAGTTTCCGTCTATAGTCAATCAATTCAGAGTCAGACAATGAGGCAGGATAAATGAGAGTCAATAAATTGGGTGAATGATCCTTGAGACGAAAATGATAAGCCTTGGGCAAATGAATCTTATTAGTGTCTAAATCAAAAAAGACTTGAACACAGGCTCTCATCTCTTCAATTTGACGTCGCAAAGAGGCAGTTAAAACTTTAGGTAAGCCCTTGAGTCCTGTGTCCTCTGCAAACTCATCAACCAAATCAATATTTATATTAAACTTTAACTCCTTCTCTGAAGCATAATCAATGAGCAAAACTTTAGTCTCACTAACATTTAAGCTATTACCAGTTTTCTCACCACCACCATCATCCACATCAAGGTTAAATGTCAATTGAATTAAAGAAAGTTCTGCCAATCTTTTAGCAAACAATTTCTCAAACATTGTAGCCTTGGTTGCAGCTGACATTTTTACACCCTCAATTTCAGAATAATCAGAATCCTTGATGTATTTATATAGAGAACCCAGTGTTTCTTTAGGACCACAAGAACCATCCAGAACGTAATCAGATTGGGTCAATTGGAAAGGAACTTTTTTAATTGTATCATACCATTTTTTAAAAGCTGAATTGATCGATTTTTTCATTTTATCTGGACTAGAAGCTGGGGTCACATTTAAAGTGAGACTACCACAAGTCCGAACCAGAATGACACGCTTCATGATTAGGTTAACAATTCGAGAATAAAAAATTGAAAACAAACAAACAATTAACAGCGTATTTATAAAAATAACAATAATGATAAAAAATCGTTAAAAAGGTAACATAAATAAAAATAAAAATCGTTGACGTAACTATTAACAAAACAAATGTTTTGACTCAGCCATGTTGACTCATCGATATTTCCTCATTTCAACTATCGAAGCATCGATAGTGTCGACCCCCTTGGTAACAGTTACAAGCTTTTCTATTGGCTGAAAGTGATCAAAGTGAACTCTAATTCAGCCTCTGATTGGTATAAAGTGAGCAGAAGTACACCTTTCAAGCCTTTGTCTTTCTTCCCCTTTTTTTAGGTTGGCAAACCAGTTTCTCTTTAAAAGCAGCATTACTTCAAGGAAAAGCTTTATTCAACGATTATTGTTGGTTAACTGCGTATCAAACTCTCACTCAATTTACAGTTTTCTCTTTGTTCAATTTCTAATCTTTAAGCCCTTTTTGTCAACTTTCAATTGATTTCCATCATGCAAATTTTCGTCAAGACTCTTACTGGAAAAACCATCACCCTTGAGGTTGAACCATCGGACACTATTGAAAATGTTAAAGCCAAGATCCAAGACAAGGAAGGTATCCCACCCGACCAACAACGTCTTATCTTCGCTGGTAAACAGCTTGAAGATGGACGTACCCTGAGCGATTACAACATTCAAAAAGAGTCTACTCTTCACTTGGTCTTGCGACTTCGTGGTGGTATGCAAATTTTCGTTAAAACTCTCACTGGAAAAACCATTACTTTGGAAGTTGAACCTTCCGATACCATTGAAAATGTCAAGGCTAAAATCCAGGACAAGGAAGGAATTCCCCCCGACCAACAACGTTTGATCTTCGCTGGAAAACAACTCGAAGATGGACGTACATTATCTGATTATAATATCCAAAAAGGTAATTATTCTTGACCTATATCCTATTTAAAAGCTTTCCTTTTGAGTGATTGTTAGGAGGCTAGTTTACATTATTGTTGCCTTTTAAATAACTGTGTTAACCTTTTTTGGTTTTATTTAGAATCTACTCTTCATTTGGTCTTGCGTCTCCGTGGTGGAATGCAAATTTTCGTAAAAACTCTTACTGGTAAGACCATTACTCTTGAGGTTGAACCTTCTGATACTATTGAAAACGTAAAAGCCAAAATCCAAGACAAAGAAGGTATCCCACCTGACCAACAACGTTTGATCTTCGCTGGTAAACAGCTCGAGGACGGCCGTACTCTCAGTGATTATAATATTCAAAAAGAATCTACCCTTCACTTGGTCTTGCGACTTCGTGGTGGTATGCAAATTTTCGTCAAAACTCTCACTGGTAAAACCATTACTTTGGAAGTTGAACCTTCCGACACCATTGAAAATGTCAAGGCTAAAATCCAAGACAAGGAAGGAATCCCACCTGATCAACAGCGTCTCATCTTCGCTGGTAAACAGCTCGAGGATGGTCGAACCCTTTCTGACTACAACATTCAGAAAGAATCAACTTTACATTTAGTATTACGACTTCGTGGTGGTCAACTTTAAGAAAATTAAAAGATACAAATCTCTCTAATTGTATCATCTCATGGAAATAAATAAATTTTGGTAATCAAAATTCATTGTCTTATTATTTATTAGTAAATTTAGAGTTTTATTTTGTTATTAGAATTGTGTGAGGACTATATTTGATTTTTCACCTAGGAATTACATATTCACAGTTAGATTTTATTAAGTTAAGCCGATAAAGGTGAACCAGAATTTCACATAACTGCGCACAAGAAATGTTTTCTAATCCTCACTGATCTTGACTCGATTATTCATTAATAGACGTGTGTTAATTGATAGTTTTTTTAACTCATGATGCAGAGGCTGAATTATTTTTAAAAAGGTTTGGGTGAAACAAAACTCATTAAAATGTCTAAATAACATGATTATCTCGTTTGTTAACATTACTTTTGAGATCAGATATGTTTTCAACTAAACGCATTGTGATACCTTCAAGAACCAGACTATAGTCAAACCTGAGATTTACTTGAAGAGTTAAGAGCCATTAATCGTCCAAAGGCCATCAATATGAGGCACCAACAATCGGATCGAGGCGAGATTTGAGTAGGCCTGATGAGCCAACATATTCATATTCATATTCACGTAAATCCATCAGATGATCCAATAAAGGACAACAATTGCATTTCAGACATGTCATTGAACATTTTCTCATTTAAATTTTCAATTGTCTTAATTTGGTTGACATAATCAAATGAGAATTTAATTAATACAAAATTGGTGCTATTTCTATTTAACAAAGTGTTTTTATTACATTGATACAATTACTATTAGAAGCCTTTATCATTTAAAAAGCCAACTACATCCAGTACATGATTCCCTTTAAAAGTAAGTGCTCCTCTGACTTCATTCACTGAAACCAAATTATCCTCTACACTAAGCTGTTTGATATTTTTTAAATAGTTAATAATATCATCACGCGCTTTCCAAACATCCCCATCGATAAACTTAATAAACGTATGAACTTCATCGCTGCGAGTAATCAATTTATAAACTGGAAACATTCCAGATCGCGTACGACGAATGAAGTATGGTAAATTAGGTTTAGTTTTGCTGATGGGCGTATAACCAGACGGAAAATTTTGCTTGTCAGGTTCCTGGTCAGCGTATTTTGGATAGTCTGATAATACTTTTGTTTTAATAAGTCTTTCAACCCAGAACCACCTGTCAGGGTCTTTTTCAGTTATGTTTTCGGTACGAGTAAAAAATCCTCTATCATCAGCATCTTTATAAATATGGTTGAATGGCTCTGAATCTGGATCAATATCCGGATCATCTTTGATCGGTTGATCGGCAACTTTGACTTCTAATTTTTCAGTGATGAATCCTTTAGATAGATATTCTCGGTCTTCTTTATTAACTTTTGGGTATGGCAAAGAATCTACTAAATATTTTCTAAACAGAGAAGAAACAGTTTTAAGTCATCATCTCTAAACAATTTAAATGATTATGTAAAACGAAGAAACTTTACTTACTTAGCAAGTCTTTTCATTAATTCAGCTTTCTCAAGACTAATGTCAGCATTTGTATTGGCATTTTGATCAGTTTCCCCCGCAAATTTACTGTTGAATTTAACATTTATGGAAACAACTCTTTGAGATTGCAATAAATTCGAAGCTGTAACCAAAAAAGTCTTAATGAATAAAGGTTTTTACAATTAAGTAAAAATCTGTTTGAAATTACCTTTGAAGCATCTTCTTGTAATTGACATCAAATTCATTTCTGATGATAACCAGATCACAATTAATTACAATATATAATTAAAACAGATAAACATAACATAGCATTATTTTGATTTTGTAAATTTAACACATGTTTGACTAACAATGCCATCTATTGACTATATTGTTGATCATGTGAAGACTCGCTCCAAATATAAATTTCTTGCTCGAAATAATAATTTGAATTAAAAAATAAATTAAAAGATAATCAAATTGTCCTGGACACTGTACTGTCCATTGGTGTTCAATAAAGACATGCTGTAGATTCTATAGTTTCCAATTCTGGATTGTGGAATGTCAAAGAACCAATAAGTATTAGAATGATCATGCTTTTTATAAGATGGATTTTCTTTAAAATAAACTAAACAAAACTTTAGATCTGTTTCGACAAGTTCTGAAGATGCTCACGAATATGATTGAGTGTCGATCTATCATTTCTTGTTAAGGTGCTCTTATTTTTGACAGATTGAGCTAGTTCATCCATCTAAACTGTTCAGTAAATTAACGACCTATTGTTTAACGAGTAAAAATTATCATTTGGACATCAATGGGACAACCATAATTTTTGTTGGACTTATTTATCAGAGTTAACGAAAAATGAAGAACATGCCAATAAATTGTTGTTTCTGGATTGAAAATAGACTAAATAATTTATTAGTTTCATATTTTTTTGGTTGATTGACAATATCAAATGATGTCCATCATGTAACTGAAAACAAATTGAATTATGGGAAAATATTAATCTGCTATTGAATTTGTCTCCACATAATCAAAGCACACCAAAATAGCTTTCATTGTTGTCCAATGTTGAATCTTAAATTGGTATACACACATGAGAAAAAAATGCACAATGTACACATAGGTAATCATAATGGAACGAATAATTTGATTGATGTGGATGAAATTCTCCTCTGATGAGGCCAAATAGTCTGACCATTTCTTTCCACATTACATGCAAATGATGAATTAGACTTGCTATAAAAAGTGGAATTGTCACTTAATAGACAAGAATAAAAAACCAAGATTGAAAAGAAAATCCTATTAGAATGAAGTTTCACATGGATACGAGTTATGGTTGCATCAAGATAAATTCATCAACTATAGTTGCTTATATCATGTATCATTATCGAGTCCAGCATCGACGTCTTCTTGGACTGTGGGCCATAATTTGGCTTCCTGCTATATTGAATCTTTCTAGTAAATAATAATTAACAGCAAGTGAAGAACAGAGTTTGTGTCAGTCTTCCAATTATCGTTCAATGTATTTTGCAAAGAATTTCTTTAGTTGACCCTTCCAAAATTGATTTCTTCAATCAAGGTTAAGATAATTCGACCAGAAATACGATGTTAAATGAAAAAAACAGGCTGGGAAAATAGGAAAATTGAAAAGATTTTATAGCCGAGAAAACAGGAAATATAAAGGATTATTGAACAACACAATCCACAACCAGCTGTGTAACATTCCAATTATCACGGCAAAAGCGGTTTATGAAAACAATAATGATCACCACACTATGTTAACCTAAATGTACACCAGATTAAATCAAAATCACTTTAATGAAAAGATTTAAAACAAAGAAAAAACAATAGCAAGAAAAGGCAGTTCAATAATGAACAAAACACATTACTTACCTCTTTCAACCCTGATTATGACTCCTTTTGATCTTTAAGCCAGAAAATGATTGAACCGTTTTACTTGATTATCTATCATCTTGAATTAACAGTTAATTGAAGGCAGAACGAACATCAGATTAAAAAACTTGATCAAAATTAATAATTAAACTTAAATCTCTACCAGTGGTGAAACGACAACAAACTAAACAAGAGTGAATTTTAGTTACATTAACCAAAAGATTTTATTTTGAGCGAATGAATCATCATGTTTTTAGCGCCCCTTTTGGTTTTCTTTGTTTCCATTGCGTCTCTTATTTATAATCCTTTAAATGGTAAAATGATGGACATGAAATACATGAAAAAAATGGGTAAGTTGATATTAAATATTAACCATTCAAATTTCAATCTAGTGTCCAGCATCCGTTGTAGACATAAGTGTTACCTCTTCAACTACCATTTTAATGGGAATTACGTTTGGTCAAGTTTTCAAGTTAATCTCTTTTAATGATTCTTAAACTTCAAGGCAAAGACGGATCTATGGGTGGTAATTGTGATGGAGGTAAGATACATTTTTGTTTTCCTTCTGTTTTATTTCCAGATGCTTGTCTTAATGATGATAGTGACGACAATCAGCAAAATTATGGCTTAGTATAAATGGTTCATGGCTAATCTTGAACCCTTTTTACCAGATTTTGTCTATTTAGATAACTATTTATCAAAAGTGTAATTAACAGACCTGCAGAGGGAACCATTTTACTGTGAATTGATGTAAATTATTTTTGCAACCATTAGCATCATCATCTTCACCAAAAACCTTCTCATCAAAATTGAAATCACGTTTGACCCTTATGTTTACACCATGTTTTTCTCGATGATACTTTTCTGTGTCTTTTCAACATTGTTTTACCTATTACCCCAATACCACCAATTACTATTTGTAATTCAATATCCTCTTCGGTTCTTCTATTATCAGAATATATTCATGAGTTTTTTAGTCCACAAAAAAGGTCCATAAATGTATAGATATTTCGGAATCAGCATAGAGGAACTTGGACCAGCCTTAGCATGATGGGCCTGACTATTGGAAGACCGGACAGTTTTGATTATTTAGTTTTCTCTTCAGGTGTCGTTATTCGATATGGCTCATTTTGAGGAATTTTATTCTTGATTCATTGCAAATCGTTTTTTCCTTTTTGCGATTTAACTCTCACAATCGAGGTCAAATCATTTCTTGATAGCTTTCCACTAGAATTTGTGTATGAATGAGTCTTTTCAATATTTTCCAATTTCTTGCCTTTCATCCTTTTCTGCTACATTTCCATCCATCTCGCCTTCATGCGCCATGTTGCTCACAACAATTTGGGGAATCTCTCATTCAACTTTTAAGCTCTCTATCCTTAGCTTGAAAATTTTGACACACACACAGACGAAGAGTATCTAAATCTTGATATGCCTTTGCACATCCATCATCATTGATTATGATCATAATTCATTTATTCATCTCTCTCGTCACATCTATTGTGAACTTTATTGCATCTCAAAATCATTTCTCGATAACCTTTCAGCCTTCAAAATAAATTAACCAGCTTCATAATCAGCATCTAGATAATTCTCATAAATTTATGTACATTCAAATCAAACAACCAGATCCATACTCAAATTGATCAAGTTTTTTCTCGTTAGTGTTTTTTTTATTCAATAGCAGTTGCCTAAAAACAATGTCAACGAAAATGAATCAATTTTTTTTGAGAACAGCTTTGTGATTAGCAGATTTCTATGTTCTGTTCACATTATTATCATTATTAAGCTATTAAATTATTAATATAATCATGATATTGATCAATCTTGATTAGAATGAATTCTGGGTTGCCTCAAGTTTCCATTATTTCTTCGTTTCCTTTTGTTAATGTCTTCTTGTAATCTTTTTTAAAGCCAAGACTCTAACCTCTTTACTCTTTCATTATTTCCTTCACTAAACCCATTCGCTTGCAATTAGCTAATTAACTATCCAGACAACAAGAAACAACTGACTGAATCTGTTTTACCGATTTCAAATCAAATTAACCAGACGGTTGTTGGTTAACTTGGTCTACTTGCAATATTGTCACATAACAAATCAGAATAACGAGAGAAAACAGTTTCAATTAAGTAACTCTCATTTTGGGTCAAAATTTTAACTTGAATGTGATTTATCACCGTTAGCCTTGTCTAAAAAGATATCCCATCAAGGTCTGGATAGATTTCATTTTGAAACTCTAGGAAGTTACAATTGATTAGAAGCTAGTTACCAACTTTGTTCAACAATTTAGTTAATTTTCCTTTTCTCATTTATTCTTTATATCACAGGATGCGATGGAATGATGATGAATCCAATGGGCGATGAATCAATGATGATGCCAATGATGTCAATGATGGGAATGGATGATGATGGAATGATGATGAAAAAATCCTCTGGAGGAGGTGGCGGTGATGGTGGTGGTGGTGGTTGTTGTCCAGTAATGCAAATTTATTCATCAGAAAAGTCAGCCACAATGAGTCCATCAAATTCAGAGAAACAATCTTCATCTGCTCCTCCACCAAATGTACAAGTTATGATGCTTCCGTATGTATCAATATTTACATCAATATTAATGTATTATCAAATTAATTTCAATTTTTTCTCTCCACTGTCAATGTTTCTCCAGGATGCCAAGGTGAGACTCTTTTTTCATCAACCTAACCAGCTACCTGTTGATATTATTATTACCATTGAAAATTCACTTTCTTTTCATCTAATTATCAGTCCAATGCCTATGCACATGAGCTCTCCAATGCCAATGCCAATGCCTATGCCGATCCCAATTCCTGTGCCAGTTCCATCGCCTGCTCCATCTCCAATGTCTATGGTAATGCCTGTTTCCATGTCAATGTCCATGCCTATGACTATGAACGCTGATATGGGCAATGGTGGTAATAACATGATGATGAGCCATCCAAGTCCTATGATGATGAAATGGGCTGATGCTCCTGGCATGATGATGACTGGATCTGGAGCTATGATGATGCCTTCACCTGGAGCTATGATGATGGCTTCGCCACCTTCAATGATGATGCATGCTCCTTCCTCAATGATGATGCCTTCACCTCCATCCATGATGATGTCTGGCCCATCATCTATGATGATGCCTAAAATGATGTGGTCCAACTCACCTATGTCAATGATGATGGGCAAATGAGAGTCAAACACCAAACACGAGTCAATAAACCATCTTCGAGGCAAACCTGAACTAACCACTGGGTACATTTGTATTTCTCTATCGCTCTAAACGGCAAAACCTTCAATTTCTAGACACACTCTCATGTCTTTTATTGAATAATTTTCCGAAAATTTCAATTCAATTCCAATTTGAAGGTAAAATTTATTCCAATTTCTCAACACTTACCTATTTTTACGTGACATGTTTTCATATTTCAATCTTTCTTCTTTTATTTTCTTCATTTCCAGTATCAACATTTAGAGCCCAAAGATTTAATTATAGATAATGGCCATAAAGAGATTTTGGTTATTCTGGTAATAAATCCTGTCCATTATTTCAAATATTAATAACATTATGAATAGCCTTTGGTATAAACTCATCCAGATAGTGCGTACGAATGATCAAGACATTTTCATCACGTAATGTTTGTTGCCATTATTGACCTTATAATTGAATCAACTATGAAAGACACAAAGGGACCACAAGCCACAAAAAAGGACAAAACACAGCAAGAATATAAACTAAAAAAAACTAAAGTAAATAATTTGGCTTGAAAAAAAAGCAATGCATAAACATGTATTTATATTATACATAGCATTTTGTTTGTTGTATTATAATCATCAACATCAGCATCTTCATCCAACTCATCACCAGCAACATCATCTTCATTCTTAATATTCAGCATTATGTTCATTTTTATTGTTATCATGCTTATTATTATGATTATGATTATTCTTGTGATTATTATTATTTTGATTATATTATTAGTATATATTTATTATTATTATTGTTATTATTATTAATATTATTATTGTTATTGTTATTAGTATTTGTATATAACATTACTCGTAGTTGTTACTATTAAGTATTTTGGTATACAATTTCCCAAATTTTCATGCTCTTGTTATACATTATTTTTATCAATGTTTACTCTTTCTTCATCATTCTGATGATCAGTGTGATGCTCATTATCCCAAATGTCAACAGTCTTTCCTTGTTCATCTTATTCTCTGTGCATCAGTTGCGAGTTGAAGAGGAACGCAAAGTGTGAAATCCAAAATAACAAACCAATGGAGAAAAGGGAAAAGGATGATAAATAGATGAAAATGGATTCACATTCGATTTGGATTAGCACCAAACAGGATTCTTCTAAAAGCATTACGAAAATCCCGACTAAATATTGTATATATTACAGGGTTAAGCAGTGAATTGGCATAACCAAGCCATAGGAATATGCTGTACAAAGGCGGCGCAGCTTCACACGCTTCACCACAAAGAGCTGTCACTAGTGCGTGAACAAAAAAGGGTAACCAACAGACGATGAAAATTCCCGTTATAATGGCCAGAATCTTGGCCGTTTTACCCTCTCGTTTACTGTTTGAGGAATCCTTTTTACTTCTCAATCGAAGCGCTTTATCTATTCCAAGAACCGTTGATGTTCCCTTTTTATCACAGCTTGGTACTTGAGCCATATTAAATGAACTATCTGAATTATCACCACCAATAACAACACCAACCTCACTGATGGCTCCAACACCACGTTCAAGTGAACTCGTCTCTTTCTCATCGCTCCTCGAATAACGAGACTCTTCAATGATTAGTGGTTTAATTGGTAAATTGTTGCCTCCTGTTGACCGATATTCAGTTTCAACCAAGGCCAAGGGTTTACCATTTGATGTACTTCGAAGGCTTTCATCTGCTTTCACATGAACAACCGACTTGTTTCCAGGTCGATTTTTAACTCGTCTTCTGGCAATCTAGGAAAAGTAAAAGAGATTTCATTATTAAGGCAAATTCAGTTGCAAATTGATTGAAATTTAAATCAACCTCTATGTTAAAGAGCAACATTTTATGTTCTAGACTTCAAGTTCAACCTTTGTCAATAAACGTTAACCAAAAAAAAAAGGGAAAAGTAAAAATAAATCGAAAATTTTTGTTGTTTTGGTGTTTTCACTACCATCATAATGGTAATCATATTTACTGAGAAAAGGTTAAGCTTGAATAAGCTTCTAATCGAGTTTCTTGAGCGATTTTCAGCTCTTATTTACAGCCTTTATTCAATTTCGCCATTTTCCATTCATCTAACAACCGGAAACTTTCATCATTCCAACATTAAACTGATAATCATTTTGTGTGTGTGAGTTGAAGACAAAATACAATAATGATGATAATCTCAAGGTATTGATACAACTTGAAATTTGGTGAGAAAACAAAATGAAGAGTAAATTTGTTGACATTTGTTATTACATGATGTGCTTTATTAATCATTTCATATCTTCTCGCCATATTTTACTTTCATCTTCATCTTCGCCTTTCTGCTACAACAACTATTTACTCATTTTTCATCTTGTTCAGCTTCTTAAATCTCTCTTAACCCTGATTCAACTCCTATCCTTAAATACTAATTTAATTGAAAAATCTTTCTACCATAACTAAAATACCTTTTTTTACAGAGAAACAATTGTATGTTTCTGGAATCAATTTTCAAATTAAAGTCAAATCAATATTTTAAGCTGATAGTCTCGAGTACAAAAAAGTAATGTCTAAAGATGAGGCTAAAAATCGGTTCACTTTCGATTTACCAAGTTCCAAGTCAATCAGTCCAGTAAAGAGTTGAAAGCCCACTTCAAGATGTTAATAGAAGTAAGTAAATAAAGATTAGTGTGAAGATCTTTGATATCGAAAAGCTCGACCATTTTCAACGATTAACCTCATTGAAGTTAACGTATGAATCTAGAGACTTCGTTTGAAGTTTACTTTCCAGGTTTGAATCGAACAACTTTTGTCTTGAAAAAGACCGAACGCAAGCTTAATCAAGTGTATAAACATTTGAACGATTATTGAACGAATAACATTGATATCGGAAAACATTATACAACCAGTTTTAGAAAAGTTATTTTCAAGTTTAAATGTCACTTCGAAAATCAGGCCAAAAACTGCAAAATTGTAAAATTTAAATTCCAAGTTGAAGAGGATTTATTCAAAGTGGCAATTTAGGCTCAGAATTTGGACTAAAGAGAACTTGAAAGTTTGACATTTAGCTTGTGTATTCCCTAGCAATCGAAGCAAACGAACAAGGCAAAAATGAATGTAAAATTTGTTTAGAAAATGTTTAATGATTTGTTCATGGAAATGCTTCTTTTGCACTGAACTCTTTCGTTACTTTGTTTCCATTCTTAGCCAAGCCTCAATAAACTTTTAAGATGCAATGAAATAAAGAAAATGTTAAATGACCAAAGAAGCAATTAAGCTCAATTTTTTTTGATGATTTTGTAAGTTTGACCTTTCGATTGTTTCATTTCTTTCCATGATTCCTGTTCAATCTCATCGTAAACTTTTAGCCATTTTTCCTCCAGATAAAAGCAAATGTGAATCCTCATGGGTCAACCATTTTCAAGAAATTAACCAACCGTTCAAGCTTGGTTGACATTCAATTAACTGTCACCAGAAGATGAACTTAAAAAAAGCACGAAAACAACGAGGTTAACATTTAACTTTCCCTCAATTGTTCACTACATTTAGCTCATATCATAGCTCACAACCATGTCATCATCATTACTCTATCATCTTCATCAGGCATCTTCTTCCCTTTCATCTGTTCTTCACCCATTTAAACTAATTCACCATTACTTTAACTGGAACAAAAAATGACCAATTTATTCCGAAATTTACGTTGATGGTTTACGAAAAGAAAAGAAAATTCTTGATCATGATCCTCAGTAAATTGCCCAAATCCATGAGAAGAAAGGAAAGTTGAAAGAAGAAGAAAAGTGCGAAACATGAAAAGAAAGCAAAAGTCGAACTTCACTTTTCGCTCATTTCCTACTTTCATCACGAGTCGCAGTAAAAGATGAACCATAAAGAGCTTCATTGTAAAAGTAAAGTGCAATTGCATTAAAAACCTCAACTAATCATCAACTTTGAAAGACAAAACTGAACCCAACTGTGCAACAAGTAAACAGCAAATGTCAATTACTATTGATTTTCAGCATTTTATTAAAAATAAATGTTCGACATTGATTCCAAGTTTCATAACGATCAATAAAAATTTTCCCATTCAACCATTTAACTGTTCAATTATCAAATTTTCACTTCGGATGTTGGCCCAAGAAAGCATCAAAATTGTTCAATTTAAATACAAATTGCTGAAATGGACTGTAAATTACTTTGGATTGTAAGCATCAATACAGCTGACGAAGAAAATTGTTCAATAATAATTTGGTGAAGAGGAAATGATGAGATTCAGTCAAATTAACTGTCATCTTGTCCTTTTCACCTAGCGCTTGAAACACAATTAAATATGCAAACTCAATTTCAATAGTGTAACCATGGAGTTGAGTAAATTTTGAAAAAAAAACAAGTTGATTAGTTGAAATTAATTTCACATTTGTCACACATTTGACATTAAAGTTTTGCTTTTGATAAACAGATTTCAAGCCAATTTAATATTTCATTTGAAAACTTGAATTGTTTAACTGTTAACTTAATAACAAGTTAATTTACTTTGAAACTTGTCATTATTAATAGCAACATTGAGTTAAATTTGGTGTCAACTTCATTTCACTTGATATTTATTTAGCATTTACTCTCTTCACCTTTTGTCATAAAGTTAATAACAATAATGGCAATATAATGAAACAGTGAGGATGAAGAGGAAAGGGAAGAAGAAGAAGAAGAAGAAGAAAAATGATGATCAAGATGAACATTGTTTACATTGGATGAGAAAGGATTGATTGAATCAATTTAATTTGCTGTGCAACAACCATTTGGCTAGTGAAATGGGTAAACAAGCTCAAGATTTTGTCATGAACCATTTCAAGTGCAACATCCAAATTGCCGTGATAATGTCGATCAGGGAGACTTGGAAAAGCATGGAAAAGTCTTTATTCTTGTTTCTCATCTGAAAAGGTTGTTTGGATAAAGCTGACCAAGGATTAAACTTATCAATGGTCAACATTGTTTATCCATTTGGTCAATCCCTTCAATCGAAATCTTTATTCTGTGAAAATTTGTTTTTCAATTTTTCCTCTTTTCTCTTTGTAAATGTTTCTCTTTGCATGATACAAAAATGTTCTCTATTTACTGTAATCTATTGTTTCATTGAAATTTGCAAATGGAACCTTCATGTTGCTGCATTTCCCTTCAATCTTTCAATCTAAATTGCTGATGTTGAAAGACTTCACGATGGGAAAGCAGCATTCAACGATTATCGTTGGTCGAGTAAATGCAAAACAAACATCGAAATTGAAAGGAAATTTTTCGTTTCATTTGTGAACACAACTTTTCCATGATTGGATGCGATAAAAGTGGCAGCTTTGGAATAAAAAAAAAGTTGATATTTTTGGCTTTTTACTTTTTTTCGTGTTCTGTTGAAAGAAATAAAAAAGTCCATTTTGAACTGAGTAAATGAATGAAACGTACAAGTTCCCTTGATGATTGTGCATATGACAAGCAAGAATTGATTAGCATTCAGATCAGTATGGAACCCAGTGACACCCAAAAAAGAGAACAATTTGAGTTGCAAAATGGAATATAAAAAAAAGAAGAAACGAAGAAAAAAAAAGTTTAAATGCGTCAAGAAAAAAAAAGAAGCTGAAAACATTCAAATTCAGACTGAAACACCATCAGAACAATATTGTAATGAAGTAAACGGGGAAAAAAAGTTATTGATTGATAACTCGAGTTGCACCATTAATCTTTGTAAATGTTTACTTGAATCGCAATCGCAGTTGAACGAAATCGCAGTGAAAATGAAAAAAAAAGAAGATTCGACAAGAAAACAAAAAGTCAAGAAACAATGTAAAATTGTTTTTGTCCAACATGGAATTCAAATTCACATATTGAGATGAAAGATTCTTCTGCAAGTTGAACTTTTAATTCAGATTATTGCTGATGAAGTTGACAGAAAAACAGTTTTTTGATTGTTTCATCACTTGGTTGGCTTTTCTTGCTTCAATCATGAGTCTAATCAGGGAATAGATTGAATTGAAGTTTACCCTTAATTCATTGTAACGTGAAAAATATATTAATAGCTGATAGGAGCCAACGAAATATCCATTGATGATGAGGATGACAATGAAAGAATCACATGAAGACAAACAAGTAGAATGAGAAAGAAGATAAAAAACAGAGAGACTTGAAAGAGTTTTGTTATCGCTATTCAGTTGGGAGTTGAAATAATGTACAAAAGGAAAGCCTGTAAAGTAACCTCAGCCCATTTGTGTTCCTTCACATGATAGCGTCAATTGTTGAGGCGAAAGAAAGAATCCAGGAATAAGATGGCGAGAGAGAAAAAAGAAAAAATGTTGTTTTCTCTTTCATCCTGACGATCATCATAAGATGATGAGAAAATTGATGAAGATGAAATCGCAAGGAAAGGCAAGGTTTAAAGTTTATCCTTCGTTTTTTTTTCATCTTTTATTATGTTACCAAATTTGTGGTTCACTTTTTCATTGAATACTTTACTTTTCTTGTTCAGCTTATCTTTATTGAATGAACCTCATCTTCATCAACATCTTGCCATCCATTGTCACTTTCAATTTAACCTTTAAAACTTTTCTCGCACAAATAATCAGATTGATTGGTCTGCTTCAACAATTGAGTCCAATTTTTGCGTAAACTTTATGGATTTCAATAAATTATCTCATTATTTGAATTACAATCTGTTGATACAATCGCATTTGACATTCGCAGAATTTTCAGCAAAAAGTTTCTAACGCAAATCCAATAGAGGCGAGCACGCTAAATATCGAAAATCGAAAGCCGGCTTCAATAATAAAATTCTTCGTAGTTCACTTTCTTTTTGAAATTATGCCCTCTTTCTGTTAGATCACTAGACTTTGTCACTCCCAGAGTCCTTATTGTGCAGCATTTGACAATTTTTCAACTTTAATCTTGTTTCGAGTAATTTGCGTTAATGTTTGCTCGAAATCATCAGTAAGTTATCAATAATCGCGAAAATTGACAATAACAGAAGCTGGGAGTGAATTATTAGCCAATTGATAACAACAGTTGCAAGAGTATAAAAATGTAGAGAAAATGAGGGAAAAGAGAAAACAAAATTTGCTCACAATCTCAACTAATGTTTTATCAATTTGTCTATTGATCTATGATGATTAAAGATAACTGTTACATCATTTAATGTAATGCGATACACAAAAGTACACAGGTTATCATTGGTTAATCTATTGAATATTTGCTTCTCCTTCGCCTCTTCAACTAAAATAATAACAGAGTTAATCATCTGATCATTAGTCGAAACAGGAACAAACAGATCAATATCCAATGAACCTTCAAATATTGATTCAATTGATTAACAGAAACAATAAATTGAAGATAATTCCTGAGCCACAGTTGAACGAAAATTAGTTCCTGTCAAGTTCACGCGATTGTAGGAGCATTAGACAGGGTAAACCAAGTTATCGGTAGTTTATCAAGATTGGGATTCGCAAATTAAGAGCCTAATGAAGCAAAAAGTGTGGCAAACATATGCCTCTCCGAGAAACAATAATGAGTTTCTAATGAGCTCTTGAATCTAAGATAAGCTTTTCTCAGATGGACGTCAATTTAACGACTCGCAGCTAACGACTAGAAGCTTCTTTTTTTCTTGTTTCCTCTCTCAGCCCTTAGACCTTTAATTTCAATGATATTAAATTCATTCTGACTGACCATCGAAATTTGCATAAAAACGGTTTTAATGAAAAAATCTGGTTCCACAAACCTGTCCAAGCTGTACAAAAGGTAATCAAAGCTTTCACTTTAAAGACCATTTTCTCAAAAAGCGGCAAACAACGGAATTCACTACAGAACTCAGTTTTAGTCAGAGCTTGTAGCTCGAAGGAAATATTGCTTACTCTTCATGTTTGCTAACCGTAATCAACCACAAACTATGCTTGAAAACCTAATTTTGGTTCAACCCACGAGTTTGTAAATTGATCGTACAAAAGATTATTGAACTCGTCTGCTGTGATTGTCTCGTGGTCCAGAGATTTTCAATCGTAACCTTCATTGAAACTCTTTCAAGCATTATGCATTCAACTTTTAATATCTTCGTTTCGACCAGAAGTGTAAGATTACAGAGTCATTGTTCTGAGAAAAATATCAAATAACGTTGAAAGGGAATATTCTGAAAATTAAAATTCGCCATTTCGATAATCTATTTCAAAGTTCTACCAAGTGCATGGATACTTTTCACGAGGACGAACAAATGGAAACAAAAAAAGCAAATGAAATGCTCACAGTCATCAATGCATCGAGTTGTCTCTTGCATTCAACATTTAAAATTGTGACCTTTTGAACAATCGAGTTTTATTAGATTTTCTTAAAAAAAGGCATTTCCAAAATATCAACTGATATAAATCATTGGAATGTTATTTTTCCTTATAAATTCTGCAAACTTGTTACTGAGTTGAAGTTGAATGAAAATCTGCATTTTCGTTGTAGAGCACTTAGTTAATCAGAAACATTAATAACTTGATACTTGATCACACAAAACAACATTTACTGATGAATAATGGTAAAGAGTTGGAAAACGAGATTAACCATGAATTAGGTGATTGAACAAACTGTTATTGTAAATAGTAAAGGCAGGGAATCCCTTCAAGTTGAAGTAAATCTCTTGGTAAATCCAAATTACCATTGAATGGATAAAATTGATTAAAACTATTTCGTTTTTTCTTTCTCCTCTTCATAACCAAATCAGATTGTTCATCTCAATTGTTCAATTTAAACATTCATCTTATTTTTTATTGCATTAACTTTATTATTAATGGCCCAGATTTAGATTGTGAGGAATGCTTTAAAGGTCAAATATGGTTATTCTTGTGTGCTCTGTTGGTATTGAATAATGTTTAAAGTAAGAAGAAAAGAGTAGCTCAAGAAAAAAATGAATGACTATTGACAGTGAATAATGACAAGTAAAAGGAAAGAAAAGGCAAGGGGAAAAAGGGTTCTCAATCAGATAGAGGGATGAATGGAAAGAGAGAAAATATGGCCAAAAACGAAGATAAATAACAAGTATTATATTTGACCACTAAAATGATTCTTTTCACAATGATTATGATAGTTTTGTCATGATAAAATGGCAGCTTTTTCGTGATAAATTGTTGATTTTCAGTAAAGATGCTTTGACTCAAATGAAATGGAAACAACTCGAGAATCAAAAGGAAGACAAAAAACGAGTCAAGCAAAGTTAATCTTCAGTCAACAGCTAGAGTCGAATAGACGAAATTCAGTTTGCAATTTTTCAACAAAAGATCGTCTCTTCCAAGATTCAAAATTAAAACTCAATCCTTGAATCGACAAACTAATAGCGAACTCAAGATTTCAAGCCGATTGTGAATAGAACCCAAACGATTAATTTCAATGGAAAATTGCACAAACGCAAAACATTTTGAAGTTTTTCAGGTGCTTCCTCTAAAAAACTCAATCATAACGAACTTGAGATTTGAACCAGACTTCAGATAAATCAACTTAATTTTCCAAACAATCCCGAGCAAAAGATGGTAAATTCATGAAAAAGATCTGAAGATTTTCACAACTCATTCGATTTCTCACAATTTTTATGCGAAAGACTTCGTCGGGAAAACTCTATCATGACAACGTTTTTCTCTGCGAAATTAGTCGATTGACTTTTTCTTGATTTTGTTTGATACCAAAGTTCAAATTGACATTTCTTCCAGCTGAATATTCCACAATAAATCCCTGAAAACCATCATAACTGCCGATTGGACTTTGTTTGCTGAACCAAACTGATTAAACATAAACTTTGTGTTTAAAGTTCGTCTGCAAACTGAGACTAAATATCTTGACAACTTATTTCTGGTGTAAATTGATGTAAAAAAATCGATATCATTACTAATTCAATGGAAATGCAAGTCTCAATATCAACAAATTGAACATGATTTTAACTCGATTGACCAAATGTAAAGAAAAGTTGCTCAAGTTCATTTCTTTTCTACAAGTCTCTTCTCCTCAGTTAACCATAATTTTCAACTTGTCACTCTGATCATCATGTTTATTCACTGGTCACGTTGCTATTTATATTGTTACTGATTTGGTCAACCCTGGTCACTCTAAGCACCACTCAATGGGAATATTTTCATTATCAAAATCCATTGGATGCAATCTTCTTTTCAATATATTAACTTGTTTTATCCTTTTCTTGTTAACTTTACTTTTCCAAGCAAATCTTTTCCATTCATCCTCTATCAAAATAGACGATTTAATGTTGCCAGAAATGATTCACAGAATTGAACATTTTTTTGCGCCATGAAACAAACAAATTGATGTTCATTTAAATAATAATCTTGAATCATTTCAATTGCTTTCTCTTGTTTACTCCAACCAAAAATGAGAATCAAAATGATACTCGGAAAACATGGAATATTACATTTTCTTATTGTTACCCAGAAAAAAAAACGAAATGACAATATTTTGCATTAGATTTTCTTGTTCACAACCTTTTTCTTCTATTCATCTTACATATTCATCATGAAAAAGAAAAAATATTTAACCATTGAACAAGATTCTGGGAAATGATTTGCATTCACTTTCTTTCATCAACATTTCTTCTTCTCTTTCAAGTTTACATTTCAAATGAATAAAGTTCATTTACTCTCATTAGGTTCATTCATTGTTCTTGTTGCCATAATTTTCCTTCATTAATCTTGTTATTAACACAATTCAACATGGAAATTGCAATGTTTCAATGTTGACCAAAATTGCAAATCAGCAAATTAGTTTAAAAAGTGAACAAAAGGAAAAAAAAGTTTATTTTTGTTAATAAATTTCAACCAACTTTTCAAATTGTTTTATTCAAAGTCATTGGATTGAAAGAAGCTTCAACTCGATATTAATGTAACAATGTTTTCCTCTTTACATTTTCATGATCAATTTTCAAATTATTTAACATTATTTTACTCCTTTTCAGGTTCAAATCTAATAAACTTGAAATATAATTCTCAAAGGAAATGATGAAAATGCATAAAAATGATGAACCATCAGTACACATTAACTGAGAATCTGAGAAATGGTTTCAAAAGGAAATAAACAGTTTTGGCATTTCGTTTGTTTCTGACAAAAGTTGAAAATTATCACCATTTTTACAGAAAATAAAGAGAACAGAAGTTTCATCTTTTTACAATTTACATTCCCATCTGGTTAAGAGGAAGAAAAGTTGGAGTTGAATTTTTGGAAAAATGCCGATGTGAAAAGATTCCAAGTAGAGTTGGGTAAACATGTTTAGTCGAGATAATGATGATATCGAGTTTATGATTCAGGGAAAAGAATGAAAAGTTGAACATTAACACCTAAATCCGTCAATTTTCACCATCTTTCACCATCATTCCACAGTCTAAACAAAAGTCACATTTTATCTTGAAAATTCAAGTTTCACCTTTGCTCAATCCCTGTACTCAGTCCATTATTGTAACATCTTTGAGAGAGAAAAAACAAATGAAAGAAAAAGATGCAAAAAGAGAAGCAACCTTTTCCCTTACATTTTAACCTTTGACTTGAATTTTGATGGTTTCATGGAATGATTAGCATGATGAAAATATCAAAGTAACTAACAAAATTATTCGACATTTTCGTCTCGTCAATTCCCAAGAATCATTCATTTTTATTCTCATTTTCATTTCTGATTTTAGTAACGAAAGAAAAAGAATAAATAATAATTGAATAAAATAATTGATTCGTTAAACTTTTTTTTTACTCCAAATTTAGAACCATTTGAATGGAAAAAAAAGAGAAATTTTCGTTTTGATATTTTTTCACTCCCAGTTGTTTACTATTTATAATCAATTTTCTTCCGTAAAATATATTTCTCGAGCAACATTTTTCTATTGCAAATATTCACATTATAACTTTTTTCTCATCAATACTTTTAAATATCCTGAAGCAAATGATGGAAATATTGAAGACATGGAATACGATGGAATGAGTAACAATGAAAACAAATCGAGTGACGATATTTTACACTGGAAAATGTTTGCCATTGAAATGGAAATAATTGAATGGAAAAGCGGCGAAAAATGCAAATTCACATTCGAATAAAAAATAGCATTTCAAATTGAATAATAATAATGATATAATTTGTTTTTCTGCCCAAAAGAGTGAGAGAAGAGGGAAAAAAGATTGAAAATGAAGTGCGAAAATTGATAAACTCTGCCAATTCTGTTGCATTATTAAGCAACTGCTTGAAGCTATTAGCAACTGGATGATAAAAAGCTTAACCAAAAACTAATCTTACAAAAGATTGCCAAGATTAACATTAATATCATTATCAGGGAGGCGAAAAGGTTATCAGGAAGGAAGGGAATGGAAAGAATGGAAGAAGAAAGGAGAAGAAAAAAGTTGAACAGAAATACAATATTACGAGGTTGAAACGAACAAGGAAAAAACGGAAATATCTATTTTCATCATTTTCTCATGAAATTTGTTTTCTTTTCATTTCCTTCGCTAATAACTTTCTATTGATATCAATCGTTATCAATTTATGATATAATGTAATAACAATAAAAAATAATCAACATTTTTGGTTAAGTGAAAGTCCTGAGAAATAATTAAGGAAGTAAAGAGAGAAAAGGTCTTTTCTCGAACATTGCGTTTTCCATTGAATCTAAATTTTCACCAAAAGAAAACTTTTACTTGCAATTTTTGCAACTTTGAATTTACCAAATTGATTATTGTTCATATTTAAAGGCACTCATTATCACCCTGACAGCTTCAAATTATAGTCGTTTGGGTGGAATCCGAGTTCATTTTGGCAAATCATAATTTATCGATAACTTTTTCCACTCCAAACGAACATTTACTCGATGATAAATGGCACATTAATCTATGAAATTTACTCATTCTGATTGAGATCAATGAATCTTTTTTTTTCGCTTTTCGTTTGCAAAATTTTCCATTCATGTTAATTATTTTGTTTCAATTTTCACGATCAATTTCAACTTTAATCATCATTATTCCTTTAGATTAATCATTTTCTTGTGCAACATTTTCTCCCTGAAACCATTTTCGTCATTATCAAGATTGATCATCTTCTCTGCTTGTAAAACCTAATTGATGTTCAATTAGCTTATCAATTGTTAACTTGGAAGGAAACCTTTGATTTTGGTTCGATTCCAAGTTAATGAAGGTAGAAGAAGAAGAAGAAATAAAGAGAAATGTGAAAAGAAAATCATTAGTTTCTTGATTAATGGCAATTTCATTGCAGCTCAATCGAAGTTGATAAAGGACGAAACTGTAAAATTGGTAGCAAAAAAATTAATCGAAATCTTTTCGATGTTCAATTTTTCAATTTCCATTGCAAACGATTGAACCAAGACAAATTAATTCGACGCCAATTTTCCCAATCTAATCAATTTTGTTGAAAAATTGTTCATTTAAATTTACAAATGAAAACTATTCGAGTTTGAAGCAGAAATGAGGATAAAATGATGAGTTGAAGTTTCAATAAAATTGATGAAACAGGAAATAGTAAACAAACAAGAAAATGGTTAAATTAGACTTTCGTCTTTTTCCAGTTTCATTTTATTGCTTTATCATGCATTCAAATTATCATGAAACTGTTTCATCTGTTTGAATAAATTCAATTGGTAACTTTGTTCATCATTATTTAATTTTATTCTCAATTTTGTGTTATTTTTTCACCCTTTTCTCATTCACTTTCCTTCAATATTGTAATGTCACAAAGTTGAATTAATCATTATTAAAATTAATCATTTTATTGATCAGATAAAATGAAACTTGGAGTGAACAAGAAAATGGAGAAAAGTGGAAAAACGTTTCAAAAGATTTGCCTTTTTTTTCACCGCTCGATTCATTTGATTCTTTTCTTCAATTGTAAATTAAATTAAATGAACAATCTTTTTTTATTGTCTCATTAATTTGATTAACAACTTAAGTTGAAAATACAAAGCAAATAAAAAAACCAATGAACTAAATGTAAACAATTGAAATTTCATTTCGATTTCAATTTAACGGAAAATTGATGTTTTAATTGTTTCTTTTGAATCGACTAGAATTGAAACTGTTTTGCTTTATTTTTTTATCAACTTTTAAGATCTCAAAGTTTCATTAGCTTTTCCAAATTTGCTTCATTGACGGAAAATTGAAGCAATAATTTTTGGCCAACTCAGCAAAAGAGGAAAATTGCCTGTGAAATGTTGCAAAATTCAAGAGGAAAATTTCTTATTCGTCTGGTTTAGTTGAAGAAGTTGCATGAATTTGCTCAAGGCGAACCAAGAGATTGGAAAAGTTCACCAACTTTACACGATTTTCAACCTTCAGTCTGAACCCATCAAATTTTAATGCATCGTAATAAGAACTGCTTTTTTGTCTGGAAAATTCATTTTGTTGAAGCTTTAGATTGGCTTGAAATTAAACTTTACACAGAAAAATTGAAACATTTCAATCGAGTTATCGAGTTTGCAGATTTCAACACAATTTTCGATTCCCTCAAAATGCTAATGTTCGGTTCAAAATTTCGAAGCATCTTATTCTATACCAAGTTGTCTAGAAACTTTATCATTCTTTGAAATGCTGACATGGAAAAACTTTTTGTTTCCATTATTTTGTTTCGTCTTTTCATTTCTGCGAAAAGTCAGCGTTATTACGAAACTCTCTTTTTTCAAAAACTCGAATTTTCTTTTCCATTTTCTTCTTCCATTTTGTTAAACAACTTTAGAGTTATTCATAGAAATTCAAAAAACATTGATCATAAAATGGCAATCTTATGACGAATTCACCGGAACTTAATCATGAGTAGAATTTGAACTTTTCCAATAGCTTTGCTTATCGTTTTCGAGTCTCATGAGAATGGTTTCTTTCTCTATTTTATTGAGTCAAAAATTTTCAATGAAATAGTAACGAATTGTCTTTTCGGTGAAATTTTTTCTTTCTATTATCAGATGCATTCTTTTCGATTTCCGATGAAACTTACATTCGATATTGTAAGCAAAAATATTGTTAAACTTGTAAACATAATAAAAGAAATGAAACTTCATTGACTGTTCAGATTATTGCGAGTTTTATTCGAAAACATTTCAAAAATTGAAAATTTTAATCTTGAAATGTCGAAACGTTAAAACTTAAATACTCTAAAGGGACTTTTCACTCCCAGAGTAAAGTTGAATATCGCAATTTCACAGGCATAAAGTTTCATTGCGAACATTAACCACCTGTAAATGCAATCGGAAGTAGCGATAGAAGCATGGCGAAAATGAATAAAATTCAATTGTCGAAACGAATTTCCCATTGTTTCACATTTTTCCTCATGAAACTGTTTCAACTTGAAATGGAGTAAATTTGAGAAATATTTTCGTAAGTTGTTCATGACAAGTTGAAACTCGTTTGTGATCATGTTTTCATGTTAATATGTTGAGTAGTAAATATTTTCACTTGGAAAACAGGGAGAAACAAAATGCTGATGGAAACTTGTTAAATGATTCCATATTTCAACATGATTCCCTTCAATCCATATTTTGCCTGTCAAGTTGACTCTTTTTGGCACTTTGCAAGTTGACAGTTTATGTTAATGAAAAAACATCATCACTTGTTAGTTGAAGAGTGTATCGAAATGAACTTGGAATCGAGATGAGAAAGTCTTGCAACAAAAAGTGTAAAAAAACAGTTTCTCTTTCAACATTCAATTGAAACACTTTTGTTGACTGAAAAGCTGGAGAAGAAGGAAAAATGGAGTAAACTCTTTTCTTATCATGAAATGAATTGCTGCATAATTGAAAATTATCAGCTTTTTTCCAGGTAATAACAATAAATTTCATGATTAAATTGAACGAAATTGAACAAGTTTCAACAGAAAATATCAATTTGTCAGAATTGGAAAAAGGATTGCAATTGATTTGAAAAGATAAATAAATTCATTTGTTATCCAAAATTCAAAGTTATCAGTTTTCCCATCAAATTGAACTTTCAGTTGCAATGTTGATGCATCATTATCTTCATTTTAAAACTCGATCAACATGAAAGGGAACGAATAAAGAAAAAAAAGTAAATTAGATTTAATCAGATTAATTAGATTTTTGCAAAATCGAAAACTTTTTTTCTCTTCTTCCTGAAAAGTTCATTGAATTTTTAATCAATTAATCAGAAACTTTTAATTGTTTTCCTTGTAAAGTAATTTTTAAATCAGCTTTTCTGTTCGTTCTATAATGATGTTTATCGAAAAGTCAATCAATTTAAAGGTCAAAAGTTTTAAACAAAAGATTAGAATTTTTTTTTCGACAAAACAGAAAACAATAAAAACTCGAAAAATGAGGTAAAAATTGTTACAATGTAATGAAATGGTTACCATAAAATGAACAGATAATTTCATTTGGTGACATTTTCCAGAGAAAAAGATTATCGATTTGAGAGGAAAGATATTGAAAGAAAATTTGAAATCTTTCATGACCGATTATAATGTTATTATGACATTCAACTTTATATTAGCTTCATTTTTCCATGAACAATTGTTTCGTTCATTAGACAAATTGTTCAATTCTTTCCATCAATATAATGAATCACAATTTTCGACTCTTGTCCTTTTGTCTAAACTTCTTTGCTCATTTCATCTTTTTTCCATTCAAGAGAATTACCATGAAAAGTTCATTTGCAAAAATAATCTAGTTTCCGGGTGAAAAGATTTCTTCTTTCGTCCAAAGTGGAAAAAAGGTGAAACCTGGAAATTCAGGTAAATTCCGTGTTTGGCTAATTAGAAAATGAAAATTCACTTATCAGATTAACTAGTCAACAATCACTAATTAGCAAAGGTTAAAATGAAAAATTAGCTTTGTTCATCTTTTTTTTTCTCGCTTCTGATTAACTTTTTCGCTGTTCACAGGAAATTGTTCAAAGTTAACATGATAAAGTTGAGGTTGAGTTTTTACTTGCAATTATTGATTCTGTATTGGATAAAAGTGACAAAAATGATAACTTTTGATGCAACATTTTTCCTCTTTTTGTTTCTTCTTTAGGTTTCCTTTTCTTTCCAGATTTATCTCATCAGAATTGCAGAAGTTTTTCAGGGGAAAAATGATATTGAATTATTAATATTAAGTTACTGGTTCAATTAGATTATTTTTGGCTCAAAAGAGATGATTTTTTTTTCTCGTCTCTCTTTTCCTTCTTTTTTTTTTCGTTATCTACTTTTGTCGGTGAGATTACTGATTATTTTCAGCTTCTTTTCATCATCATGTAATGATGGTACTTGACACTGTTGGTAAATTTCCGGTGTCAAGAGGATCAGTTGATTAATCAACATGTTAAAATGTTGCAGTAAAAGTTGATTGAAAGTGAGAAGACGAAAAGTTTATCCGTAAAAGAAGGCAAACAAAATGTTTACTTCAACATTCAACTGAATGGATTCGTCAAAAAGTATTGGATGCGAAAAAGAGAGAGAGAAAGACAAAACAAATGTCAAACAGTTTAAAGTAATTTCATTTCTGTACAACTTTCAAAGTGTTCGATGGGAACAATTCAAGGATTGATTGATATGATAAACAAGTAATTCCATCACTTTGGTAACCTTGCTATTAATCCAACAGTTTGTTCAGTTGGTGTACAATTGAATTTGAATGGAACCAAGATAGACAGGTGTTTATTAATAGACTAAAAGAGAAAAATAAAAATTGAAGATTCAACCAAAATGAATCGACATTTAATTTGCTCGCTTACTTGCTTACTCGTGATAACCAGTAAGCCTGGTTGAAGAGCTAAGCTGATGATCTCTTGTAAATGTGATTGCTCTGTGATTCTTTATCGGTTTCACCTCTATTTTTAAGAGCACATTTTTTCGGTACAAGTTGAAGATCTTGAAAGGACAACATTTACTTTTCTGGAAATCAGTGTCTTGTATTATGGACTCATTATCCTGTGTCCCATAATTCATCCTCACAGGTTATGACCATCTGCCTTTATACGATGAACCTATCAAGCTCTGAATAGCTCCAGTGATCACAGCTCTTTGCCTAGCTGATATCCACGAGGCAAATTACCAAGTTGATTCACTGGTCTAATGAGTGACTTTTCAAGCAATGCCTCTCAACAGTAAAGTTAACAGTCCAAGACTGTTATGGTTAATTAATACCGAGTATTCCAAGAAGGTATATCAACCGAGTTTCAAGAATACTTAACTTTAGTTTCTAAGAATTGAATCGTAGGAAGGACGCCCATTGATTATCTGATTTACACGTTGTTTGATCTGATAAAAGGTCACATAAATAGGAATACAATATTGACTATTTACACATGAACACAAAATGTAGGAAGAAACCAAAAAAGAAGGAAATGTCAAGTGTTTCCAGAGTAACTATCAATGTGCATGGTTAGAAACCAGTTGCCATCAACTGCACTTGTCAAGGCGCGAGTTGTAAAAGATGTAGGAGTCGGTAATGGTTCCATTGAATGCAAATGAGAACGAAGAGGATTCTAGCAATCTTCAGATCTCAAATTGGGATTAGTGAATCGTTACTGTACCACTTAATACTGCAAATGGTAGAAGTCACTCTTTCAATCAAAAACTTATTGAATCGAAGATCTTGCTCGAGAGAAGAAAAATTGTCTTCAACTTTTCTAAATTCTGAATTTCGAAATTTCAACTTCAAATTATGCACCTTTTGAAATAAGTTTACCTGGCATTTCAACTCTGTAAATGCCATGAATTTCGAAATTTAATCTTTAATAAGTGAAACTTCAGTTCACCTTTTTTGACCATCATTTGTCTGAACTAAAGTCGAACCTTGCAAAAGACAAGTCTAAAAATATTTTTAATCTTATTTACTCTGACATAATTGTTTCAGTTATAATAGACAAACATTTTTCTTTTTTTCTCATTTTTCACATCAAAAAACGTTTCTATTATTATTTATTTTCATCACAAGTTGACTGGTTCAACATTTTTCCTTCTGTATTGCATTAAACTACTTCACCAAACATTTGCCTACAACTATGAGAAGTTGATTGAAGCTAAACTTTTATCAAACTCTCACCTCCAGGGTATTACTTGAATGAGACAAAAGTGAGCATAAAAAGTTCCGAAGAGGAAGCATGTTAAAGAACTTTTCGACTTGATATTGAACAATATTTAGAGAACAGCAAGAAATGAATAATGTTGAGATTCTTTGAATCGCTCATGTCTTTGTAACAAGTTTGTGATGGGAAAATGTGAGAAGAGAAAAACTGGAATCTCGATGAATTTTTCATAGATTAACATTTCAATTGGTTTGACAATGAATGCAGGAGTTATGCCAACTCGAAAGCAATTATTAATGGAAACAGCGAAAGACGAATATTTTTTTTTTGTTCTGATTAAATTCTGTAAAACTTTGATTACAATAATTTACAGAATGATAAATACATGACATGATATGTTTAGCAGGATGAAGCACACAAAGTGAAATGAAAAATGTTTCACTTGAACTTTTCTTGCCTCATTCAAGTTAACAAAAATTAGTTGCACAATATCAGGTTCGAGCTGAATAAAGAGTTGGCTTAGCTGTTGAGAAGCAAGTTAAAGGGGAAAAAAACTTGAAACTCGAAAAGCTCTTATTCTGTTGCTTCAAGATAACTTTCAACTTATCAAACTTTTCATGTCAAGTTTACCAAAACATTGTCAACCAATTTTCCATTGTGATGTTTGAAATGTTCACTCGATATTATTGTTTCACTATTTATCCCGAATCTTTAGTTTGCAGTAAACTTTATTGCCCACTTGAACCTTTTCATAATCAGTATAATGGTGAAAGTGCACCTTTCCTTTTTCCATTGAACAACAATCGAAATGTTTTTTTTTTCCAATTGAATCAAATTTTCGACTCGTTAGTTTGGATCGTTAAAAGTGTCATTATTTTTAGTTTGACTTGAGTAACAACTTTTCCAGATTAAATGGTTCGAGTGTGATTACAAAGTTTACCTCTTCATTCAAAGCCGATAACATCAAGTGCACAGATTCACTCAACTAAAATGTTTAATTGGTGCAAAAGCACATTGCATTAAGGGGTCGACTCTTTAGTCTCTTGACATACAGTTTGTGATGAAACATCAAACCCTCAAGTTTATCTCAACATTTATTTTCATTTTCAATGTAAAGGTCAAGTAAATTCAAAATTAAATTTTGTCTTCTCTCTCTCTCTCTTCCCAATTGCGGTCAACTTTGTTGCTTTAAAAAAAGAAAATTTTCCAATTTTCTCTAATTGTCACTTGATTACCGATCACAATCTACTCTAAATGTGTTCAGTAACTATTGTTTGATGGGCTGACTGGCGTGATTCTGTGTTCTGAGAGACTAGTCGAATCAAGTCAAATGAGTTCGGAGTTTACAAGTCTTTAAACTGAATTTCAGCTGGAAATGAATTTTGAAATGATTGGTTATCGTGATCTACGTTCGACTTTCTGCCATTCTTTGTCTGACTCTGGAATTCAGAAATTTCACTGATAAACAGACAAGAAAAAGACAAATTTTAAGCCACTTTAATCCGCTTTATGGCTGCTGCAAAACTGTCTAAGTTTATGTAAATTATCTGTGAAATGGCAGTAATTACTATATTCATATATTTGAATTTTCTTGAAAGCATTTGATGATAAAGAAATGTTTAGTTTTATATTTCGTTTTCAATAGATTATCTTATTAACGGGAAAAATTGTTGATTTGAACCAAAAGATTAAAGGTAACTTAAAAAAATGTTTAATCTGCAACATCTTTGTAAAGATAATCTTTGTATTTGCTCGTTAATAGCTGTTTCAGATGGACTTTTTGGCTTTTAACCTTTCGAATAGCAATTTTAAAGTCATTCTGTGATAACTTTTCACTGTTGACTTGGAATTCTGTGAGTATCCAATGAGTTGAAACAGAAAGAATATCCAGACTTATGCGATCATTTTTTTAAATTCAACTATTCAACTGTGTTCTATACTTATTGACCAACCCTGACGACGGCCTGAACAATTCGAGTAAACTCAGATTTAATCAGATCAGCAGGTGGATTGAACTTTGTGGAAATACTTTCGGAATAAGTTTCGTAATTTTGCTAAAACAAAAGTTAATTATCGAGTGAATCATTTATTTGATAATCAATTCATCATTTAATGCTATGAACTTTGTTATTCAGTCAACACTTGGATTCCCTGAAGGAGTATTAAAATGTTTACTATTGCATTTTGAACATGAAAAGTGCGGCAAAATGATAAACATTTATTACCATTTAGATTGAAAAAGCTTGTAATTGCTGCTAAAGTTTCCTTCTGTTTTTTGCACAATTAAGTTAATCAAAGATTCAACAAGCTTTTACCTTTTCTTTCCAAAAGGTAATAAGTAAATGAAAAACATTTGCAATGATTAAAGTTTCATGGAATGATGTTCCAATAATGTTGCAATTTTTGCATGTCGTTGGCTCAATGTTGATTTAAAGGAAACGCTTGGACAACAAGAGTTGATTATCATTTAACCGATAAACTGTTGGCGTAATTGAATGATAATTAATAAGATTATTCAATAACAGTAATTGCATTACAAAACAAAGTGATTCACATGAGGGAATATCTTGCATAGTTGTTTCTTTTATCGTCTCTTTAATCAAATGAGAAAATTCATTGTGATTTGTTGTTGAACACAAGTCAGATGAGGTTTCACATCATGTTCATTTATTCACTTATTATTAGAAAGAAAGAGACAGAAAAAAAAGAATGAATGCAAAAAATTGCATCAGGTCAAGTTGAACATGTAACCAGGGAAACAAGCAGAGACGAAAGATGTTCGAGATAAAAGGAAATGAGAGCAATTTTTCACCAATTTTCTTGCCTACAAATGATGTCCAGTTAAATTGGACGGATAATCCGATGCAAAGTAAGGAAACGAAATTCTGTGTTCAATTGAAATGAAAAGATACATTTTGACTTTGTTCTAATTCTGTATTCTGTAATTTCACAAGTGAACTGTTTGTTGATTGATAATTGTAAATGATGATTTTGTTAGACTCTTCGAGAGTCTGGATTTCGCTAAGTTTTACTTTCACTAATTGTCATTGTAAATGGTACAAAAGACTTTTTACGATGATAAGCTTTTCCTACTTAACCCAAACTTCCGAGTCAAATTATGAAAATTGAGTCAAACGTTTGGAATCCTGGTACAATTAGAATAGTGTATAGTCAGGAATTTTCCGTGCATAGAATCTCTATAAAAGATATTCAGCTATTATTCAATATTTCGTTATGACATAGCGGTAGTTGAAAATTACACGTTCCGACACAAAACGAGGGTCAAATAAAAAGAAAGAAAACAAAATTTCGATGTGACTTCAGCACAAGAAGAATTAACTAAAAGAACAAAAAAGTTTTTAGAAAGGCAAATAATCAATCAAAAGGAAAAGCGCCCGGGCTGATCTCAAAGTAAAACAGTTCTTTAATTGCTGTGAGCTCGCGCGATAAGAGACCTCATTTAATACGCGAGGTAAATGAAATTAAAACACGTGCAAAATATACATTTTCCAATAATTTCATATAGTCTGAGGCAAAGTGTTGATTTGGAGGTTGAAGCGAATATTAAATGCCATTATGATTTTTCAAGATCTTATCTGATTAAGGTCTCAACATGGTAAACAAAAACTTGTGGTTGACTGATGTTGAGGTGCCTCCTGGATTGCTACCAGAGGATCTCGTCTTGGTTAAAGCCTTTGATGACGAGGACGTGAATGCTTATAAACGAGACTACACATGCGGTTTTGTGGAGAAGGCCTTTGTGACAGAAATAGTGGTATTCGACACGAAAGATAATGCAACGGCGAAGGTGCACCCGACCATTTTTTGAGTCCACCTTACGCAGCCAACTGCAGAGAATCCCCCTGACTCACCTGCCTGATTTCAGGTCTAAAAATGGTCGACAATCATCACGATCAAGTCAAGAAAAAAAATTTCCGTTTGTTCTGTGCTAGAGCAGCATCAAGATTTCGTTTCTTTCTTTTTATTTGACCTTTACTTGTTGCTGGCAGCGTATGGTTTCCTACTACTCATCGCTATCAAGAGTGATTTTCACTTGTGAATCGAGTTCAATTGTAAGGAAATGCAAGAACATCCCAAAATCAGACGGTGAATCGATTTATTTTTGAGTTGAGTCATTTGTCCTGTTTTGAGCGTTTTGTCACTCACAAGTGTTCAATGGAATACTAGACATGTGAAATTTTAAGGGAAGAAAATTGTTAGTAAAGGACATATTCTATGCTTTTTGCAGTTATATCTCACAATATCATCAGTTTATCAAGAAATTCCAAAAAAAAGCGTTTAAGAAGAAGAACACGATGAAGCGATAGAAGATCAAAGAAATGCATAAATAGTTACTGAATACGGAGACAGATATTACAGAAGCAAACACGAAAAGAATCTGCAAGGACGATCTCAGTTTAAAAAAGCTTCTGAGTGCTGACTGGCCAAATAAACATAAGGACTTATTGAATGAAAAAGCAATTACTGTTTGCAGTGATTTGTCGTATCCGATATGCGGCCTTTTGACTAGGGATGCTACACTCAGTTGAAAAGAGAGTTAAGAGCAATTTAATTCCAAGGGTCATATGAAACTTAGCGCGATCTTGAAGTTGCTTTACGAGAATTTCAGACCTCATGGAATCAAACAGACTTTACAATTTTTGCAAAATAACAAGTTTCTTCATCCTACCACTAGCATTCATATTTACTTTACATATTGCCGTTGTCGTATGTAAAATGCATCTAATGCTGGGGTTTACGAAGAAGCAGACTCATTAGTAGTATTTAAGTAGACTCACAGTCATCAAATCGGTTGCCTTGAATGATTCTGAGTTCAATATGGATATTGACAAAAGCGTGATGAAGTAAGACATAGAGAGATATTCCGATGCCGGAGTCAGAGAGCAGCTAATGAAAACGTCATCAAAATAACTTTGATGGTTGGGAGGTTATTAAGAGTAATGGCTCTAGTAGCATTGACGAAAATAATTAGTGAAAGTTGATCTTTTTTAATGTTAACGCAAGTCTAAAGGTTAAAAGTTACGATATCATCATGAGGCTCTATTTTGTGCTTGTAATTTTTTTTCGTTAACTAATTAGCATTGAAACTTATGCAAAACTGCAGGTTGCAAGTGCAGGTTAATCGATGCTTCCTCTTCTTTGAGTGGAGTAAGATGCTGATCTGTGCAGTAATTTTTTGGTGAAAATACTCATTAATATGCTTAATTTATAATTATTAAAACTTATCCACTTTCCACAGAATTTTGCTCATTTTTTCAGCTGTTAACATGATATATCAACCTTATCTTTGTATATTCTGTGTTGTTTTGACCTCATTCATTATTAACGTAAGTTTAGACAGACTGACAAATAACCTAATCTGGTACAATGACATTGACTGGAAGGATGCAACTGACGAGAAAGATGATGCAAAAGTGAACAAAATTAGCAACCTAATTAACCTGTTAAGCGAGTAGCAGAGTAAGCAAACAAAATGTAAACAACGATATGAGAAGTAAAACTGTAAACTGGTAAATACATTAACAGCTTGTAACTAAAATGTGCTGATAGACGTGACTGTAAATCGAAAAACAGGAATCATTAGTGGCATAAAAACGAGTCACTTGAGTGCATCAGACTCAAGTTGGTCATGTTCAACATTCAACAAACAGATATAAAAAAAACTGTATCTTGAATAATTAATTCATTTGCTGATGAACAACAATACTTTACCTGATTGCAACACACATTGTCCACAGTAACAATTTGACAATGACAAAGCTTGTTCCAAACATTCATCTATTGACATGAAATTTTAAAGAACATGATGTTTCAATGATAGTAGAGCATCAATAAAATAGTGTCAATCTGAATTAGTGCTTTTCTGTGTTGTAATTGAATTATGTGCTCATAAATAAAGATATAATTTTGCTGAGTTCAAGTTGTCAAACACTAAGACACATTATCTGATCGTTGAATTAAAATTTCAAGTTGTTTTAGATTCAGTCACGGTTTTCATTCGAATGGAAACAACTGCAAATCGGTTGTTGAAGCTTAGCTGGTTAACGAATTCAGAGTCGACTAGCAAAACAATAGAATGATTTTCCGATTGAAATTTTGCTTGGGAATGAAACTCTTTTCGATAAAGACTAATTTCTTTCCTCTCAATCCTTGAAATTGAAACTTTGATTTTGTCCTTGAAGTTGAGTAATTGAATGTTAATTGCAAGTTGAATCTGAATAAATTATTCAGTCATCAATTTAGGAATAATTCGCTTTCATTTTTTTCACTTGGCTTTTTTTGCACACATTTTATCACTTTCACAAATATTCTTATAATAGTTTTTAAGTGCTCGGAAAGTTCAAGTGATAATGATGATGCAATGTTAATGACTTTATTTTTTCTTCTAAAAAGTTCTGTCATTTACATATTCAAGGCTTTTGATATGGAATTTACTTTGTTAAAAATGTTATCATCTTAGAGAAGAAAGAAAGTGAATAAAGTTTCCCAAGACAGTATTTTGTAATTTCATTCCTGATTCATGTCATAATCACGTTTTTGGGAAAAATTCTGTAGAATTTAATTCTATTACGCTGAAATGACAGCAATTAATTTAATTATTTTGAACTGAATAATGGAATCCAGTGATTCGACACGACATTGTTGTTCGATCAGCATTAAATTCTTGAGCTGTTTTTGCCTCCATCCAACTCCAAGTCAGTTAGAAGTCCTTAGAATTTTCAAGCCGCTTTGGTCGCATAAACCACTATCGATCAAACAATCGACAAACTTGATGAAACTAATGTCTCTCTCGTTATCGTATGATCATTTTATTTCGCAATTTAACTCTATTTTGAAGACTTGAAGAGCATTGAAAAAGTTGAGATCGTCAAATATTCGCGTGCCATTATGATGCGAGTTGACGATCTTTCAGCAAACTTTTCTTCCCTTGTTGCACATAACTTTTAGCGTGAGCTTTTAATTTAGAAATGAGTCAATTCTTAATGCATTGAGTGATTAAACTCTTCAGTTGAAAACATGGATTCATTGATACTAATTAGTTTTCCAAGTTTAGATAAAATATCACGAAGAAAATTAACTGCACGCATTTTCTCGAATTTTTCAACTTCTCTTATTTTCCAAGTGTAATCTCAATATTAACTCACAAATTGAACAAGAAGAGTCAATAATGTCGAAACACAACTATCAATAGCATTTCGTGACACACAAAATTCAAAGTCACAAAATGATGCAAATGTTACATTCAATGGAAAGTACAGGAAAATGAAAACTTTTTAATTCGATTTCAACTCTTCTAACATTGAATCATTTGCAGAGATACAACAAGCCATAAAATTGTGTGATATTCATCAATTAGAGCTTATTCATTGATAAATTTCATTTCAAGTTGTCATTGCAAAGTCGATTGAATACTTGCACCAACAAACTTCCAATGAGCTTAACGAAATGGTTCATCTTTTCATTTGGTTAAAATGGATTAGAACTGAAACTCGAATCAAAGGAGTTACAATTTGTATCAAAAAGGCTCTTCAATGACTTAAAAGTCAAGATTGTGATGAATGAGGTAAGAATTGAGGTTACTTACGGAAGAAAAAATATTACCTGTCAATGAACTAAGAGTTGAATTTTTTTCTCCACTGAACTTGAAGCTATTTTTAACAATCTGCTTTCTATACTTTTCATCCAAAACTGGGATTCTTAATGATAACAGTAAAAAAAGCAAAAGCTTGAGAAGCTTGAAAAACTTGTTAGTTTTTTTTTGCATTTTTCCGTAAAAATCAACGCTTCTTTGAATTTTGCAAGTTTTTTCTTCCTCAATATTACAACAAAAACATTGATTGCCTCAAATGTAACCATAACAGTGAATAAAGCAAACTCGTAAAATAAGGTGATTCGAGATGGAAGCATGAGGAAAAGAATTTACGAGTTGAATGAATTTAAAATAACCACATGTTAATGCAAAAATTGTCTACTCAATTGAACTGTTAGGGAAGAAAAGCCATTCATCTTTTTTGGTGTTCATGAAACTGAAAAATATTGATACATTTTTGCATCTTCCAACAGCATAAACATTTCACATTGAACATCAAAATTTCAATTGAAATGTAATCCTAACACAAATATATTCATCATTTGAACGATGAAAAGTTGAAAGCATCACTTGGCTTTACTCTTTGCTTATCATATTCAAACAAATTGAAAAGCAAAGTCGACTTGAAAAGCACAGAAACTCAATTTTTACTCAATTGTAAGTGATCATGATTCAAGGTGCACGAAAGTAACTCGAATCGTAAAAAGCAACTTTTCAATTTGCATTCGTTAATCATTATCAATTAGCATTTGAACAGATTAGAGTAGCGAAATTTTCTCTCAACCATTTTTCAGTCTTGAATTTGTCATACTTGATTAACTCAATTATCTGATGGAAATCAACTTTGAACTGTCTTAAACTTGTTCCTCTGAGCACTTTTAATTATCAATACTAATTATCTGTCAACTCTATTCCTGCTTCTAATTATCTCATTTAATGTGCAAAATTTTTCCTGTAAAGGCCATTAAAAGAATTTGTTTGAGAACAGAAAAGTTGAACATTTCGAGTAAACCCGAAAAATGTCAACTCTTTCAATTGAATTTCAATTGGAAACATTTTTCTTCACCTTTTGTCCTTTCGCTTAATCATCAAGACCAGGCACAGCAAAAAGAGGTGAATCATTATCATTAAGTGCAGGTTTAAGCATCATCATTAAAAAAATTCAAGTTGAAAGGTTGATGAAGAAAATGGAGGAAACTGGAAAGAAAAGGAGAATAAAAAATTCTGCAAGAAATATTATTGTTTCACCTAATGATATTCAACTACATTATTGTATTCAAAGAGGAGAAAAAAATTTTACTCTCATTATTGAAATTAAACTTTTTTCTTCCCTTCAAAAGAAACTGCAATTATGCCCGGTAAAAATGCATTTCACTTTGTGATACAATATTTTCACCATTAAAAAGCTTATTGAAACTTATATTCAAATTGATTTTCAACTTTGTATATTTGCATTGCAAGAGTGAAAAGTTTGTGTGTAAAAAGGGTTCATTTTTTTGGGGTGAAAAGAGAAGCGGAAAAGTTGTCATTTTTGGCCATTTTTTGTGCAACAATAAAAGACAAAGGAAAAGTAATGAAAAATAATTTTTTCACCATTCATTAGAAGAGATTTTAAAGTTGAAACTTTGTCAGCTTTATTGATATTCATGAGTTTTCTGACTTGTTTTGTTGCTTCTCGTGGACAGAAGGGAAAAGTAATCGACTGAAGAATGATAACGATTTCTTGAGTTGAGTATTTGGAGGTTATTCAGATTATGACTGATGAGAATTATTTGCAACTGGTAATCGATGGAATTTGGATGTTCAAGTGTTCGTCTGAATCAATGTATACTGGCTCATGATTAAAGTTGAAGAAGTGAAGTTTGAGAATAATATTCTTTGTCCCTTCATTTTCTGTTCATTTTTGTGTGGTTTTTCTTCTTCTTTTTTTTCGGGTCATTCATCCTCATCAACATTGACTAAATTAAAGAGGACAGAAGATGAAAGAAAAGGGAAACAAAATTGTGAGAGGAAACGCAGTTGATGGTGATGACGATGAACAAGTGGAAACCTTTGATGAAAGGTAAAAATACTTTGATAGAATATAAGTTAATATAAAACATGAGAAGATGAATGTTTATCAGTTGAACAAGATGAACCTAGTAGTTGACACTGAATACTACTGAAGTCCAGGAATGATGATTTAGCTTTTTCTTCTTCTTTTCTCTTTCATGTCAAACTTTGTTATTAATATTGAGATTCATCTTTTGGATAAGATTATATTGAGAATATATGAGGTTCTGGGAGTGTTGAAGGAATGATCATGATGAGTGTTTATTAGGAGAGGGCAATGGGATGAAAGGAAGGAGAGTAAAGGAAATGAAGAGATTAAAGGTGTTTTCGAATGTCACTATAACAAGATTTGATGAGCCCAGAGGTAAGCTTGGAATAATTTATGGACCCAAATTTATCCTCGACTTCTTGTTAATAAGCATAATGACAGTTGCAACTTGATTTATTTCCTAATATACCAAGAAAATATTTCGATATCTAAATTTAATAACATTCAATTTGAATGGTCAACACATCAACTGAATCTTGTTCAATATCAGCTTTTCTGCTCAAGTGATTCTTTTATAAAGTTTTAAAGTATTACAATAACTGAAGACAAGGTATAATAACAAATTTCAAGTTGTACTGATTCAAGAGACTGGATTTAGTTTTAGACTAGATTTATCTAAAGGAAAAGTAAAGAGAAAAGCTTATAAAGTTCAATTCTCTGGTCATACTGAGCAAGAAATGGGTCAAAATTGGATGGTTTGGGCCTTGAGCAAATCACAGATATTATCACTTCATTTCTGAAACTCTCGAAAAACCTCATGATATAAAAATTGAATGTCGATAATGAGATGTAAATCGGTATTAAAATAGACTTCTTTATTCTTCAACTGTTGAGAGCATAAACTGGATGAATTCACAACTTGTTTTTCACCAAACGATAGAATCAACAAATGATGCTCAGTTTTGAAAATTTGTATTGCTTTCAGAAAATTGTTCAATAGGCTAAGCAGAATTTTTTATGAAGAATAATTCTGTTTCTGAAACATGAAGAAGTGCAAAAGCTTTTGCTTACGAGTTGATAGCCGCGACTTTTCGGGTTTGTGGTGGCACAAAGTGAGGCAATTTCCAACAAAATTTTCTCTGAGCGACAGTTTTTGAGAAAGTTGAAAGCTGAAACTTCAATCGACTCCTGTACAAGGCTGGTAACAGAATTTTTAACAACATAATCGCTGATTTAAGCATTAATTAATAAGCGGAAAATGGACTGATTGGAGTAAATAAATTTTTTGTTCGAGTGATGGTGATAGGTGAAAATCTGAGACTTTTTTTCATCGATAAAATGCTGGGAAACATTAACGTTGTAACACTTTTTTTCATTTTACCGACATTGTCCTTGTTTTCAAAGCTTAGTTTTGTGATCTTTGCCTTTTCATTTCGAGAACAGTGAAACTTTTAATTACTATTCTTCCAAGATTAGTCTTTATAAAAAAGGCTGAAAGAAGATTCCGATTAAGGGATTGTTAGAGAACTGCTTTTTTTGTGAAAGAATCTTCGTATATGAACTTTTTGTAAGTCAATCGAAAGCAGACAAAAATAGCAAAGTATCATGTTGATTGAAATACCAAACGATTATATTTATATTTTGTTTTGTTTCGCTGAGAGAAAAAGCAAGAAAAGATTTACCAGAAAATGAGTAAATGTCATTTCGACAACATTTATTGGTATTACAAGGTGTGTGTTAACCTTAAAGGTAATCGTGTATAAAAGAGGTGAAATTGTTTCATTAGAGAAGAGATTAAATATCATGTTCGAGTTGAGAGGGGAACATGTTTATGTGCTGTAAACGGTTTGATAAAGAAAATGTAATTAAAAGATATTACGTTTTATCCCATTATGCATAATACGATTAACAGAATTGAATCAATCATTCGAAAATAAAAGGATGAGAATGAAAATGGTTTGAACCAATTTGACTTTACCAAGCTATTCGAGGAGAATGGTAAAGAAAACTGTTGTTCACCTTTACCTTTTTTTTATTAACAGTAAAGGAATTGATCATATTTATCAATACGCTATTGATGAGGAGTAAATACAAGATAACTCTTTAACAAGTTGATGAATGTTCATGAGAAGAGAAGAATGATAATGTGAATAATATTATAATAGACTTAGCATCGTTATTAATATTATTAAGAGAAAATCAATTCAACTTCTATTCTGTCTAATCTTTCGTCCTGTTAATTATCATAAATACAATTGATACACACTCGACTTCTATTATTAACTTTGGTCTTGTTTATGGTTAAATGGTCAACCAGTGACAAAGGATAATGATATTGGTAGAGAAAAGAGCAAAAGAAAATGTTTTTTCAAGATAAGCGCTTCTGGAATAAACAAGATAACTCGAACAGTTTCTTCGAACCATTTTATCAACTTCCAATATCCAGATAAATTCAAAATTGCAACGGATCGAGTTGCAAACTGGAAAATCTTTCGATCATAAATATTGAAAATCTTGCTAAGGTTCTGAAGGCTTTGAATCGCTCGTCGTTCTATCTCTAAAACAAAGTAAGGTGGGAATGAATGATAACACTTGTTTTCAAATTCAAAGTCGATTTAACTTAGAATTGTAAGAGAAAAAGGAAACGAAGCTTATCCGATGCATATTCAATATAAATGGCAAGAATTGGAAGGAGATTTAATCTTGTGTGTGGCTGCAATCTTTTTAGTTTGAATGAAAATAGTCGAAGTAGCCTGTTCACAAGAACTTGAAACAAAAACTACCAAACTCGATGCTTGACTTGTGCTAATGATGAACGAATATCAAAGGAAATGCTTTGCATTGTAACAATCAAAATTTTGAGTAAATTCAAAGTTTGGGGAAAAGTTAGCGATCAATTTTGAGAGGAACTGCTGCAATAAATCATTGACTCCCAGCTCATCAATTGAACATTTCTATTTGTAAAAGATGAACTCTTTTATGGTTCACAACAACATGGAATGTTGTAAAATATTTTTGCCAATTATTATACTTTTCCTATTTGTTCAATAAATAAAGCAATGAAGTAATATTGAACTTATTGCTCGGCAAATGTTACCTTGATTCATCAGTTTAACTGAAACTCAATAATCTGAGTAAGAAATTCGTAGCAATAAAAAAGGTTCACAATTTGATTGATGATTTTGTTCAAAAATTGAACTGCGCAAGAGAAAGTTCTACATTTTCTAAAATCTAAACTATTTCCACGAAATTCAATCTTGAAAAACTTCTCTGTTAACATTTATTATATTAATTAAAGACGATTCTTCAACTTTTTCATGTAACTTTACTCACTTCATGTCCCAACATTGATATCGATTGCACTTTGAAATTGAAGTAAATCAATTTTTAGCTGCAAATGGTCAACTGACCATTTGGTACGGAATTACGCAAAGCAAACAATTTTATTTCATTGCAATGGAAAATAAAAGAAAGCAAACTGTTGTTTTACCCGAAATCACTGAATGCTGTCTCGATTGAAATTCTGAAAGTTCTTATCTAGTAGAAAAGATGCTGGAATCTCGACAGTTCTCTGTTATTTCCACTATTTTTCGTACTTTCTCCGTGTCGCCAAGCTGATATCCTTTAGATGTGTAAACGGGAGTTCAGAAAAAGTTGAGGTTTAATGCGAAAAATGCAATTCAACTCATTCCGAGGAAGTTTAAATCTTATTAAACTTCCAACTTCTGACAATAATCCTCGTAAAACAATTTTTTTATTTCAGTAGTTTGATATCAAAAGTTGTAGTTGCTTATATAAACGTTTATTAAATAATTCAGACTTTCTTGATTATTCAGACTGCATTACTTTATAAATGGTGATTGAATTAAATATCAAGATTTGCTTATTATTAAGGATTCCAAATGAATTTCTGACTTACGATGTTGCGTGAAATGTCACATTCAATTCAATGTCGTATAAGCCAACACTCTTTTCATTCAAATCTAACCACATCAAGGAATGGATGCCCATGTACTTTGCGTAAAAGCCAAAGGCAAATAAATTCTCGTTCCAATTTATTATCAATAATTCAGCAAAAATTAAAAATAATATGGAAATAATCGTTTGAAAAGTATATTTTAGTGACTATCTTTAATAAATATGCATTATAAAGACTTAGAAACTTCAAGGGAATCGAAGTTAATCTGCTTTGTGATTATCATGGCATCCTTTTGTTTCTTATTCATTAATATTAATGTGTCTACCAAAAGAGCCAAAGAATCTTCTGCACAATTTTTCTGGCTCGTGCACAAATCTTGTGAGGTTACACTTGCTTCCACGATAATATCATCGTTATTTGCGTTTAGATTTTCAATGGTAAATAGATTAATGTATGATAGACACTGCAAGACAAAAACACTAACAATCGCGTTTTAATCTGTTTTATTCTTGTTTTAACAGCCGCGAATAGATCCTGATATCATTCTTCAACATAGAATATTCATTTTGATCGCTTTTGCAATTGTAATGACTATGTTATTGCAAATGCAATTCATTAGCTTTAACCGTGCAATGCATTAGGTACACGACAAACTTGGGCAGCAATAGATTTAGTTTATTGGCTGAGTTTTGAATATACATTTAACGTAAACAAAGCACTTATAATCATTTCAAGTCGATACCGATTGTAGCTATAATTACAGTTTTGTGCTTGTCGTGGCAACTCTTTTTCAGAAAGACTCAGTATTGACAGCTTTCGACTTTGTGAATTGTGAACAAAATGAATGCAAAGAAGCAATCGTGCCCACTCAAGCTGCACAATTCGTAGCATGAAAGCATTTGTATTCTTACGAGAGAAGGAGCAAAATGCCAAACAATTACACGAAAGGAACACAGATTGGCGCGCGTTTCCTTTTATTCAATATATTAATAATGAAACTGTTGATTATTGCAAGAGCTTAATCAAAATTGAATTCATAAATAAGCCAGTTTCTAACCATTGATCTGTTACAAAAAAGTTTATTTCGTGGTTAAATAGCATTTCATGGTCAAAATCAAAACTAATTAAATCGAAAATGGTTATGTTGATCAAATTCCAACACAATTATTCCAACCACAAATATTGAACCAATAAATATTGATGCAAACGTGCAGCTACTGATATAAAACATTTAGACAGGAAACTCGAAATTGATTGTTTCCGTGAAATTAGTGTGCAACATGATTGATAGGACTCAACATTAAACATTTCCATTGAACAACATTTCCGTTCCCAAAATATCTCATAAGAGTGAACTAAAATAGTGCAGAGAAGCCAGAAAATGAAAACAAAAGTAACTTTAGCTGCAACTTAAAACTGTTTCCTTTCCAATTCGCAAATCATTTTCTAGAGACAGAAACACTCATTTTCACCGTGAAATGTTCATCAACTGACAATCTCACTAAGAGTCTTACAAATTCATCAACTTTTACTCTGTGATCGTTTCTAACAATTTAGTGAATAATAAAAGAGCAACGATAACTACACTTTGAGTTTTCTCTCGAAGACCATTGATCACTCTTTGAATTTCAAAGGATTGTTGAATGATTAATCATCATTGACTATTTTTTCTGCTTTCTGTTTTTTCTTCCTTTCACTTGTTTCTGTCAACTTGAAGAGATGAAATTAAGTGAGAAAAAAAGAGTTTGGTCAAGTTTAATGGACAATTTATGGGAATCACGAACTACTTTTTGCACTTGTTCCATTCCTTAACTTATGCTCAAACCAATAAGCTAATTGTTGCTTCAGGTTAAACAATTTGACCATTGACAATTGAAACCATTTATTTGAAAGATCATTCTTCCATGGATTCTCTCATGATTCTCCTGTGATGATAATGATAATGATAATTTCCTGTTTCTTTTGTACCCTTTCCGTTCTGACCATTTCTCTTTCTTTCCTCATCTCATTTCATTCTCAATTCCTTTCTACTTTGTCCTCCTTATTTCACTAACTACTGTCTGGTTGTGTTATATGATGCTGCTCATGATATCAATCTTATCCAATTCCCTGAATGCAATGTGTTTAAGTATGTAATGTGATGTATTAATAGTAGAATCGTTACTCCTTGTTACATGGTTATCATGGAATGGAACCAGAGAGAATAGGGAAAATGGTGAAACTTTGTTTATCCCTTTGCCTTGGTGAGGAGCAAAAGGATGAAACAGATAAACAAATAATGCAAGTTGAAGGCGGAAATAAATTGACAAATAATGTTAACAAAGATTCTCATGAGTATTCAATGAATATTCAAGAAAATCTGATGTGATTACCAAAGGTGTTTCAATCTGCCATTTATAATAATTTATTTACCATTAAAATAATTTCTCTTCAATTGATTATCATTTCATCTTTTTGTCCCATCAAATGCTGAAAGTCGAACGAAAAATGTCCTTTGTAACAGAACATGAATTCTCATCCAATTAGCATTGAATTCGTAAGTAAATCTTTGCATTTCATTCCAAGTTGAATGGTCAACTCATCAAAATTTTGCAACATCCATCGAGACAAAAAAAGAATAGAATTCGATATTTATAAAAATTTTGTTGAATGAAAACTCGTTGGTTATCTGCATATGAAATTGAAAGAAACGATGATATTCGTTGAGGGAAGAAAAATCCTGAAGAACAACATTGATTACAATTTGATGATCAAATTACCAACAAAGCTTTACTGAATCAAATGAATTTGCTACAATGTCTCACGTTTCTGGCTTAGTTTGAAATTTCTCAATTTCCAAGAACTTGACTAATTTGAGAATAAGTTCAATGTTTTTTTTGTGTCAGCTAATTGAACTGCTTTACTAATTAAAGCAGCTAACCTGAAACTTGATTCAAGTTTACATCGAGTTCAAGAAAGAGCAAAGAATCTTGCCTTTTCAAGATTCAAGTATTCAGTCAGGAATAATTAATTCAACCTTGCAACTTATTCGGCTAATGAATAACGGTTGATTATTTTGCTTCACTTGCGCTCGTAAGTTTGACTGCTTAAGGTCAGTCATTTTCAGCGAATCGGGAAGGAGCTTTAAAAGGTTTTAATGGTACAAATGCATTGCAACAGGTTGTAAACTCAATGGCAACTTTAACCTGAATGATGCTTTAATTGAATGTCTTTTACTCTTTCCGTTGTTGGCGTGAAACAAATGGGAAGGAAACAAATTAGTTGATCAATTGAACTATTTATAGAATGATTGATTTTCGTCAAGTTTTGCTGACCAAATTGTGTTTCAATAAACTCGACCATCTAAAGAAAATTTTGATCTATTAATAATTTGAGCTGAATAATATCTGGATCATTTTGCCACTGCTGTTGGACATTGTGTGTCAAAGACAAAGATAAATATTGAATTCTGTCAATCTCATTAAGTAACATATTGTGATTACTTTTTTCGTCTCTCATGCTATTCATCTCTTCCCTCAGATTCTCAGATTGACCTTTGGGATCAAGTGTTTGAAGTTTATTAAAACGAGAGATGAAAACATCTGAGATGATAAATCAATACTATTTGATCAAACATCCAGTCAGCTTTTACCCATTTCTCCATACAAATCAATTGAGTCACTTTTCATTTGCTCTAAAGCCTTAGACAAGTATCATTGCTATCGTTTTCATCTCTTTCACGCAGTTTATTGTTACAATTAGTTGACCGGCTCAAGATGAGAGTCTTCCGGTCTGCAACAATTTGGACACTTCACAATAAGAGAAAGAGAAAACACTAAAATGATGTTCATTGACCTCTTACTTGACTCGATCTGTTAGAACAAGTTCACAACTGCAAACAGCTTTTCTTTTCGACAACAATCCTGATTCTGGACATTTATTTCCTTACTAACGAAACATATGCCAAGATTAACTTTGATTGTTTTCAATTTTTGAAAACAATTAACGGAACAAGATTTAAAATCCATTAGTTAATCAATCTCTAGCTCTGCCCATACAGAATTTGGTACATTTTTTTTCTTGAATAAATTTCGACTCTTCTCAGGGGAAGCGCTCAAGTTTATCATGATTTGCGCTTCGTTTGCAAATGTAACTTGCAATGAAAGACTGTGACCAACTGGAATCTTTGCGAATGCAAATTTTGAACTCAACCAATGTGAACTGAAAGGTTTTGCAATATGCAATGTTACTTCAGCAGTTATTCAGAAAAGTTAATCAATTGGACAAGATGTTGACTTCAATGAATAATTATCAATAAAAAAAAGAGTAAAATTGCATTAATGAGCTTTCATCTTTTATTCCACTCAAATAACATGAGAATTACATTTTATTTCAAGATGAAGGAACAAGATGACCAGATAAAAAGTCTAAATTGACCATCAATGATCCAGTCAATCCTAATTAGCTTCAACTCTTTTCCCTTCTCGACTCTTCTCCCTGCTCATTATACCTTTGTCTTTTTTACTCTTTTTCATCCTTTGATTTCTTTACCTCGTCAGAATCATCTTCATCTTCTTCTTCCTTTTCTTTCATTCCCTTTCATACTCAATTCTTGTTTACCTAACAATTCCCAAGCAAGTGTCTTCTCCTCGTCTCCTCATCTCATTCAACCTTAACACACAATCTGATTAATATTGTGTGACTCAGTTTTCAGTTGATTCCGTAGAGTTCAACACATTTAAACATTTCTTAAGTTGAACCAACTAACGACATTTTTACCACTCAACTAATCCATTTCAACATTCAGTCGCCATCAGTCATTAATCTTGTTAACCGGCACCAAAAGCAAAATGTCTCAACTGAACAAGTAATAATAATCACAATAACATCTCCATTAAAGAGCTTCAAGGTGTGGCTCAATCAACTTATGCTTTCCAATCATTCCTTTGGTGCTTCAATTATAATCATTGATGTTCAGTTTAATGATTAACTTGATAACAATAAATCATTGTGTTAACGAATCGATAACAATTTTACAATGAACAAGAAAATTAATGAAAGATGGAAAAGTGAAACAAATGGATGTTAGTTGATTTGATGATTCTCTTTTTTTTTACTCTAAGAATATTGAGAAAAGCATGGAAATGGATGAAAAATGGCAAATTCCAACACGAATATATATCATTGTTTAATATTTTATCGTATTGCATTTTGCACTCCCAGTTAATGTTCTTTATCAACTTTATTATTTTGTTAACTTTTGTTTAAAACTTTTGAATATAAACTGAAGATGAGCTGAGAAAAGATGAGAATAAATTTCAAATCTTCCAATTGAATTGCAACATTTTTTACTGTTTTTTTTTCTTCTCTTCAAAAGTTCTAATAACAAGATTCAGATTTTTACAAAGTAATCGAACAAAAATGTTGAACCTTTCAAGCTCGAATCCAACTTGAGACTAAAACTTGAAAAGATGAAAAGATAAGACGATTCAAGTTATAAACTAAAGTTGCAACACTTTTTATCCTCGCTGTTTGGATCAACATTGAGACAACATTTACTCAAAACATCATTATCCGAGTTCATTAATGTTGTTCATAACTATCCAATTATAGCGAAAATTCAGTCAAAAATCAACATTCGTCGAAATTCTGTTCTCACGCAGAGATAATTATTTCACCCTCCCAGTTTGGATTGTTATATGTGTACGAGATAAAACTGATTAAATTGGAAAAATGAAAATATTTGTAATAAAATCTATTTCAAATGGTTGCTCAGGAATTAAATGTTTAGTTGAACTCAGAGAAATTTCTTTTTCTCTTGAAATTCAAAGTTTAAAACTAATGAAATTATAATCGACAATTATTATTCACATGAGATAACATTTATGCAAATTTTATTGGCAAATTATTTAAAGCTGTTGATTGGTAAAAATTTTTCTTTCCTCTGATAAAGTTAACATTGTAATTGAAATCGTGGTAATTGATGGTTGAATCAAAATAATGAGGTTTCAATTGATGAAGCTAAAATTAATTTGAACAAGTTTTAATAGGCGAAAAAAATTATCGAATTAACAATTCTTTTAGAAAATAAAAATACAGTCGATATCAGTTAGATATTAGAACGAAAGATATTCGAACTCGTTTTAGCCAAATTGATTGAGAAAAAGTTCAACTGGTTCAAAAGATTTTGACGAAAACCTTTAAAGGCGTTGTGCGATCTGTGTTTGAACTGAATGAAAAGATTTTCAGGGGAAGAAAATATAACTTGGAATAATCAGCGATAATGATTGAACTTATTTTTAGAGGAAAATCATTTTCAACTTTTGCAACTTTTGGTTTTTCGATTTGAATTGGAAACGCGTTTTGTCTGTTTGCTATTTTTGATCATTTTTTTTCGAAATCAGGAGAATTATTGAAAGAGAAAAAAAATTTCGTTTTTCTGTTGATCTGATTGAATGTGTTCTTTACGGAAATTGTGGTGAAAATTTGATCAGATAGTCTTTTGGAATTGTTAGATTCATTGGAGTGAGAGATAAACAGAAATCACGATAAACATGATGATATCTAATAGAGCTTATTCAATTCATTGAGCCTGAAAAGCAAAGGAAATAAAAACAACTTAATTTTATCGTTTTTTATTCTTCAATTTTTTCGCTTCTCTTCTTTTTCCTTTTTTTATTGCAACTTTAACTGGGAGTTGAATTTTAAAGGATGATAAAGTATCAACACCTTTTTGGATGGTTAGGAGTTTGGAGTGAAAAGTGCTAACTTGAAAAATTGAGTTTCTGGATCATCGAGAAGTGAGTTGAAATTCATGAGACTTGGAAAGATGATGATGAAAAGGGCGAGTAAGAATGATGTGTTTGTATCCATTAAAGATGCTGAATTTTCATCTCTCTTTTTACTCTCTTTTTTTCTCTTCCTTTCATCCTTTTCAAGTTGAAAAGGGAGTAAAAAACGAATGGAAAAGCAAAGTCAAAAGGAAAAAGATGAAGAACAAAACTGAATGAATTGGGAGAGAAGGAAAAAAAGATCATGATGATTGTTATGGTGAAAGAGATGGAAAAGTTGAAAATGTCTAAAGTGAAAACGGAAATATCTTGATATTCCGATTACGAGACAGACAAATGGTTCACCTAATTTCAAATGATAACTTGGATTACCTTAATAAATAGAAAAAGGAAAATGTGACTAAAGACCATTTTTATGGCGGAAAATGTCAAATTAGACAGTAAAGGGTGCAATGAAGAGAAATGAAAAAACTTTTTCCAAAGAAAATCTGTTTAATATTTGATACATTTTATTATGAATAAAATATCACTTCGATGTTTGCTAATGATAACATATTAAAACTAAACAAAGTAAAACTTAGCAAATTTAAACTCGAAATTTTCATGAACAAGTCTTGTGACTTAGCAGAATCAACTTCATCGCATAAAGTTTATTCGCTTTTGCTCGCGAAACAAGTCAATCGAAGGTATGATAGCGCGAATGACGACAATAGTGCCATGCTGGTATTGTCAATTGTCTTTTTTTTGAACTTCGTCACTTAGATATTCAATCTCTTATTGAGGTTCAGTTGAATGTTTCCTCATCTGATCAATCCTTCTGTTCGCGATACCCACATCGTGTATTTCACCAGCCAGGTGAGCAAATCTTGTCGATTTCTAATAATTCTTTCTGCAGCAGGGTAACCTCGCTTGTTCTGCAAGATGCATTCACTTATTTATTTTGTTTAATTTAAGCTGTTTCCGTGAAAAGTTTGCTTTGTGATCGTTTTGTAAAGTTGTAAAACTCATAAGATCTGCATTCGGTTACCATCGAGCCATTTTATTGAGCAAAGTAAATATTTTTCCATTCTGTCTGGTTTATGCTGAAAAACTTTGTTGTCTCAAAAGTCGAGTAAAAAGTAAAAGAATCAGATTGATTTCAATGGCCAAAACTGGCGTGACAGACGATTGAATTATCATTACTCATTGTTTGACAAACATTTACTTTCAATCTTTTGTTATGAAACAATTGTAAAAGAAACATATTTTCTCTCTCTCTCTCTCTCTCTGAAACGGAAAGATTACAAAATGAACAATTGAACTAATTTGAAAAGGACAATAGAACTAAACTGATCAAGATCATGAAAAGACCTCTGAACAGTAAAGAAAAGCATCTTTACAAGTAACAACCAGAAAAGTGAACAAAATTTATCTTATAAATCAACTCTAATTGAATAAGTCATAATTTTGAAAAGTAAACCAAAGACTTTTCTGAATACAAATAAAAACCAAGCCAGTGACTTTGCTGGAACCCAAGTTTCCAGCTCATTTGGATGAAAATTGATCAGATAAAAATGAGGCGAGAACAACTTTTTTCCCTCTTATATTTATTCATCAATCATGATAATTGGATAAAAATGAAGGTAGAGAGAAAAAGAGAGTTTGATGCTATCGAAATTGTGATTAGTAGTTAATCAATGGAATTGCAGGGTTGAAAAATTGTCGATTGTAAAACAGGAAAACAAACTAATTAACTTGATAAAGTTGAGATGTTTGTGTTAATTAGATTTCATCTTGTGATATTTATTAATGAACAATAAGCATGGAAAAAGCTGCTGATGATCAAATAAGTCTATTGTCATGTGAAAGTTTTACTCAAGAAAATTATACAATTACAAGAGAGAGAGAGAGAGAAAAAAAAACGAAGCGAAAAACCTGTTTCAGTGCCGCCTCGAGCTATTCAAACATATCTCTCTACATGTATATTCATGTCTCTTTTTATTACTCATTTTCACTCGAGATAGGTTCAGCAATATTCTGGGATTGAGAGAAAAAAAAAGTAAAGATAAAAAAGTGGATGAGATTGGAAAGACGAAAATCTGGTCTTTTAAGGTTTACCATTGTTTGATTGATAATTAAGTTTTATACAAAAGGCACTGATTAATATTCATATGAGACAGGGAATGACAATTATGATAAACTCTGGGAATGTGAAAACAGAACAAAATTGATAATGAATAAGCAATCAGCTTCTATTTTTACCAGCTTTTTGACTTTACCTTTGGATTGTTGATTGAATTGTCGTTGACTATCAATCATGAGTTTGTCACCTTTTTTTTTACTTCAGTCAATAGAAGGCATGAAATTAGTATTTTGAAAAGTCGGCAAAATTCCATTTCTATTCGAGTTTGCACATCTTTCGCACCTTTTCATCCAAATTGGGTTTTCGATTTTCTAGAATAGAACCTCAATTGTTCAATTTGAGTTATCGATTTGTGTTGTTAGTTAGTTTTCTCTGATTGGCTTTGACTTGATTGTTACTTAGTCTTGGCTCACTTTTGGACTGGAAATTAATTAGTTGTGAATGATTTACAAATGTGAAAACTAATTATGATGATGATGATGAAGTGGGTTAAAGTAAAGGTTGAATTGTTGCTTGTAATTATACCATGAAAGTGAAAACTAAAAGGTTATAATTAAAGGTATAAAGTCGATAATGAATGAAACATTTGAATGGATATGGGTTGTTGGGATGATAAATTGAAGCACAAAAAAAAGAAGCTGTTATTGAGGCAAATATTGTTTACCAATCAAGTTTACTCCAAATGAATTGCCTGGAAAAAGTTGAAGGTTGAACTGATTGAAATTAATGCTTTTACCCTTGGAATTACTTGATTAACCTCAGAATTGGTTCAAGATTATTAAATGACGAGAAGAAAATTGTGATTTCATCTTTTTTTTTCTCTTAACCACATTCTTTGCCAATGCCTCGCCATACAACAGGTCAATTCGTCATTCCTCACCTTCATTGGCTTAGATTCCTTTTCTTTACCTTTCAACACTCATCAAGCCTTCTGTTCAAAAGCTTCCAGATGAAACTTGCACAATCTTGCTCAATCAGAAATAACTTGAAACTTTCGTTTCCCTGAGAATCGGCTTTAATTGGAACAATATTTAGTATGGAAAATGTTGCAATCTTTAATTGACAATAAACTTCAATTTGATGGAAAATGAAACAAAAGAAATCAGAATTTAGGAGCTAAATTGCGAGGAAATTATGTTATCGCCAATTTTCACTCGAATGCAAATTTTATTTATCGTTTTAATGATAATGGCCATTGAAGGTAAAAACAAAAGAGACAAAAGTTGTCGGAAAAAAAGTGATTATCATAATAATATTTCAATAATTGTTCACCTTTACCAAGATTCAGCTCAGTATTTTTATCGCTCTTTGATACATTCATTTAAAATGATATGCATATTTATTCATCGTTTGTTGTTACTCCTTACCTTTCCTTGGGAGTTGAAGAGATGGAATCACTCCAACACAATTGACTTTAATTGAGTTAAAATTTTAAGCCTTCTTAATATTTGCTGACAAAAGGATCAAATTATTCATAATTTAAGCTAAAAGAATTACAATTGAATAAAATTTTTCCCAGCCAGCTTTGAATCTTTAACAAGCAAATAAAAGTACGAAATCGCAACAAGAAAAGTTTCAACGATCACATTACCAAGCTTATCTCGACGTTCAAATGATTAGAAAGACTTGGGAAAATTTTATCCGAGAAAAGAAAAAAAAAGAAAAAAAGAAAATTTCAATTCTCAATTTCATCTTTTCAATTCTGTTCAGAACTTTTTTTCAATGAAATTTTCCTAAAAATTTCACACACTTCATCGATTAAATTTGCGCCAAGCGATAGAATGAAAAGTTTTTATGCCGATCTTTTCATTCAATTTCACTTCAACAAAAATTCCAAGTTTTGCGTATTGTGTTTGAAAATATAAATATTAAGCAAAAATGTTTTCGCAATTTATCACCAAAACTATTGATGGCTTTTCCAAGTTGTTTCAGAATAATCATGAAATGCATTTTTATGCCAATCCTCGTTAAGGCTCACCTGAAACCATAAACTTACAGAATCCTCTGTGTGGGCTCAAACAGTTGAACATGAGATTGAAATTACGACGAAAGTCAAGTCTTTAATACAAACTGTATTGGTTTAATAATCTTTAGTAGATTCGATTATTATTATTATATGAATTCGGAATAATATCATTCCATGAGTTTCTCTTTCCATTGTAATAGTTTACCTTGTTCTATTGATGAAATGTTCTCAATTTTTGTTCCATAAATATGAATATTTCAATTTTTTCTCAATGTTGAAAGTATAAGAAATTTGATTCAACTTTTTTCTTCTTCTTCTTTCTGATCGAGGATAAAAATAATAAGAGATAACAAGAAAAGGCAACATTTTTGTTGCAACTAACTTGGATTATCGCTTCAATGAGCGTTGTTATAATATTTGAGAATTAAGTTTTTTCTTCGAACAAAAAAAAAGATTTGATAAAGAAAGGAAAATTGGAGTAAAGAAGAAGAAAAATGAATAAAAGAATGAAATGAAATAAAAAGTGATATGATAACCAATTTTTGCTTACCCTTTGGATTTTGTGTTACCAAATAAGTTATATGATATTAGAATGTGATCGAACAATTTGTTCGTACTTTTCTTCATTTCGATTTTTCCTCTTCTTCTTTTTCATTTTGGCTTATGTCTTCAGTAAAATGATGATAATGATAATAATAATGTTATTGAGATGCATTATTGGAGGAGAAAAGTATATTGATAAGAATGTATATTTATGTGCATCGAAGAAGATTATGATTTGCTTTTTCTTTTTTTCATCAAATTTCTTTTTTCTTTTCGGTTGCTTTTGCTCATTTTTGGACAGAAAAAAACTTTGCTAAAAATATTATTTTGTTTCGATTTGCGAACTCAGTGCATATTTGAATATAAAAGAAAACGAAGGTTAATTTTTTTGCTTTCAGTTCTCTGTTTTCCTTCGGCATTTTCCATTAATGTTCTTGGCTTACCAAACAGAATCTCATGTAAAAGGTCAACAAGCGAATTTGAAAAGACTTTCAACAGTTGACTGAAAATTCATCTAGTTCTTTAGCGCTAATGATTTAAACCCAGAGGACTGGACAAAGAAGAGTAATTGAAAAAGAAAATATCGAAAATGATTCCATCATTTTTGGCGCATTTCCATTTTTCTACTAAATTTATTCAGCGTTAGTAGTGGTGTTTCATACGCTTCTAAATCAGGAAATAGATGCAAATTGAGTCAGTACCAACTCACCAAAGATTTAACACCAACTCATCCACGAGTTGATACCGACTCAAAAATTTTAAATTAATTAGCTTAATTAATTAAAACCTAACTCAACGAGCACCATTACTTAAAAGAACCAAGTAGAACCTGTGATGTAATTTAACAGTTTACTTTAATACTGTGGAATAAATTTAATTTTCATTTAACTGTTAGTCAAATATTGTTACGGTTATTGTTTAACTGTTAAATTACAGTAAAATTTAGATTATTGTTGCCTTATTTCAATCAATTGATGTTTAAGTAAATTTTAACTCAAAAAGAATTAGATTTTAAAAACGAGACAAATTGTCAAAAAAGAAAGACCAGTGATTTGCGCTTTCTTTGACATCCTGTGTTTGTTTTCATCTTATATAAATTTTTAGTACCATGCTTTTGCTTCGATTGCTGTAATTTGCATGAATTCCTCCTAATAACACTCATTTTAATCTTCTTTCTTTCATTTCAGATGAAAACCAAACTATATAATTTGAGAAATGCTTCATAGTAAGTTTTCTGTTTCTGTTCACCTTTCCATTTCAAATTTCTTCCAATTTGACTAATTACTGATTTTCTTTGTGTTTTTCAGTATCTTTCCCCGTTTATACATGCCATCGCGTGCCAAAATGCGCTACCTGTTCAAATTCATTCGGACAAATGAAACCATTCATGGGCTTTCACGTCGAGTTTATATCTCGGTCCTGCTGCAATTGCCTGCTAACGATTTGTTGATGGATAATGCTAAGGATGAAATGCTTGCCATCATTCTGCATGTTGTAAGATTGGAGAATGAAAGAGTAGTTAATCGCAACAATTACCGGGACTTGGCTGACATTCTTGAAAAGTTTGTCTTAGATTGGTCAATGGTGAATTTCGTTATTCAAAAGCTGTTATGATTCATGAATAAAATTAATTCTGCATGAAATTTTGTTTTCAAAATTTCATTTATCACGCGTCATCAGTAAATTCAATTAACTCGCGTAACCAATGGATTCCTCGATGACGCGAGCTAGCCCGCTCGACCAACTTGATTAATTTTTCTGATTTGTTCACAGGTTCTACTTGGTTCTTTTAGGTAATGGTACTCGCTTATTGGTGCTAATTAATTTTAGATTTTTTGACTGAGTCGGTACTAACTCGTGGATGAGTTTGTTGTCAATCTTTGGTGAGTTGGTACTAACTCAATTTGCATCTATTTCCTGATTTAGAAGCGTATGAAACACCACTACTAGCGTTGTTCAGTACGACAGAAAACCCGTTGTGTGGAATGTTTTGTTTTCGAAATTTAAATGTGGAAAGTTTTTGCACTTGTCTGCTTTTCTCCCTTTAGCTACTTCTGTCTAGTTTATTGAAGCTGTCAATTTGCAGATTAAATTATGCTTAGAGTCTACGCTTTCCTATTTCTCTTGTTTCATCGAGTTGTTTGATTCACACTCGAGTCATTTTCATTCAACTTCAATATGAAGATTATTGTGAATGTTGATATTGACGATAATGAAAATGATATTAGGAATAAAAGTATTCACTTAGGTTGGAGTCATTTTTGTGTGTAATGTCACTTGAAATTTATCTGATTGAAAGTGAAATTTAATTTAATATAATGATGTAATCTTGTTGATGAGCCAAAAAAGAGGAAGCAAATCAAAAGTACATAACGAAATATGTATCTAGTTCATTTCAAAGTCCATTGAGTAAACAAAACTGACAGAATATGAGATACACTTTTTTTTCTCTTTTCCTGTTTTCTTCTTTCCTTTTCAACTGAATTTCTCAGTCTGTTGATTTTTTCCATTCAAATATTTATTATTCAATACTTTTAGTTTCAACTTTTCCCTTCATTTTTAAGAACCGAATTCAACTCTAATTTCATTTTCATTTTCGACGAAAAAAAAGCAACATGAAAATGTTTTTTTAAATTTAAGTTTGTTAAACATCTATTTTGATCTAATTATTTAGTGAAAACAAAATCATTCCATGAATTTTATGAATGCAAATTTTCACCGAAACCAATCAATTATCAACTCTTTCCATTCACAGAACTCGCATAAATGATCATGAAATTGAATAAGACGTAAAACTGCAAACAACTTTGCAACATGTTTTCGTTTGATATTCATGAGTTATTCATCAATTATTCCAAGTTATCGTATTTATGGTTCAATTGCCTGGGAATTGTTTCATTATTTTCGTTCACCTTTGAATGTTATCTTTTGAAACAGATGAAAAATGGTAAAATCATAAGTCATGATAAAAGGTGAGAACTTGTTTTTGATTAAAAGATATTCGAAGCGTTTACAATTGTTTTAATGTAAATACCAAATGCGTGGGCAAAGAAGAAATGAATTCATCTTTTTCTGTTCGAAAAACTGTTTCAATTTTCATTTCTACTCGTTCTCATATTCTTGACCATTTGCAACTATTGATTTGTCGATATTTCCAGATTCATTAATCAATCGCATTTGGATTCAATAGATTGTAATGTGCAAGTTGAGCGGCGAATGCTTTCAAGATTTAAAATTGCCTTTTTCACCTTTTCTGTTGCACTGATTGGTGAACTTAATAATGATGCTAATATTGTTTAATAAGGTTCAAGTTGCAATCATAAATCATTTATTATTTGCTTTTAATTTGGATCATTAAATTTATACTCAAAATGATAAAGTCAACATGAAAGTTGCTGGTTGACTGAATGTTGCACCTTGGAAAAGTTGATAAACAAGAATTTTCTTGCTAATAAATGTTGATTAATTGATAATGATTTTGATGAGAAGAGAAAAGGTTGCAAAATTTTTCAAAATTTATTGACGGTTTAAATGTTGAAGGAAAAGAAAAGAAAAACTTTTTTTTTTACTGAAATTGAATAGACTGATAATGATGGTTTTACTTTTCACCCTTGTTTATCACAACTGATGGTGACATTAATTATAGAGAAGTAAAAGAGATTATCGTGAAAATAAAAAGTAATCTGATCAAGATTCTTGTTGCTTCTTTTCTTTTTCCGGTTAACTTTGCCTTTTCTCCGGCTTGTTATCATTTGATATTGACACGCTCATGGTGTTGCTATCTTTCATCACAGGATTTCCTGTGAAACTTGGACCAGAAAACTGGATCACTGGGAAGAATGAAGTTATTCATTTTTTTTCATTTCTTTGCGTTACACAAATAGTCTAATGTTTGTTATTGAGAGGTTATTTGTTTATGGCAAGAAAGGCAAAGTGTTAGGTTAGGTTGCTGACTAAAGCAGTTAAAGATGAAAATTTTGATTTTATTTTTAGCGAAGTAATGAAGTGATAAGATGAATGTTTATATTTCAAGCTTTAAATCACTTTATCATTTTGATGGTGATAATGATAACTTTAAGCTGATGATATTAGCCATAGTTTGTAATAAATGCTGAGAACCACTAAAAACTGCTAACAACTTGTCAGTACTAAATGGTCATTATCAGATGAGGAAAGATAAGTTTCTCAATTCAGATCCATAATTCATTGTTGCTTTCGCTTTTAGTGCTATTAATTGAGAAAAAAATCGTCAATTACAATAAAAATCGAGTGAATTTATTCATTTAAGTGGCGATTTTGTAATTGCAGTTATCAATAAAATGAAGATTTTTCAATTGCATCAATTTTTCAGCAGTTTTCCAAGTTATGATTTTATGGATTTATTTTCTGCTTTTCCAAAAATTGAACAGCAGATATTTTTACCAAAAAAAAACTTGACCGGATAATTCAAGATTAGTAGGATAAGTCAAAGTTTATGATGAGAATGCACACTAAATCGAAGTAGGTTCATTCAAAAGATAGTACTGGAAATGAAGTCATAAGTTCAAAGTCAACATCATCTTTGTTAAATTGATTTTTTGGTGACTAGTTAATAAGTCGTTAAAATTTTACACTTTGCATTAATTGCTCAGATTGACGTGGATCACATTTTATCTTTACCTTGAGTGGCTTTAAATTATTTGTTAATGAATGCTTTCATTTGGTCTAACTTCTCTGGTTCTTTTTTATCTTCAACTTCTATCATAGTCATCGCATCATCTTCATCAATATCTTCAAACTATGTGTTAAAGGGTGAGATAAATTTACATGTTTCCTCCTCAATTTACGCTTTTTAAGTGTTACTCCCTTTGAATGAATCAACAAGATAACCAATCTTGCTGCATTTGAAACAGAATGAAAGTTTATAAGGTACATAAGGTTTATAACAGCAACCATAAATGGAGCAGAAGGAAAAACAAAGCTGTAAGATCAACGAAAAGTCCAAAAAACGTTTGCGTGCTCAACTCAAATAAATAATATTTTTCAGATGCCTTTCATTTGGCCAATTGAGTGTCTAAGAAAATTTCATAAATACAAATCATGCCTCTAGGTCAACTAGAAGCTGACAAAATATCCAAAAAACATCGAAAAAATAGCTGAAGTGCCCTGTAGATCCATTGCGTAGACCATAGCAGAATTGGTGTAAATTTCATGATTACTTCAATAATTTATTCATAACCTTTAAAAACATAGTTTTCACATCTCAGTCCAAAATGAGCTTCGCAAAACACTTAATCTAAAAATTTTGTTGAACGCACTTTACCATCATGGAATCTTTTGTTAATATCAGAATTAAACAGTGTTCAATGAACATGTATTTACAAGTTCACCCGAAATATCAACCTTCATCAGGTGCATTGTCAGAAGTTAACGTCTTTGGTCTACAAGATGTTTTACCTGAACTAACGACTGTAAACGATGACACAACGATCATCTTTGAGCTAATCATAAAAATATTCTCAACCAGCAACTATGTAATCTTGCAATATGATCCAATCCATTTAATCGTTTTTAATCCAGATGCACCTATTTTCGATCATAATTTTTCCAACCCAATGGCAATAAGGGTGAAGATTTTTGTAAAACAATGCTTGATCAGTTTCATATGATTTATCATTGCCTCTACTTTTTCAACAAAGTTGAGCTTAACGTTTGTTATCAAGTGTACGATAAAATAGACAATTTTCATTTTCGTAAAGTAAAGAGGAAGAAAAAAGGAAAAGTAGAAAAGAGATAAGCAAAGGAAAACTAATCATTAGATTGTTCATTTTCTTTTTATTTTTATTGTTAACATTGTTATTACTGGTCGAAGGGAATACACAGCATTCTTAATCGCAGCGATATAAAAGAAGGGAAAAAAACTTGGATTTTCAGGCAAAATTTCATTCGATAACCTTTATCCATCATTTAAGCGATTTCAACATTGAACCCTATTAAATAAATAATTGATAAATGTGGAGTAAAACAAAAGGAAAGTAACTGCAAGATTAACTTGCTCTTCAGTGTATCTTTGTAATTTTATTTTCACAGATCATTGATAGAATCGTGTTTAAGTCGGTGAAAGTTTCCTCTCTTTCCATTAGTTTCATGCAACTTTGTTTCAAAATTGTGTTCCATTTTGTCGATACAAAACTTATCAGCACAATTGAAGCTCAACTGAACATTTCAGGTGAACAATGGAAAGAGAGGGAAAAAAAGAAAGGGTTGAAAGGCAAAGCAAGATATTACAAGTTATTGGATTTGGAACAGAGTGAAACTTATTGCAACTAATAAATAGTCATGAAAAGAGTGCAAGAGAAAAAAGATGTTTATCTGTTTGTCTGATTGTCTGATTAATGCTATCTGTAATAATGATGAACTGAACCTTTGCAAAGAGAAGATAAAAATGAAAGGGAGAAAAAAAAGTTTGCAAAAATGTCTTCCCTTTACTTCAATTAATCCATCTTCATCAATCATTTACAACCAACAGAAAGAAAAATGTCATCATTATAATCATTTTTTCGCCTTCTTTCACCATTCCATTTTCCCTCTCATCTTCAATTACCAACATTTCCAATGTATCTTTATCCAACAAATCATTGCAATTTTGCACTTGTTCATTCAAACCATCATTTACCATGAAAAAAATTTTCCAACAATTTTCATGTTTACGCCATCATTAACCATGTTTTCACCAGGAAAAAAAGCAATTTTGCGCGACTCTTGTTTCTTCACAAATTGTCTTCTCAATGACAATGAGCATTAAACAGGGTCAAGTTAATCAGTTATTGATTCACTTAAACTTCAACTCTATTTAATAACTTTACCTCTGAGTAACCACTTACACGATCATTCAGAACCAATTGAAGCAATACTGAGCTGACATTTGGCCGCAAGGTAAACCTGCAATCATCACTTACTTGGAAGAACCCATTAACAGTGTAAAGGAGAAACAAAAATTTTTATAAGAAAAATATTGTTGTTCCATTACTGAATCTCATTGTTTCAATATAAGCTCATCATGGTAAAGGAAAACTGGTCAAAAGAGAAAAATTTACTTATAAAACTAATCATTGAATTACATGTCATCAATATTTACATAACCATTGAATCATTACCATCTGATTGTGAATGAAACGTTTCCTGGGAAAAGAGATTCGCCGAGGAAAAAAAGAGACTCTGAAAGGATAATGTCCAGAGTTGCTTGTGGGTAAACTTGAAATTCAATTGAAGTCTAAACATATTGATATAATGATGAACAAGGCTGCCTTGAAATGGATCAAGAAATGAAGATGAAAAACTGGGAAATGAATATAAGATGAGAATAAAGAAAATGTTTGGCTCCAGGAAAAGGAAATGATGTCAACAGGATAAATTTACATGGAGTTTTGGAAGATGGAAAATAAATTGAAAGATTATTCTCTTGGTTTCACTTTTTTTCCCTTGTTGCTGCCTTTCCAGTGAATATTTACATTAGCAATAAGATGATGCTGATGATGATGATCGGGATGAAAAGTTGAAAGTTTTTCTTCTTCAGTTTTTTTTCCTCTTCCAACGAAGGTCAAGAGGTCTTGTATAAGCTTGTTTAGCCTTTGTGCATTAAAGATTAACTTCAATTGAGCTGAAAAGTGGATTCACTGGGAATGAATAAAAAAAGCAAATTTCCTAAAGTCACTTCTTTTTTTCCATCTCTTACCTTTCAACTGTAATTTATTTTTTTTTTTGGACCAACTTTTTTCTCCTTGTTTGCACTGTTGTCTTGAAACCTATTTTTATCGACAAATATTGGTCAACATAAAACGAGTAAATGATATGTTCACTTAATCCAGGGACGAGAATAAAATTTTGCTTTTCTCTGCCCTTTTCTGGCTCAGTCATGGTCATTATTGAATTATATTTACTCGTTGGTTTTACTTTTCATTAGTTTTTCATCCTCATCAACTTTAACTTTTTTTTTCTTCTCTCCATTTTCAATTCGTTTCATGATTAACCTTTACTCTGTTGAATTACCTCAATCACTTTATCGATTTACCTTGATTAATCCCTGGCGATAATGATTCATTGTAAACCTTGAATTGGTCAGCAAACAATTGTAGTTCAATGAGAATATGGAAACTTGCATTTCGATTAATTTACAGAACAAGTTGAGAAAATCGAGAAAATCTTTTTCTCTATACCGCCTATTTTCGACAATATTCAGTTCGATTTGATGACTAATAGACTTCAATAACATTTTGTTTATTATTGGCTCAACAAACGTTTCAATGAAAAATCGGAAAATAAACTGAAAACCAACAATTGATCAACAGAAAGAAATAAGTTTAAAGCCAAATGGATTAGTTAAAGTTGCTCAGTTCTGGTCTTCATTGAAACCTGAATCATCTTTAAATGTCAATTCAGATAAGTCACTTGACAAATCGAAAATGGAATAACTCGATTAAGTGGAAAAAGTCTTTGCAAAGTTTACGATCTTTTTTTGCATTCTTATGTATTCAATATAAAATTGCAATTCGAGTTTGCCAATGGAGACAAATTTTGAAATTTTTTTCGCGATTCACTTCGATTCCAAAAATTCAGTAAAAATCATTTCTTCGATTCTCAACGAAATTTGGACAAATTCGAGATTCGGAAAATTTGTAATTCTGTCAACCTGCGAACTTAAACTCATTTGTGCAAATGCAAATGTTGATTTGAAATTGGTGAGTTACTCATGAATAAATGGCCAAGCGAAATTGATTAATCATGAAATTGAAATTTTGAAATGTTGCTGTCAATCTTTTGTAATGGATATTGTTGAGCGAAAAGATATTTATTATTAGAATCATTTCATTTGTGAAATTCAATTTGAAACTTTGCACAATTTTGTGACATTTCCTTCTTGCATGGTTTCCCACTTTCTCGTCTTCTGTTATTAATAAACTCATCAACGATTAATGTGAATCAAAGGGTCAACAAAAAAGGGAAAGAATGTTCACCATTGAATGGTCTTCTTGTTCAAATGAAAAATGATTCACTTGAAACTCAATTGTAACTCACCATCTTGATCATTACTTGGATCTACTTTCCTTTCATCTCTAATGATATGCTCAGTATTATTCAACATTAGCATCGATATTTTCTGTTCCACTTTCATCATGAGAGTCACTTTTTTCCCTTTCTTCTTATTCTTATTTCTCATGGAGAAAATAGCTCAAAGGAGAAAAAAAATTGCACCCAAAATAAGGTTCTTCAAATCCTACAAACTGCGAACTCGATGATAATAGTAATAAAAATAATAATGATAATAGTGAAGAGTAACAATAATAAACACTCCAAGAAACATTTCCTGATAACTTAATGCATAATCGCCTTTGATACCTCAAGTTAACCATGCCGAGATATTTGCATCTTGTATGGTGAATAAGAAAACTTTTGCAACTTTTTTTTCTCGCTTTTTACCAATTCGTTGACTTTTCATGGAAAAGATGCCTCGGAATAAAGTGAACACAGAAAATGGCAACAGAAAAAAAGACCGGAAATTTTTCTTTTCCAGTTGTCACTTGGTGATGAGAAGATGTAACATTATCATTAGTTTTTTTTTTCAGGTTCATTTCATGTTAACCCTGACCGAAGTCAAAGTTTCCATCCTTCAATTGTCATCAGAATTTCAATTTTCTTTATCAATTTCACTTTTAAATTTTCCGCTTTCTATTCGACTAATCAACTTCAATATAATCTGACAATCAATTGAACCAATATCGACATTCAAATATGTTCAACCAGTGAATTGTTTCCACATTTGTCTGAGAGTCTTGCTGCTCTTCCACTCCAATGACATATTCCCTGCTTACTCCTTGAATCAAGATAGAAAATCGAAGATGAAATTATTCTGTTTATCATGTAAAGATCAATAACTGAAATGGAATAGATAACTCATTGTACTTTGGAAACATTGAGTTCTTTTTTACTCGCTACTTTACTGGAACATTTGATAACTGGGAATGAAATTATCAAATGTTTACAGCTTTTCATTTTTATTCACAATCGCAGTCTTTGAGTAAACTTCAATTAAACGTTTTTCTTTATCAATTTGTTTGCTCTTTGTTTTTGGTCAATATCTTTATATTAAATTTGGTAATGTTGAGCAACTAATAGAGAAGCTGGAATAATGTTGTTGCAGTTATTAAATTTATCTCGACTTTTATCTGTTATTATTTAGCTTTATTGTTTCTTATTTCCGTATTTTTCCATCCCAGTGTTTACAGGCATTTTGCCCTTTTCTCTTTCTTTCTCTTTCTCTCTTTTTCTGACCTCCAACTATTGTTATTTGTTACACTTGATTAAACTCAACTATTGGAACACATTTAACTTGGTTTTTGTGAAAACCTTTACAATCCAATTGTTATCATAATAATGACAAAAGCTTTTGCCTGCTACTTTCTTGTAACCTATCAATTCTGTACTGGGAGTTATTCACGCAATCAAGACAACTGGTAACTTGCCAATGACTTTGTTAAAGCGTAACCTCAACATCTTGCATCAGCTTCATGGTCATCCATTCAGTTTAAATTTATATTTTCATTGACCGAGCAATTGAAGAAGTAGCCAATTGATGGTTAGATAACATAATTATCGTTATCGCATCAATGATGATAGGCAAGGATTCATAGGAATCAAGGTTGGTTCTTTAGATTAAACATAAACTTTGGATTTTTTCATTTCACAATAGAGTACGAAAAGATGACAAATGATGAACTGTACAAATTGATTGACATTTTGAAATTCAAAGGGAATCCCGATCTCAGAATAGATATAAAAACAAGTCTGTAATTCGATCCAAGTAATCAATAAAAAGTTCGGTTGCTCTTAAAATCGTCATTAAACTGGATATTCTATCCGTGGCACTCGTTTAAGCTGATAGCTTTTGAACCAGAATTTGGCGTCTGAGGAAACATCAAACGGTTTTAATATATAAGAACCAGAGTCCTGACCACCTTCAAGCCACTTTCGTTTGACCTTTTTGAGAAACGGTTCAGCACTTTGGATTGAATTTTCAGATAATAATGGCAACCTTGAAGCTCGACATTTTTCAAACTTATTTTTGATTCCAAGGATTTTGAAGGTTTGCAAGGGAAAGGATGGTTTGTCTTGGATAAGAAGCTGAGACTTGAAGGAGTTGCCTTCTGAAATCATCTTATTTACAATCATGAAAGGTTAATGTATTTTATTTGTGGTTGTAACCAGCCTTTAAGGATAGCTGATTAATCTGAATAATTGAACTGCTCTCCTGTTCAAGTCTATTGCTGGAATCATCTTTAAAATTTATAAACATTTGATTGGTACAATAACCAAAGTTAAGTCGATATTTGCTGGCAACCAGTTAGAGATAATATTATAGTGTATCAGTGTAATAGGATTTATTCTCGAATTATCCAATTTTTCCATGAAATTGTTCCAGATGTGTTTCTTGACCCCAATTCAAGCCAATTAAACCATTCAAGTGACATTTATCCTGAATCATTAACTTTTCAATGCACAACTCAAGCTGTAAATGTAAACATGATTAAACCAGTTGATATCACAATTGCATTGTGCTTCAAAAAAAATGATAAAAATAGCAATACTAATAGACTGTATTTAACATAATAAAAAGTTGTTCTTATTCACAGCGTAAATTGTCAATTGATATCATTAATATTATCATGATCTGAATGGAAAAAAAGAGAAAAGTAATAAAATCTTTTCCCATTTCATGATAACAATAATTGTTCATGACAACAATTTGCCCGAGTTGATGAAAAGCAAACGGTATAAACTTGAAATGGAGAAGCAAAATTTCAGTTTTAAATCCCTTTTCGTTTCATTTTTTATTTACTTTAATGATATTGAATTTCAATTATTAAACATTACATTCAAAGTCAATGACATAAGAAATTGGAATAAAAAGACATTAGAATTGAATTTCCAAAATTCATTAAAAAATTGCAAATTAATTGCATCTCTAGATATTCAGGTAATGGCAACATTTTTCATTTCACCTTATTGCTACACATTCTAATCTGATGTAAATTCAGTTGAATCAAAACCAAACTGCTATTGTTCATCTGTTTAGTTCTGAAGTTGTGATTAAATGTAGACTCTAATCTTGAGTCAAAGGTATAAGTTGATTACATCGATTCCATTTGGTAATTTCAATTAAAAACTCTCAAAAGGGAAATCAATTGTCAAGACCAATTTAAAGGTAAAACCAAACTTGAAATTTCACCAAACCTTGTGTCAATCTTAATGGTTAGACTAATTTAACTTGCTACTTTGTCTCAATCAACATCAGCTAAGTGGCAAGATTGAAATGGCTCTTGAGATGGCTTGCATTCAAAGTTGCAATTGACCAGTTTTCAGGTGCATTTCAAGATGATAAAAACTATTATCATGAATCAATGATCAAATGTGTTTCTGTGTGCGGGCTCACGGTTTAAATGTAAAATAAAACAAAAGTATAATATGAATTGCAACTTTGATGTTTAGGTATCAGGAACTCTAACGAATCTCTCCAGATTCAATGGTGAGCTCACGGTTTTATAGTGAACTCCAACGGAAAAGGAAAATGCAGAAACACATGTTTAAGTTTAAACAAAAGAGAAAGAAAATAGTTTGTTGTGAGCTCACGGATGAGCTTACGCTCTAAAAGTTGAAAATAGAAAAAGGATCAGCATTAAGATGTAGGTGAGAAATTCCAAATGCGCTTGCAATTTAGGGTCACTGCAAAAATGGCAAATAAGATCGAAAAATTTGTTGATCTGAAGCGCTTTGCAATAATTTACATACTAAATCAACTTTGCTTTCTTAATTAACTAAAAAGTTTCAATTTTTTCTTTGTGCAACAAAAATTTTCCAAAACTCTTAAATTTTGTAATCACGACTGGGAAGCATGACTTGTCAATGTTTGGTTCTAATTGATTGAATCGTTTTTCTCGTGGTTCCTTGCAGCTAAGAACCAAGGATTTCTTGAGAAATGATTTGGAATGTAAAATAAGGAAATATAAAGATTTCAAATCATTGTGCTTTCGGATGCATTCGCAATAGATGCTTTTAAATCCTAGAAATAAGGTTAAGCTTTCTTGAACAGAGTGAGTTTTTGCAATTGGGAAATGTTGCTTTTGTGTCGAAAAGTTCACGGCCAGAAATAAACTTATATGATTAGGAGCTTAGCCATGAGACTGAGATTCGGAATAAATTTTGATAACAATCTTTACTGGCGATTGACGAACGATTCACTTTTTGCGCAATATTGCTATTAATAGTAGAATGAATGGAGAAATTCCGAATTTCCCTTGAGTTATTGTTTGAATGTTCAGATGATGACGATAAAGATGATGAAATGATGGTTAGGAAAAAGAAGGAAAACGGAAAGAAAAAGTTTTATTTGACTCTTTTGATTACCGGTAAAAATGAGATGAATGATGATGCTGATGAGAGAAAAAGAAAAATCCTTTTCTTTATTATCATTTCTCTTCCCAAATCTGTTCATTTTTATACCATTTAACTCGACTCATTCTCATGAGCATTCCAGGTTTTACCTCTTTAATCGGCTTTACTCTTCTTTTTTTCAAGCAACAGCATTTGGGACGTTAGATTACAGTTTTTTCATTGCTTTTCATTTCCAGCTTTGCTTCAATTTTTCCTTCAAAAATAACAATTGTTGAAAAATCTGTATTCACCTAATTTGACTCAACAAGAAGATAATGTTCATTTTATCTTTCTTTGCTTGTTCTCTCCATGAATCTTTTTCCACCAATCAATGAAGACAATTTCGAAACAAACTATGATTACGATGAAAGAAACAATCATCTTGTAGAGGTCAGTTTTAACGAGCGATAAAAAGGGTTATCCTTGAGGTGATTATTCCATGAAATGGATTTTCGTCCATTTATTCCTTCTAATAAGGTAAATATGAAAAGGTAAAAAGATAATAATGGATGGAAATAATGATAATAGTAATGATTGTAAAGATGAGAGAATGAAACGTTTCTTCTTTAACCTTTGTTCAATTGAACTGATCAATTGAGCAAGTTCAATAGAGCCTAATATTACTCGATTGATCGGCCTTAGCATTAATGAAATAACAAATAATGCGTCGATTTGGTTACTTAATGCATTAGACTTGATGGATTAAAGGCAATGTCGTAATTAATGGTTCAATGTCAATGTTGACTGAAAGTAAAAAAAATGATGAAAGTCTTTATTTTGTCACATTTGTTGCGAGTGTTGTCAATGCAAAACCTTTTGCTTTCATTGAGAATGAAAGAAATTTCATTTTCGATACAACTTTAAGAATTTTTGCTCACAGAATAACATGGAATTTTTGTTTTTCGTAGTTTGCAAAATTGAAAAGTTTCAATCCGTCGGTTTCTTCCATCAGCCGTCAACAGTTGTTTAATGAGACATTGAATTGAGTTGGTGGTGAAGCAACTGCTAAAGCTCAGCATTCAAAAGCATTTAATGTTTCATCTTCTATCGGTATCAAGATAAGGTGTAAACTTATTCCAATAGCCTCAAGGGATCGCTTGAAAAGAGTTTCAATCCTTTTCTGCAACACAAAGGTGACTGAATATAAATTTACATAATTTTGTTTGTTTTACTCTTTATAAATAATATTGTTCATTTATTGGAAATACTTTTGTGAGTTTACTCTTTGTATTTCGTGTTCATGTTGGTTTGATATTGAATAGCATCAAATAAATGATTTTATACATTCTGCTCATTTTCGCACTGAATATATATTGACAAGATCAACATGTGTTGTCCACATGAAAAGCTGGAACTGGTTGGGAATAAATTTAAAGTATCTAAATTTGAAAGTTTATCGAAAGAAAAGACAATTTTTCTTGTGGCTTTACAACTTAAACAGAAATCTGGAATATTGAAATGAAAGTGTGGATATTGTTATGAACTGGAATGGCAAAGGTACTCTGATGGTTGTTATCATCAGAGTTGTAGGCTTAACAGACTCTATTATCATCATTTATTGTTGAGTAAATCGACAATCTAAAGAGATGAAAACAGGGAAGAGAGGGAAAAAGGAAGAAAGAAAAGGCGAAAATAGCAATTGTTGGTTAACTGATGAAAACTTGAACACGCATTTAGTATTAACAGTAATACCATTTGTATTAATAGATTAATGCTCTTGTTTTGAGTAGGAAGCTTCACGTTTCACCTGAAATATTATTCAAGTGAAAAATACTATCAACAGAATGGTGGCCAAAAACAGATTAACAATATGTAACAAAGAAACCCTTTTTCTCTATCTATTCATTTTCCGATTCATTTTTCCCTGTAATTGCTTACGTCAAATATGATCAGATGAGGGTTTCATCGACAATTTTGTTGCTTTAAATGTAGATCATTTATTTATCAAGAGCCATAAATGAAACGCTTCAAAGAGATTCAAGGTGATGCAGCTATTTGCAGGCCATTTTCTGAGAGGACAGTTTTTCTCGGATTGGCTCATTGTCATACCTTACATCGTTGTTTATTGTTGGAAAGATGCGAGAGTTCATGTATTGTTCGGTTAATTAATCGTTTTTTCGCAGTGATTCGTTTAGTTTTTCCACTGTACAAGTTATGATCATGTAACAAACATAAACCAATCTACGAAAAATTCGCCCTCTTAGAAAATGACCTTCGAATATCATTTAGAGGTCGAATAACTGAATCTTGAATGTTCATTGAAAAGCTTGATTTGTCTTTCTTCAATTCTGAAAATTTTTATGACCGATTATCTTTAAGATCTTATGTCTGGTAAAAGTTATTAGCACAAAAGAGCGTAAGGATAATAATAACAACCAATATTAGGCCATTATCAAAATGAGTGAATAAAATCTGAAAATGGCATCACACAAAAAATAAAAAGAAATGAAGTTCTACGAGCAACAGTGAAGCTTTAGCACCCAGGTTGCTAAACAAAGAACAGATCTAATTATGCAAAAAATTTGAAAAAATTCTGCAATCGAAAAACTAATTTTCTCGAAAATTTGTTTAAAGAAAGCTTTTTTATCTGATTCGATTCCAACCCTGACTTGGAATTAAAGTGAATTTGGGTTTCTCGCCACCTTGATCAATATCATTACTTTGATGGATGAAAAGATTAATCACAAGGGCGATGAATAATAGCATTTTCAAGTGTTTGGTCCAAGTCAATAAACAGTCCATCAATCGAAAGATTTATTGCACTTTAATTTTACACAGTTGTTGGAGTTGAAAATATGAAGTTTACTTTAAATGTTGTAAAACAGTTTAGTTGAACAACTCAACACACATTGCAATATAAACAGTGTTAACTTTACCTTTTGTCCATTAACCTTTTTACTTGTCAATATTACGATATGCTGTTGTTTTTGTCGCTTTCTGCTTACTTTTCTGCCCTTTCCATGTTCAAGTTCATTCTAGTTGATTGTAAGAGTAAGTTTTAAGCTGAGACAAGAACCATCAAGAGCATCATCTTCATAATGAAAGAATCAAGTGAAACAAGTATCAAGAGAATCAGGAAGAAGAAGAGGAGAGAGAAGAAGAAAAACCAATGAAAAAAAAGAAGAGTAAAGGGAAAATAATCTAACAAGGAGAAGATGAAAAGAGGTAAGCAAAAAGCTGATCATTTGAGATTGAATTGGAGAAACGAGAAAAATTCAATGTTTTTTCTTACACCAGAACTTTTTTGTCTTTCAACTCTTGTAATTTATAAGGATTTCTGATTAAGGAAACAAGTTTATTTACTGTAATCATCATTGTTATTTGAAAATGAAAAAAAGACAAAAAACCGTGAAATCAAGTTGATTAAGGTTTTCATAGATATTTTTTTTCCTTTTACAAATATTCTCTGCATTCTTATCATCATCATGTTTGGAGTACATTTGGAATGGTGAAAATAAAGGTGAATCATGCAAACGATGAAATGATTATTTTAACGAGTTGAATCTTCATGTTTGTTCCTCGCATGATAAATGTAATCGTATTTGCTGGTAATGGCTTAGAGCTTTTAGTATTTTAATGGTCATTTTGGTTTCAAGATGAAGTGGATTATTCACAGTGATTCAAGGTGATTTACTCGATAGTTTCAAATGTAATCTTTAAAATTAAATGCTCTTTTAGTTTGCTGATAGTTGAACTGTTAACATCATCAAGTTGAGCGTAAAAGTTTATGCATTGGCATTCGATTTTTAGAACACGAAATTTCATGAAATTTTCTAATAATGATTTACCTTTGCATGACGATAAAGGGTCAGTAAAGTATTGAATCAAGTATAGATGAAGATATTAGAGTTTATTGGATTGGAAATTGAACTTTTCGCGTTCGTTGCAATAAAGCTGTCAAGTTTCACTTTTTTTGCACAAAAAGCACGTCACCAATAGAAATACAGTTTTCAAAAAGTGACTATCGATACGTATTTTGGCCCAATTTTGAAGTCACTATCAAGTTGTCAGTTTAATGGTTGTGGCGAGAAACGACTCAAAGATCTTATTTTAACAAATCCATCTAAAGGCTAATACATTGGAGTACATTTTAGTAAATCGAAAGTGCATAAAACAAGATTCATTGAAAAATACAATTCACTTCGCAGAGGCAGGCTAAGTAGAGTATAAGTTTTGTATTCGTATAAGTGTCGTTTAATTGATTTTCGCAGTGTTATTCCTTCGTCTGGGAACTTAATGTTTGAATAGTCTTTAATCAGTCTTTCTCGAACCGGATTAAACTTGAAAAGGCAAAGACAAGCGTTTGCCTTTTTCGAAGGCAAAAGGCAATTTTCATTTTTTGGCAATATTTTCAAATGGCTTTTTTGCTGATCATATTTTTGTTATATTTTTATCCTTCTTTCAAAATCCTATTGAGGAAACTGGATATCACTTTATGATGATTCACCTTAGATAAGTAAATCAAGGATAAACATCGAAGAGTGATTGAAATCGTTTTTCAACTATTGAAACTGATATAAGGCTGAGTTTTGCCAAAATCCTATTTTCTTTTCTTTCATCGAAGAGATAACAAAATATCAAAGTACAAAAAAAATTCGATTCCAAACTAGCAAAGTTTTCTGTTTGACTGAAAATACCTTTTCAATAACTTTTATTGCTTAAATTTTCCACTCAAGTTAGTCTATAACTTCAACATGAAAGGAGCTTTTTAATGAATCGCAGTTGATAAATCAACTTTGACAATTCTCAAATTGATATCAAAAACTTTTCTCCATAATTTCCACATTTAAGACATTTCACCACGAAATGCTTTTCGAAATTAAACTCGATCAATTTTTCATCATTTGAACAAAGATTTACTGAGATTACTTTTTGATTTATCAGTCTTGTTTTACATTTTATTTCAATCGCAAGTTTTTCTTGGTTGAAAAGGCTGAAGACGAATGGGAAACAGGAAAATTTTTATTAACTTCATTTTACTTTTTCTGTTCTCCATTGACAGATTTACAAGATTCACCACTTTGTCATTTACATGAAACTTTTCATGTTTCATTCATATTTTTCATCGATTGATTAATTGAGCTTTTCCTTCTCTTAAACATCGAAATGTTTAAATTTTCAAATGTCGTTTATTCATCATTCATTTTTTTATCCGCCAATGTCTTGGAAAAGAGAAGGAAAAAGAAGAAAGAAAAAAAAACAAACAGAAAGTGTAAAAAATCACCTTTCTTATTATTGCTATTTTTTTTCATTCTTCACTATTATTCTGTTCAATTGTAAGAGTTTTACAAGTCTTTTGGTAAAGAATGATGGCTTTCATTGGCATTCCCTGTTCTGAAGGTAGCATTATAAATGCCCCACAAAACGTTCCCAGTATGCAGTCTTGCCACTTACAGGGAATCCAAGTTATGTTACATCTGAATGTTATTACTTTGGTTGTTATCATCGTAATCATCATCAGTAGCAACATCAGCATTTGCTTTTAATGTATTCTTTTCATCGGGTTGGGTGATGAAATGAAAAGTGACAAAAATCATTCAATCCTCCAAAAACGTAGATTAAATCATATTGCAAAAGTATTTCAATCGCTTCTTTTATTTCGTCAAGTAAGTGAATTTCTGTCAAGATTTTGACGACATCAAAGATCAAGTCAGGACAATTTAGGACCACTAAAAGACCTAGATGGCCCACAGCATTCCTTTAATTGCTTCAATCAGGAGTGGGCGAGATGAGGCATCTTCATCATTTTTATGTTGGAGAGTTGCATGAAAAGTCTCAGCAATAAATCTTGTTTGAGATATCACAGCAATTATCGAATGTAACTTTGAATGTTAAATAAAGATAAAGATTTGTTAATGAGTAAAATGAGAAACTGAAAACTGAGTTGAACTTAGTAACAGATTTAATTAGACTCAACGAGTGAAGTGCTAATAATGACGAGGAAATGCTTAAAAATGAAGATCTGATTTTAAAATGGGTATTTATACAAGTTTGAATCAATGACATGACTAGGGCTGGCCAATGATAAATAGATGAGACATGGGAATGAATTAATCTAATTTTAACATGCTTAATTGTCTATCCCTAGCAATCCTTTTGATTTCTCGTCTTTTTTTTCTTGTGTTGATTTGCCTTTTGATTGACTATCATCTAATTGGAGTAAATGTTAGCATTTAAACTTCTTAATAGCAGTTCTAAATAAGTTCTTAAACAATAATTTACCTTTCATCGAGTCAATCTTTAAACGCATTTTCAACTTGTATTATTAAATGGAAATTGTTTTCTTGCTTTTCACCCAATTTTTCTTCTTCTTTTATTATCTTCTGGTTTAATGCATTTTGTCTTCAACATTTCATCCAGCTAGTGATCATTATCCTGATGAACAGAGCACGACAAAAAGAAGAAGCTACAGAGAAAAAAAAACACAAACCTTTAATTTAATAAACTAAATCAACATATCAATTAACCAGTAAACATTTTATCCTAAATAGAGCAACAAAAAAAACGTACAACTCACTTTGAATATTCAAATTGGGCCAATTAAAAATTCATGATCAAAGTGAATAGAGAAAAGATTCAAAATTTCACTTTTTTTAAGCAAATGAACACAAATTTAAATTACTAAATCTGAATGATGAAAGTTTAATTTTGTTTAGAGGTTTGGAAGAGTGAAAAAAGTTAACAAAAAGTTGAACGTGACTTGAGGCTGATTGAAGTTCAACACTTTGTCCAGTCAAGTTGACTCTTTGGGTTGAGTCGAGTAGAGCAAGTGGCTCGAGTGTGTGAGTGTTTATTGATAGTTTTTTTGTGCTGTGAGGTTGACGATGATAAATGATGTGAAAGGTAAAGATTAATTTTATCATGATATTAACATTCTGGCAAGCTGAACATGAACAACTATCAAACGGTAAGGATGTAAAAAGTTGTCAAACTGATAATAATAATTAACTGTTGAAGGAAAGTATAAAAAGTTGGGAGGAAAGAATCTCGAGAAAAAAAAACAAAACTTCAATTTTAGGGCAACTTTGGTTCAATCTTAACCTTTAACTTGTCAAGTTTGTCAAGATATTATTAACTGTAAAACAGTTTCATGTTGATAAAAGTTGAACCAATGAAAACGGAAGTTGTTGTTGAAAAAGAAAGTGATGAAGATGAGCAAAAAAAAAGTTTGTATAATTTTGGCAAAATGTCACCAAAATGAGGAAAAACAAGAAGCAATAGAATGTTGAAATGAGCTGTGAGGGAGGGGAAAAAAGTGTAGAGAAAAAGATGAGAAAAAGAAGAGATAAAGTTGAGAATTGAAGGAGAAAACGAAGAGGAAAAAGAAAATCAAAATTTGAAGTGGAAAGGCAATGATGAAGATGAAAAGTTGAGGAGAAAAGGGTTGAAGGAAGACAGGAATTTGGCATGGAAAAAGTTCTTGAAATGCTTTTGAAAACAGTGTTCATCGAAGATTGATTTAAATCTGAAACATTTTCACCTCTTCTTATGTTCACCTTTTTGCTGCATTTACCTTTCCAATTTCATCGTCATTTTCAATGAAATCTTTTTCATCCTTCATTTGTCCTTCCTATTCATCATCATCTCCATCATATTGAACAATTTTCAGCTCATTCATTTAAACATGTTTGCCAATGAGAAGTGAAAAAATGTCACAATAACAAGTTTCCATTCTCATCTCATTTGTTTCACATTCTGATTCATGATATAATTCGTATTATTATTGCCATTATATCAAAATATTATCATGTTTAGTCGAGTTTCCATTTCGTTTTTTTTTCTCTCACTTCTTTTTCTGTTTCATTGCAAGTTTCAATCAAAAGGCTAAATCAGAATTTTTTCTCCTCTTCTTCGTCAGAACTTTTTTTTTCTCCTTCTCTTGTAAGTTATATGAGATCTTTTTTTTTCAAAGATAATTTCTTATTCTTCTTACTTTCATGATACGAATCTCTTGCCAGATACATTAAATCACCAACGATACTTGAATAATGTTGAGAAAAACAGAAATGTATATTCAATTTGACAGATAACCAAAGTTGATTTTCTTCCATCATCTTAATTCATTCATTCATTCATTCATCTTCATCATTCCTTTGCATCACCCTGTTGATACTCGTTCATTTAAATACAAATTTCCCTCGAAATAGTTCAATGGTTTGTTGACATTTAATAATTTTTCCTGACGACTTTTCCATTTATACTTTTCTCTCTTTGTTTTTGGGAAGAAGGAAAATGTTACAAAAAAAAAGTTCATGAAAATAATTGCAATTTTGGTTGGAATTCGCAGGAGAGGGGAAAAAAAGGAAATTTCAATTTCTCTGATTTGAGCATGGAAATTTCATTATTCAAGTTTCAAATTGAAATTGTTGTTCAAATGTTCAATAACTTGAAATTCATTTTCAAAACACTTATTCACAATAACTGTCAACTCTTTTATCACTCCAACTGTTAACATATTTAAATGTATTCAGCCTTTTTTTTGGAAAACCTTTGTTTTCTCTCTCAAAGGGTTATCATGTGGAAAAAATGTTCAATATTAAAAATTGATATTCATGTTTGCCTTCAGTTTGCAAATGTTATTGAAACTTTGTATTTAAAATGGTGTAATTATTAGAGGGGAACAAATAATTAACTAGAAAAAAAAAGTTTTTTTTTTGGTGGTTTCGAGTTGTGCTTTTAATTGCATTTACCTGAATGGACTTGGAGTTAACAGATTATCATAATTATGCAAATTGAATTTTACAGGATGAAGTTAATAGAAGGCGAGAAAATATCAAACGAGTTATTCGACTTTCTTTTGGATTTCTTTTGTTCTTTTTTCTTCTTCTTCTTAATACTTTTTCTGTTCACATTTTGATTGCTGCTAATTGGAACAAACGAATTGTAAAAATAGTTAACTTTGTTTGCATTTAAATTCATTTAGAGGACCTTTTAATTAACTAATCATTTTAACCTTCTTGCATTTTCGCTGCTACTCACATGATACCTGAATTGTCATAATGAGATAAAAATGATTCGAGTGTTTAACTAGATAGGAAAATGATGAATACTGATTAACCTTGAAACTTGAGTAACATGAACATGGTTCACAGAACAGTGAGACATGAAATTATTAAGTTGATTGATTAATGACGCTTAAAGGTACAATGTTTTCTGTGTTTAGTAAGAAAAGTGAGATTCCATGCAATCTGATCCATTCGTGTTTCAATAGTCATTATTGGTCAACTCTTGAGCTTCAATTTGATTTTTTTGCATTTTTCATCCAAAAGGGATCAATTGATTGCAGATATCAAGTCGATTCAGCTTAATATTGGTCATTGGGTAAATAATTTTCACAATATGTTTGCTGTTCGGTTTTAGTTCAATTGTTATGCGAAAATCAAATCATTGTCAAGTCAGCCCAGACAGAAGCGCTTTAACATGAGGAATGAGCAAAGGTCCAAATTTTGGACAAATTTTGCCCACAAGTTTCATGCTCATGACCAACATATAAAAACGCTCATTAACATTTCAAGATAACAAATTTAAATCTTTGTTCATGATTGCGATTTTCTATTTTTACTTTAAATTCATTTATTTCCCATAGAAGAGCTATCGAAGCACAATTTCGGTGAGCTTTGCACGTCTTAATCGATTTACCGAAAAGAATCGAGATTTTGATTTATTAGTCTTTTAATCTTTGAAAAATACAATTACAATATGAATTGTCTTGCATGTTTTGATTAACTTGCACAAAAAAAGGCCAATCTCAAGATTCAATTTTTTTGTCACAATAATGATAATCCAATAATGTGATGAACTTTTAAGCTACTTTTAGCTTTGTATCTGGCTCTGTTTAGCCCACTCTGATCAATAAATGTTAGCTTTAAATTTTTAAACTTCATTTCTGTTCATCAATTGAAGACTTGAATCCTTTATTAATCTATCAAGAAACAAATTTGAAGTTGCAGTGCGAGTCGAGGTGGCTTACTCAATGGGGACTTGAACTCAAAACTTTTACCTGAAAGGGTAAAGATGCATCCATGATGCAAGTTTTGTGCTGCCGGTGATTAAGTAAAAGTTCAATTTTAATAATATATCGATCATTTTTTCTGCCAGACTAAGTATTCAATTCAATTTCAACTAATCAATTTAATGTGTGGATGGATAAACTATTTTACAAACAGCTTTTATCACATTAACTTTTTTGGCCAACTGCTGTCAACTTATCAAAAGGGAAATTACTTTTAAATAAAAAGTACGCTTAAACTGGGAGTGAATTTTGGTTACTTAAATTTTTCTTTCTCTTCATCGATTCATTATTATCATGTAAGGCATGTTAAATGATTGGATGTTTGATGAGAGAGGAAAGTCTTACCTGTAACGTCAATATGCACTTATGAAAATGGCATTTTTTTTCAAGAGATGAAAAAGTTTGTCATAAATAGATATTATCATGACAAGTGTAAAAGTAGAGCAAATGATCAAAAAGGATGAGCAAATTGGTTGAGCAGATATTGATTAGTGTAAACAAGTTGAAATACTTCATCTTGTAAATGGTTAACGTTTTGATGCAATTTTTTTTTCTTCGAAAAATTTTTCAATAAAATCAATTTTTACTTTTATAGTTGATATGATTTTGTTAAATGGTAAACAAAAATGTTGCTCTGTAGTGATTTATCGATGTTTCAAGAAAATCTTTTTTTTCTCTCTCTTACCTTGTATATTCTCCAGTAAAGAAATAAGATGACCATTAAGGGTCCGTAAAAGGTTGATATTGTGGCAAATATTTGGTATCCCATGTGTTGTGAGATTAGGCAACGTTTCTCAATGGTAACTCTTCGCTCATAGTCGGGATCTTTCCAGCCCAGGATAGGGCCAATGGATACGATAAGAGCCACCGACCAAACGGAGAGTATAATTGAACATATTTTGGTTGGTGACCGGGAATGCATGTAAGTTACAGAGTTGACAGCCCAGTACCTGTCAAGAGCAATGGCAACAAGGTGAAGTATCGAAGCTGTACAACAAAGAACGTCAGCCGAGGTCCAAATGTCACATAATAATGAACCCAGTGACCATTCCCCTTGAACCTCATAGAGGGCACCTAAAGGCATTACCAGGCAGGCAACCATGAAATCGGCTGCTGCCAATGAGGCAACAAGATAATTTTGAATATTTTGAAGGTTACGGTCAATCCAGATGGCAACCATAACAAACAGGTTACCAATAACAGTGGAAAGTATGAGAGCTCCAAGGGTCAGGGAGGTTATTAGGGTAAAGAGCAGGGATCGGTAAGAGGCTTCATCTTGACTATCATAGAGGGTACCGTTGGTGGTGATATTGAAAAAGAGTGTAGACTCGGAGTCATTGTAAAGTCCAGGGAGAAAGGGTGATGATGTGGGTGAGTGGGTTGAGAGAGAGGAAGGTGAAAGGTAGCTCGTTGAACTGCCTGTTGAACTGCCTGTTGAGTGTGAGGCTGATGGAATGGGTGCGGGTAACCCAGGTGAGGATGAGGTACCGTTGATGGCTATGATTGACTCGTTGTGATAGTTTAATAGGTAGAGGGAAGTGTGTGAATTGGCTGTGATCAGGGAAGACAGACTTGGTGTAAATGTGATTATTGAAGAGGCGGTTGAAGAGAGCAATGGTGACGCTGATGATGAGGCCACTGATGAGGTTGAGGTTGGGGTTGAGGAAGGTGAAGGTGAAGATGATTTTACACTGTTTACATCACTCCAAGTTATTGCGGATGAAATCAAGTTGAGATAATCTGTAACAGGCATTGAAATTCTGTTCAGATCTTCAACAGTTTTCACAATAAAATTATTTCGTCAAGTTTTTTTTATCCGTTGTAATTGTCTTTTAAACACACATTGAACATGTTGACAAGTTTATTGACACAAAATTAATCACTTTAATTAAACACTAACTTTAACGAAATCACAATTCACAAGTAAATGTATCACAAATGTTGATATTGTCTTCAAAGTGGCTCTATTTTTCACTTTAGCTTCGATTTTAGTTTACGTTTTTCATCATTTATGCAATTCTTTTAACGATTGTCTTGCAAAATTGAACCAAGTCTTTTTTTCGCGCGAAATTTTGCTGAGAAAAATTGATTGAATATTTCTTTTAATCCAAATTGAACGAGAAAAGTTGATGAAAAGAAAACTTTTCCTTTCGTCTTTTGAAGTTATTCAAAATTGATAAATATTTACATTTCATTGGAAACCAAATAGAAATGGAACGAAATGTTGCTGTCAACCGGTGTTGCCTCTACAACAATTCAACCAATTCTGGAATGGAAATTCTGTTCTGTTATACTTTCCCTGATCTTCAGTCTTTCAACTTTTCCTCAGCTCCTTCAGATGATCAATTTTGTTCACTTGAGTTTACTCAGATTATATCATATGAAACACGCAACCTCAACTTCAACTTTGTCTTTGGTAATTGTTAACGTTAACAGTTCATTTGCAACTTGCTTATGTTCAGGAAAAGTTTCAACTTTTCATCGCTCTTAACCAGCCAAAAATTAAAGCGTAAACTGACAAATTGTTTCATCTGCTAAACAATGTGCAATTATATTGAAACATTGGCGTTATTTGAAGATGAATTCATGAATAAGTGAGATAAGATTAGATTCTTAAAATACAGTTTCATTTGCTGTTGAGTGTTTAAACGAGACTAAAATCAATTTAATGATTCTATTACAATACAATATCAGGCCATTTGGCTACCAGATAATTTTTGAAACAAAGTCTGTAAGGTGATTTGAATTTGATCAAAAAGATTTGTGAATTGAGAAATTGTGATTTTCTTCTTTCTTTTATCCAATATTTTTATATCCATGACTTTTGTTCATAGAAAACAGGATTTTGATAAAACTTTCATTTTCTAGGACCAATTCCTCAATAGAGCTGCATCTTGAAGTGCTATGTTTACAATAATCAAACTTGGAAATCATTCAAATCTTTAAAAATTGAGATTGAAAATTTTGTAACTTTGCGAGTTCTTAAAGCTTTTTAGCCATTCTTAGCCAGCTAAAGGTGGTTTTTAATGCACGTTAAGTGATTCATCTAAATTTATAGTCGATGGAATCAAAATGCGGTTCGATATTGGATTAAATATACAAATCTACTGAGAGGCGCTTATAAGAGTTGAATGTAATTTTCAATGTTTTTTCAGTTATCTATCAAAGTTGAATGAATTTTTTGGCACTTCATTACTTGTAACTTGAATTTCAAGTCTCAATGGACCAGCAATTAATCTTGATTGTTCTCTTGATCAAACAACATAATCATTTTATTTCGTTGACTGAAAGTTTGCATGAGATTTCGGTTTACGTCAAAAAACGTTTATTCCAAGATTGTGGTGATGATTATGGTTATCATGTTGATGAGGATAATGATTAATTTTAAAGTAAATTAAAGAGCAATTAGTGCCTAATAATGTGCAAAACAAGAAGCTGATAAAAATCTGTGTTTTTTGGGTTTCAACTTTACACGAATAATTAAAAGATGAGAAAGATTAATTTCCATCTTGATAAATTTTCACAATTAAAACAGATTTGTCGCTCTTCAGTCTTTAAATTTTCACCATTCATCACAACTGAAGGCATCTTTGATCAACTTTAACCCCAACTCAAAAATAAGCAAGATTAATATTCAAAATCAAGTGTTGAAATGGACTGAAATTAAGGATTGGTTGAGATGCTTTTCATTTTTCTATTTTTATTCATTCCATTTAAATAATGAAATTACATTTTCTGCTTCAAGTTAATGAGTTTTGTATTTAATAAGGTTTTGGTCAAAATTTTCATTTCTTTAACCAACTTTTGTTTCTTTTTTTTGTTGAAGAGTTATCAAGGATGCTAAATGATTTAAAATCAATTGTTTACTGATAATTACAGAGTTAATTTAACATTTAAAAAGAGCAATAAATTCATGAGAAAGGTTAATTTGGTTAACTTGAATTTGCAAGATTAATTAATTGATGCCTGCTTCTACAATTTACACGCAAGTGTATATTAAATGACGAGGTGGGATTAAGATTGCGGTCAGATAAAGTAATTTTTGCAACATGATAATGAGCAAGGTAAAATAACATGGAAACTAATTGTTTCTAGAAGCAGTTTTCTGTAACCAACAAAGGAAGGTGAAATAATGTCGACATAAATAACAATTAAAGGTAGATTGGGATGAAAAACAGTGAGCACGTACAGTTTACACTATAATTGAAATGAATTTGATTCACGTTGAAGGAATATTTTAGAAACAATTGAGCTGAGAAGGAAATTGAGTGAAAATCTTTAACTTGTTGATATTCAATAAAATGATGGTTAAGGTGTACAAAATTAAATTAAATTCAGTGAACAACTAGATAATGAGATTCTCTTGAAATGTCTGATAATCACTATTCAACTGTAGTAGCAGCTCTATTCATGAGTAGTTCATTTGCATCCTTGGCTGATAATCAGTAATTTACTCGATCAAACCTCATTTTCAAATGTATGGCTCAACAGAAGTAAATACCATTTCTGTTGAATGATTGAAATTGGCTTCAAAAGTAACGATTAAAAGTCGAGTCCCGTAATCTGCCAGATTATCATAGTTGGCTGAAGAAGCAAAAATCATCTTTATAAACCAGCAAAGGACCACTAGAGTTGATTAGCACTTGCGATTATTCACTGTTACCATTACAAAAATGGATTTTGTCAAAACCAAGATTATCATTAGCAACTCATCGAGTAATAAAAAAAGTGTTTCTACTAAAGTAGATTTCAAGTGCTCTTCATTTCATCCCAACTCTCAACTGTTTTTTAAACACAACTTGTGTTTACTTTCATTCAACCAGACTTTTCTTGATTCCATCCTTGCTTTGACAATTAACAAGCTTTTTAACCATCATTTTGTCCTTTTGTCTCTTCCAATTTCAACCCTTCAATCTCCACCTTCGTGCCTTTTCCTGTTCCTTTTATTTCACCTTTCGTTAGCATAAATATGCATTTCTCTTTAAAGCGTCTTGTGTGTGTTTCATTCTGGATCTTCCTTTGCATAATAAGCACGAATCTCCTCATCATTGATGAGCTTCCTTGATGATTAATTTTACATTTTCATGACATTTTCTTTGCTTCCAATTTTCTCAAGCATCATCATCATCTCCTTGGCCTCCAAAATAATATTCATCTTTGAGCGAGAAAAGCTAACGGCCTAAGATTTCAAAGAAAAAAGAGACAAAAATAAAAATTAAAATTAATATCTTATTAACTTGTTGCTTCTCACAACAATTTACTAATTACCTAGTAAACAACAGCAGAAAATGCATTCAATTTTCAAGTGACGTCAAGGCAATGTTTTGTTGTTAGAGTAACATTAGTGATTCAAATTGTTTCCCAGGACATTTTATTGTGAGAAATGTCATCTATACCATTGTTTTTAATCAATGTCAATCATCATAATCTGAGTTTCACCATGTAATACACATTTTTTCATGACGACCATAAAGTTTACTTGATGATGGCAATAACGATGTTTTGCTTGTTGACGTTCAGGTTTATATTGTTGTCTCTGTAGGATGCAATTGAAAGTTACTTATGTAAATAAGATGTTTAGCTGCTATTTCATTTGTTATTAAGTGAAAGAGAAAACCTTTTTTTTCTAAAAATAACCAACTCAATTTGATTTGCACATACATTTGTATACATTGTATTATTAATAATATTTCTGGCTAATTTAAATTGACTCAATTGATAATCAAAAGAATCTCGAGAGCATTGATGACTATCATTTGAGAAATCATTTTGAGTGGGAAATTTGAGAAATCGTTACCATTAAGAAATATGATAATTAACTGTAATCATCAACTGATTGGGAATCAAAAATAGATGCATTATGCAATCGATTAATTGAATAACATTTTGGAAATATTTCATCTTGAAAATTGTGTTGATAATTCAAGTTTAAACAGATTAATATGTTAGCTATAATAAACCATAATTGGTTTATCATTACAGGTTAACTTGAGCTTAATATATCAATAAGTTGAGTAAAATCCTTGTAACTGTAATTGCTGTAAATTAAAGTTTCCAAAGAGGTTCACTCATCGATTCATCATTTCACCATCATTCAATTTGATGTGTTTTTTTGTTTAAAAGGTTAGAGATTGAAATGTTAATAGTTGGGTTGATGGTTTGGTGCAACTGGTTATTTTTGTTGGGTGATTAAAGAGATTGGAAATTTAGTTTGGAAGGAGATTCAAGCGACAAAAAAAAGTCCTGTAAAGTTAATTTAATCAATAACATTCATCATTTTTATGTTCATCAATTTGTGATGTTGGAAATTAATTCTGTTATCAAAAGCTGTTTAAGGTAAATTGTGAGTGTGTTAGATGTTGAAGGGTAATTAGGAGGCCTAATTTTGATTATAAAAAAAACTAAGAAATGGTTGAATATTTTTGTATCATTTATGGGAAAGCAGAAATTGTTAGTCTTGTTACGGCTTATTAAAATATTCGAGTTTCAACAAAATTAGTCAACCATTTGATTAATTGTCAGTTGATGATCGAGTTAAAATCAAATTTAAATGGCTGGTGCATGAATAATTATGATTATCAAACATTAACAGTTGAAAAGCGCACCAAAAATACCAAAGAATCCAAATTTTGCTTGCTTTTTCAGACTTTCAAGGTAATTGTACGCAATCAATGGGATCCATTATTGGTTAACCAATGAGCGAAATCCAAGTTTTTGATTCTGTAAAGAGAATGGAAAAGAGTTAATTAGATTGATTGAGGTAAAAGGATGATGATAGTAATGATGAAGCTAACAGTTGAATGTAAATATTTAGGTAAAAATTGTTGACTAGAAAATTTGCAATTGAAAATAATTGTCGAGGAGTTAGAGGATTAAGATTATTGAATGCTTTAAAAGGTTAATTAGTGAGATTTTTTGAGGTGCAGAATTAATGTTTAGATTATTTTAACATGAGATTGTGTAGAGTATAATAAAGTAATTTTGAAAGGAAGAAAATAAAATTAGTTGGAGAAGAGTTAATTTAGACAAGGTACAATGACAAGTAATTAGTCGAACGATGGATCCTTTTTCTGCCAAAGGTAAGCTTGTTACTTAAAGCATTTAAGAAACGATTAGTATGAATGAGATGATTGAATGAAAGGGTTAATGAAAACAAATCTCATGATGAAGGTCAGGTTTGTTGCGTGTCAAGATATTTCAATTGACTAGGGGAAAAAGTGGTTAATAGCTAGTAAATAAGTTGATAATACTATTAGCAGGGAAATGATAATGGAGGTTTAGGATTAACTCAAAGATACTCCTGTCCATTTGAAATAGGGATTAACAGGTAACAATTATTTAACCAATTATCCATTTATGTTGTTCCGAAGCAAACCTTCTATCTTGACCAATCTCATCAATTTCTTCATTATTCACTTTATACTGTTGTGGTTCTTTCTCCTCCTTTCTGTTTAACCGTGCTTGGTTTGTTTTTAATCATCAAAGTTCATCTTCATCATTTTAAAGTGAGAGCCATAAATAATAAAATGTAGTTGGCCTTTTGTTGCTTTCCAAATTTTCCTGGTAATTAACAGTGGAAATAATTATTTTCATTTGTCCTACACTGAAAAACAGAAACAATGGAGGGAAAAAAAGATTATGAGAAAAGGTTGAAATGATTATTCCATAAGGGTTTTGGAGGTTGAAAAAGCAAACATGAAAATGTGACGAAAAATACTGACCTAAACCTTGTAGTTTTAAAGCTCGACCTGGTTTTAACGAGCGACGATCAATCAAGATCACAAGTCTAGACTTTGGTTTGCTTCATCAATTTACTTTCAATAACTCGTTGATAGGGATATGTTGTATTGCTATTATTATTGAATTAGCTTCCGATTTTTATTCTGATCTGAGCTTTGGATTGCCTTGATTATTGTATTCTTCCGGAATCTTTGGACTAACCATACAATGGGAAAAGAGTAATCTGTAAAATAGAGAAGATTTTAGTTTATTGGGAAAATAAATAATAATAATTGGTGATATCTTTCATGATGATAATCGGATTTAGTTAAGGTAAATTAATTTCGTTTTAGTAGATTGTGATTTGCACTCATAGATTAAGTTATAACCAAAAACTTGATTCAGTGTTTCTTTTTTGTCATCTAATATAAGACTAAGGTCCATTAAGGAGAGTCATTTGACGAAAAAAAGATTCATAAAGTAATAAATGTTATATAAATTATTACCTCTTTTGTGAAAATTTGGAACACTCGATAATTCATAGAAGAATGAATTTACCATAATAACGTTGAAAAGATTTATGTTTAGAGTAGAGTTGAATTACACCAATGGTCAACTGATTGTTAATTGTTATCACTTTTGGTTGAATATATCGATGGAGGGAAGGGAAATATATCATACAATGAAGCATGATACTGACCTTGTTGGTTAAAGATTAGTTTGACAAAGTAACCATGAAAATGGCAAGTTTAGTCAAAGGCCTTGAACAATGTTGATGAATTAAGACGATGGATTCCAAATAATTAGAGGACACATTTTGGCTAAAAATTAAAAAGTAAGACATTAAGATGAGAAAAAAATGAGAGATGATAGCTGAGAGGGAGAGTTAATAATAACAAGAAAGGCTTGATTATGAGAGGAGGGAGGACATAGAAATCTAATTACAGTCAGGGCATGGTTAATCGTCAATCAAAATAAGAGAAAGTTTAATCCGACCTAAGATATAAAATGTGCTGGTCTAACTAGATATTTAATTAGTTGATGCTTATCTTCAGTATAGAAAACTTTCTCGTCTAAAAGCCTACTGAGTTTTCCATTAAATTTTGCTACTGAATAACTGTAATTTTATACAGTAAGAAGTAACATTTTCACTGATTTTATTTTACCTGTTTGTGCAAAAAAACATCGAGTTCAAGTTTTTCCGTTTTCTGCTATCAAGTTGAATCAAGTGAAGACAAAATGCGTGTCTGTTTAATTTCCCTCTGTGTCATCTTGTGTGCTGTATACACTCAATCTGAGTCTCGTCAGTATTATCCTGGAGTTGGATATGTTTCCCCTGGAGATCGACCTGTTAAATCTTCACGATTACGGGCCGCTCCAGCAGCAGCGAGAAATAGTCAACAACGATCACGACCTGCTCGATTGAGAGAAGACTATGAGCTTTTGGAAAGGGAAGAGCTTGCTCCAGCTCGTCGACAGACTCGACGAAATTATCGCAACTCAAATAGAAGATCCTCTGCTCGACGTTCATCACCTGGTCGTCGATATCGATTAGCTCGTAATGAAGCCACTACAGTTGATCCGCCACCAGCTTCAGAGCCAGTTGCTCCCTTGCCAGCACAACCAGCTCAAGCTGCCTCTCAACCATCTCTTTCAGCCGATTCTTCACCAGTGCGCGCCTTTGGAGGAATCTTTCCCAACTTTCAAGCTGGAGGTTTAGGTGGTGTAACCGGTGGTGGCTTTGCTCAAACAAATGGACCTGGAGCTGCTTTTGCTGCTGGTTTTGCCCAATCAAGTGGATCACAATCATTCGCAGGTGGCTTTGGAGCTGTTATCAACCATCCAAAATTCCCCAAATTTGGAGGATCTGGTCGACCAATCAATAAAGATGATAAAGATTCCGATCTAGACAATGTTAGCAGCAAAGATGATGCACGATCATATGATTCAGGTTTTGATGATCCAATTGATGACTCTGAAAGGTAAGTTTTGATTTGAAATTAATAAGGATCTTGAAAGTTGAAATTGAAAGTAGCATTTCCTGTTTTCTTTTATAATTGACTTTTTGTCAACAGAAGCTTTACATTACAGCTTTTCATCGTGCATTTTGATTTAACTACCAGAGTTAGAATTTGAGTATTACATTTTTATTATCATTATTACGCTGATTATTATATTAATCACCTTGCATACAAAGTTGTGCTGAAAGACCTTGTCAACTGAATATTATTGTATGCAAATATTAAGTCAAAATTAGAAATTATAGATGTTATGTGAGACATGAACTGTCCGTTAGTTTTAGTTACCTTCAGATAAGCTTCAATTAAAATCCTTAAAGGAAGAGGGATGTGATTGTCAGGGTGAGACACGCGTTTTACGCACCTAATGAACAATGTTTTGATTTCTGAAATAGTGAGAGCAAATTGCTGAGCATCACGAAATTACTAACTTACGTGACTGGTTACTTAATCGCTGTATTTAGTTGCAACATTTAACTGAGTAAACGCTAGTAAAATAAGAAAAAAGCTTACAGCAAAAGAAAGCTTGTTAAGAACTGGATAGCGTGTTAAACTTGAAACAGTAAAATGTTCTAAATTATGTCAACTTTCTCACATTAACTTTTTACCTTCTTTCTACTTTTAATAACTCAACGATAATCTGCTAGTGATAAATTGAATAACAAAAGATATTTACTAACATACAAGACATTGAAGATGATTCTTAAAACCTTAGAGATGTAGACAGCTTGAGCCAAAAATAGATATTATTTGTCACCAAGAAGTGAATCTTTAATAATTTTAAGCACTCCTCTGGGTCTGTAAGAGATAAAAATTGTTAAATGTCAGCCTTTGGTTCATAGCTTGTTGTACCTTTTTCATGCATGATCATCTGAAATTATCTTTCCAGTGACAGTGGAGATCCTGAAGATAGAGAAATATAGCATAGATTTGATGAGTGATTGGACTTGGGACATCATGGCAACTATATTTATCTTTCCTTTGGTCAACTCCTCTGGAAATCTAACAAGTTAAAATTGAAAACGAAAAAAGATAGTAAAAAAGAATAACATTAATTAGTTAATCAGTAATTAAACAATTGTTAACCACAATGTAGAAAACGGAACAAAAACAAAAGGGGTAGGGATTATCATTTCAAACTCAGCAAATATAACTCGTTACCATTGTGTTTATGTAAAAAGGGAGAGAACCAAAGTTGAATGAAATTAATTAAATGACCAACAGAAGGTTAGGTAGTTTTAGATAGCCTACATTGCGACAAGACTTACAAATTTAAAATTTAACAGTTGTTTTGTTTCAACAAAATGCCATTACACAGCTCCAAGTTTATGTCAATTAGAGTGAACGTTGATAACAGTTGATAATTGAGTTATTAAATGGGAATAAACTTGTCAAATGAAACTGGAATTAAAAAGCAAAACAAATGTAAACTCAAAAATAGAGAGACAGAAAATAAGAGATGAAAATGGAGAACCAGTAAAAATAAACATTAAAAAGCATGTAGATTTAGTTAATTTTTTGTTGTGGGTCCATTAACATTAACCATTACAGGATAAGGGTTAAGGTTAAAAACAAATGAACAAATGAAACTAGAGTTAGCCTCCGTAATGAGGTTAATTGGTTTTTCATCTCTTATACTCTTAGATGGTTCAATAAGACATCAGCTTACGTATATGACTTGTCTTCGACAGTGATGACGACCAGAAATTGGACCGCCTTCGCAGATATCGCGGCTAATGTAACCAACCAGATGACTGACCAGTTAAAGATTGTACCACTCGAAGGAATAACTGGTTGGAGAAAGTGTTCTAAGTGTCCAGGAGCTTTGGTATTTGTCATGGCTAATGAAAAGGGACGGAAAATGATAGGAGCTTCATCAAAATCATTTACATTTAAATCCATCAAAAAACCAGCACCAGTTTCTTCCACAGTAACCCAAGCACCAATACCAACATCACCACCAGTAACCCCAATGCCAACAACTACAGAATCAATTTCAGATGAAAAACAGGAGGACTGACGAGGTTTTATAAAAAGATTGAAAACAAATGAGAAAATAAATTAACCTGATGATAAAATCACAACAAAAACAATGAAAAGACAGACAAGCAATACAAACCATTAGACTTTAACATTTAACCACCACAGAGAGAATGTGAAATCTTAATAACTTGATAAAAGCTGTCATAGATCAGTATTTTTAAAAATTAGTAATTAAGAGTTTACTCAGCGGTAATGGTGAAGCACAGAAGATTAAACGGGTTTAAATTTTAACGGTTTTTGTTACTCCTTTGTTTTCTTTCTCTTGTTGAACTCTCGACCAATCAGTATCTCTCAATGGTGAAGTTGGCTTTAAAGCACACTGACTTTTAATGGATACCGACGAACCTGTCAAACGGAATGAACAGTTAACCTTATTTTTTTACATATTTTTTTTCATTTTCAATTGAAACCTTAACAGTAACTTTTAATACTTTCTTGTTTTTTACCAATTCTATTCTGTAAGCCAGCAATTGATAAAATATTTTTTTAATAAACTTACACTTATCTCCAAAATTTTGCCTCTTATCTGTCATGTATTACCCTGCAACAACGAATTAGACCAAATCTCGGCCATTAATCAAACTAAATTTCATGAAAATCGGTTACTTCTTAGAACATTCAATTGCACTCTCGATTACATCATATTATGAGATGTATTACCGGTATAATCGATGTCACCGCATAATAAAAAACTCTCTAAATCTCTTCGCAATTTGTTTTCATGCATTTATTTTACTGTTTATTTGAAGCTCACAGTTTGAGTTGATTGTAATATGATCATATAGGAAAACCAGCATTTAACAAAGAACTCTTTTCGCTAAATACATGCAAAAAATACATGTTAAAAATAAGACCACTCGCTTTCCAAACATCTATAACGTCATTGTCGACTTCACCAGCAAATTTATTGTTAAATTTAACAGTTATGGAAACAACTCTTAAAATTGAATTAAATTCGTAACAAAAAAGTCTTAAAGGATAAAGGTTTTTACTATGAAGTAGAGATCTGTTTAAAATTACAAAACCTTTGAAGAATTTACTCTTAATTGGCATAACATTCATTTCTGATATGTAAAAAATAATTAGACGCCGAAGTTAGTCGATGTAGTCAGTCAGTCAGTCAGTCGAAGAATTTTCGACTAAGTCGAAGTCGATAGGTTCATCGACTATCGACTAACAAGTATACTCAATTGTACGACGAATTGTAAGTAGACTCAATGACATGTGAACAAAAAAACAACTCATTTTGCCCCTGAGAAGCTTGAGTTTTTAAAAAATTTTCAAGAGATAGACTAAAAACAGTGAAAGTTAGTCGACTAAGTCGACTTATAGTCAGTCAGTTGCCCTAAATTCTTTAGTCATTCAGTCGATGCAAGTATCGACTGACTATGGCCATCGAAGTTCGGTGTCTAAAAATAATAATTGAACCAGAAAATGAACCAGAAAAACATAACATTATTTTATTTGTAAATTTAACACATGTTTGACTAACAATACCATCTAGTGACTATATTGTTGATCAAATGACTCGTTCCAAATATAAATTTCTTATCTAAAACAGTGATTCAAATTAAAAAATACTATATAAGATTATCAAATCGTCTTGTGCACAATATTTTACTACTGTTTATTTGCAATATTGAAGATTTCATTTTTCAAATTTCAATTTTGGAATGTCAAAAAGCCATTAAGCAAAAGAATTATTGGGGTTTTCATGCGATGGGTTTTCTTTAAAATAAATTAAATTACAAAACTTTAGATCTGTTTCGACAAGTTCATGAGATGCTCACGAATATGATCGATCTATCATTGTCAAGGTGCTCTTATTTTTGACAGATTCAACTACAATCCATCTAGACTATTAAGCAAATTAATGGCTAATTTTTCAATGAGTAAGACTTTCAATTTCAGTCCCGGTATACTTCGGTTGGTAATTTATTTCCATACCGAATAACTTTAGCAGTTACAGCTGTACTCCTCTACTTTACATTGTATTGAAAAAAGCGGGCTACAGAAGTCTCTTGTATGGTCTCCAAGTGATCAGATATTGCAATAAAATCCGGTAAAATTTATTTAACTGTTCTCTGTTGTTGTATTTAATTTGAAGTTGCTTTCATACTTTTGTTTTTACATCTAAATAAGTTCGCTTTCATCGATCTCAATGGCCACTAACCCACCTTTAGCTATTTCTCAACTATTACCATTAGGTATAATATATGTAATTGTATTATCTTTTAAGGGTTAATTAGTCCATCTCTTGACCAATGTTCTCTTTTTTATCCTACAGAGTTGATTGACAAATGTATTGGGTCTAAGATACATGTTATTATGAAGAATGAGAAAGAGATTGTTGGAACTTTGCTTGGATTTGATGATTATGTCAGTAAGTATTTGAGGTGCATCAAATTTTCAATGCATATTGTTTTAAACCTTTATTTCTTTCCCAAAATAATTAAGATATGGTCCTTGAGGATGTCACTGAATTTGAAAACACCAATGAAGGAAGACGTGTTAACAAACTGGACATGATATTACTTAATGGGAATAACATTGCAATGGTAAATCTGCTTTTTTTGTTTTTTTTGGGTATAAAATGAGTTCTCATTTTTAAATATCTTTTTAGATGGTCCCTGGAGGCGATGGTCCTATGCCAGAGTATTCAACATGAAAATCATTCGCATCCCTCATCAAACATTTGATTTTAAACACTTATTCTCATGATGTAATATTAATGTTTCTTTAGTGTTTAAACATATGGTATTTATAATAGTTTAAAACAAGCTTAAGAGATGGCGTTCCATGTTGAACCGGTTACATTTCGGATACAGTTATACTTGTTACCAGAAAGTAATTTAACTAGACCAAAAGCGGATTGTGATGGAAATTGAAATTAGCTATTTAAAGTTGAACTGATTTAGAACGTTTCAAAATTTAATCTGAAATTTGGAAAATTAAGTATTTAGATGAAAATTTCTCAAGAAAAGCAACGATAATTGATTGTACGCAAGTGTCAGTTAAATATCAATGGAGACCGCGCCATCAGACAATCAACTCAAGATGTTAGGATCGATGATTTTGGCTCGATCCTGAAATCGAGCTTACAAATACTCGATCTTTTCCTATCATCTCAATCAACTGTTATGAATTTTCCCCATTATTTTTATCGTAAATATTTTCAATCCACATTCTCAATGACTTCCTTATGTGATATCTAATAATTTTGATAATTAACTGTGTTACTAAATCTTCTTTTTGGTTTTATCATATTGCCCTGAGAACCATCCAATCCAATCACTTTTTACAGTGTTTCCCTCCTCGAGTTGTTTACAAGTTTAAAAAATGATTTGCATGCTTTCGTATCTATTTCCATGAATCTTTTGAATCTTCGCATCTAAATTTTGAACGTTCAACTACAATTTAAATTTTCAACCATCGAGTCTTTATAGATGACTAAAAATCGACCAATTTTACTGTGTTTTAATATAATTAACTGCCAGATCAGACCCGATTTCATGGTTTATCGTTTGAAATTGACTACCTCATAACTGCTGCTCTATAGACGGTTTTTTATCTGACTCTATTCACACTCAAGCAATAAGGAGAGGATTACGCAAGTTTACGTAAAGTAAACTAGCTTCCTTGGAACGGAAAATTCCTGACTTCTTAAGCGTACCATTTTAATGTCAGCTTAATTCATTAGCAACTCGTCTTCATGTCCGAAAGGGTGGAAAATTATGATATTCCCAGCTCTGCTAGCTCAGATGGGTATGATAACATTACGTGATGGATAATTACCCTGATTCCGGCTGATTATCCTTTTAACCCTCCAATATTCTTTTCTCATGAAACTATCTCAATATTAATAGACAATCAATTCCATCAACCTTAATCTTCCTGCCCTCATTTGTTACGTAATTCATCTCTTAGCTTGTTCATCTCATCTTTACCCTAAAATGATCACTATCATCGCCCTTCTCAAACCGATGAGTGCATCGAAAAAAAATCAACTAGCTTGACTAGTCTGAAAGAAATCGTCTTTATTTCAGCATCAAAAAATCTTAGTTTCAACTTACACTGAAACTATTCTTCCTTTCTTCAGCTATCTCTCATAAAATCATTGAGTATACTGAACTCTAGCCACAGTTTAATTATAACACTTTGCAAGTTTTCCTTCTATTTTTTCTCTCACGTTTCGGTATTTTTTGTCATTCTTTATTATTTGAGATTCTTAAATCTTGTGATTTCCACTATCAAATCTCCTTTCTATCGTTCAAAAAACGTGTTTACATGAATGAGAATCGATTCTTCTATTTTTATTAGCGATCACAGCCATCACGAATACAAAGAATAAAAAAAATGTCTTTCTTTAACCATACCATGGTGATTCATTAATACAATCAAAGCTGTGTGACAAATTTTGAGTCAACGCAATTTGCAGCTGAAGTGATTGCTTTAAAGCCCATTTAATCTTTTTTTATTCTCAAGATTGCTATCATTGGAGTTTTCATGAATTTTAATCGAGGTTAAATTGACTTGAATTTTCATTATCTTGATATTATTTCCCTCGGTGCTTTAAAATTTCTTGGTCTTATGTAATCATCATATTCTAATGTTCAGACTCTCATCATCTGATATTCTCCTCCCTCTTTCTCCCTTGCTTATTCATCAACCCTTTCAGCATTCCTCATAAAACAACAGTTTGTGGAACCAGCAGTTTGTGATCAATATCGAAATATTTGTTTTTCTGTTTCCATCTTATTCTCAGTATTGATAATTCGTTTGATAATTCAATCAATTAGTTTTACAATTTGTTTCTTGTTCAGTTTTTCTTCATTTTTATTATTTGCTTTATACAATTACCATCCATTAACATGGGAATCGTTGATGTTATTCACAGGTTATTAAATGATTTAATCATTCACCTTGTCTACTCATCAACATTTGCTTAATCATCATGATTTCTCCTTTTTCCCGTTTACTCAATACTAACCTCGACCTTTTCCATCGTTCCATGTATCTTAAGCCTTGACCCTTTATTTACCATCTATTGTTTTACCTCGATATTTGTCGATTTAACTGACACTAATTGATTCTCTTTTCTTGCCATTTACAGAGGGAGTGCTGAAGATTTGTCATTTTCTTTGAACAGAGTTTTTGACTTCGAAGAAAATGATTTGAAACAAGGAGATGTGGATAATCTTAACCAACATATTAAGGAAATCAACGGAGATGCCAACAGAGATCAGCAACAACAATTACAGCTACAACAAAACCAACACACTTGGGAATCATTCAAGTCAAACAAGGGATCAACTACTGGTCGCCCTAGCCGTAATAGAGACTGGTCCATATCGAAAACGACTATTTTAGCGACAAAATCTCATACAATTTTGAGATCAGGACAGCGTACTATATATACTTCTGGTCGACCGCCTTGGTATGATGTACAGGGACAATTAGTTGAACCAATAATTATTGGTAAGTTTTGCTAATCTGAGAATAAAATTCAACGTGTTTAGTGGTAAGCTTGAATTGAGCATGTATGGCACAAGTTCCATATGAGAATCACATGGTAAACCTTTGCTTTCTTAAATTTTCTTTCCGTTTCCTTAGGTATTTGTGGAGGAAGTGCTTCAGGAAAAACCACAGTAGCACGAAAGATAATCGAAACACTTGATGTGCCTTGGGTTACCTTGTTAAGCATGGATTCATTTTATAAAGTAATTATGAGATAATTGATTATCTGTTGAGATATAAAGTGCATAAGAAAACAATTTTATTTAGATGTACAAGAACTATTCAACGAGTTCTCTCAAGTTATGATATCGAAACATATTTATACTGATTCATTTATTTCTCTTTTCAACTAACCTGTTTTCATCAAATATTATGTTGTCAACAAATTGGTGAATTGAAGGTTTTAACTCCAGACGAAAGTAAACTTGCTCGATCTAATGAATTTAATTTTGACTCTCCGGATGCTTTTGATTTTGATCTTTTGATCGAAACACTGGCTGGACTAAAAGAAGGCAAACGTGTTGATGTTCCTATTTACAACTTTGTTACTCATTCGAGAGAAAAAAGATCAGTAAGTTGAAACAAAATAACTCTTTAAATTGATAATTGAGCTAAACTTTTGCCTATTTCTTTCCTTTAGCGTGCCACTTATGGAGCTAACGTTATTATCGTAGAGGGTATCCTAATATTTTATCATAAAAAACTTCTTGATATGATGGATATGAAAGTGTTTATTGATACTGATCCTGATGTTAGGTTAGCTAGACGACTTAAAAGAGACATTGCTGAACGCGGTCGTGATTTAGAAGGAGTAATGAAGCAATATAATTCATTCGTTAAGCCTTCGTTTGAAAATTTTATTGCACCAACTGTGATACATGCTGATATAATTGTACCTAGAGGAGGTGAAAATCAGATTGGCATCAATTTGATTGTACAACATATTCATAAACAATTACAATCGAGGGGTGCTCAACTAAGGTAATGTTTTTATAACAATTTTACCTTTTAAATCAAATGTTTTATCTAAGCAATTTTTTTTCTACAGACCCAAACTATTGAAAAGCCATTTGAATCAACCATTGCCAACAACATTGAAAGTTTTATCTATGACTCCTCAAGTTAAAGGAATTCACACATTCATTAGGAACCGTGAAACATCTCGCGATGAATTCATTTTTTATTCGAAGAGACTGATGAGATTATTGATTGAATTTTCCCTCTCTCAATTACCATTCAATGTAATTATAACTACATATTATATACTCACTAATCCCTCTATGATTTTTGTTATAAAAAAAGTTGAATAATCTTATGATCCTGATGCATGTCAGATTCATTAGTCTTAGAACGTATTTTTATTTTTACCATTTCGAATCAAACTTAATAAGATTTTTTTATGTTCATTTTGTTTCAGGATGTAACTGTTGAAACACCTCAAGGAGTTGGATATTATGGTAAACGAGCTGATGGTAAAAAAATTTGTGGCGTCTCAATTTTAAGAGCTGGTGAAACTATGGAACAAGCTTTAAAAGATGTTGTTAAAGATGCTAGATTAGGAAAAATATGTATTCAAACAAATAATGTCACCAATGAACCAGAGGTAAATCAAGACAACCGAATTTCTGATTTAAATTGTTCAGTCTAAACAAGATGAATCTCTAGGTTAACTGAATTTAAATAATGGTGTTAAGATCTTTCGAGCATTGAATTTTTAATTTATTAATTCTTATTTATTTTTTATTTAAATAGCTTTATTACCTTAGATTACCAAAAGATATAAAGGATTATCGTATTATGGTTATGGATGCGACTGTCGCTACTGGTGCGGCAGCGATGATGGCAATAAGAGTTCTTTTAGATCATGATGTACCAGAAGAAAACATAATGTTATGTTCATTATTGATGGCTGAATCTGGTGTACATTCAATTGCTTATGCATTTCCCAAAGTTGTTATTATAACAACAGAAGTAGATGCTGAAGTTAATGAAAGTTTTTATATTGTACCAGGAATCGGCAACTTTGGAGACCGATTTTTCGGAACAGAATCGCTAAGCTGAATATCCAAGCCACAGGGATTCAGTTAAACAAATTTCATTTACATTCACTCATTCTTTGATTTCTCTTGAGCCTTTCTTTTATAATTCTTTTTACTCTTATTGTTTGTCTTTTCTTCCATGCTATCATTCATTACCTTTCCTGAGAAATGTATTTAGTTGTAACATTTAACTGAGTAAACGCTAGTAAAATAAGAAAAAAGCTTACAGCAAAAGAAAGCTTGTTAAGAACTGGATAGCGTGTTAAACTTGAAACAGTAAAATGGTTCAAATTATGTCAACTTTCTCACATTAACTTTTTACCTTCTTTCTACTTTTAATAACTCAACGATAACCTGCTAGTGATAAATTGAATAACAAAAGATATTTACTAACATACAAGACATTGAAGATGATTCTTGGAACCTTAGAGATGTAGACAGCTTGAGCCAAAAATAGATATTATTTGTCACCAAGAAGTGAATCTTTAATAATTTTAAGCACTCCTCTGGGTCTGTAAGAGATACGAAACGAAAAAATTGTTAAATGTCAGCCTTTGGTTCATAGCTTGGTGTACCTTTTTCATGCATGATTATCTGAAATTATCTTTCCAGTGACAGTGGAGATCCTAAGATCTCTAATTCCTGAGGAAATCTATCAAGTTAAAATATGAAAAACAAAGCAAGATGATAGCTTCATCAAAATCATGGAACGCTAAATTTATCAAAAAACCAGCACCAGTTTCTTCCACAGTAACCCAAGCACCAATACCAACATCACCACCAGTAACCCCAATGCCAACAACTACAGAATCAATGACAGATGAAAAACAGGAGGACTGACGAGGTTTTATAAAAAGATTGAAAACAAATGAGAAAATAAATTAACCTGATGATAAAATCACAACAAAAACAATGAAAAGACAGACAAGCAATACAAACCATTAGACTTTAACATTTAACCACCACAGAGAGAATGTAAAATCTTAATAACTTGATAAAAGCTGTCATAGATCAGTATTTTTAAAAATTAGTAATTAAGAGTTTACTCAGCGGTAATGGTGAAGCACAGAAGATTAAACGGGTTTAAATTTTAACGGTTTTTGTTACTCCTTTGTTTTCTTTCTCTTGTTGAACTCTCGACCAATCAGTATCTCTCAATGGTGAAGTTGGCTTTGCAGCACACTGACTTTTAATGGATACCGACGAACCTGTCAAATTATTATAATGAATCATGCAAAGGTTCGGGTGAAGCAGCATCCATTCAAATACGTAAATAATATGCTTGTCGTTTATCTCGTTTAATAACAGCATTTTTTAGAGCAGATAAGTCAGAATAGGTACGCAAAACTGCTAGTTTCACTTTAAAGATTAAGAGTCATGGTTAATAATTGATAAAAAATGGAAGTTTGCACCGACAAATGGATCAAGATGAGATTTACCTGAGTGATTATGGGTAAACCTGATGAACCAATATATGAATACGTGGATTCATTAGATGACTTAATATAAGTCAATAACAGAAACCATTATCATTTAAAAAGCAAACTAAATCCAGTACTTGCTAATAACATCTACATGTGTCCACATATCCTCTCCAAACATTTCCAATCGATAAACTCCAATTTATAAACTGGGAACATTCTAGTTCGAGTTCGTAATATGGTTAGTAATACATTGCAGAACAATTTTAGTAGAGCTACTCTATTTTACAATGTATTGAAAAAAGCGGGCTACAAAAGTCCCCTGTACTAGGCATGCGTGATGTTGTATCCATGTGACTGATAAATCCGGCAAAATTTATTTAACTGTTCTCTGTTGTTGTATTTAATTTGAAGTTGCTTTCATAATTTTGTTTTTACATCTAAATAAGTTCGCTTTCATCGATCTCAATGGCCACTAACCCACCTTTAGCTATTTCTCAACTATTACCATTAGGTATAATATATGTAATTGTATTATCTTTTAAGGGTTAATTAGTCCATCTCTTGACCAATGTTCTCTTTTTTATCCTACAGAGTTGATTGACAAATGTATTGGGTCTAAGATACATGTTATTATGAAGAATGAGAAAGAGATTGTTGGAACTTTGCTTGGATTTGATGATTATGTCAGTAAGTATTTGAGGTGCATCAAATTTTCAATGCATATTGTTTTAAACCTTTATTTCTTTCCCAAAATAATTAAGATATGGTCCTTGAGGATGTCACTGAATTTGAAAACACCAATGAAGGAAGACGTGTTAACAAACTGGACATGATATTACTTAATGGGAATAACATTGCAATGGTAAATCTGCTTTTTTTGTTTTTTTTTGGGTATAAAATGAGTTCTCATTTTTAAATATCTTTTTAGATGGTCCCTGGAGGCGATGGTCCTATGCCAGAGTATTCAACATGAAAATCATTCGCATCCCTCATCAAATATTTGTTCCCAAAGAGCATATCAAGAGATATTAATTATCTTGTTGAGATCAGGATAGAAAAAAGGAGCAGAACGCGATGGCCCCGCTAAAAATTCTTTATCTTTTTCTTTTTTGAACTTTTTTCATCAAAAATTTGTTTACATTTATCATTTTCTTCGTCTCTTTCCTTTTACTCTTTCTCCTGCTGTCTCCCTCTCCTCCAGCTTCTTTCAACTTATCACTCTTATCTACAACTCTCATTCTCGTGCTCTAGAGATGTGCGGTTTCCGATTTTCACAAAAATCGATTCATTTCCGATTTTTAAAAAGAAAATATAAAAATTGCCAAAAGCGCTTAATCTTGATTTTTCAAAACAAACAGTATTATCAGATCTACAAAATTGTCTAATAGCTTGAAAGCACATTTTTTTAAGAGATCAAATTTATCTGATTTGGTATCAATCAATTTATGTGAGAAATCGGGTCGGAACATCATTAGCGTGCTCTCTCGCTGTTACTCTTTGCAAGATTTACAATAAATGTTTTGTTTACTGCATACACATGTTTTTTATAGTTACAAACAAATATAAAAGATGGCATTCCATGTTTTCAAACTTAAACCGGTTAGTAGCCGGCGGTCACCACTTGTTGCCAGAAAGTGCTACAGATCAAAAGCGGACTGTGATGAAATATTGAAACTCAGCCATTTAAAGTTTTGTATTCGTCGTTGTTGGTTAGAAAATTGTGTTAAAATGTCTTAAAATGTGATAGAGATTACTAAAATTGATGCGAAATTTGAAACATTCAGTATTTAGATGAATATTTTTTCGAAAAACTAATGGTAATTTATTGTGAGCAAGTGTCAGTTAAATATCAATGGATACAATTTTGAGATCAGGACAGCGTACTATATATACATCTGGTCGACCGCCTTGGTATGATGTACAGGGACAATTAGTTGAGCCCATAATTATTGGTAAGTTTCGTAAATCTTAAAATTAAATTAACTTGGTCAATGGTGAACTTGAATTGAGCATGCATGGCAAAAGTTTCCATATGAGAATCACATGATAACCCTTCGTTTTCTTTCCTCATCTTAGGTATCTGTGGAGCAAGTGCTTCAGGAAAAACCACAGTAGCACGAAAGATAATCGAAACACTTGATGTGCCTTGGGTTACCTTGTTAAGCATGGATTCATTTTATAAAGTAATTATGAGATAATTGATTATCTGTTGAGATATAAAGTGCATAAGAAAACAATTTTATTTAGATGTACAAGAACTATTCAACGAGTTCTCTCAAGTTATGATATCGAAACATATTTATACTGATTCATTTATTTCTCTTTTCAACTAACCTGTTTTCATCAAATATTATGTTGTCAACAAATTGGTGAATTGAAGGTTTTAACTCCAGACGAAAGTAAACTTGCTCGATCTAATGAATTTAATTTTGACTCTCCGGATGCTTTTGATTTTGATCTTTTGATCGAAACACTGGCTGGACTAAAAGAAGGCAAACGTGTTGATGTTCCTATTTACAACTTTGTTACTCATTCGAGAGAAAAAAGATCAGTAAGTTGAAACAAAATAACTCTTTAAATTGATAATTGAGCTAAACTTTTGCCTTTTCCTTTAGCGTGCCACTTATGGAGCTAACGTTATTATCGTAGAGGGTATCCTAATATTTTATCATAAAAAACTTCTTGATATGATGGATATGAAAGTGTTTATTGATACTGATCCTGATGTTAGGTTAGCTAGACGACTTAAAAGAGACATTGCTGAACGCGGTCGTGATTTAGAAGGAGTAATGAAGCAATATAATACATTCGTTAAGCCTTCGTTTGAAAATTTTATTGCACCAACTGTGATACATGCTGATATAATTGTACCTAGAGGAGGTGAAAATCAGATTGGCATCAATTTGATTGTACAACATATTCATAAGCGATTGCAATCAAGGGGAGCTAAACTAAGGTAATATTTCCTTCACAATTTTACCTACCAGTCTAAATATTTACAGTGTAGTGCAAGATACTGTCAGTTTGGCGTACTGGAAATAGCTCATGTACCCAGCGCGTCCATTAACTTAGGAGAGTGCCAAAATTAATAACAAATAAATCAACTTGTGGAAACATCAAATTAATGTCATCGATGCTTATATTGATTTTCATAAATATTCCACTTTCTTGATAGTATCTTTATATCACTCAAAACTTTCCTTATTGGGCATGTAAACAATAGGTTTGAGTGGGCTATTGCAAGATCTATTGGCAGTATCTAGTGCTCCACAAGTATTGAATTAAATTTAACGTATGATTTTTTTAACAGGCCTAAACTATTGAAAAGCCATTGGAACCAACCACTGCCAAAAACACTAAAAGTTTTATCCATGACACCTCAAGTTAAAGGAATGCACACATGCATTAGGAACCGTGAAACATCTCGCGATGAATTCATTTTTTATTCGAAGAGACTGATGAGATTATTGATTGAATTTGCCCTCTCTCAATTACCATTCAATGTAATTATGATTTTATATTATAAACTCACTAATATCTTAAAAATTATTTTTATTTTTACCATTTCGAATCAAACTTAATATTTTTTGTTCACTCTGTTTCAGGATATAACTGTTGAAACACCTCAAGGCGTTAGATATTATGGTAAACGAGCTGATGGTAAAAAAATTTGTGGCGTCTCAATTTTAAGAGCTGGTGAAACTATGGAACAAGCTTTAAAAGATGTTGTTAAAGATGCTAGATTAGGAAAAATATGTATTCAAACAAATAATGTCACCAATGAACCAGAGGTAAATCAAGACAACCGAATTTCTGATTTAAATTGTTCAGTCTAAACAAGATGAATCTCTAGGTTAACTGAATTTAAATAATGGTGTTAAGATCTTTCGAGCATTGAATTTTTAATTTATTAATTCTTATTTATTTTTTATTTAAATAGCTTTATTACCTTAGATTACCAAAAGATATAAAGGATTATCGTATTATGGTTATGGATGCGACTGTCGCTACTGGTGCGGCAGCGATGATGGCAATAAGAGTTCTTTTAGATCATGATGTACCAGAAGAAAACATAATGTTATGTTCATTATTGATGGCTGAATCTGGTGTACATTCAATTGCTTATGCATTTCCCAAAGTTGTTATTATAACAACAGAAGTAGATGCTGAAGTTAATGAAAGTTTTTATATTGTACCAGGAATCGGCAACTTTGGAGACCGATTTTTCGGAACAGAATCGCTAAGCTGAATATCCAAGCCACAGGGATTCAGTTAATCAAATTTCATTTACATTCACTCATTCTCCTAATCCTTCTAAATTTTCTACTTATATTGTTTGTCTTCGCCCCCATTCCAACATGAATCAACTTTCCTTTTTCTGAGAAATGTATTCTGTGTACATTACAATTACATTCTGCGTAATTAAAGCTCAAAAATATATGTATCAAACTGATTGTACAAAATTTAATCCTATTATCTTATTGATGGTGAATGTTTCAACAATTGTAAGTAGTCAAATTTTCTTTTGTTGAATCGATGGCCTTTAATGTGTAGTACATGTGAAGTTTGTCATCAACTTACAATTTTTGGATAACAAGCCTTGTTTTAAAACAGGTCACATTAAATTTGGCCATGATATGAAAGTTGGTATGAAAACAAAGTTCGAGTATAAAACAAATGAGAAGAGAAAAATGATTCAAGTTTTAGGTCTTGGTTTTAACTCTTCAAAACATGGATGGAGGAATATATGATTCTTTTTCTGTGGACTGTAAAACTCGTGTCCTTTAGACCAATCATAGCTGACTGCATAAGCGAACAACTCTCCTTTGGCACTAAAACAGCATCTAGTAATTGGTTGTTCCAATTGATCAGATGTTTTCAATTTGGTTCGCGCATCTTTATCCCAGAAAGAGAATTTTCCATCAGACCCGACAGTTGCCAAGGTACCATGTTGGGGATGGAATGCAATATCATTCACTGCAAAAATATCTTGAAAACCGTTCGGGGTTCCATTTGAACGATGACATTTAAAAGTAAAGTTATCTTTAGGATTAGTTGGAGACACATACTGTATTGCTACTCGACCCTCAACACTACCTAAAGCAAAGCCAGAAGGAGCTTGCTTTTTGTCCAGAAATATGGATAAACATCGATTTTGATATTTGAGAGGTGATTCGATTCTTTTAAACTCAGAGGGCTGATTTTCCAACTGATAAACAATAATACCACGACCAGCAATTCCAACAACAGCCATTGGATAGATTACATCTGCACAATAAACTCTTTCAGTAAGAGGAATGCTTGCCATAGGTTGAGGACTTCTAGTATCCCAAAACTGCAAAATAAATTACATCAGATAATTGAAAACACTAGGAAATAAATAAAATACCTTCAATGTTTTATCCCAACTACCACTCATAACACATTGATAATTAGGTGCTTTGATCCAATGAACTGTTTTGACAGCATCGTCATGCTGAGCTATTTGAATAGATTGATTACTATTGAGATCCCACATTTTTACAGTTTTATCGCAGGAAGCAGAAAAAACACGGGTGCCGTCCTAAAATAAAAAAGCATACCGTTAATGAGTTATTGATACCAATGAGTAAAAGATGGCTTTAAAAAATATATTCTTACATCGCTCCAAGCAACATCCAAGACAGGTCCTTGGTGTGATTGTTGAGCTTTAGCAATTGACTGCCACCCTTGCTGGACTTGTTGTATTTCCCAGCAACGAATTTGGTTATCCCAGCTACCCGAAATTAAATAGTTTTGAGGCAAGGCAGGAGGACTGAATTCTAAAGCAGCGATAGAGTCATCAGGACTATTGGCAACTTCAAAGTCCTTCATTGGATTATGATTTTGAATAAGATTTGATGATCCAAAACCACCGAATGTTGGTTGACTTGATGGGCTACCAAACAACGAAGTAGGTGCAGCACCGAAACCACCAAAACCACTCATAATTCAAAAATAGATACAAAACAAAAAAGTAAAAAATTACTCAGAACAGACCACTATGAATGCCACTAGTGGTGAGTTAATCCATAAACAGTGAAAAAGAAAAAAAACACCACTGCCCTCTGTTATGCACAGAAAAAAGCGGTTATATTTGAAAGAAAAACTCTTTTTTCCATAAGCTTCATTTTCCCTTCTGACTTTTTTATGTCCTTTGATTCTTAAGATTATAACATTTCTTCGCTACATTATAAGCCTCAATTTTTTTCAAAGATTCCCTGACATTTGATTCATTTGTTCATATCTTAGTAGCTTTGGAATGAGTTTCTTGAAAATTCAAGTTTCGTTTTGAAATGGTGAGAGGTTAGGTTATCAAAGTATGAAACGATATTTACAAAAACTCTTTTTTATTTCAAATATAAGCGAAAAAAGGGTAAATTTATCACTTTTATCCGTACAAATTAAAAATTGAAGACTAGTCTATTAATGATTAATAATTAATAACAAACCAAAATTAGAGCTTTAATAGTTGCAATTCAATTCTTGAGGATTAAAGAATTTATTAGGTGTTTAGAAGTTAGCAGTTAATTTTGGGATTCCGCCGAAAAAAACCAGACTCGATTTAAGGCTTGAGGTTCAAATTGATTAGACTGGTTGTCCAATCAAAGTCCAATGATGTTTAGCCACAGTACAAGCATATCGAACAATCCTTTTACGATCATCTAGGACGTTCTTAAGGGAATGTAGAACCAATGGTCGATAAGGGAGTAGTGTAATTTCATTAATGGTTTTGGCAATAGTGGTAAGACAATCAAGTGATTTACGTCTTATCTCAAGGTAAGGTGAAGTTTGTGAAAGCTCTAGAAGACGATTTATGATTCCAGAAATATTTCGAATCAATGTTACTGAGTGAACTTCTACCATATGATTCAGGCAATCTAAGGCAGTCATCTGATTCGCTGGAGCATTGCTTTCTTCCAGATTGAAAATGGTCAATGATTGAAATTTGTTAATTTCATCTCGGATAACTGTTTTGGGTAGATTTTTCAGATGATTGAGAAGACAAAGAGCGTAAGATCGTTTTCTCCACTCTGTTGATTCGTTGTAACCTTTCAACAAGGGTTGAGAAGTTTCGTAGAAATATTTTTGGGTATAGAAAGGTGATATATTGAAGCCGTTTTTATGGTTGTAATAATTGAAATCTTTGTGAAAAGGCACGAAGTTTTTAGCAATAGTTGAAACTATCAATTCATCATTTTGATTTTGCATTAGGTTTAAAAGTTGAATGGTGAAAAAATTTGAAAATTCACCTCCTCTAATGACTAGACCACGGTTGCATGAAATTATAATTCGGATGGATGGATTAAGTGTTGCAGTATCTTGAAGAAATTGATTCAGTTGAGTGTCTAGAAAATCAGTCAGATTAATCAACCCTTGGTCAGTTGATTTATTGAGGATCACTTCTATAATAACAGCTAGAGAGTCTATAAGTTGATTAGCGTCAGGTGAGAGAATATGCCTCAGTATACTTTGTATGAGATCAATCCAGGAAAATGAAAAATCTATCGACGAATTACAGATTATACATTCAATCACTTTAGATAGATTAGTTGGTGTTGATGATGCAAATGAAGATGGCGGTGAATCTTGACTTGGTTGCATAGTCCTCAAAGAGTTGAGAACAGAGGTACAGATTTCACAAGATATTATTTCATTTTGGCCATCGGGACAAAAATTTCTAGCCTCAATATTCCGCGAATGGCATCATCTACAATCATCATCCTTGCATCAAACATTAGATTTCATTATGGACTAGAACAGTGTATGTCTGAATGCCGGATAAAATCCAAGCTAATTCATTTAATAATGAAGATCCTTTTCACGCAAAAGATTTGTGTTTGGTAACCATTTAAATTGATAAATCAAGTCTAAAATCTGACAGCATCGTATAGTATTTTTTGGATCTTAAATGGTTTAATATTTCAATGCATTATGGCCCATAATGAAATCTAATGTTTAGTGAATAGTACCAATAGATTTTACATTAGATTTAGATTAGATTTCAAATAAACTTGCTTACAATTTAAGTGCATGTAAACAAATTTGGTTCAAAAGATTTTTTAGGTGCGTTAATATTGTGACTGTTCTTAACTGTTAACAGTCAGCAAGATGAAGATTTTACTTACTTTTTATGGAAAGTAAACCAAAAGTGAAAAGTAAGAGAGAAAAGGGAAGGAACTTACTATTCTAAAACCTTCCGTTTAAAGTGAAGAGTAAGAGGAGATATGGATTACGGATTAATGTTGGTAAGCGAGTAGGTTGTGCGTTGATAGAGGGTGGACGGGTTGCCTGATTTGGGTCTGTGATTGAGTTTAGATCTGTTTCAGTTCAGATCAAGGGGATTGATATCATTATTTTAGTTTGTCATTATGATCAAGGAAACAAAATTATATCAAAACACTTTTATTGTTTAAAAACTAACTTATGAAGGTGCTCAACTGGTGTTTCAGATTGTACAATGTTTGGGGCAAAGGAACGATTAATAGAGTCAAAATGGGGGGCGTAAGTAGCTGTTGGAGCAGCTCTATTAAGAAGTTGTCGAGACTCCTGTCGAACTGGAAGATTAGCCTTGAGGGAGTCGTATTCCGCGGAAGATGAAAAGGCAGATTTATTCTGAGCAAGTTGTTCTTCTAACTGTGAGGCTTCAGCAGCTTTTTGGATTCCTTGCTTGAAGAATTTTGCTGCTCGTTCTTCAGTCTTCTTCTGCTTCTTCTGAAGATGGGCTTCGTAAGCTAAGCAGACAGTACCTTTGAGTTTAGCTTCCAAACGTTGTTTTTGAAGATAGAGTTTCCTTTCTTCTCTTCGTTTCTTGTTCTTGGCTTTACGAGGCTTAATTGGACCACCAGATGGAGCAGAGGGACCAGTGAGAGTAAGAACAGCTTGAACTTCAGAGGTTACCAAAGGACGGAAGAAGCTGGGTCGATCAACTGGCTTAGGGGGGTTTTGTTCCACCAAAGGGTGATTAGGCTGGAAGGGTCGACTGACAGAATGACAGAGAGGGCGACTGGAAGAAGGAGGAGGGCGAAAATTGGAAGCCAAGGGTTGAAAAATACCACCAGGGGGCGTAAACTGCTTTCAACCAATACCAAAGACCACCAAGGGTTTACTAATAGGTCAAGCAGGGGTTGGTCCAGAATCAGGACCACAGATTTCGCTACCAAACCAATGTCCAGGCGAGCAAGGAGGAGAATCGACGGATTCGGGATCGTTATCCGGCTCGAACGAGAGAAAATCCACTAAAAATAGACAGAAAAAAGAGCAAGAGATTAGTTGGGTAGAACAGGAAAAGCAATCCTGTCAGCTGCGCCAAATGTGACTGTTCTTAACTGTTAAACCAGTTAACTTAACTTAAGTACTTAACAGTCGAACAGTCGAACTTGTTTTAAAGCTAATTATTCCATGTTCATTAAGTGTTTTTCTTGCTCTTGCTGATATTAACTGAAATTGATTTTAAATTACATTTTTTATGAAATTTACTGCAACACTTTCAATAATTGAGTTGACTTTATCAAGTCTACATGCCTTCGGACCTGCAGCACTAATGGCGGAGATTTCCTTTTGTCTTTTGATGATATAACGCACAGATGATTGAGTGATTCGGTGTTTTTTAGCAAAATTCATTTGAGAATCAACTTTACATTCATTATTTTTTCTTCTAAAGACAATCTAGCTAAAAGTTTAACAGTCATAATGATAGACGAAAATAGAAAATTTTAAGTTGCACAACGACAATGTGTTTTCAAAATCAGTAGATGGCGCATCTTCGAAAATATCGAAAAAGTGAGGATTCACTGTATGTTAACAGTAAACGAGTAGGGCCATTTTTCATTACGCCGATACATGTGTAACAAAAAAAAACTGGTTTTAACCAGCTTTGGCTGTGACTACCTTTCCCTACCTCAAGTAGGTAGGGAAAGGCCACAATTGGCCAAAATTTTGCGGGTCGGCCATTTTTGAGGGAGAAGATTTTCTCCCTCATGTTGCATAAAATGGCCGACATTTCTATTGTTTTGTCGTCGGATGGACCAGCTGCGGAAGCTCTGTCGGACTTGACCAAAAATCTGATTGGACTTGAAGTGACGTTTCAACATAAGGTGATTCATTAACTAATATTGTGTTTTTTGATAGCTAAAACTATTAGCTAAAAATGTGAACAATTTTCTTACTTGTGTAATATTAAAATCCTACTCCTCATCTAAATTCTTTTTTGACCATCTCATCTTTAACAAAACTGGACCCTTGACTAAATTTAAGCAATGTTCAACTCTACTAAGTGTATCTTTCGTATCATCACCTAAGATTTGATTGGATATTCTCAATTAAAGAGTATTGCTTAAATATGCAATACGTAACTGATAAGTGATTACTAGTAATACATATATCTCTTTGTGAATACCTAAGTGAAGGGTGAAACTCTGCTGGCTTAAGTTTTAACAGTTGAATCTCTTATCCCAACCAAGAATTTCAGCGCCAATTCTGAACCTCATTGCAAACGGGAATCTCTTTTCTGCTCCTGAACCTCTTGAATCTCATCATGACCCTTTGACTAACATTGTTTTAACAGCATTAAATTGTATAAATAAATATTGACCGTAAACAACCAATAGTTTGATACCAGATCACTATACTGGACCAGCACATGCAAAAAAAATTCACCTAATTTTTGAAATTTTGCCAACGAGTGGCTACATTAATAAACACGCATTATTAGTAAAATAGATTTTAGTTTGCTTGGGTTGACTTTTATTCGTCTTTGTTTATTCATTTAAATGTGTTGATTGTGTCCTTTTGGTGAAAACATCAAACAGGACATTCATTACAAAATCTGCAAAGTTTACGTACAATTTTTTCACATAATAACTACGGCAAGCATTAGTGGGTGAAAGAAACTTAATAACTGTACCAAAACTGTTTGCGATTATTTTCCGGTATAATCTGGTACTAATAATTAGATGTAATTTTCATGAAAAAATCCGATGAGAAATGTAAATTGATTGAGTTCGTTTTTTAAACTTCAAATGAAATGTGAAGCCTTGAATTTTATTAAGAAGAAAACAATAAAATTTAAAGCAATATAATAAATATGATACAAAAATAGCAATATCAGATTTTCATTGATCAATTTCACCAGTTTCATCAAAATCCTTGTACCAGTTACTCGAATTCTTTTTGAAGTTGTCATGTAGCAACGAACGAATAACCATTGGATCACTTTTAAAGCCAGAAATAAATTCTTCACGACTCAATCGGTTATCGTGATCCTGTAACCAATGAAAACAGAATAATTACAGACAATTAAATGCAAGTTTTTGGAATCACTCAATTCAAATAAAATTAGAACTGCAAGCGTAACATATCTTGAACAGTCCATGCAGTTTGCCTTGTCATGGTTAATATTATTACTTTGCCATTAGATTTGAAAGATTTCACTCTAAAGGGTTTTCTTGGTCACAAAGTAGCTGTTGCTTCATGCCGACATAGAAATGAAACTTTTCTGCTTTTTAGTATATAAATGGATATCAATAAAGAATCGATAATAAATTTGGAATTTTCATATTAAGTTATTAGCATAACTGTGCTAGGAAATTCTCGTACTCAAATGTGTAAAGATATTTTATGATAAGTGAAAGATGAACTCACCAGGTCCATTCGATCGAAAATATTATCGATTCGTTTTTGAGCATCAATTAGATGTTCTTCGACCATTCCTTTGCTCTCATAAATAGCTTGAACCACACTAAACATTTCCCGTCTTGTCAAGTAACCATCATCGTCAGTGTCGTAAATTGAAAATGCCCCTGGAAAGGTTAAACGTTAAAAAATAAAACTTTCAATATTCAACGTACTAAAGTTATATCAACATGTTCTGTCACTTTTTTTTCGTTATTGATTCACTTATTGATTATGAAAGATCAACTATTATTGACTCGAGAACTGGTCAACAAGTGACATTTCTTTTAATCACAGACTTAACCCAATAAATCGAATTGCTTTCCAATCAAAACAAGGTTAGTGGTGCAAAAGCGATAGAGCTTATTGATATTCCTAATATTGAAACTCACAATTAAGTTTCTGATCGATTCCTCCATAGATTGGAATGGCAACAGCTCGGATAAATTCAGGGAAAGTTATAACACCATCCTAATGGATAAAGGCGAAAAGGTACAATAATTATTAGTTTGCGAAATAATTGGTTATGCCATTAGTAAAAATGCAGCTTATTAATGAACCAATTTGTTTCAATGTTAATCTAATTATTCATTTTACTTGTAAAACAGGCAGAAGGTAAAAAGGTCTTGAGCTGCATATGTTGTCATGAAATGAATACGCTCCAAGGCAAGAATAAAGATAACAATGTTGAACAAAAAAAATGGCAAATCTTCATTGACTGCATCCCATTTCAGTTAATAAATCAACAGCGAACTTAAACAATGTACAAAAATGATCTAAAATGGGTGATGGATACTGAAGGTTTTGCTGAAAGCTCATCAACTTCACATCCAATCAACTTTACTGACATTAACGTCATTCATGTTTTGTGCCAAGCACCAAAACCGAACCAAATCGAGATCAATTATGTTGACTAAAAAAGTGTTGATCTGAAGTTGTTCAAACATTTGAAAGCATTTTACTTCATTGAATCTTTTAATTGCCAATCAAATGGAATTAAACCAGTTGGTTGGTCATTCTTTTGACCTTAAGGAAGCTATTACATTGGGTAACCTTAAATCATGATACTTCTGTCACTCGATAAAGAAATGGAAAAGAATGGAAAATGTTTGAAAATTTCGTCTCACTGGTTCATTCCCTGTTCGCTCAAATCTATGAAGGCCAACAATTGTTGAGATATTTTAAAGTTGACATTTCTTCTCTTGAGAATAGTGAATCAGCTTTCATTTTCAATTTGAAATTTCAAGCTGAATGAGTAAAGACAGAGATGAATATAAGGCATGAACAAAAAACACTGTAAACACATTATTGTCAGATGAAGTAAAAATTGAGTTTCACTTGTTGGTGACTGTTGCTGTTTTGATGGGAGAGGGAAGAAGGGGAAGGACAAAAGATTGAACCATTTCTAGTACTTTGATGATGATAGTTATGATAATAGAATTGAAAGTTGAGTGAAACAAAATTAGGAAAGAAAAATGGGAATAAAAGAGAAGAAGAAAAAAATATTCTCAATAATAATATTATTTACCATGTTATTCATCAGAATTCCAAGATTGTTTCATGAGTTTGTTGTTGTTGTTCATTGAAATATCAAACGGAACAATGTGAATTGAGATTGTGATTCTTACTCAAGGGAATTTGCAAGTTACAATGAAGATGAGGAAGAATAAATAAAAAAAGGACAAAAAAAAGCGAATGAAAATGAAGGAGTAAAAATGAATTTACTGGGAGTTGAAATGTATATTTATATTGATAGGGAGTTGAGAAGGAAGAGAGGGAAAAGTGATGAAAAATAATATCCATTATAATTTGGAACTTTTCTTTTCCAGGATAAATTCAGTCTTGTCAGGTTGAGTGTAAATTACAAGATGACAAGTTGAGTCTCATTTTTTACATTACATTTTTCATTACAATTAGATTGAGAACAAAAGTTGTTTGCCTTTGGGTTATCAACCTTTTTCATTGCTCTCTTTCTCATTTGCGAACCTGAAATTGATCCATAAAGACATTCTTTTTTTACGATCAATTATCTGAACATCTAGTCTCGCCCCCTGCAACTTGTGATTTGTGTCACTCTCGTGCACTCGCAACCATTAAAACTCGATGAAGTCTCTTGATTCAAATCCAATTTCCAACCATTTGGGACCATTCACAACTCAATGAGTGCGATTTGTTTAACCCATTCAATTCCATATCATGATGTGCCTTAAGCGCTATTGAAACTTCTCAATTAGTTTCTTTTGCTAGTACAGTGAACAAGGACAACCCTAACGAAAAAGCACCAAAAACAATTTAATGTTCAAAAAGTTTCATCAAATCAGTAACTTTTCATCTAGAGCCTGCAACTTGAAGAACGACTTAACTCGAAATGTTTAAATTCCCAAAGGGTTGCATTGATACAATCGTATCACGGATCAAGAAAATTTCCAGAATCGGTTTGCTTTGATGGCACTTAAATCGATTCTGATGGAGAGCGACTCTGAAATAGCGAATCTTACTCAGCTCATGATGAGCATCGGTAAACGTTGTTTGAGTCAGACCATTGTCTAATAACTGTTAGCCAGAGTCCACTGATTTAGTGTAATACTGATCATAAATCAGGTTCGGCTAAACTGAGCAAATCTCTTTTCGGCAAATACTTTGAAAGTTTTGACTACTCTTGGGTCTCAGTCAAAAAGCAAAAAATTTTCTGGTCAATAATTTCAATGTAAACACCTCGATCTACACTTTATATGCAGTTATTGAACAGAATTTTTTCATCGAACAGATTACTCTGATGTAACTTTTGATAAACAACACAAAATGCACTTACTTCGAGGGATAGAATTTTCTGCTGCTATATAACAGGTCATTTCGATTTTGTCAAGAATCGAACTCAAAAGCAGATTAATCTGTTTTCTGAACATTTCCACAAAGACATTTGCTCAGGTTCAACAGCAAAACTCAAACAGTTAGATTAAACTTTTTCTGATTTTATTTACAAATGAAAAGGGATAGAATTTTGACTTTTGTTGAAATCGGTATTTATGCAAGTCATAAATGAAATTGTTGAATGATAAAATCTTGAAATTGTTGTTCTTCTTTTGTCAATTTATGTTTTCTGTTGCAGGTGGAAACACAAAGTGGAAGAAAAAATGTTGAATAAAAAATTATTTTCAAACTAAAAGTAAATTTAAATGATGATATTATTCAGTGGAGCTAAAATTGAACCAGTAAAAGCAACAAAAAAGAGCAAAAGAAGAGAGTTGTCACCATTAATGACAGTAAATAGAGACATGGAAAAGATCATCAAAGTGTGATTCAATTTGTTGTTATTCATCTATTGCTGTTCCTTGTTGTTCAACAAATCAATGTGTTTACCAGTTTTGGGTTTCAATCAAACAAACAGAATGTTCAATGTTGAATATAAAAAGAGGCGAAAAAAAAGTAAATCATGGAATAGAGTGAAATATTAAAAAATTTCACTTTTACCAACTTTTGTTGTTTGCCGGTTCCAAGCATTATCCAGTGAACAAAGAATGTTGTATTTCATTTCTTTAAATTGCTCACACAATCAAATTTAATTATGTATGATGACATTTTTCTAGTTGCCTTTCCTCATCCCGATAACATTCTCAATGATGATGGTGATGATGATGAACATCATCAACTCGATCCACTTTCGACTCACTACTAATGGTCTTTTGGTATAATATAACCACATTGTATTACAATGATAACAATAACAATGATTATTATAATAATGATATCTCTTCTGATGATGATAATATTCACTCAATTGTCACTACTGATTTTATCATATTATGTTCTGGACCATTATTGCATTCACACCTTTTTTATTATCATTTCCTTGAAACATTATTATAATTACTGGCATCATGTTTACTGACTGATTCAGTGTTTCCACTCTTCTTGGAAAACTGTAAATTCACATTTTCTGTCAACACTTTGATTTTCAATTGTTTCACTTGAAATGTTGAGTGAGACAAATTTTTCATGCTCAGCATTTCCTCCCATTGAGATGGAAACTTGTTTATTTTCGATCAAAAGATTCTAACCATTGAGAAGGGATCTTGATCTTGAAATGTGCTGATGACGCTTCAAGTGTCTTATTGGTATGCCAAGAATTTTCACAAATTAAGTCTAAAGTTTCGCAACAAAATGTTTATTAAATTCAAATTTAGATTTGAACATTTCAAGCTTGATGAAAATGGGGAAAATGGAAAATGAGTTGAAAGTTGAACAAACCTTATTCATGTCGATCTTGCTAAAGATGTAATCTGCCAACTTGACTACACTCAGGTTATTTGGTGGGAAATATCCGTGAAATGTTTCGATGAAAATCTCTTCGGTCATATAACCACGGGGACAACTTCGAAGAAACTCTTCGTGCCAAAGTTTCAATTGAGAAATTGGAACTAGAAAAAGAAGGAAAAAAATTTCAGTTTGTTTTTTGTTTTCAAAATGCGATTTTAGTTCATAAACTTTTCAACCATCACTGATACAACATTAACATTTCCACCGTCAACTGATGAAATGGTATAAAGACAAAGCGAAAAGAGTTTGGTGCAAGTTTGATTGGTTTCGAGTTTTCAAATCCGCCATTCATTTAACCCGTATTTACTCCTGACTTTCCTCGATTTTCATTGAAATTAAATGCATGCAGGCAGACAGGGAAACTCAATCGATACTTTTAACTGTGAAAAGTGTGAGACTTTCATAAAACTATTACTAATCAGCTAGACTGAGAAGAGTAAATAAACACAAAAGTAAACAATTGATACTTACAGGGAGTTTCAGCAGCCAAAGATTTTAGGTTAACTTCGTCGATTTTGGGTTTACACAAAAGAGTACCCATAACAGTTGGTGAATCAAATGAGGCAAAGACTGAGACAGCTCATGGTGTAAAATAGATTATCAGATTTTCAACAGAAAAATATTGAACCAAGAGGTTGAAATGTTGGTTATCGTTGATCTAAACTCGATAACTACAAATGGTTGAGTTTGAACACAAAATAATGGTCATGAAATGAGACACAAATTAATTTAATGTTTAATTTTTCACTTGAATAGTGATTCGTCTAAAGTTTGAACAGCAGGTAAGTTAGGTTTCAGTGTTTTCCCTGTGACTCATGATTTAACTGGTTTATTGAAACAAAAGAAGCAGGAAAAACTCTCATGTTATACCCAAGTTAAACTTACAAGTTGAAATGAGTATTGCTCGGCGAAACTATTTAAATGGTTATATGGAATTGATTTTTCATTCTCCCACTCATTCTTTACCATTGCCTTTAATCGATGTTTGATTATTATTATTACTATCATTGCTGTTATCATTATCAATGAATATCTAGTGACACAGGGAGTTAAATAACCCCCAAACTTGTATATTGGTTGAACATGATATCCTGTGTAACCATAGAAACACAACCTTTGCTTTCTTAATGGAAAAATAAAAGTTAAAGAGTAAATATTAAGGGAAAATTCATTTTATCTCAATGAAATACAGAATTTTCAACTGGATAGTAAACAGAAAATCATAACATTTCATGTTGATCAACACATATGAAAGTCTATTTGCTTAGTAACTGTAACTTTTTTGCTTGATTCAGTTTACCTCGAATTTCATTCATGCTATTTTTTCATTTATGCACCTTTTCATTCAGAAAATTGTATCAAGGCCATAATTTGATGTTCAAAAAGTCAATTTTTGCTTTTATCATTAATTATTCGTTATTTTACTATCATTCTCGTCTGATTAAAGTAACTTTCATATGAACAAAACAACATTCAAAAGAGTAAAACCGGATGACTGTAAATACATAGAGTTTTCATTACAGCATTCAAATGAGTAGGACTTACTTTCATAAGACGAAAACTCTAGAGTTGAAAAAGTAACTTTATTCAGCGCAGTGATTATTTGAGTATTGTTCATTATTCCTTTACTTAATGTTGACTCATTAATTAAGATTCACAATCTGAATTGTAAAAATTAGTGATAATCTTTTTCAAATACTCTAAATAGAGTAAATCTCCGATTCGGTTTTTTTTTGTCTTTTGAAAATAAGTTTTTCTCATACGAACGCTGTTTTCGCTGCTATGAAAACTCTGTGTTTTTAAAGTCAGCTGATTCTACTCTTTTGAAAGCTGCTTTTGTTTATATACTCGTTAATTTACTCGTGGAGAATGATATATAATATTAATAACATTTTCTGTGCGAATTGCTCAGCACTCAATGGACCAACAAAGGAGGATGACAGCAAGCGTATGTAAAAGTGCCCGTCGTGAGCCAGCGCTTTGATAATGCCATTCTATAGAGGACATAATAATAAGCAAAAGTCCTCTTCGGCATGAATTTCCTTGTTCGGACTTGAGGCATGAAAAACGCGTTTATTAGTCAGAAAAAATAATTCGTTGATAACGATTTTTGAAGCTCATTTGGAGTAGATAGATGATAAATATATAGAGTTGTTGCGAGAATATCAATTTCTCGATAAAAGCTTGGCTAAACTTCCGTATCCGAGCTGTCGAGTTTCTTGTTGAAACTTTGTGTGATCATAGAACTCGACAAGCTGAGTTCTAATATGTAGGTCATTTTATGCAAAAACGCCCCCTAGCGGAGAAAATCGTACTTGTATGAAAACACGTTTTAGGCCGTTTCGAGCCTTGCGCATGCGCATAGAACAGATTTTTCGCCAACCATTTTTTACCGTGACCAGTGCAACTTGTGTGCAAAGTCACATGACTCTAGCCCTCATGTGTCAAGAGATACAGGCCAAAAACCTTGTGAAACTGTTGCAACAGATATCGTAGAATAGCAGAAATTTTCATGTATTCCTATTTCGAGGCTAACACTGTTTTCACATATGAGTATCACTCTACATGTACGACTAACTACACAGCTTAACCTAACCTAACCTAACCTAACCTAAACTAACCTAACCTAACCAAACCTTACCTAACCTAACCTAACCTAACCTAACCTAACCTAAACTAATCTGACAAAACCTAACCTAACCTAACATCCACCTATCGTACATGTAGAGTGATACTCATATGTGAAAACAGTGTTAGCCTCGAAATAGGAATACATGAAAATTTCTGCTATTCTACGATATCTGTTGCAACATCTGTTGTTTCCGCATAAAATGACCTACATATCAGAACTCAGCTCGTCGAGTTCTATAAGTAAACAAAGTTCCATAATGAATATCGACAGGTCGGATACGGAAGTTTTACCAAAAGCTTTGATAGATCGATGCACTAATGTGTTTTGCACAAATGACCACATGGTTATTTTAGTCTCTTTTGATGGTGTATTTGTTATTAAAATTACTTTTAGTGGGTAAAACAAGCGTTTTTTGGAATTACTTCACTACCAACGCAACTTCTGTATTAATAACATGCAACATTTGTAAGAAAAAAGTGAAAGATAGTGGTAATACAACCAACCTTAAATAACATCTCAAACATAACCATCAGTCATTTTATGACTTACAAGGCTCTCAGGAACCTAACCAACCAAGAATAAATGAAACCATAAATGAAATACAGTCAATAAAAGGTAAGATATTTATATATAATTTTACAAGCAAACATCTAATGCATTCTATTTTTCATATGTTTAGATGGTCTAAGGAAGGAAAAAATCAATGATGCTCTTGCATGGTGGATTGTTAAGTCTTACCTACCATTCAGGACAACGGACTCGCCATACTTCAAAAAATTTATAAAACTTCTCAATCCTCATTACACTGTACCAGGAAGGGTTGCAGTCACTAAAATCGTGCAAGATTTATATTTCAAACAAGTTGATGTTCTTAAAGGATTTTTAGCTGGGGTTAAATGGTACTGTTTAACTATGGATTCCTGGACAGATAATTACAACCATAATTATGTTGAAATTGTGACCGTTCACGACGCTAACAGTCAAAACGAGGAAGAGAAAGAGAGAAAAGGGAGGATTACTTACTCTTCTATAGTCTAAGGCAACTATTGTTGAAGAGAGTAGGGAGGGCAGCACTAGAGAGAGGAGGCAAGGTTAAGGTTAAACCAAAGTTTAATGATAAATTTCAAAGATTTCAGTTGGGTATATATTCGGCCCTTGAGACCTAAGATTTGCAGGGTACAAAATAGATCAATAAAAATAAGGCATATTATAATGTTGGTAATAATCAAAATTAGTTAGTTGAAAAGTGCGGTATTGATTTCGGGTTATTTCACGTTTACATTTGTAGTTAAGGTTACCTGCTTTTAGATTGGATAATCAAAGGTAAATGTATTGAGAGAAAATTGTTAGCATTTTAAAAACATAGATCGCGTGGAAAAATTGGGTTCTAGGAAAAATTGGGTTTACATATGTTTTGTTTTGATTTTTAGTTTGTTTTATTGATTGTGTTTTGTTTTATTGGTGCGATTCTCCACAAAATTATTATACATTTTGTTCACGAATACTCATTGGCCAGTGCATGTCTTCATGTTGATAAAACAACAGTTGCTCTAACAAGTGCCAACTTAATAAGTATTATTAATGATGCTATGGAAACCTGGTCTTTAAACAAAGAGGAATTAGTGTGCATTGTAACTTCGGTCCACATCTTCACTGTGTAGCTCAAAGATTGAATCTGATAGTGCAAAGCTTCATACGCAAATGTGGTTCACTTTCTGATATACTTGACAGAGTCAGAACAACAGTTAAGAAATTCAAAAACTCGTCAAGTTTGAAACAAGAGCTCGCAAATGAAAGAAAAAGATTGGGTAAAGCAGATCTGAAATTGAAATTGGATGTAGAAACTAGATGGAACTCCACATATTTAATGCTCGAACGTTATAATTCACCTCGAGCTTCAGCTGAAGCTTTCAAATTTTTAAATGACTACTTATCTACCGTTGAGCTGACACAACGACCCCCAATAGAAGAACCTCCAGCTGGTATTTGGAGTACTCATGATAAAAGAGTATCAACTGTTTATGATGCATCTTCTGCAGTCAACGACGGTCTTGAACATTATTTAGATCGAGAGGCTCTTCCAAGATCATCTGACCCATTTGAATATTGTAAAAGTGCAAAAATTCATTATCCTGAGTTGCACAATTTGGCACTCTAATATTTATTAGTACAAGCAACAAGTGTTTCGTCTGAACGCTTATTTTCTAAAACTGGTCAAATTATTACTCAAAAAAAAGTCAAACTAAACCAAAAAATGTTGAATAATTATGTTTCCTACAGTCATTGCCCACTATTTTCGATTAAAGTATTATAAAGATGTATCAAAATTTGAATATATTTTCTCGATAATTCTTGATAAATCTTTTGATAATTCTCGATTGATAATTTTTTCATTTCTCAAACATCTCTATAAATATACATGATTTTGGGTGTTTTTTCTGCGCCTGTTGCTTCTTTCGCATTTAATCTAAGTTCAAGCAAAACAATAAATATAGCGGAGAGATTGCCCAACAATAGAATGTTTTGTGTGCCTGAAAATTATCCCAGACCATTTCCAAAACCACACCTGCGTACACTGTAGATAATGCATGTGCCCAAATTGTCAATTAATGTACGCATTAGAAAATAACCTCAGAGCTCCTCACCCAAAAGAGTGTCAGGCTTGCAGAAGACCATTTAGATATGGAATCAGACCCAAAAGTGGTATAAAATCCATAGAAGTATGGGACAAATTTCAAGTTCATTATCAGTTCTTATCATGTAGAGAAATTTTAACTAATAAAGATTTTAATTGGCACACTAATATTCGCCAACATAATGTTAAAAATTGTTCCTTATGCACAATATATAAACTACCACAAGAATTTCATTGCAAATTTTGCATAACCTTAAAAAGGAACTACAATTGAAAAATCAAGAATTAAGGAGAATGACTTCACAATTAGAAGATCATGCAGAAATGTTAAAAAAAATTACAAGAATTAGAAAATCATTAGAATCAATTAAAGCTTCCCAAAATGTAAACTCAACACCATCTTCAACCTTGGATTGAAATTTCAGGAGCCTGCGTAATTATTGTAACTGAACAGTGGCTGTTCCGAAGAGCGGCCGGTATATGTAACACAGCCAACTAATAGCAAATCTTTCTAAATTAATCTCCTCCCTTATCGATTTTATTGTTTCCTGAGATGTTAGAACAAATGTATAAGCATATATATATTAAACCAAAAGAATAAAATATTTAGTTCCCTAGGAACTCTCAAACAGTGAAGTTAACAGTCTTTAGAGTTGTATCTTCACTTTTTTCATTTTCAGATCTTCCTTACTTTTGCAAGCTAATAACCTCTCTGTCTATCTTTCTCCTTTCGTTTCGCTCTTTTCTTCTGGCTCTTTTTTATCCTGATAATGATGGTGTTTGGAGATTAGTAGGGTCCATTTTGACGAAAAGATTTTTGAACGCGGATTGATGAGAAAATCAGGCTCAGGGTAGTAAGAAAAACAATCCGTATTCAAAAGCATTGTGAAAGCAAAGAATAATTTCTCAGTTTAATTTCGTTATGGTTTACTGTTGAATGATTTATAAGTGTCAAAATTTTGACTTCGAAGTTTAGAGATGTGACTTGATGAACTTTTAGAAGCTTAACAATTAGCACGCTTCGGATAATGAAAAAATTTCTCTGATCGAAAGTTTCCGATGAAATCGCTTTCAAATTTCGAACTTGAATTTCATTTTGTTCAGCTGTAGAGCCTGATTTTATTTTATTTAGTTTTTCACATTGACGATGGTTTTCATCAAGAATTTGAGTCTGAATATAAGTTGAATTTGTTGTATAAAGAGGAAAGAAATTTACGATAAGTTATGATTCGCTTGTATTTTTAATATAATAAACGGCCGATTATGAAATTGTATATCTTAATTTATATGTCTATTGATTCCTTATGGTATGCAAAATGCAAAAAAATTTTGGTTTCGATTCATCATCTGATCATTTTTTTGACCGCCACTATATATTATTTTCATTCTAGGATTATAATTGCTCATTACCCTATGTTCCTGGTCTTACCAATGTGGACCTCTATCTTAATTTTTGAGAAGTTCATTCAAAGAAAAAATATCGACTCAACAACTGAAGTCAAAAAGCACTTTTACCGATTTTCGTACGGATACAAAAGTGACATGGATTCTCCAAAGTTTTCATATTATACCATAGGTACTTACTTTGATCCCTAAATGTTACAAAATTTTTAAATACTGAAATTAACTTTCAGCCAGCATAAATGTAACATGTGAGAATGTCAATAGAAGAGAAAGCTTAAAGATTGATTCACAAACTTTTCTTTGTCAATTTTAGCATCTGATGATCATCATGATGAGCTAACTGTAAATCATGTAAAACTAACTGTAAATGTCATTGCACAGGGAGCCACAAAAGCCTATAAAAGTTGCGCGATTGCATGAAATATAAAAAGTGAGCTTCAAGAGTCAATCTGTTGAGTGAGAGCGAAATGAATGCAAAGAAAATTTGGAAGGAGAAACTTTTTTTTTCAAGAGACCACTTAATATGAACGAGAAGTGGTTCCACCAGTGTTGAACAAGAAACTTCATCATTCATTATTAACAGTATTATTTCACATTTTGCTTTTCAATAGATAAAATTACAGACTCAGCTAATAAAGAGATTATCAATCAACTTTTTGCTCGTCAATTTCAACTCTTTTTTTTGCTTCTTGTTCCTTGCATTTCAACTTCAAAACTTGCTGCTCATTTTCAAGTGAAAACCTTCTTACCTTTTTTTTGTCTCAGATTTACTTCGACTTTTTTTGCTCATTTTCCAAACGTGAAAGTTTTCTGCTCATCTTTTTTCCTCATTTATCCATTCACTTTCAACACTTGGAATCTTCATTTTATAACCATCATTTTCAACTTATCACCATCAACAATATTGTCAGCTTCATCATCACCTCTTCAAGACTAAACTTGATTTGATTTTTTACTTGTAAAGAGACAACAAAATTGCTCTTCACATCTGGTTATCTGAAAAGGTTGCAATTCATTTAGATCAACTTCATGGAGAATATTTTCCACCACATAATCAATTCTTTCTTCTTATTAACCTGTCTACAGGGTAAGAGTAAGAAAACACTTTGTTTCAACTTTTCTCTGATAAATTGTGATCAATTGAGTTCTAGTTTGTTGAGTAAAAAAAAAACTTTTCTTTTTTCATGTTCCCTGGATTTTGCTAAAAGTGGTTAAATCGTTACGGATATCCGAATTTGTTGTTCCACGAAATGCCTTCGAAGGATCTGATGCTCGTATTATATGCTCATATGATCTTGAAGGTTACCCTTTATACACACTTAAATGGTATCGAAATGAAGAGGAGTTTTTCCGCTACGAACCCAAAGCAAAGGAGCCTTACATGTATCTGCCCGTTAAAGGAATAAAAATAAATGTGAGTTTGCATTGCCTTTGCAATATCTTTCAGTTCCAGACAGTTTTCATTGAAACTATCTTAGAACTTGAGCTTGAAACAAAGTTTAGCCAAATTTTCGAGATTCAATGAAAATCTAATTAAAGGTGCAAAAATTGTTTCAGCCTTGATAAGTAACGGAATAAGTAATTATCAAATAATTATCGATATTGTATGTTAACAATTTGACAGCTATTTCATGCTGTAGACTGAAAGTTATCACGAATGTAAGTTACAAGTGAAGCTAAAAATAGTTTCAGTTAAACTCATAGAATACAATGTAAAAGATCAAAATGTTACAAATTGTTTTACTTCTGTGAACCAATATTTGCTTCATGATTGCAACCTTTTCAACCCACGTGTTTCATTTCACATATAAACATGATAGATCAGTAAACATCAAAAGTCTCAGAATTTCAAGGTGGAATCCTTTTCTGATCTTGAAAGTAGTAAGTTGAAAGAATCACTGAAAATGTCATTTCCACTCGGAAAAGGTTTATTGACTATCTTTGTTTCATTTTTATGCTAATGCTATGTTATTCATCCATACCAATAAGTCAACTTTAAAATACCGTATGCACAATGTCACTCGCTCAAATAAGAACGCTTTTTGAAAAATTCCCTGTTGGCCGATTAATGTCCAACATATTCTTGACTTTCTGTGTTGACACACGCTCTGCCAACTATAAGGTGCTCTTATTGATCACTACACTGTACACGACAGAGATCGAGAAGAAAATTAATTTACTCGATCAAGTTTATTATCAGACTTTTTTCGTCATGATTTCATGCTAGCTATCCTGGGACTGAACCAGCAAAACAATACTCATTGGATTTACATAAAGTTCATGCATTTAATACTTAACTGAAACTTGATACCATTCCACTCATCATTATTGTTTTCATCACTTTTATCAACAACAGCCTTTCTAATATCATTACACCATTAGTCGTGTTTCATATCGAATTAAGAAGAATCAGCATTTTCTTTCAATCTGTTTCATTTTGTCGCTCAATTTTTCAGCAGAAAATGAAGTGAAAAAACAAGCAAAAAATTGCAAGTTAATGAGAAAATATCTTGTCATTTGAGTCAATTTCTGTCAATTTTATCAAATTTACCATTTTTCATCGAGTCTCGTTCAATAAGCAAAGTATGCAAATTTTGATTGGAAAATATGGATCCAGCAAAAGGCTGTCCAAAATAAGCTGTTCACTTTCATCATTATTATTGAAGAGGATCAATTTGTTGATCAAATTTCACGATAAACCTGTCAACTCTCAACTCTTTTATCATTTAAATTAAAATTCCCAGGAAAGTGGTCAACATTGGCTACTTGACAATTGACTTTTAACAAGTTGATAACAAACGATGGCCACAGTTAACCAATAAAAGATAATTGTTGTCAATTAAATGATCAAAGTGATCCTAAAGGCTGTTAATAAATTCAATTTCCTTTCTATTAGAGTCGATGAATGTTAACAATGATCAATGCTAACTACTAATTATTCAATTCCAATTTGATTAACTAAATGTTGCCTTTTCTTTCCTTTTTGACCAACTGACAGAGAAAGCGATCCAATGCAACTCACATATTATTATCCAATGTAAATAAATTTACCGAAGGTTCTTTTGCCTGTGAAGTTTCAACGGACATTCAATTTCAAACTTTACACCAAGAAAGTCATCTAACAATTGATGGTGAGTATCAAAGTTTAAATTTTATTCAATTTTCTTTGCTCAGATTTTTCAATAGCAACAAAGTTCAGAACTTTTCTGTTCGAAATTTTCCCTTCTTTTCCCAATTTATATCAAGTTTTGCAAATTCACAGCTGAACTTTAGTTAGTATTTTGTATTCTTTTAATGTTATAAAGTTTACTCAAAAGAGCGAAAATTAACTTGAAAATTCTCAGATTTAAGAAAGAAATTGAAGAAATTATTTTCCATCAAGAAATCGGCAGAAACTTTTGATGTTGATGTGTCATGATTAGAACAAAAGAGTCGAATTGAGTCAGAATTTTTATCGCTAATTTAGCCTCAATTTAGCCATTTAGATGTTATCTCAGTTTATCTTGATCAATATTGACTGAAATGTCAAAAAATGATAAATTTTGGTGAAAGTATCTCGTTGTTGTTCAAAAAGCACAATCAATCAGATGAAATTTTATTCTCTGATTGTTACTTATTGACTTGATTCAACGTTTGATTCACTTACTCTTTACAGTGTTTCAATCAATTGTCTTCTCCAATTTTGTATCATTGGTCAAGTTGACCATTTTATTGGTCATTTCAACAATAAACTCTATTCGAGTGAAGAAGAGAAAAAAAAGAGGAAAAAGAGAAGCAAAAGAAAAGAAGATAAATTAACACTCTTAATTGAGCTCAATACAATATCCTGTTGAAAAAAAGGGTGAAAATGAAAAGTACTTTTCCTCTTTAGCCAACAATAACAGAAACTAAGTAAATGCAGTAAAATTGGTCATTTTCCTGCTTCTCTCATCATTGTTACATGTTACATCTTTTGCCATCCTCTTTATCCTTCTTCACCATCTTGATTGCCATCTTTGTTTCAATTAAGATTTCATTTGACTTTTAAAAGGAACCAGACAAAAATAACAAGAAAAGTGTAACAACCGCATCCTTAATTATTATTACATGAAACTCCTCTACTTTATCCTCATCTTTATGGCTACTTAAGAGTCGAGTGTAAATGATGTAGCTCATTGTCTTTATCCTCTCCATCCTTATCCTCACCAGTCTCATTGTTAATTGCACTCAATCAGTTTCACCATTTTCTGTGAACTCATTGAAGAGCAAAATTTTCAATCTTAATATTCAATAGCATTCACTTGACATTTTTTATTCAACTTTTTGTCTCTTCTCATTTTGTCAAATTAAAGAAGAAATTGATGAAGAGAAAAAAAAATTTTTCAGTAAAACTTGCAACTTGTCAGATGGTGAAAAGTGTTGAAAGTGTTTTGCATTGAAGGTAATTTGAATTCAACAAAGGTCTTCTGGTGCAACCAAAGAACAACAAAGTTGTTGACCAAGAAAAGCCAACAATTTAATTAACCACATTACCTCAGCTGAAACACACTAAAAACATTATCCACTGGTCAGTTTTGCCTGTTTTCTTGTTCTTCTTTTTTTTCCTCTTGTTGGTCAACTTTGATCAACCAGGGAATCCCATTCTAGTCTAAAAATTGATTATCCTCTCTTTACATGTTCAACTCTATTTGCTTGTTATTATTAATGTTACCTAATCCACCTTAACAATCCAGTTCTTAGTCAATGTAAATCAATAATATTTAATTCCTCAAGAGGATCGACTCTGAAAGAGATCACAGCAATGTCAATGAGTGTTATTGTTGTGGTTATAAATAGGTTGAGGTTGCAATTTTAAGGCCTAACACTTTCAAGTTTCAAGCGAGATTAAGTTGCATTATTAAAACTTGTTCAACTGGTAAACCATTGAGTTGGATCGACAATAAAAAGATTAATCATTTGCAAAGTTTCACTTTGATTACCTTTAATTTACCATTTCAACTGATTCACTCAATTGATGAACCTAATGACATCTTTTTTTGGCTCCTTTTTTTGCACAATTACTTGTAACAGAACCAAAAGTACAATGTAATGAGGAAAATTGAGTTTCTAACAAACAAAGTTGCAAAGTTTAATATTGATAGTAATGTATACTTCATTAGGCTTCGATTGCCCTGCAAAAACAGAATCCATTCAAGTGAAGATGAAGGCGAAGATAAAAGGAGGAGAGAAGAGAAGAAAAGTGTTCAAGATGAAAAAGATTCAATGAATAACAGGGAAGAATGAAAGAAGAGGGCAGAAGAGAAAAAAAAAGAAGATCAAGAATTGATATTGAAGGAATTTTTGTTTAGCGTAAATTGACTTTCACATAATAGTAATAAAAACCATCCTCTTCATCATCACCATCATTATCATTGTTAATTTATTTCTTAATAACTTTCTGTTTCATTCTCTTTCTCCATGAATCTTCTCATCATCTGCATCTTCTTTTCCTTTTTTTTAATCATCATTTTCCAAATATTTTCCAACAAAATAATCTCAAGAATTTATCCAATCTCTTTTTGTGAGCAACTTTTTTTCTCGCCGAAAAAAAAGGCAAAATCAAAGTCCAAGTGATTTACACCGATAACTGACCATTTAACAGTTGCCTTTGATTGTAATAAATCTTGGCACAAATTGATTCAGCTCACCAGTTTCACTTAATCATTCATCATTCCATTCCATATAATATATCCATCAGTATGTCAGGTGTTATTCAGTGTTTATTGTTTCATAACTCAGACAAGTTTATTAATTAATCAATGTTCAATTGTTTATTAAACTAAGGTGACAATTAATGTTCATGTAAACATTGTTCAACACAAGTTTCAGGGAAAGTTGATTAGATTTTTTTTTCTCACCAAAAATTCTTTCAATTTTTATCTTGTAATATTTCTTGAGTCACCTTTTCAGTGTTAATTGAAGATTAATTCAATTAATAATCAATTTCAATTTCGTCTTAAAAAGTCCAGCAAATGCTGGTAAGTGACGAGTTCACTCCCAGTAACAAGTTGACTTTAATTAACTAATTGATTTATTAATTTTATCCTTTTTCTCTTTTTTTTCATTCTTCTCTGAATCGATATTTTTATCTCTCTCTCTCTTCGTAATTAGTTTATTTGATATTTTTCATAATGTAATGCTAACCGTATCAAATGAACATTTTTATGCTGAAATGCACCGAATTCACTCTGCATTTGGATTGTATTACATATGAGTTTTTATGTGTAAGATAATAACTTGAAATGTTTAAGAAACTAGGCTTGAAAAGAGAGAATCTTGTTACAGAAAAATTGATAATCTTTTTTCTTTGCTTTTTCCATCTTCTTTCAAATCATCTTTTCAATAAAAACATTTTCAGATGGATCAAAATTCAATTGCAATCGGAATGAATATGTTATGATTAGACATTATCAATTGTACAGTTTAATCAAGTTAATAGTTGACTGAAAATTGAAACTCGGCTAAAGCATTGGTTCCAGATTATTCAAACTGATGAGGTTGATCTCTGAAAATAATAGAGTCGAGACAGATAAGATTGTAGTTTGCAATCAGAACGATTTCAAGATTCACTTCCATTCAATCATTCCATCAATTTTATTTGCATGAAAAACGCATAAATGCAATGAAAAATTGAACAATTGCAAGTCAAAGTATTTTATTAAGATTCATCGGATACATTTGAAAGAATCAAAATCTGGATAACATGAATTCGAGTTCGAATAATTCGCAAGAGTCTGTAATCAACAAAAGTTATTTATGCCCATGCAAAATTGATGAATCTTTTATTGGGGTACCAACAGGAGGCGATACATTAATTTTATTTAGTTTGACACCAACGATTGCGATGAGAGCCATGTAAATGACTAAGGTTAAGATTTTAAATATTGATTCTTGCATTTTCACTTTTAACTTTTGGTTTCAAATAAACTGATGAATAGCACAAATTGACTTCAATTGACAACTGATGATGTTCAATAAGAAACGACCGTCTTTTATACTCTTTTTTAATCAACAGTTTGCTCATTATTATTATCACACAAGTAGAAAGTCAATGTAGCTGATTAAGCCAATGAAAGTCAATAATTTTGAACCCAAAAATGTGCACGCGCTTACATCAAACCTTGGGTCGTCTTGAATATACTGTATTTTGATGATTTGGCTTATTAATGCTATTCAATGAAACAATTAATGGGTCATAGTTTATACCAACACAACAACACTATTCTGTGCACACTTTACTGAATAATTCCTAGACACATTTGTGCTTCCAAGGTAGTTTCAAATATCAAAATATATTTGCATATTTAGAATTGCGTTCACTCTTCCGCGTGTTCTTATATCAACTGTATATGTTTACAAGAATCGTTGCCTACACTTCACTAGACAATCCACTCCACTCGCTCTATGATTGTAGCAGAAAATTCACTCTGATTTGATTATAAATGGTAAAACTATGCGACTTAAGAGCGCTTGCATTTAAATGCTTGCGTTCTGTATTTTTTTTTCTTCCAGGATCATCAGAAACCAAACTCAGTAGTTTACTATTTTGAATTGAAAGATTTGAGCGAGATGCAAACTTGTTGATTACGATGCTATCAATCACTGATTTTCTCAATGAAAAATGAATTTTTTCATTCATCAAAAATGTTAATCATCTTACTGATTGCTCTTTCTAGTTCGTGTCTTGTGTGATTTTTAGCTCAAAATTGAATCTGTTGTTACATTTAAAAGACAATATTTTTTCCTCTTAAAATTCTTACAAGAAAAATAAAGTTTTACTTGTGTTTTTGTTTGTTTGTCAAATTGAACAGCATTCTGAATTTTATCTCCAAGAAAAGTACACATAAAGAAGGAGTGAAGGTAAACATATCACTTCTCTCTTTCAGATTATGTTTCGAGATGTTCTTTCAATGCTCACAAACTCATATTTCTCATGTATTCATCTTTTATTTTACCTCACTATTTCAATTCCCACTTTACAAGTAAAAAAAACAAAGACTTTTTAAGTCGATGATATCGTTGATAATAATTTTACAGCTTAGTCTTCACCAATTGAGCACATTTTGCTCATCATCTTTTATAACGATGGAAATCAGGTTTTACAATATTTTGCTTCAACAAAAAACATTTTCAAAGTCTTCACGAAATTTCCTTCCTTTATAACAAAACAATGTTATCATCTAATATTATTTTATGTTCATTTCTGTTATATAAATCAAAAACAGCTCTTTGACTCAGAACACTTAAACAAAATTTCATATCACAACTTGACTTTTGGCAAACAGCAAATTGTTGAAATGTTTTTCACTCCAATTTTACCCTGCAAAGGTTAATCCAAAACACATCAGTTGACATTTTCATTGTTACAAGTTCGAGTTGACTCAGGTGTTTATTGTTACAAATTAAGAGATTTTTCTTTGAATCATTAAAAATCGAATTTAAAAGCTTGCAAAAGTTTTGTTGATTATTAAAGCGATAAAATCCTTGAGAATGAAAAAAAGCTGTCGACTTCATCTTTGTTTGACAAACCAGATGCAATGTCAACTGAAAGACTGAGCTTTTCCTCTTTTCAGTTTTCAACCAATTATCGCCACAATTTGTTCCAACATGCGATTATTAATTGTCATCAGGCAACATGGTAGTTCTTTACTCTGCCAAAATGGATAAGTTATATTGCCCTTGAGGAAGATACTTTTGATTCTTGATCATAATCATCACCATCATGATCGTCATTTCTCTTTCGTTGTAACCGAACAAGAAAACCCATTGAAGGTAACATCAATCATGAAAAAAAAGTAAACTAATGGGTACACCAATCAAAATTAATTGTCAACCCTGTTTCTCAAGTGAATTAATACTTGTGTACACTTACATCAATGTTATATGATTACTATTGGAAATGAGAGGAAAAGAGGAGAGAAGATGAAAGGAGAAGAAAAAATGATGCCAAAATGGGTGTTGATGATGATAGTTAAGATCATTTATTTATTGCAAAAAAACACAAGTCAAAGCATAAAAAGTAGCAATAATATGAAAGGGAAATGCTTGAGGAGCGAAAAAAGACTTTTCACTTTTTCCCTTTTATCCTTCATCTTTTCACTTTATACTCTTAAAGTTGATCATGAAGATACTGATAATGACACTATTTTCATCTGACTGTACATATGAAACAAATTGCTCTGGTAAAAGTGAATTGATTGTAATTTTTGTTTTCTCAACTTAATCTCACTTCAACTTTTCTTGCCTCAACTTTGATTGTTTCAAAGCAACTTTAGCAATTGTCTTTATCTTTCTCCCAACATTCACTTGGCACATTCATTGACACTCACATTTCTCACTCCCAGGACAAATTATTCACTCCCAGTTATTCAATTCCTTTTCTCTTTACATTCTTGGCCATTTATACTTATTTTTTTTTCCTTTGTTTTCTTTTGATTTGCTCTTTACTTGAAAATTGATATAAATTTTTCTTCTAATTTAATCAATTATTTTTTGATTTATCTTTATACTTTAAACATTTTCAATTCTGAGAATAAATTTATTCCAAAAGTTTTTTACTTTTTAAAAGTCAACTTTCAATTGGATATCAAATTTCATGAATCAACTTTAGATTTAGTTTAATGCATCTGTGTGAAAATTCACGTTTAAAATCACATTTAAATTGCATCTTTTGTTTCGCCAAGTTTTCAATGTCAAAATGAAATATATTTTCATGGAAATTTTGCTCCATTACGTTGGTCAAATTGTTCATATTTAAAACTTGTAACTTCATTTTCTGCTTTCTTTTATTGTCATAGTGTAAAGTCAAATATCATTGAGAATTGTAAAGTATAATGTCAGCATGGAATCGAGTGAAAAAAGCTTTGGATGAAATGTTCAAATCGAGAATGAATAATCTTGTTACAAGTCTATTATTGTGTAACAATAGCATCTTGAATCGTTTAAAGTTTCTTCAGGTGAAATGATTGTCAATTTCCGGAAAAGGAAAAAACTGTCTTCCATGTAACCGGATTGTTTCGTCTGCAAGTAAGATTCCGAGACAAATGAAAACGGAAATGCGATTCAATGAACCATCAAAATATACATTATAACTGTTGGTAGAAAGAAAATATCTTTTGGAAGCTGGTGGAAAATAGAAAATGAATGTGAGCTAATCATGTAAACCGACCTTTGATTCAAAATTACAGCCAACATGGGCTGAATTAAACTTCAATATAAAGTGTGACTAATTGGCCCTGCATGAATTCACCCTTGAATATTATATTTGTTAAAACTATTAAGAAAACATGTGAATGGTTGGTACAACAGAGATCTGAAGGATGGCTGCAAACTTTCTTTCGCTACAAGTGCTGAGTTCGTATCGTGGATCCAATCCACTGCGATGTATGTAATAGTTACTTTATTCAAAAATTACACTACTGAAGATCTCAGAGAAATAGATAGTTAGCTTAAGTTATGGAATACAACTATTCAGGACTGGTTACCTTTGTGTCGCAAAGACTTAAGGCTGTATTCATAAAATTAACAATTCAGAAACTCACAATTGTCAGTTAGAGCATTAGAAACTTTATTAATATAAAATTTAAATGAAATTGAGTCAACTGTGAATGGCTGTACTTAATGAGAGTAACATAGAAATCAGAGTAATAATGAAGTTACTCGGGGAAGGTAACAGTGAAGTGAAGAATATAAGAGTATTCCTTTTATTCATAAATTAAAACAAATCGAAAATGGAGGGAATAAAGAAAGAAGGGTGAAAATCTCTGTCTTTGTTTGTATTCTTTTAATTAGCTTTACAATGCCATCAATTAATACAGCTGAAAGCTTGTGGCCAATCTTGGTTGAGTTAGGTAGCACCAGCTACGTCTTCAGATAATACTTTTACTAGAAACTTTCAGCTATTATTTGATAGCATGTATGCTGATATTGATCAAATAAATCGAAAATAAAATATGAGTTAAAAAAAGTCACATTTTATTTGTCACCCAGTACTTTCTTCGTAGTCTCAGCCTTTGTATGAACAAAGGGATTATAATGGTGACTTGATAATGAAGGTTAAAATAGAATGAGTCGATATGATTGATCGTTGGAAAAGATCGAAAATCGGAGAGTGAAATTTGATCGTGATCAATCTGTTAGAGATTGGTCATATCGAAACATCTTATGTTCGATATTAGAAGTTTTTTCTATTCAAATTGTCCTTTTAAGGTTTCTTTCTGTACCTTACCCACCACGTTTTTCCAACCACGCAGTACTCTCCTTCACCCCTTAAGAGCCATTTACAAATCATCAAAAATTGGCTCAAAAATTAATCAAAAAACGCGGCAAAAAGTGGTTCCTGAGTTGACAAAATTTGGTCTAGAACCTGCATAAACAGTTGGTTCAGAAAAACCAACTTTCCTTTCCCGACCCAGGAGAGGACTTTATAGCACTAATTTCAAAGGACTGAACTTGTCCAACTCAACTTTAATTTTGTTGGATGATAGGTGAATTTTATTCGCATAAAAATTGCATAAATGATATAAAAAATTGAAACAATTTAAAATCAAAGTTTTTTATTCAGATTTATTGGATGCATTCAAAGGAATCGCAACCATTGATTGCATACATTTAGACAGAGTCAAGTAATTCGCAAGTGTCTGTCAATTATTTGATCCGATCTAAAATTAGCTTGCAATTATAATATTAACGCTACATCGTCTGCCGCTCTCTCAATAGCAGATGGCTTAGCAGCTCTAGCAGAACCAACGATTGCGATGAGAGCCATGTAAATGACGAGGGTTAAAATTTTAGATAACTGCATTTTCACTTTTAACTTTTGGTTTCAAATAAACTGATGAATAGCACAAATTGACTTCAATTGACAACTGATGATGTTCAATAAGAAACGACCGTCTTTTATACTTTTTTTTAATCAACAGTTTCTCATTATTATTATCACACAAGTAGAAAGTCAATGTAGCTGATTAAGCCAATGAAAGTCAATAATTCTTGAACCCAAAAATGTGCACGCGCTTACATCAAACCTTGGGTCGTCTTAAATATACTGTATTTTGATGATTTGGCTTATTAATGCTATTCAATGAAACAATTAATGGGTCATAATTTATACCAACACAATAACAACACTGTGTACATATTATTGAATAATTGCTAGACACGATTGTACTTATAAAGTGATTTTTAAATAGCAAAATATATTTGCATATTTAGAATTTCGTTCTTCTCTTCCGCGTTTTCTCATATCAACTGTCTATATTCAAAGAATCGTTGCCGACACTTCGCTAGACATTTCATTTATCGTTATCTTTCCGCATATTGACATTCTTTAAAATATGAGTATCTTGAGTGTTCATTTCAAAAATTATGATGAAGAAAATTTCTTAAATTCAAATCTTCGATTTTAAATGAGCCAATAGAATATGAAAAGAAAAACATGCTTTCCTGTTGCGAGGATTCCAATTTATCGCTTCATCCATTCCTTTTTATTAGGTTAAAATTTCAATTGTTCACAGACAAATGATAGAATTCATTGAATAATATGAAAAATGAGTGAAAATAAAGTGACAATGTCATCATGGCGAATCATGCAACAGAAATGAAATGAGACCAAAAAAGAAAGTAAAAGATTGTAGAGAGAAGGAAAACGAAAACAGATTGGAAAATGAATTGTTCAAGTTACTGACAGTGTTTATCTTCAAGTATATTCATTGTTCGTGATCAGCGTCCATGGAGAATAGACTTGAAAAGTAAAAGTTGTTTCTATTCTGTCCTGAGTGTTTCTCATGAAAGGTAATGCAAGAAAAAAAAATGTTTATAAATGTGAAAGAAAAATGACAATAAAGTAAAGGTCATTTGAGATGGAATAAATTTCCGGTTCTCAAGGTGTCGGTCATTTATTCAATCTTTCACTTTTTGTTGTCCTTTTTTTGCTCGCCTTTCTTTCTCAATATGTGTTGATGGTCAAGCCTCTCTCGACTCCCAGAAGACCAATAAACTCATCAATTCTTGGTGGTTCAAGGCAAAGAGTCAGAAGAAGAGAAAACTCGCAAAACTAAACAAAAACAAAGTTATAGCGAACGAAGAATGCGAAAAAGAGAGGAGAAAAAAAAAGTAAACCTGAAAAACTCATTTCTTTTTATTTCCATTCCGAGTCTTTACTCCCAGCCAACCAAGTGATTCAGCTGAATAATGCCCTAACAATATCATGATAATCATTGAAACTGTAAAGTAAATGGCACATTAATATCAAAAGGCATCTCATTTGTTGTTACCAATATTTCCTTATCAAGATAATCACATTCAATGCTCTAAAGCTCATGAGTAACTTTTGTTCATTGATGGAACCATGATAAAGAAAGAAATGTTTCTAATCCAACTTTTCCTTTCCATTTCCTCTAAATTATACAACTTTAACAGCCTATTAAAAGTTAATCTATTCACTGAATTTGTAGTAATATTGAAATAATAGAGTTGCCAAATTTCCCTCAACTGTTCCTCAATCTGGTAACTTGTTGCTATTTATTCATCATTTTTACTATCAACACTTATCATGAAAATTTTACTCCAACTGCAAGTACTGAGGAATGGGTTTATTCATAGAATTCATTCGTGAAAGCAAAAGATTTCCAATCATCTTTTGTTCTCTTTCAACTCTTTCCAAATGTATCATGAAAAAAGACTCATTTTTTTTTCTTCTTCTATTCATTTTTCATTGCAGCCTCAAAATCATCGGATAATTTGTCAACTTACAGTTCCAGGAATGTAATTACAGTCTTGTTGTTGCTTCAATTAATGGTTTCCCATCAGATAATCAAAAGTCATTTCACAGTTAATTGTAAGTATTGTCTTGAAGCGTTCAATCGATGAATCGTCGAGATCAATTATGCAAAGGAAATGAAGGAAGAAGAAAAATTCATCTCAATTATGTTGCAATTTAATTTGTTGATAAATAGACAATAATATTATTATCTTATATTCAATGAAAATGAATTGCTTAGGAATGCTAATTCTTAATTCACTTAGATAATGGAATAAAATATCTTTTTACTTCTTTTTTTTGCATCTTATCCTGATTCACAAACATGAATAGGAAAGGGAAGAGAACATGAATCAGAAAATGAAGAGAGAAACAAAAATGAACCCAAATGTTATTATTAGTTTAGCTTTTGTGTGTGGTGTGTGTAAAACAAAAGACAAAATCATTGAACTTGAAATTGTTGTGTTGAAAAGAAAAGGGTTAACCTCATTTTCCATGATTATCTTTATCATGATAATCATTTTTCATTGAATAAGCATCATGGTTAGGTAAGAAAAAAAAGCAAAGGGAAAATTAATTTTTTGCTTTTTGTCTTTTTCCTTTTTTTTTTCTTCAATTTCAGTGAATGTTGGAAATTCTTGATTCTATCAAGCAAATTATTGGATTAACTTGAAGCCCAGTTGGATTATTAAATTACAACCATTAATCTTCATCTTGTTTCATCAGTCAATTATCAGGAATGAGAAGGAGAAAAAAGTGAACAAAATCGCAAACATGAAATTTTTTAGTCTCTTTTCCCCTGTTACCAAAGTATTACCTGATATAAATATGATATGATAAGTTGAATAAAATTGAAAATGAAATTGAATTAATAATGGAAAAATTCGTTTGAGTTACATTATTTTTTTTATAAGCTGCGAAATAATTTCACACTAATAATGATGAGAAATTTCTAAAGGTTAATTATTGTAACTTTCGTCGTTTCACCGCAAAAGCGGGTAAAATCTTTGCACAGATTCAATGGCGATTCTGATGGTGGCGGTGAAGTACAACGTGAAGGCAATAGACTCGAATGATATTTTAGTTGCAGAGCTATGAATTGATTCTAAAAAATTCAAGAGTTTAGGTGATTGGTCGCCATATCATCAGAAAAGTTTAATGAATCGGGTTTAATGAGATGCATGTATTAGATGATAGCGACAGCTATGTAAAAGATAAGAGTTCCCCCTTTTCATTGTTGCGATTTGATGAATAACTCAAATTGACTAAAACTGATGTTCGATAAGAAACAATTTTCTTTAGACTCTTTTCGATCAATTATTTGCTTACTGATATTGTTCCAAGAGCAGTAAATCAATATAATTGTGAATAATTGAATGATAGTAAGGCTCGTGGATATTTTAATTAAATATAATTATAATGTATTCCATTAGATAGCGTTTAATTTCCATTTAAAATACAGTGATAATCCACTTCACATTCTCTGAATAGAGCAGTTCTTTAACCCGAGAGTTTTTGTCTTATAAAAGTGAGTTTTGGTCATTTGAATGCTGGTTTCACTGTTGTCAAAACTCTGTGTCTTACAGTCAGCCGGTTTTACTCTTTTGAATGTTGTTTTTGTGCATATGAAAGTTGGTGTTATTCAAACGAGAATGATTGTAATTCTGTGAGAAGACTTGAGATGCCTTTCAATTCGCGCCATATATATTTATAAAGGACACTTATGACCTACTATGAATATTTCAGCTACAAATACAGATGCTATCTTGATGAATATATTATCATTGTTTATAATTGAAAAATTATCCTCGAGCCTTACCTTCCAATGCATACAATTTCAATGAAATTATTTAATACTTGTTGAGGTGTGAAAAATGCGCGAGTAGACTATTGAAAAGGTATAAAAGGCAATCTTTTCTTATTGAACAGCAACAGTTATCAATTGAAGCTGATTCAAACTAATTATCAATTTGTTCAAAGCGACAACATTTAAAAGTGAAATGCAATCAACTAAAATCATAGCCCTAGTCATTTGCTTGGTTCAAACAACAATCTTTGGCTGTGTAATAGCCTTCTGTGATGATCTGCCGAGGACGCATCGAGACTGGAGACTGTAACAGAGGCAATTGCCTCTGATGGGTTTAAAGTAACTGAAATTATTGAAAATATGATTACTAGAACTGATGCTGTTTTATAAGATACATACTGTGTAGGCATTTTTTATACTGTACGTCCAATCGTCACTCCGTAAATCCAAATATCCAATAAATCACTTTCATTTTCAATAATATCATTTTTATTTAATTCATATTGCGGGTTAGAAACAAATATTACATTTATAATAGATTTGTAAACCGAAATCTCACATCTATAACGAAATGGTCATTTTCATTATTTTTAACATAAGCGATCATTTCAGCTGCCAATAACGTTTGTATTAGCGCAAAATTTGTGATTAATGGAGATATTTTTGAATATAATGAACCTCAATTCATTATTGCTGCTGCTTTGCCACTTGGGCCATTTGTAAAAGTAAAAAAAGAGATTTTGATGAATCTCACTAAACATACCTTGAAATATTCATGACAATATGCAATCGATTCCCCAATAGTAACCATAAGCAAATTAACAAGTGAAAATTGTAACCAAAAAACTGTAAACTTCAGTGTGCCATACTCTTTTAATAGAAGACGATAAAAGAAAAGATTTTGTTACAAATTTTGGGCATCTTTTAATCTTGACCTTATATTGTTTACAATTTTCACTTTCTTATCATGAACATTATTGGAGACATATTCTGATTGAAAGTTTCTTTTGTGTAAAAATGTGTTTCCATTGAAGGTAGACCTTTCTTTCCTCATCTTTCTCATGAGATGAAGAAATGATAGAGGTTTGAAAATGAAAAAGGCAACAAAAAAGATTCATTGAAAAAGATGTCTTTGTTATGGTGAAACTCTTTTTTTTTCCTGTTCATCATCTTTACTCTTCACTTTTGCCTTTTACCCTCAATCCTCATCATCTTTATCTTCATTCCCGTCATCATCAAAAGTAGTAGGAAAAGTAATAGTAGTCGAACCTCCTAACACAAAAGAAGATGAGGTTGAGGTGGAAATGCATAAGTAGCAAAAGAAAAGAAGATTCTTTATTTCTTTTTTCTCCTCTCATCATCATTCTATATCAGTGTAATCAAAGTGAATATAAGGTGATAATGATGAACAATATGGTGACAATAAGAAAGACTTGAAATGAACAATTGCAGGTTATTAGTATTGCGGGTAAAATGAGATTGATGATAATGTTTGCTGGTTAGTCTTTGGCTACTTTCGGTGGACACTTTCATTCGAGGTGATCATCATGGTTTTCCTCCTCACCCTCATGTCAATTATGGTGAGAAATTGTTTGACACAAAAAAAATCAATGATCATTTGTTGCATTATTATCTTGCCTTTATGCATATTGAGTGTGAAATTGTCGAACCAATTTAATATTATTTAGATGGATTAATCATGTTTGGCCGATAACAATGTCTATTGATAGATTCAACTCGACATCAGTACAAGAAATTGCATTTTGAATATTTTCCAAAATTTCAACCAATTTTCCTTTTCATAATTTCTGTTATCATCAATGAAATTACCAAATAACTAAATTGTTTCAACTCATTTTATTTGAATCATTGATTCAATGTTCATCAACTTTTTTTTGCTTCAAATTTTGTGTTTAAATGAAAACTTAAGTTTAAAGCTTATCATCAAATGTAAATGGTTAAACAATATTTTTGAATAAAATGTTTAATTTTTTGTGACACACTTTTATGTTTGCTTAAGCTATTAAACTTTATTAATATTTAATTGTTTGCTGCGTCAAAAGTGTCTTCAATTGCATTATTTTTTCAACTTTACTTTGCCTGATTTGATTTGATGTTCAATTCGTTCATCTTTTCAATATTTACAAAATGATCAATTAGATGAGGGCGAAGGTGATGATTGTTTTTTTTTGTTTCACCGGTTTCTTTCTGTTTGCCAATGATTAAGATTCATTGTAAGCTCAAGTTGAATTGTTAATTTGACAAGAAACATCTTTATTTGTACTTGAAATGACAAACGTAATCTTCAGAAGTAATTCTCTCAACTCAATAATAGAAAATCTGAAAATACAAATGTCTAGTTGGAACCATTTAGGTGACTCAAGAAGCTCATGTCACATTGAATTAGTTTCCTGCAACTCTTTTCTTAACAATCGAAAACCTTGCCTTCAATTTTGGTTCCTTTTTCATCATTTTTATTATTTCTAAGTAATAATTATTGAATCTTCATTTCAACAGCAGTAAAGGTTTACCAATGTGCGCAAAGGTGACGAAAAGTTGATCATTTTCACCTCGATAGTGCTGAATGTCGACAAAACAAACAAAATTTTAAGATTTTCTTAACTCAGAATAAGATTTTCGATAAATGGAACATACGAACTAGAGGCATTCTTGGAATGAAAAATTTCTCAGGCGAAAGTGTACAAAATAAACTGTAAAGTTTCAACTCGGATTTCATTTTAATCAGCTGTGGAAACAGTTTACATTTTATTTTTTAGTTTTTCTCATTGGCAATGGCTTTTTCATCAAGAATTTGCAATCTGCCATGATCTCTGTGTTCACTTATTTAAACGAGTTCATTGATAATCCTGAATGGTGTGAGATGATGAGAAATCTGTGGATGACTCTCTTCGCGTTTTACACTCTAACAACATTATAACATTTCGGAATTTGGTAAGGTAATGAAGATGCTGATGATCATGAAGATCATGATTGAAGATGAAAAACTGATGAGAATGATAAGGAATGTCAACTGATGAGGAAGTTGCATTCTTATGATGCTTGTTAAGGAAAAAAATGTTGACACAATTTAAATTAAATTGGTTCGCGTTAATTGTCCAAGTGAAAGAATGTTGAAAGTTTTTGTATTCAATTTCTTTTCAAATAAACACTTCATCAGTGTTGATTCAACAGTCAACCTCCAAGGTTACCACTTAATTAAGAGCAACTTAATTAAAAATATAAATTGTCTCTCAACTAATCAGCTGAGAAGAGTGAAAACAATAGAATCGAGAAAAGAGTTAAGATGGTGTGATGAAGAGAGCGAGAGAGAGAGAGAGAGATAAGAAAGAGGAACAAGGAAAAGGATGGAAACAAAAAATTGTATCGAGTGTTTATCCTTTTGTTGAAGACAAAGAAAGTGAATCCATTCTGATTAAATTTTTAATAGCAAAATGAATCAACTAAAGTTTCAACGAGTATTTGCCCTAATTTGCTTTGATTTCATTGTAACCATTTCTAGGTTGATCATCTCTTGAACGGTTCAATTGACTGGTCATAAAGTGTCCATCCATCAACCTCAATTAATATGGTTCAAGCAACATTGAAACCTTCACAATCAGTTTGTCACTTTTTGCTGCAACCTTTTTCCTCTCTCAATCCATTTCTTTCAAGTTTTACAAATTATAAACATTAATCCTTTTAATCCCAAACAATGATCAAAACGAATCAACTTTGCAACTTTTGTGCAAAGTAAAGAGACTGAAAAGGAAAATGAAATGTGGAAAAGAGACAAAATTTTCAACAAAAGATGAACAATAAATTTGAATACATTTTTTATTCACTCAATTTTCAGTGAATTATTATTGCATTATTATTGCCATTGTTATTGCATTGTTATTGTTTTCCTGCCTTCAATTGCAACTCTATCCACTGGGAGTTTTATTTCATATTTATTCATTGTAATAAATGAGTTAATTTAATTTTTTATTTGGTCTTCCATCATAATTTATTGGTGTAATCAAATGAATAAATGTAAACCATTTAATGGTTCAATATTTGCTTTCATTTTACTGTCTAATCAGTTTCAAGTTTAACTGGCAGTCTAATGAAAACATTTGATTAATGTCTAGATATTTAAATTGGCTCAACAGTTTCAAATTTTTCAATTGCACTCGACCAACGATCGATTTTTAAAGTACCATTCTTTTTTTTTCAGTTATAATCATTAAATTGAATGTCACTTGAATGTTTAGTCAATTGTCGAGAAACTGGTGATCAAAGTTGTTTGTTTAGTTGTGCGGTGAAAACCATTTTTAATCAATCAAAAAGTAAAGATTGTCTTTTAATCGAATCTCATGACAAGTGTAAACCAGGTAAGCAGATTGAATCATTTCATGGTTAATGGTGAAAAGAAGAAAATGAAGGCAAAAAGATTACAATAAACATGTGAATTATTATAAGAATAAGCTTAATTATCGAAAAAAAAACATTCACTTGTTACTTGCTTTTTAAGTTGATTCTGAGGTTCGCTAACCTTTCATTATCTGATTAAAAATTGAGCCTCGGGTGATAAAATGTTATCTTCTTAGTTTCAATCAATTTTGTGTTCCTTTTAATGTGCGCTTTCCATCAAACTTCACTTGTTGCATATTCATCATCATGAACATGCTGCTTTTTTCTCGTCGAGTTTTCAGTTCAGTTGGAATTATTTTTCTTTCTTTTTCTCTGTTGACAGTCCAAGGACTTTGTGAAGCAATGTATCAATTTTGTTTTTTTTATTTGCTAATTGATTCAACAAAAGCAAAATTGAGTAATAATGATGCAAAAAATGGGGAAAAAAAGGTAACGCAAACATGAAATTGTTGATAAGGATAAAGGACGCTTTAATAACAATTTGATAGCATTCATTAGTGATACAATTATAAGCACATTAAATGGGACCAATGACCTATTGATCATGAAGAACGGCAAAACCTTCAAAAATTATAATCAGATAAATGAATCAACTTTTTCCTTCGTATCAAATAAACAAATAGAGCAGATTTATGTTGCAATAATTTTGCTCGTATTCAGTGTTTGATGCAAATCTTTTTCGCAATTCAAACCTGAATGAGTTCAAAGATCATGGAACGATATTTCTAAAGCAGATTAATTTCTATTGTAGCTTTCAATAGCATGAAAGAAACCATTTTTGTTTTTTGTTAAACAACTTTATAAAATGTTCTCCATTTCGAATGATTACTGTAATTTGTTGTCCCACATGTAAAATCGAGGAAAGTTAGTTTAATCTCATCTGCGTCTTATTACCGAGTCCATTGATGCGTCAAGTTTCTCTGAGATAATTTCGTTTTAATCAAACTTGCTTTATTTGATCGCGTTTGCACGTATATTTCGTCAATAGATCAATCAGATTTCATCAAAACTACAATTTAAGCGGGTGCGCAATAAAGATGATGAACAAGAGTAATAAGTTTTTTATTACTTATGACTTGATCATTTATATGAAAAACTAGTAGCATTCCTTTATGAGTTACAAAACTTCCGAAAATTGTTTTTTCAAACTTGCAAATGTTTATGTGCTCATATTTTGCCGCCGTTAAATGCTATGCAATTGCAAAGGCGTCAGTCAGTGTGAAAAATTTGACATTTAATGATCTGAAAATGCACTTAAAAAGGTGTTGGGCAAAAAACAAGCGATACATAATGAGACGAAATTAATGAGCTAATGTAACTTGAAAAAATCACATATGAAAGTGAAGCTTTGATCATTCTCAAATCATCATCCGAATAGGTGAGCAAATTAAAAAATAATTATTGAATTGCAATCATTTTTCGTTTTCAAACTGATGAAATCATAATAAGCACGTATCTTTTGCTCAGTATAGTGACAGTCAATCAACAAAAGCTACAAATTGACTGCCTAATATTGACGTTATTGACACAGGTACGAAAGACTATTGAATCATCCCATCGCAGCCTCCAATGCTATTGATACAGCACTAGATGTACTAGTAGCAGCTGCATTAGTTGAGGGTTCATTGGATATAACATCAACTCCAAAAACTATAAAATACACAAAGAACCCAATTTTAGTTGATTGCATGATGAACAATCACTTAAACATATCATACTTATTCATAAGCATAATCATTTTATTTCTTTGACAATGTTTATAAAATTAACATTTAGAACTAAAATTTAGAACTTTTAACTTCGTTCGATATGAAATGATATCTTTTTATACTCATTCTTACTCGACTTGTTTATTCAGTCGTACCCTCACATAAACAGTAGGACACATGATTGCTTGAAATACTCGTTTTCACATAGAAACAAATTCCAACAGTAGAACTGCGTTCTTGATTTTTCAGTGAATTTTTGACTGCCACTCGGATGAAATTCTCGAGCCTTCCAAGTACGACGCATATTTTGGTAGTGAGCGATGTTCCAAATTTCTGATCTAATTATTTCCTTTTTCCTAAGTTTAGAACTAACTTGACTCGCATAACTCGCTCGACTTTACTAACTTCGCTAAGATATTCAATTCCATTATCGATAACGAGTACATTCCTCGCAGATACAATTATTGCGCATCATGCAAGAACAACCATTTATTGAAATAAAAGCAAACTCTTAAAATGATTGATTAATAATCAAGTTTTTTTCTTGAAAAAAAACAAACAAAAAGCAGTCTCGGTATGAGTGTTTCAGTTTACCTCAACAAATTTTTATTTAAACAGATGCAATTTTTGCATGTAAATATGTTGATATTTGAATGGGACAAAAAAGACAAGTTTCAATGTAAACAGATAATTGATTGCTCAGAGCGTTGAAATGAAAATAAAGTCACAGGAAGAAGAGGTTAAAACAATTGTTAAAGTTGCTTTTTTTGCCGCTGTTTGATTAGTTTGTTTTAATAATAGAAAAGGCTTGAGCAGGTTGAATGTTGAGGCAAAGATGATTATGATTAAGATGGAGTGATATTAATCATTATCAATGAACATAACTTTGAGTCTTGTCTTGTCTCGGGTCTGTGTTAATAAGATGAGATCAAATATAATGTGAAACAAAACTGCACAATCATAATGAAGATGTCAGGGAATAAATTGAACTTGCAGGTTTTGAGAAATGCTTTTTTCTCTCCTTGCCTCTTCTTTTCCAAACAAAAAATGTATTGTAATAAACATAATAATAATCATAATAATCATCATGTTGATGATTATGATAATAATAATAATAATGGTAATAATAATGTTATAATATAAAACAGATAATCAGAAAGGAAAGGAGAAATAATATAAAAAAAAGAAGCAAAAGTTGAACACAAAATAAACCCAAAGAAATGGTTATAACTGTCAACTTGATTGATCATTGTTGGGGTAAAAGTAGGAATAAGACCAATTCAAGTTAACCATCAACTTGGAAAGCATTTTTTGTCTCTTTTTTCTTGGTGGTTCTGTTGATTTTCAGTCTTGGGATTGTTTCACTTTTCATTCAACTTTGATCCAAAATGTTTCGCGATTCAGCCGATTATTGAAAAAGAATGGGTAAAGTTGAGCTTCCAAATGCAAGTAGACAAGTTTCATTGGGATTCTTTCAGATTCACGGGTTTAACTTGCAATATTTTTCTGTTTACTTGAAATGATTACCTTCTATTTTCAACCTTTTTTCCCCTTTACATTTCCCATTATAATGTGAACCATATGATGATATAAATTGAGACACAATTTACTGTCTATTTTGGGTTAAATCCATTTTCTGTGTTGTCAAACATTTGTTTGTTTGTCATTTCTCTCTCATTTAGATTTACATTTTCACACTGATTTTTTTTTCTCCTTTTTCTTGAAAATTCGGTTTAAAGAGAGAGAAAGAGAATCAATGAATGAAATGGAACAAGAATATGCATGATATTTCTTTCTGTTGAATTTTTTCCTTGTTCCATTCTTATTTTGATTTCTTCTTTTCTTAAAATTGTATTATTTATTGTAACACTTTGGGTTCCATGTGAGTGATTATTTTGAATGAAAGTTTTTTTTCCTTCATAATAAATGTATCTGCTTTACCTTTTTTTTTCTGCTGGATTACAATGCATTCTCAGAGGAAATAATTGAACAATTGATAGATTGAAATGGATCCTGTAAAATACAATGTTTTGATTCACTTTGACAGTAATTATGTTTTGATGGTTAAAAAGTGTAACTTTGCACTGCCATCAAAATGATTGGTTTGAAGGGAAAATACATTACAATGTGAAAAATGGCCTAATAAATGAATTTTCATTAAATGTCTTCCATCATGAGCGTGCCGTTCAACCATTTATCATTCAAATTGATTTCAATGTTGATCAGTTTATTGATTTGCTCTTTTTCTTGTTACTCTTTTTGTCCTTGGCTTGTTAACTTGTTGAATAGATTAACAATAAATTACAATTGTTGATTAGCTGGTAAAATGTTGACTTGAATAATGTTGTTTCAAGCTTTAAAGGTTCAACTAGAAATTTCAATCATAATCATGATTATAAGCCATCATGGGTTGACAGCATAAAGATTAGCAATAATTTTTTTCCATTGATTTCAAGATGAATAACTTGTTGACTAATTTACCGTTTGATTTATCACCATTTCTGGTTTCTATTTTTGGTTAACATTAGTTTAAATTCAACAAAATGATATTCATTGACTAGTAACATGCTAAGTATCATGTTATTGAACGGATAAACTATCAATATTGGTACGCTCAATGGATATTGTTGCTTGAAAATCTCCATGTGATAAAAACTCCAACAGGGATTTGGTCAATTGTTAAACTTGCTAGTGGATGGCAATTAACACGGAATTGAGATTCTCGTTTTTCTGGTTCCTTTTTGGTTGCTTTCCTTTGAATAGCATTATTAGGATAAGAATCACGACTAATCAATATCAATTTCTGTTCATTGACTTTTCCTCAATTTCACTATAGCTAATGGTCTTGACGGGAACCGATTAAAGGTAAACATTTTGGAAAATTTCATCAACATGATGAACCATTATTAGAGAACGGTGAAGGTTAGAAAATTTTGCTTTGTTCCTTTCAATATTCAGGCCATTTTATTTGCCTTTTTCATTCCATTTTCTGATTGAATAAAAAATTTCTTCTTTTTATGAGTTGCTGTTCACTCACCAATTCCCATGATCATCATAATCATTGCCCCTTTAACCTCTTTGTTTGCAACCTGTTTATTTGGTCTGTAATGTTCATCAAATGTTCGTTGATTAAAAGAGTTTTCAGATTTTTTTTTCTTATCTATTTTCGCTAAATATTACTGGCTATACAGAATAATAAGTTATGTGTCTTTCGTATTTTTGCGTGAAGAACAGTCAGAATAAATCTATTAATACTTAGGCGATAATGCAAGAATTTCATGTTTAGTTTTGAAAATCGTGCAAGATTATGAGTTTGATTTGACCTCTGATTGAAATTTGGTTAGCATTTTATAAAACTTTATCTACCGGTCTTTGTTATAAGTTTATGTCTAGTAATTGTTAAAGATACGTGATCAATTTATGCGTCAAATTTCTCAAAAATTTTCGCAGCTCATTTTCCGTGGCTGTCTATTGAAAGTAACATTTGGGTTGTTCAAGTTTAACAAGCAAACTTTGGTCAATCAAACAAACGATTAAAATAATTGGATGCAAGGTAGAAACAAAGATAATTTAAAAGTGAAGATGAGGTTTATTCAGTTTTCAATCAATATACGGAGCGAAAGAAGTGTTCAGGGCAGACTTTCTAAAAGAAAGCTTCTAGTTAGTATTTTGATAAGTTTCAGCTACAAGAACCTAAAGGAAGAAAAGTTTATTGCTCGTGCAGTATAACTGAAAAATTACAATGAAATGAAGTCATTTAGATTTGCTTATTTCGTCTGTATCACCAGAAACTTCACAATCAAGCCTTGCAGAGAATCGCCAAAAGTCTGATGTATTTGATTTTACACTCAGCTATTCTAAACTTGTTGAGGGAATGACAAGTACCAGCGTTTCCATTTACATTCAAGTGCTACAGAAACCATATTTAAACCATGAGCTTCTTCAAAATAGAGAATAAATTCAAACTCGCTTATTTGACCCTTGAACTTGTAAGTCGATTTTCTCAGGCCGAAACCTTACTACACTGGTTGATGTTTGCTAAAAGTTGACAGCTTGTCCTGCCTAAAACATGAGTGTCTAAGCACTGACCAGTTACTCAATTTTGTTTCGTGAAAACTCGTTATCTTTCCATCGATACAAGTTACAAGTTATTAAAAACACATCGATGTAAAAACGTTGTCGGTCTGAGAAAACAACATTCAAAAGTCAGACACGACTCAAATAGCCGAGTTTGAACTTAATGGTCTGAATGAACTCATTAATTGTTGGTGAAATGATTGAAACCAAAGGTTGTGTGTTTAACCAAACTGATGCCAAGTGATTGTTGAAAATTGTTGACCTTCACTGTTGATAGATGGAGCTATATTCAACTCTAACCCGAAGATTAGGTTTACCCAAAAAATGGCTCCGGGTTTGAATAATCAAGTTAAAAGTAAAAGCTTTTTTTCATCCAATTAATCATCATATTGCTAAAATACTAATCATTTGATTGTTTAAGGCGATTTCAGCAAGTTTTCAGGATGATAGAGTTAATTTATGAGTAAAACTTTATTAGTCTGTCTTGTGCAAATGAACAGCAATCACTTGCACTTGACTCAAATAAGGTTCAACCAAATGGTTCAACAATAAATTATTAAGCCGTTAAAGTAAAAATTTTTCTCAATCAATTTATATAATGAAAAGATATCATGAAACATAATGAATTTCAAAATTTGAACCAACACTACAGTTGCATCAAATTTTTCCATCCTTTCATTATTAAACTTCAGGTTTCACCCTTTTTTTCTGGTCAATACAGCAATTGAAAAAGAGATTTAAATTTTATTGAAAAAATCATTTTTATTATCATAATATTGAATGAGAAAATTATCATGAAAGAATGATGAAGAAAATATCAAAATTCGTATTACAGGCAGATTATCAAAAAGAAAAGGATTTTCAAAATAAGGAATACAAAAAATAAGGTACAAAATGTAGTCATGATGTTTTACTTTGAGTTTGCTGATGAACTTTGTTGAAATATCGCCATTCGATTCAGTTGGTGCTTGCTGAATATCAAAGTTGATGTTCCTTTGGTTAATAGAACAGTGTTGATGGCTTCAAGTTAAATAAGTTAATCAATTGAGTTGGAAAGTCGCGTTTTGTTGAGGCAACATTTTTGGGTTTCATCTCTTGGTGCGCTTGCTTATTGAGGTTTAATTATTTGGCACAAAAAATTTGTAAATTTGTATCAAAATTAAAATAGTTTTCCTAATCAAAAAGATAATTGTGAAAAATAATGTTTCTTGTTGAAGAAAGAAAAGAAGAGAAATGAAAAATTGGAAAAGTTCAGAGAATTGAAAAAACCTATTTAAAATCATTATTTTTTGTCGTTTTTTACTTTTTTTCATTGTTAATTGAAATGAAATGAAAAAGTTTGTCCATTGATTGGAAGTAAATTTGATCAGATTACCTTGATCAATGATATGTACTTCAATTGTTTGTACGTGTTAAATTGGGTTACAATGATTATGATGATTATGTTGATGAAAGTTGTAAGTGTCTTGAGTATCGCAGTGTTGATACAGTTGAACTAAATGTCTTTACTTTGGTTGGCGAAACAGTTTTTCGAGAGCCGCGATTGGCGCTTCAAAAAAGACGGCTAAACCAAATGAGATGACATAAGTTATCACAATGTTGCCAAGAATGAAATAAACCTGTAAAAAGAATGGGAAAAAAAGGAAAAGATTTTCAATAAATTTTCTTCATTTGAAATGAGTTTAGTCAATACTAACCATTAAATAGTGGGAAAAGTGAAAAGTAGTCTCTCGACTTCCATAAAAGCATGCAATGATTACAGGATGAATGAGGTAAGCTGAGTAGCTCAACCTGCTCAGAGGAATGAATGGTTTCCATGATAAAAGTGAATTAACTATTCCTCCGTGTCCAGTGACACAGGCATAGACAATCCAAGCTAAACCGATTGACCAAAGAGTCCGAGAAGTGGCACTGTAAAGGCCTGCAACAGCATCACTCAAAGGGTAACCATTGATGGCTGGAAACATGGCCAACAAGATGCCAGCATTGAGTAAAAGTGCCAAAAACCAGCCCATAACAACGAATCTCTGAGTTAAAGAAAAGGAAGAAAAAAAAATGTCAACATTTTAAAGGAAAAATGACCCAAAATTGTTTCATTGAAATGGTAATAAACTCTTGGAAAGCTTCGTTTGGCTTTCCTCTTATTTTTGGATAAATTTTGTAACAATGTTTTTCTTATGTAAAGATTAATCGGCAATCAAGGTCGGCTACTAATTAGCTGATGTTGAGTGATTAAACAAAATTAATTGAAACGTGAATTAACCTGTGAATTGTGTTATTTTTTTCACTTTACTTTTACCAAACCAGATCAGAGGGAGGCAGAAGGAAGAAGGTGGAGAGACTGAACAAGATTAAGATGAATCGTATGACTTGAAGTGTTTACAACGAAAGAGATTAACCATTATATTTGATATGAAACTCTGAGCCTTAAGGCGACGCAAATTGAAATGGAATCGTATTGATGCTTTTATTAAGTGATGCAGCTTGGTTCACATTAATTGTGTTCGACGGAACATGTTCTTGACATGCGAATCCTGTTGTATTATTGATTCAGAGTGAGATGTTAACCTTGTACAATAATGTCTTTATTGGTGCCAATGACTCTTCGAGTTTTGTTACTTTGTTTGCTTTCATTATTTATTCAGGGTTTTTGGTGAAAATTTTTCAAGTTAAAAGGTTCCAAGCAAATCAGTGTCAAAATTAGAGGCGAAAATTTGCGATTAAATAAACTTTACAAAGCTAATGGTAAACTCGAAAATTTTCATTGAGAGTTTTCTTTTTTCTTTTTCACTTTTCAAGTGAAAATTTAAAGATTCATTCCATGGGATAAAGTTGATTGGAAATCATGTTGATCACCAGTTTATGAAAGAAATGAAAAAGAAAAATTGAAACCAGTTTTTGTTGATTTTCTGTTCACAACTTTTCTTTTTAATTTCATGCAAACGATTTTGGATTCTGTGTAAGTGTGCTTTTAGGAACCCTAAACTTGAGTCGCTTTTTTTCTGGTAAACAAAGTCATCAGTCAAACTTGTTTACCGATTGTTCATGATCATGGTTTGAAGTTGAATGAAGTGGCAACAATAAACAACTTGTTTACAACTTTAAATGAAAAGGTTGAACTTGAACTAGAAAGTGATGAGAGAGAAGAGAAAAGAAAAAATTGGAGAAAAAATCGAATCCAATGAAATGATTATGGAAACATTGGCTGACCAATCAACTTGTAAGACCATTTTTGGGCCAATTTCAAGTTTAAAAGTTTAGTTGAAAGACATTCAAGGGAGGGATAAGTGGACCATCAGTGGATGGGCCTTGTCTGGTTTCACCTCAACTTGAAATGTTGTTTACTAACAGGTGATGAACAAGATAAATTTAATCGGTCTCCTTGAAATTAAAATGTTGTTTGTTTGTTTGTTTGGGCAAAACTCGGCAAGTTACTTTTCATGTTTGATAAAATTTCTGTTCATTGATTCATGACACTGACCCTGACCCGTGGATACCTTGAATAAGTTTAAATATTGAACAATTAATACTGTTTAACGGTTTGACTTTACATTATCCATTATTTTGCTTTCCTAATTTATTGACCAATTTTGTTTTGTGTTACTTTCAATTTCAATTACTTTTCCTTATCTTTACATTTGTTGGTTTTAAATTCATTTTCATTTCATTTCTTCTTTTTTTTTTCTTCTTTACTCAATGATTTTCCTTTTAGATATCAAACTATTTCTAGGTTATTTCAATTTTCCAAATCATTTTCATGTTATCTCATTAATCAGGAGTGGACTAGTCAACTCTGAAAATGTCGGAAATTTGTCTGGAATCATTTATCTATTGCCATGAGAAAATTAAATGTCAACGAATTGAGATATTTATCTTGAAAGTTGAAAAAACTTTTAACCTGAGTTTGTTGTTTCGATGTAAGTTCAATGTCGTTCACAGTTTTTATAAGAAATGTATATTTTTATATTCATCCAATGTTAATTTTTCTTCTTTTCGTATTTACCTTTTTTATCTTTGGTTTGTTGTTGTGCAGATAAATTAGGTAAGCAATTGAGATTCCAATCAGGTAAGGACCGATTCGACACCAGGGTTTAATGTAGATCCATCCATAGTAACCGTCGAGAGCCTCTCTTGAGCTGTTGTTATACAAAGGGTAAAAGGTTGAAATGAGTTTAATTTGGTTAAGAGGAAAAGTTGATTTCGCTTTTTTTCCTCTCGTTTCTGGTACTCACGTTATGTTGGTTAAGTAAGGAACCGGTGGATAATGGTTAACTATTGTTAAGGTTGCGGTGATAATCATTGATCCAGTGAGAAGCAATACAATTAAAAGGATTCCCCAAAAGGGAAACCAGAAAAGAGGTATCAAGATTAATGGAGATATAAAGTAAAGTTGCATGTCAACAGCTGAGTACCATGAGTGACTTAAACACTATTTAAATTAACCAATTAAAGGATCAAATGAAAGAAAAAAAACTCACATTAATTAATGGCGAAAGATATTAAATGAGAACAAAACTTGACTTTTACTGATGAAAAGCTTCCAAATTTTACAAAAAAATGAGGGTAAAGCTGCGAAAATGTAACTCAATCAAAATTTGGACAATTTCATTATCACAATTGGAAAAATCAATTCAGAAAATACCACCGTAAACTTGAGAACTCATGATTATTCCTTGTAATTTTAAGCTCAACTAATTTGCTTTTTTGTTTCATGAAGCAAAGTTTTGCATCAACACACAAAAATGAATTCTGGAGAAGAATCTCATTTTCAGAAAAGACTTTTCTTTTCATACGAACTATGGAATTATGAACTTTTATTGTATATAATTGTACTTCAATAATAACTAAAAAATGCTAAACTCTTTCATCCGGTAATTACGTTATTTCACGCAAATAATGTGGAAATTATTTTATTTTAAAAAATTTCTTTCTCTGATTTTCATCAAAATTTCTTCCATGAATTTGCTTTTCCAATATAATTTTTGTGCAAAAGTTAGTTTTGTTTTCAGACTGAGCTGAAAAGGCAATGCAACGGACTTACCATGTTTTCCCGATTGATAAAGTTGTGAAGGTAAAGTGAATTGATCCACCAATTGTTTTGGCACCATTTATCAAACATGGTCGTTGATTCGACCCAGGTTGGTCCTGAGCCCATGTACTTGAGGAGAGTAACACAAAAGCCAATGATGATCATCATTAAAGGCGTCATTCGAATGTACCGATGAAGATAGAATTGGAAATAATTTAATCGACCACAACGACGAAGCTCTTTGAACACAGCATAGCCAACTAAGAGACCACTTAAAGGCAATGAATAAAGAATTGTTAATTTTGGATAATTGGAAGAAACGAAATGAGAAAAAAAAACGGAAAATGGATTTACCTTGTAAAGAAGAAACAATCGACTGAAAAATTGGTATTGGCGTATATTTGGCTGATTATCATTTTGGAATCGTATTCAATGTCTTGTGAGTTTTGAAAGAACAGCCATTGCATGGCAAATGAATATGAATGACCACCAATAATCCAAAACATTGAGATAACTTTGAGACCATGAATTGATGAAATTTGCTTCTCTGAATAACGATTACCATTATTCATATCACTATTTGTATTATTATCGCTATTAACATTAACATTATCATTGATGTTGCCGTTAACATTATTATTATTGTTACCATTATTGATGCCATTCTCATCACCAATAATGTTGCTGCTTATTGTATTATTATTTGCATTATCATCACTTCTGCTTCTATTTGAACTTTCATTGTGATAATTGTCACTTTTACCATTGTTATTGTTATTAAAATTATTCCTAATTTGATTATTATTATGATTACTAGGGTTGCTACTGTGGTTATTGTTTGTATCGAGGATAAAATTAATATTTTGTTTGGCTGAAAAAGCTAATACAATTGACTTAAAAAGGTTAACCCGTCTAACCAAAGGTTCATCCGAGTCAACATTGTTGTCAACCGATGGAACCGAGTCCAGGCTGACAATGGATGAACATTGGCCTTTCATTAGGTTTAAATTGGTGTTACAATTGTCTTCATTTGTTTCAGACTCACTACTATTGTAATCATAAATTGTTGCCCCAAAAACAAGGCATAAAATTAATAAAATAAAAGATCTGTGAATGAGAAAAAAAATAAAGAAAAAAAATCAAAATAAAGAAATGAAAAGGAAAAGGAAAACTGAAAAAAACAAAAATAAGCACAAAAATGAAGTCAAAGCTAAAAGTGATGTTACCAGTTGGACGAAGCACAAGAGATGAAGGTTCAAAAGGCCATTGTTTTACCTGATTGATTGAGCAAACAAGTTGACTTAATATTGATTGGTGAACTTAGAGTGTCCATGCAAGTCCAAACAAGTGCCAAGTGATCAACTTGGTTTGACTCAGTTTGAAAAATGTGGCGACTCTCAACTTTTCATGTCACCAGAAAATGAAAAGACGCAGTTGTTTGCTTTCTTTGTGCTTTTTTTGTGAATCGAGTTTGGTTCTAATAACAAACATTTTATTAATTTTTTGATTCGTTTGTTACTTGTTTGTGACTTGTTACTCAGAGTTTGTTTGATCAGCTTTTAAAGTCGAAAGGTAAAGTTGAACAAAAAATTGATCAAACTGTTTATTGTCATAAAGCATTGGCTTCCTTCAACATTCATCTTAATGTTACATTTTGAGCTTCGCTTTCATTCCAGTCTACACTTGACCCTTCTCTCTTTGACCATTGGTCGCTTCTCTTGGTCAGTCATTAACCTTGCGTTCTTTTTGTTGGCTTCCAACATTTCGAAATTGATTTTTTCTTCTTTTCATTTCAATTGTTATCCTTTTTTCATTCATGCTGACCTTTACCCTGTGTTTACCTATATCAAAACTTTGACCCTTTATAACTCCACCTTCTCTAACATAGGATTGGTCACTAGTAAAGGTTAACGGAAATGACCTTGAAAGGTAGAGTGATGATAATGAGACCAACTACTGTGTTCAGGTAAAAGGTAAAGATGAAGAGAAGAAGAAAAAAATGTAACAAAAGAAATATTCTTATCGATAATAACTGTGGAAAGGACATTCCAAAAGGATGGTCAGTTTTGACCAGGAGCAAGGTAAGGGCTAAGGTAAAGGTCAATATATTTTTGTTAACTGGAATAGTCGAGATGAAAAGGTTTAAGAAGGTCAAAGAAGAGAAGAGAAGGAGAGAGTTAATGACCAAATGTATTGCTCTCGGTTGATGGGTCATTGTGATATGTCATTGACCCTGACTTGAGTATGGCCTATGGGTCAGTTGTGTATGAATGAAGAAAGCAAACTGGCGACTTCCGATGGACCAACAACAGAAGAAATTGTTGTTCTTCTAAGTTTTAAGGTAAATTTCGGCTCCTCTTTTAGTCTACAGTTTGCATCAAATTTGAAGCTCAGTCAAAAGCCTTTTCTTTCAAATTTTGTTTACCTCCAGTTTCTACCTGTATTTGTTTCTCATCAGAAATCGCTTTTTTTTTCTATTTTTACTCGGCATTCTTAATTATTGGGTTGAGAGTTGGAAACTTTTGTGAAAACAAAACACAAAATATGCAACATATTCTAGAGCTTTACAAGTTGTTTGACCTGTCAAGTGACCAGTAAAAGCTGATTTGAAAAGAGTTAAGAGATGATAAGCAAGATGGCAACAAAGGTCAATAAAAGGCTAAACACTGAGAGACGTTTTTACTGACCATATAGGTACAGGTATAGGGTTATGGTCATGATGAAATTAGCGTAAAATTTTGCGCCAAAATAAAGGGTCAACGTGTAAGGGCAAGAAAAGGTAAGGAAAGGTCAAACATTTCAAACTTGAGTTCTTTACTTCTGCTTTGTTTCAATCTATGCATTTTGTTTCATCATTTGTTCATCAGTAATTTCACGACTTTTCAGTTTCATTCAAATGCTTCTTTTTCTCAATTCTCATCATGAGAATGACCAAGACTGGAATTTGATCAGTCAATGTTTGAAAATACTTTTATCGTGTTTGGATGAAAAAATTGAAAAGTCGTTCAACTGTCTGATTCTTTATTGAAATGATTGGAAATTTTGAGGGTAACTTACAGGTAAATGTAGGCTTTGAGATCAATTCCATCTTCAGATGAGTTGGTTTGATTGCAAGATGAGAAAGAGATCGATGAGTTTTGCAAAAATTTGGAAATAACTGAAAGAAATGAAAATACGAATCAATTAATTGCGCATTAAATGGAATCAAAGAGTTGCCTTTCTTCATTGACTGACAATTTAAAGATAAAAAGTTGGACGAAGTGAAAAAGGTAAGGAGAAAGGAATGGATAGAGAAAGATGATAAATGATGAGAGGAGATGAAGGATGGAGATGATGATGAAGGATCATTTAACGCGTATTGTTGGAAAGTGTGATTACAGGGACGATTACAGGTTGGTTAAATGGTTAACTTTGCTTTTCATTAAACTTACCATAATCAGTTATATAATTAAGATCAATCATTAGATGATTACACGAAGTTGAGATGTCGGACATTTGTTGATCGGAGAATGATATTAACATGGATATATCCATGGTTTTCAAGGGATTTTCAGTTGTTTTAACCAAGGAAAAGGGATTAAACACTTTGATGGAAAAGACGATGATGAAGATGAGAAACAAGGATTTTTATTGTTGATCAACTCCAGAACATAATTAACTTTGAATTGGGAAATGGAAATGACTAAGTGAAAAAGTATTATAAGAATGGTGAAAGTGATGTTGATGGTGATGATGAATGTTGAGAGGGAAAGTAAACCAAATCGTTTGGAAGAAAGTTTAAGAAGAAGAAGAAAGAAGAAAGAAAAAAAGAAAAAGAAAAAGAAAAAGAAGATGATGAGGATGACCAAGATGAGAATGATGATGAGAGAGAGAAAGAGAGAGAGGAAGATCGGTAGTGAAGGAAGAGAGAGAGAGAGAGAAAAGAAGGAGAAGAAAAAAAAAGATTCGGGACAGGTAAGAACAGGTTAGTTAGAGTGGCTTGAAAAAGACTTACTTTTAAAACAGGTTAGGTTCAGATGGATTTACAATCAAGAGATCAAATTAAATTAATAAACTTCACCATGTTTGTTAAAATCGCAAAGTTCATTGATCCTTAACCTAGTGCCCTACCTGATTCAATGAAAATGATTCAAATTATTTATTTTATCGCAATTTTCACTGATAAAATATAAATTCTATCAACTTATTATAATAGGGATTTTCAGTTTTTTTCTTCTTCTTTATCTGCTTCTTCTTCTTCTTCTTCTTCTCCTCCTTTTTTCTCTCTCATTCTTTTTCAGACTCTTCTCTTCTCTCTCTCTCTCTCTTTCTCTCTCACAATTCCCTCCCTCTATAACTAATTAATTTTATTATTTACTTACCTACTTTTTGATTAGCAATTGTCAATCTGAAACGCGTTTTTCTCTCATTTCACCACAATATCTGTATTATAATTTATATCATTTTATTTGCAAATCGTTCTACAAAAATTACTTCATAAAGTAAATATAACATACAAAATGGTCTTCCAATTTTTTATCATCACTTCATCTTTCTTCCTTATCATTAACATTTCGTTAATTTATCTTGATAATGTCGATAAAATTGGCTTTTAATCATCATTCGTAATTCCTTACTTTTTCACCCATCTTTAACTTTGAGATAACCATTCAAACAAAGAGCTTTATACCAATTTTTATCACCAACAGAAATAGATCAATTGATTTGATCAATTTTATAGCCTCATTTACACAGGAAATACAATTAAATTTAAGGTTTTGAAATATTTAAATTTGGTTGATTAGATATCGGTAAATTATCAAAATCCTCATACAGTGAAACTACAATGAGTTACAACATTAATGAAGGTTATTGATTTGATCCGCGACTCTTCAAAAGTGTTAATTTGAAAGTGATAATTAGTTAAATAATAATTGGACCAATCTTAGATTGTTTAGACATATCTTTATTTAAACCAGGTTATAAATTGGAAACTAATTAAATTAAGCGGCTGCTTCAGCCTCCAATTTTGCAACAACAGCTTTCTTCTTTTGGGCAATCTTATTTCTGCGAGCAGCAAGAGTTTGCTTGCTCTTGTTCCATCTCTTCTTTTTACCTTCTGTAGTCTTAGCTTTAGGTGGTTCAGGGTCTGGGTTAGCACGGATAGATGCATGTGCTTTAGTGTACATTTCTTCGATCTAGAATTGAGTAAAAAAAGAAGAAACAAGTTTAGAATGAAATAAAAGCTATAAACAAAGGGAAAATGAAGATTTAAAAGGACATTCACCTCATCAGCAGTGATTCCGAGCTTAGAATATCGAGAAAATTGTTTCTTGAATGCTTCTTCATCTTCTTCCATAAGACTACGCATATAATCAGCAACGTGTGTACCCATAATGTGTTTACGATGAACCTCAGCGTCTAACTCTTTTGATTCAGCATTGTAACCTGGGAATCGTTTCTCACTGTGAGGAATATCAATTCCACCATCAACTGCTCCTTTCATAGCACCGAAGATTCTTGACCCAGTAGATGTTCGAGCAAGTCCTACATCTAAGAATGCTCTGAAGGCTCCGGGTTTGCCATCAATGTCTTCGACACTAAACATTTCCCCAGTTACTTCTTCGCTACCGGCATAAATTGAGTCCAGCCTGAACTTTTTAAGCATCTAAAAAAGAAAGGAAATTAGATTATCGTAAGGAAGGAACTGTGAAAAGTGGAAATAAATTTAAAAACTTACCCTACGAGCGAGAAGGAGACCGGTACAGTATGCAGCAGCATAATTGGTCAAACCAACTTTAACTCCAAATTTGGGTAATTCATGAGAATAAGCTGAACATACAACATAATCTCCTTCAATTTTAGAATAAGCTATTTGACAAATAATATCTTTGTTGGTTATTCTAACAATCATTCGATATTTAGGAGTGTTGTATTTATTTTTATCTTGCCAAATCAAGCGTTTTCGTGCATAGTAGTCGGTTTTACCCTCTGAAATTAAAAGGCAAATTATTGATTAAAATGATGAAGAGAAGGGATTTTTAAGGTATGAACAGGGACAAATTGAACAAAATGAATGAGATTCACTGAGAAATCAACTAACCTCGTCTCCTTCGGAATTTGACTTGGTACCTCTTGAAGTAAGCCTTGTTTTTAACAACTTTAACAAAACCCTGGAATAAAGAATGAATGATTAGATAAAAGAAAGATTAGTACAAGGCAATCGGGTTGGTAATTAGATGAAGACACAATTAAATAACAGTTACATACCATTTTAAACGTAGATAATTAAATTAAATTAAAAATCAAACCCGAAGAAAAATAGCTTGCACTATTGTAGTGAGGAAACGGAAACTAAACTATAAGCATATGAACTGAGTAGGTGGAGCCTAAGAGCCTTAACAAGCTAAAAGCGCCTTTTTTGAATTTACTAGTGAAATGTTATGCAAACCATTGAGCCATTTATGAAATAAGAAACACATTTCAAATTAAAATTATTTTAATTTTTCTTTAATATTTATTGACAAAATAGTGCAGCATATTACTTGCATAATGAACGAGCTTATATTTAAAAAGCACTTAAGAACGAGAACTTTATATTTAAGTGTATGTGTTGATAGATATCTGAATAATTTAAGGCATAACAGGCAAAAAGCATTTATTGATGATTAGAAATATGGTTCCTTCATCTCAGCTTGATCATTCTCTTGGAATAAATCACATTCATTCGAAAAATTGATCAGGATTGTTTCGAAAATTGGTTGATGAATCAAATGATTAATTTTCGTTAACAAATATTGATCAAAATTTAATATGAAAATGACTATTAACTAGGAAATTGTGAGAAATAATTGCTAATCTCGAAAACCTTTACATCATTTCGCTTGACTACAAATTTTTTAAGTAGTCCATCAAAATCAGATCACAAAATCAAAATAAGCATTAAGGTAAAAAATAATTAAGTCGCTTATAATGTAATATGAAAAGGAGTGTTAATTTATAGCCGAATTCATCTTTAAATTGTTTTCGTATTTACTCTTCGTAATTTAAAACGTTGAAAGATATAGAGCTTGGTTTTTGATTAACGACAATTAGTTTGCAGAGGTTTGGAACGAAAATTTTTTATACATTGTGCATTTTGAATTTGAAGTGAAATGTAATAAAAAGCTTTTAGATGCAGTAAAAAACTTTTTTTTAACAAAAATTGTACAGCCTAACTTATCGTACTGTAATCAAAATCTTTGAATAATTGGTCATCAAGCCTTGGTATGAATCGAAGATCTTTTGGTGGACTTAAGACGGGTTTTTCAGAAGTAAATTCGTTGTCAAAATTGCTAACGTCATCTAGTGATTTGATAGTGGGCACAAATGGAGGTTTAACTTTACGAGCGAGAAGGTCCTCCCAGTTGATATGCCGGAAGAAAGATTGTTTTTTAACATCTTCAGCGTCTCGTTCACTTGATCCAAGTCTTCTGTCTGGATTTTTTCTTAAAAGTCTTTTCATAATGGCTACTGATTCAGTTGATAAACATCGTGGATATCGAACTTCTTCATTGACTATGCTATCGAAAACTTCCTCCTCATCATCGCCTGGAAACGGAGACTGAAAAGAGATAAACATGAGCATTAAATAAAGAAATTCAAAGATTGATATTAAACCTCTAGATTGGCAAATTTACCTCTCCGATCAACATCTCAAATATAAGAACTCCTAATCCCCACCAATCTACTGCTCTAGTGTAGGAATTATCAGTCAAAACTTCAGGAGCGAGAAATTCGGGTGTACCACAGAATGTTCCAGTTCTGTCTCCATAGCCGATTCCTTCCTTACAAAGGCCAAAATCAGCAATTTTAACATAACCTTGTGCATCGAGTAAAAGATTATCCAATTTGAGATCTCTATAAGGGACAAATAAAAAGGAAAATGTTGGAAAAAATCAATTAGTAAATACGATCAATCGAAGGAAGCAAAGTTTGTAAGTCGCAAAGCTAAAGTAATAATTATCACTAATCCCTCATTGAATATAATTAGACTTTGTCATGCTTTCAATTAGCATTTTTATCATCTGCACTATTTGACTGTTAGTTATCCTAAATTCAATTTGAAGAGTATAAATGCATCAGCTGATGAACTACATGGTTGCACTCTAAAAATTGCAGTTGAAACATTTGCTCATTGCATACAGTTGTAAACATTTAGTTTGTAACGGATTGCTTTGTAACTATAAAAATATAAGAAAGGAAATAGTTTGAATAGAAACCCGGTCAACAAACTTTGCTTTGCACATAATTACTGCAACCAACTTAGACAGTTGCTTTTTACCTTAATAATAACAGTAATAATAATAATAATAATGAAAATAAAGTGTTACCAGTAATTTTAGCTTTTAACTAGTTTCATTTTGTAAATTTTTTACGTTCATTATTATTGTTATTAAAAGATAACTAATAATATTCCTTCTAACCTGTAGATAATCTTGTTTTCGTGTAAAAATTGAAGGCCAAGTACAATACAAGCAGCATAAAATGTTGCCCGAGGCTCCGAAAAAATGTCTTGATGAATATGAAGCATGAGATCGCCTCCACAAGCGTATTCCATAACAAAACAAACATGAAGACTGGTCTGGAAACATGCAAATAGATTAATAAGAAAGGGATGGCGAGTTTTTGTGGCTACTTCGAGTATCCTTTTCTCGGCCATAAGACTTTCAATTTCATCTCGAGCTATCACATCACCCTTTTTAAGGGCTTTTAAGGCGTAATATTCTCTAGTAGGTTTGTACCTGCTTAAAATAACCTGAAAAAAGAAAGAAAAATCAAAATAAATTAATAAAATGATAAGAGGTAATGTTGAAAGGTAAAACACAAAATCAGATCATTCTTTGTATAATAATTGCAATAATTTAGATTGCATGGTTACTCTTAAAAAGGTAAGAACTTGAGTAACCTTAGGTCAATTTTGCATTTCTTTGCCGGTTAGTATGCAAAGGAGATGCAGGAAGAGAAAGATAAATCAGTATAACCTTGATATCTAGCAATTTTTCAAGTCTCACGCTTTTAACATTTAGATGGATTCAGATATATTTTATGGGTAAAGTCACAACATCAGCATGGTAAAGTTCATAAGATCAAAATGAGAAAACTTGAGTAACAAAAAGGTTGAAAAATTCTTAATTTAAGATAGTGCATTTTTCCGTTATTATTGCTATTCCATTATAAAACTTCATCTTCTTGTTCCGTTTTTTAATAGTAAATCATCAAAATATAATGTCAATAAAGATAATTACAAGGATTGCGTTTTTACTTCAAAGTTTTTAGGTTGAGTTTGCAATCTTTTTCATATGCTAGAAGCTTTTAATAAATCTAATCGATTGTAAAGCATTGGAATAGATTTTCTTAATCCATTTAATGTATTAAATAATCAAACGTAATCACATAATTTTAAAGGATAAAAGAATAATAATGATAGGGTGAAAAAAATGAATAACAAGAGAATGAAAAAGTTTTGAAAGACATGAACAAGACTAGAATAAGTGAAAAGATAATGATAGAAGCCTAACTAACTTATTTTAAGCAAGGCAATCAGACGTTGGCATTTGATAGTCTTCAAGGTTTCTTCAACTAATTGTGATTTATCTTTGAGTTTGCAGTATTTTGATAGAAGGGATTGAAATTTATTGAAAACAATGGTCGAAATCATTTGTCTGTCTTCAAATTTCAATAATTCAACAACTTTTATGAAACAACGTAAAAAATAATTAAATGATTTCTCAGTATAGCCATTGATTAAAAAGTAAATATCCTGATATTGAAACAGCAAGTGTACATCCTTACCTTTCCAAAATGACCTCTTCCTAAAACACTAATGAATTCAAAGTCATTTATTGTCATCCGCTTTCCTGTTTTATAAGATTCAGATGGAATTGTTTTTGGAGGACTTTCTTCGCCAGCTAAATCAATAATAGGCTCAGGTCCAGGAGAGTATCTTAATTTAAGTCGAGCAATTTCATTCTCATCTATACTATGAATGCTGGCTCGTTGTAAATCACTGAAAGCAGGAGGTGACGGTGTAGCCTCATTTGATCCTGGTGTAGTGACTATTTGCTTGGATTGTCGAAGGGTATCATTGACATTACACTCATTGAGGAAGTCAAAACTTTCCAGGGTTGAGTTAATTTGTGAATCATTGGATAGGCTTGGTTTAACCTGACTACGGGCCTTATTATGGTCAGCTGATTCTTGTTTATAACGAGACTCATTAATGGGTTGAATGGGGGGTGGTGTCATAATTGTTGTAGCGTGAGATGTAGCGGAAGGTGTAATTGGTGTAGTAGTAGATGAGGATGATGCTGATGATGAAGATGATGATATAATAGTTGCCTGTGTTGGTAATATTGATGGTACAGTGAATGACGATATTGATGCTGTAGTTTCATTAGTAGGAGAGATTATTCCTTGTGAGCTAGGTAAGTTAGCTGCTTTATCAATAGCTGCGGTTGATGCTGTTACTCTAGATGAAGATGAAAATGAACTCGATGCTAAGTTAGTTTCAGATGATGCTTGTGGTAAAGCTCGTTTAATCAATCGACCCCATGTGGCCACATTGATATTCATTTGATTTGGACGGAGTATGTTCTTATCTTTGTGACGGAACAATTTTTGACGTTGTAATTTAGGTTTTCGTGAAATCATAGGATCAATAAATTTAATTTCAACAAAAAGGATTCCTTGAGGCTCCAAGGGTAAGGCCATTCCATGGCGAACTTCTTCTACAAAGTCTTCCAAACGAACAAATTTAACAGCACACAAAGAGCGCCAATCGCGCCAATAAATTTGTATTTCTAACTCTCGAGATCGATCCAAATTAAAAGAGAATCTCATATCCCAAGCCATCTGGCTGCAAGCTTTCCAACTTGTCTGACCCACGGTGACATTATCTAATTTAAGTATAGCCATGACTTCGTTGCAGGTTTCATCTTTAACACTATAGGATCTTGATGAACTTAAGCTAAGGCCTTTACTTGTTGCACGAACTAAACTTCTCAAATCACCGGGAGTGGAGTTATTCTTAGGTGATCGACCTGGTATATCTTCCAAAAGGCCTTGGCACCCAATCAACCGGACTTCTAAGGTACCGGTAACAGCAGCAGGCTTAGATATGATGGCTGGTGATGTTGAATTAACGAGATCATCTGTACATTTAAAGGTTTGAATGGTTGGAGAATATACTGATGGTGTAACCGATTGACTATTCTCTAGGTCAGCTTTGAGTAAAGCTGATTTAGGTGACCCAGGAGGTAATTGTGATCGACATACTTCTAAGGCTTTCCGTAGAAGATCAATTTTTTGACTTGATTCCAGTAGGTTAGATTGAGCTTCTTGTAAAGCTTTACGGTCTGTTAATTTGGAGCTTTGATATAATTTGATCACATTTCGAGCTCCGTCAACGATGGCACATTCAACCTTCAGTCGGTGCCTTAATTCTTCAATGCGTATTTCTAAAGGTGACAGAGAGTCGAGTAGACTTAAACTTCCACTCCGTGAACTTCCATAGTTTTTTGATCCAACAACCCCAGAAGATCCATTATTTTCACCTTTAGCAATATTTTCCAAGTCTTGTTTATGTTTTACTCGATTCACCATCATTTTGATATATTCAATTTTCTCTTTGGCATCACTTAACATTAACTGAGCTTCAGCTAGTAATTTTTTATCTTTCGAAGATCCACTGGTATACATTTGCAATAACTTTTCTGCACCCTCTTTAACCTTAAGCTCAATCACCAATTGTTTCTCCAATATGGCTAACCTCTGTCCAATAGGTGTTTCACTGGATCCCATGTCAACATCACCAGGTAAAGGACCACCATTATTATCACTATTGATACAGATTGAGGAAGCCATCATTGTCCACCACCACCTTATAGAATAGGATCAAAATTAACAAAAATATGTTGCTGTTAGATGTGAAAGAACTGAGGAGCAGAAAGAAGACTAAGAAAAAGAAGAAGAAAAGAAAAAAGAAAAAAGAAAAGGAAAAGAAAAAAACAGAATAAATAGAAGAAACTGGATGATTAGAAACAAACAAAATTGTGTTATCAAATTTTGATATTCATGAAAAAAATGAATACAGCTACAAAAAAAATTCAGCAAACTTGTGGGTTGCCCAAAAACATTTACCACTCCCCTTCCTTTTGCTTGGGGGCCGCTGACATGTAACAGTCAGTCTTAATGGTAGAATTTTTTTTCTATTCTATCTAAAGTAACATTAATTTAACCAATTTAAAATGATTAATTTCGCGTTCAACAGTTAAATTAGATTTTTATTATCATCTCCTTCACTTTAATAAATCTAAGTCTTTTCCAATATGTTGCCATACCACACTGCCAAGTGCAATGAGCATTGTCAATAGGAAACAGTTTATCCTCTCATCACTTGCATTTCACTTTTCTGTTAAGTTGTCAAACAAATGATTGAATTTAATGAGATCACTCATGATTTACTATTGGAGCGAATTGTCCTGACTTATTTTGCAGCTCTAAAATTTCTCCGATTCCATCAGAATCATGGAAAACTTTAAAGCTATGTAATTTTGTTTTCTCTGAGCTATCTTTTTCATGTGTTACGAATATTATCCGACTAGAAGTGTTTCTCTATTGATATTTTTGTTTTGGTGCTTTATTGTAGTACCATTAAAGTGTTATAAATAGTTACAATGATTCACCTCATTGCTTCCAGTTTATGAGGACAATTATATGATGTAATTTTTATTTCGTTATCGACTGACCCGCCTTGTAACCGGCTCTTGAATTAACCGGTAAATTCAAACACTAATCATTTTTATTCGGGACAATTGCAAGTAAAAACAGGTTATATCATAGCAATGTGTTTATTAAGTCTTGTGTTTAATCAATATTTAATAACTCATCAGATATAAATTTATGGTGTTAAATAAACCTCATTTTCCCACGTATTATTCACTCTCCTTGAAACATTTTCCTCTTCTCTATAGCAACCAATTGTTCTTTGCATAATCATTATCATAGTGTTAATAGTTACTAAACCACGAGAAATTCCGTAGAATAATCAACTGTTTCCTTAATCAATGATTTAATTTCTTATCCTTCAAGCAGAAGTCAGTGAATTTATTAACTGTATATGATCATTGTTATACATCATTATACCAACTAGAAATCAGCTTGAAAATCGATTTTTCGCATTAAAAATGATACAACATAAAAAATGTTTTCGGCCCATAAATCGTATAAGTCTTTTCTCATATTGAAAAACATCGCGAGAAAGAAATGAAAATTACTATAATATCGCAAATCTAGGTTGACAAATTGTAAGATATTATGAATTTTGACCCATCGGAAACCATCAGATAAACATCTTTAGCAGTGAGTCTACTCGAGAATCTGTTCAAAGAGCCTGGACTCAAAAGCCATTATAAAGCACTTTCCTAACTGACAAATTATTGTTAGACTTGAACACCGTTGTTTTTCGCTGCGAAAAATCTCTATGCTTAACCATTCATCCATTTTTGGCGAGTCACAGTATTTAGACTGAAAATCCGATCAATCAGCATCTAATCTGTCTACAGAATAGTGATATTCCAAGAACTTATAGAGACGTCTCTTCGCCAGATTTAATGTAATTAAACTCCAGTTCATGGCATGACTTGTAAATCATTACAGATCAATTCAGAAATATATCCTTTAAATCTAGATAGCGGAAGTTTATGGCATAATTGACAAATCAGAGTTCTTTAGCTTGAGTAAAATGCTTAACTTGTTGCTCTTAACGATTTAGAATCGATAGAAAAATAGAGGTTAAGTTCTGTTGCAGTATCCAACATCGACACAGGATTTTGGTCATTTTTAATTATTTTGATGATCACTAGATCTCTCGTGAAGGATTATTATGGTGATGAATGGATCTGATAGATTGAATTTGACTTCACTAAATTTAATCGTCATTGCGTTGACAAGCTTGACAGGCTCAACATCATTGCCTGATTGAAAGGAATCAATGTTCATCAGTTCAGTACATGGTCTCTTCAAATAAATCTACGCAAATAATATATATGAAAATCAACAGTTTGATTTAAAAAGAGGCAAATTATGATAAAAATTGACAGGTAATTCACATAAATACACACTGATGTTTGCAAAATTGATAAGTTTTGTAGTGGCACAAGCTTTTTATGACTGAAACCAATATCATAAACAGGTAAACAAAGTAAAAAAAATCAATAAATTAATGCAAATAATAGATAATATTAATAGATGAAACTGAGCTCCATTTTTTATCAAAAGATTAACTGAGCCAATTGGTTTGAGGTGAAATAAACGTATGGTTAACCCAAGTAACCAACAATGTCAAGTGTAAATGATGACTTAGTTGATATCATATTATGCTTAAGTACACTGATTAAGCACAAAGTGTCGATTAAAATGTTTTATTGGAACATTTTTCCATTTTTATAGCCAATAAATTGATTATTCAATAATTTTCATGAAAGACATCAGTTCAGTTCAAATATTACATCTGGTTAGGGGGCCGTTCAATCATTTAATTCAGAAATTCTTTAAGGCTTTGCTCAACCAATTTTCAGGATTCATCTTTTTTGACCAGTGATATATTATCTAATCAATTTATTTTCCTACTTATTTATATTCTTAAATCATTGTTTTTTAAGATTTAACGAACTTTTAGATGCTGATTTTATACTATTTATTAAAACATCTGATTGTCTACAAATGTTGAGCTCAAGTTTTCATCTTGGTGTTTAATTTTTTTTCTGCATTTTCACGGAAATCTTTTGTTTTTAATTAATTGTCTAGTTAATCATTTTCTTCACAAAAGTTCCCACCATCAACCTTAACTTTTGAAGATTTGAATCTCCAATGGAAATTGTTTGACCAATTAAACCATTTAGTCAATTTGATCAATTCTTATTTTTATTATTTCATAATGTAAATCTCATCTTGAGCATTTTTGTGCAACCGTTTATTCATTTCAGTGTAACAAATTGTGTTCTACTTATTCTAATTTATTTCTTCAACATCTTCAGACATTCATTAATCACAACTTATTTCATTTAGATTGCAAAACTGTGGTTTAATAAAGTGGACAATTTTAATGTGGACAATCAAAAATATTGACATTGCTAGGAACCTGTTCTGCTCGGTGACTGAACAAAATTCGGATCAAACGAAGAGCTAAAAAGTGATCAAACTAGCCCAAAGAATAGTAATGGAAAATTTGGACTCTCTAACAGCCAACTTTCTCAGTGATCTCTGTACCAAATATAACGCTAAGGAAATGTCACGACAAGACCATGTGAATTCCCTTTCATGGCGACGATTACATCTCAGTCGAGCTAAATTAAAGGCTTCTCAAAGGACATCGGCATTATTATCTGGATTTGCTATGGTAATTTTTCTAGAAATCTGTTTTTTTAATATGAAACCTTGAAATCTTTATGAGGAAGTACAATCAAAAAATAATACAAAGTATTCTCATTCTTCCTCTCCTCTCTCTCCTGAAAAATCTTCAGATAGCTATGGTGGAAGTGCAATTGAATCCTGAATCAAAGAATCCAATTCCCTTTGGACTACTTATATCATTTGCTATTTGTACTGTCTTACTTGTTTCTATGCATATGCTTGCGTTAATGATATCCACTTGCATTTTACCTCACCTAGAAGTGGTCTGTACGATAAATGGCATTGGCAAAGTTAGTGAATCTCCACATGAGAAGCTCAATCATTATATTGAAATTGCGTGGACATGTTCAACAGTTCTTGGAATCTTTTTGTTTCTTATTGAAATAGCTATCTTGTGTTGGGTCAAGTTTTGGGACTTCGGTGTGAACCAGGGAAACACCGGACACAAAGCAGCTTTAGCCGCGACTCTTCTTTTGATACCAATTTTTATTATCTTTATTGGATTCGCTGTGCATTTCTATCGTCGATTGATAAGTCATAAGTTTGAGACATCAGCTAAAAATCTGCAAGAGATTGAATCTATGGCTTCTCAATTAAAAAATGATCCTGTATTACCAATGGACAGTTATAACGAACAAGCCAATTTTCAGGTCTGATCTCTATGAAATCTCATTGTCAACTTACTCACATTACAATTGAACAATTTATAAATTGAGTAATAAAATTGAATTTCAATTAATTGATTAAAAATGAAAGGATGTAAGAAAATAAAATTTTGTTTTAATTCATTTATTTTAGAATGCAAAATTCTAATCAAAGATACATCGTGGCTTTTACTTTCCTTCAACTTCCCGGAGTCGATCTTTTTTCAATGGACCCTGAAGAGTAAATAAAAAGTTTAGATTAATAAAAAATTCAGTGAATAATCTTGAAAGAAAAAAATATAAATTAAACATACCATGAAAGCCTTCTTCTCAGCATGAGTTTGGAATCTACCATGACCGAATTTAGATGATGTATCGATAAATTTGAGTTTGATTTCCTCAAGAGCAGCTCGTTTGGTATGTACCAGTAGAGACTAAAATAGAAAATAAATATGATTAATAGATGAAAATAAAAATGACCAATGTTTAGAATTGTCCATGATCAGTCCTATCATTGTATTATCATGATCGCATTCATTGGATTGGCTCTAAGTTTGTCATCATTGGGAAAAAATGAAATTAAAAAAATCAGCATGGCTTACCTTTCTAAGTGTAATAACTCGCTTTTTAGGACCCATTACACAACCCTTAATCATGATGTAGTCACAGTTTACTTCACCATAATGGGGGAAACCGCCCTGAAGAATGAGAAATGACCGATTAGTACATTTTCGAATAAAAATGAAATTTCAAGAACAAAAAACTTTCAGACCGCCCTAATGATATCGTCATTAATCAGATGTAAAAAAAATTACACATATAGAATCATCATAGAATAAGATTAAGCAGTTAATATTATGAATAATACATACCATTGGGGTGATGGTCTTGTTAGTGGTGTCGTATTCAGTGGCTGCATTGTTTTTGATTGTTTCACCATCTTTAACATGAACACCTTTACCCATTCGATAAATCTTCTTGTTAATTTCAGTTCTATGATGATAACCTTTCTGTCCAGCACGAGCAACCGTGTATTGGACACGACTTGGATGCCAAGCACCGATACAGGCAACCTTTCTAAGACCTTTGTGTGTTTTTCTTGGAAGTTTTTTCGTATGCCATCTGCTAGTAACACCAGCAGTACCCTTACCCTTGGTAACACCAATAACGTCAATCATCTCACTTTGAGCGAAAACTTGACTAATGGGAATTGGTTTTTCGAAGTGTTGTCTAGCCCATTCAACTTTCTCAGGCACGGTTCCACCATTGATTTGGATCTCCATGATGTGAGCTTTCTTCTGTCGTTTTTTCATAAGCTTCATCTGAGTGTGAGCAATTACTCTGATAACGGTACAGTACTTCTTGATTCGAGCAAAGTCTTTATCAAGAGCTTTTTTACCGTCTTCGTCTTGCCATTTCTTGGCATATTTAGTGAAAGCCTTTTTCTTACACTTGTGCCTGTAGAGTAAAAATTATCATTAGTATGTCTCATCTTGAAGCTAGAAAGCTCAAGAGAGGAGACATAACTCAGGTCAAATGGACTCATTGGTAATTAGATAAACTAAAACCAAGCGGAGTCTTTAAGCGAACAAGTAATGCCCCCATCTCTTGAAATTATTCACCAATACCAACCAATTCTTGTAGAATCTTCGCCTACAATCTTCACTTAAATGTTCAGAGAAGATAGTCTTGAAAGTTCTCAGGCCACGTGGAGTATCAATATAACCCACCAAACCAACAATAACCATTGGTGGGGCCTCCAAGATGGTAACTGCTTCGACTACCTCTTTCTTGTTAACCTCTGATGATCAGCAAAGAGTAAAGATGATATTTGAGTAATCGGAGCAAAATTAGATACAACTGTAAGTACTTACTTGAACCAGGTTTGTCGACTTCACGAACAATGTGGGTCATACCGGCTTTATAACCAATAAAGGCCGTAAGATGAATAGGTTTAGATGGGTCATCTTTAGGAAAAGCACCAATTCGACCTCGGTGTCTTCGGCTTCGCTTTTTAGGAGCAAATCCCATGTGCCCATGACGGGGAGCTGAAAACTTACGATGACTCATCCTAACAAAATTAAATTAAATTAAATTACTTAAAAGAAACTAACTAGTCAGTAACGTGTTAAAGAGTGCACGTTTATAAGAAGAGATTAACCACTAAAGTAAAATTTTCTTATTTCCGTTTCCTCAACAAAAACCAAGGAGATTTAAAAGCGCCATCTAATTAAGAGAGTGCCGCATATTTCAAAAAAGATGTTTTATTTTTATCAAGATATTTTAGCAATCATTGATTGTTAATTGTAATCTTGCTCTACAACAGATGTAATTATTACAGTTATTTTGATTGAATATAATTATGAAACTATTTAAGTGATAGTAAAAACTGTTTCTTTGAAATACGCGGTAATTCTTAAGATGGAAGGAGTGTCTCCTTGGCATTTTTCCGGAAACAGATTGCTAGGCTCACTGTTTTTTCCAATGTTTTCAAATGTTTTGGATAAATGTTATGTTTTTGTTGTTTTTGTGTGCACTTTCTTTAATCCAGTTGAATTTGATTTAATTCTGTTAGGATGACGAATACTCGTTCAGAGTTAGTAAGGGCACTTAATGAGAGTCTTTTAAATGAATCAAGCTTGGAAAATTTTATTCTTAGCCATGGAACAGCTTTAACATCACCCAATCTAGATGAAAGAACCAAAGGAATCGAAACTCTTGCAGGTTACATTGAATTGCTCAGTCCTGGAAGTTTGGGAGAAATAGAAACCGAATATCTAACTGAATATTTGATCTCTCGGTTAAGTGATCATCATTCGTTTATTCCGATCATTGCTAAATCATTGCTTCATCTTTCGAGATTCTTTCCGATCTCGAATAAGCAAGCGATAAGCATATTTACAGCAATCCATAGAGAAGTTGCCAATCAACAGTTACCTATTCAAGAGAGATTTATAATTTACCAATTAATCGGTAGTCTATTCTCATCGCATCTGGAAGCATTTAAATCAATCAACAATGATTTTTTATATGGTTTCATTCAGATTATGGAAGGAGAACGCGACCCTCGATGTCTTCTTTTGTGTTTTGATTTATTCAACAAAGTAGTCAGTAGTTTATCTCTAGGACATTTAGAAGAAGAGATATTTGCTATTGTCAGCTGTTATTTTCCAATTGTTTACAATCCTGTAAGCTTTTTTTAGTTGATTATATTTTTCGAACTCTCACTCTTGATTCAATCTTATCTCAGAATATTTTCTTCTTTGCAGACTAAAGAAAAAGGGATTCAAATCACCAGAGATGATCTTCACGAGGCTTTGAAAAAGTGCTTTATGGCCAGTGCATCTTTCGCTCCGTTTGCATATCTACTTTTCGTTGAAAAACTCGAATCAGATGTGGAAAGTGCTAAACTCGATGCATATGACATGATCATTAGCTGTACTCCTGTTTATGGAAAAGCAATTTCATCGTTTCTTGGCTCAATTTGGTCAGCCATACGTTTCGACATTTTGAGAATAAATGTAAACAAAATTTCTGAAAAGGCTACTCAAGCTATGATTACCGTTCTTCTTTCAATCAAAAACTCGCCTGATTTATCAGATAAATTTCTCAAAGAGGTGCTAGATGACCTGGATGGGGCATTAAATAAGCTATCTCTCAAACTTTTTGGAACAGCCATTCAGTTTCTTGCAACCATTAGTGCCTGTTGTGACTATTATATGAAAAAAATTGGAACACATGTTTTGCCGATTTTGATGAAAAATGTCATATTTGATCATTCTAGTGAACTTTTGGAATTTTTGGAAGGATTCAACCATCTTTTTCGTTCATGGAAAACTGTCCAGTCCAATGATCTTTTTCCACGAATTCCAGACCAGGAGATACTTCTTACCCACCTACTTTCACTTTTTGACTCGCATGAAAATCACATACGACTCATTGCGGTTGAATGTCTCTACAATTTCGTCCAGTGTCCTTTCAAATGGAACCCGCATGAAGAACAAGCCCTAGCTCGTGGTCTTTTATTTTTAACACTCAGTGAGCCTTCCTCTTCGGATGATAGATTTAGGTTTGTTTTGATAAAACATTGGTCTATCAGCTCAATTACTAATCAATTTTTTCTTTCCAGGAATAAAACTAGAGATTTACTGTCAGAATTCAGTGTTAAATATCCAGATTCATGTCAGAAGGAAATAACTCAAAATTTGCTTGGAAAATTACCTGGTAAGGTTTTCTACTTTTATTCAATTTATATCATGTTTTAATTTTACTCATTTCTATTTATTTAGACTCATGTGATTTGACAAATGATGATCTAGAAAGGCTTTTAAGATTATCTGAAGCATTGAAATGCTGCTTACAAGGAAACCAGCTTGCGGAAGATAGCTCTAAAAAGATAGCTAATCTTGCCGTTCAATTGTTTTATCAAGGGCAGGCTGATACAGGTATTATAACTTTTTTTGAAAAATAAACAGTATTCTTAAATTTTTCATTTTATTCTTTCAGCTTTGGTAAAAAAGGTCAAGAAATCTTTTGCGGAATGTGCCTGCCAAATAATTAACTCATCAAACCTTGAGATTTTTTCCAAATCTATTTTGAGTCCAATTCTAAAATTGGATCATGAACTGATTGATGAAAATCTTAATGAAATAGTCAGTAAAATTCTTCAATTAACATCGTCATCTTGTAAAATCTGTATCTTTGAAAATTTTCTCAACTCTTTGAGGACTATGCAACCAAGTCAAGATTCACCGCCATCTTCATTTGCATCATCAACTCCACCAACTAATCTATCTAAAGTGATTGAATGTATAATCTGTAATTCGTCGATAGATTTTTCATTTTCCTGGATTGATCTCATACAAAGTATACTGAGGCATATTCTCTCACCTGACGCTAATCAACTTATAGACTCTCTAGCTGTTATTATAGAAGTGATCCTCAATAAATCAACTGACCAAGGGTTGATTAATCTGACTGATTTTCTAGACACTCAACTGAATCAATTTCTTCAAGATACTGCAACACTTAATCCATCCATCCGAATTATAATTTCATGCAACCGTGGTCTAGTCATTAGAGGAGGTGAATTTTCAAATTTTTTCACCATTCAACTTTTAAACCTAATGCAAAATCAAAATGATGAATTGATAGTTTCAACTATTGCTAAAAACTTCGTGCCTTTTCACAAAGATTTCAATTATTACAACCATAAAAACGGCTTCAATATATCACCTTTCTATACCCAAAAATATTTCTACGAAACTTCTCAACCCTTGTTGAAAGGTTACAACGAATCAACAGAGTGGAGAAAACGATCTTACGCTCTTTGTCTTCTCAATCATCTGAAAAATCTACCCAAAACAGTTATCCGAGATGAAATTAACAAATTTCAATCATTGACCATTTTCAATCTGGAAGAAAGCAATGCTCCAGCGAATCAGATGACTGCCTTAGATTGCCTGAATCATATGGTAGAAGTTCACTCAGTAACATTGATTCGAAATATTTCTGGAATCATAAATCGTCTTCTAGAGCTTTCACAAACTTCACCTTACCTTGAGATAAGACGTAAATCACTTGATTGTCTTACCACTATTGCCAAAACCATTAATGAAATTACACTACTTCCTTATCGACCATTGGTTCTACATTCCCTTAAGAACGTCCTAGATGATCGTAAAAGGATTGTTCGATATGCTTGTACTGTGGCTAAACATCATTGGACTTTGATTGGACAACCAGTCTAATCAATTCGAACCTCAAGCCTTAAATCGAGTCTGGTTTTTTTTCGGCGGAAAAAATTAATTGCTAACTTCTAAACACCTAATAAATTCTTTAATCCTCAAGAATTGAATTGCAACTATTAAAGCTCTAATTTTGGTTTGTTATTAATTATTAATCATTAATAGACTAGTCTTCAATTTTTAATTTGTCTGGATAAAAGTGATAAATTTACTTTTTTCGCTTATATTTGAAATAAAAAAAGAGTTTTTGTAAATATCGTTTCATACTTTGATAACCTGACCTCTCACCATTTCAAAACTCAACTTGAATTTTCAAAAAACTAATTCCAAAGCTACCAAGATGTGAAAAAATGAATGTCAGGGAAGCTTTAAAAAAAATTCAGGCTTATAATGTAATGTTATAATGTTAAGAATCGAAAGAAATAAAAAAGCCAGAAGTGAAAAGAAAGGCGATAGAAAAAAGAGTTTTACTTTCTAATATATGTCCATGATTGTCTTTTTTTCTCATAAATAGTTGTTAAGGAGATGAAATTTGTGACAAAACTGTAATTTACGTTAATTATTTACCTTCATTCATTTAACTTATCACTTATTCAATCCTCTTTTTCATTCCAATTTAACGGTACAACAATTTAGTCAGGCTTTTTCAACCTTGCCACTTTAGCCAATTGTTTAAACTCGCCTAAACACTTTCTGTTGATCCTCTTTGATAATTCTTTTGATCCGTTAAATGGTTAAACTTAAACAATCTGTCGATCTTAATTGTTATCTATCAAGTATTGAACTTAGGGCTCACTATTTAATGTGTCATAATTAAACTCTGCCTTTTGTGTAAACTAAATTCATCGACAATTTGATCTTGATTTTTGGATTATTTATTCAGTCTCTTTTTTATTCATTGTAGGCCAATAATTTGATTTTTATCCTCTAATTAAGTAATCTTATTCAATCTTCATCTATATAAAAGCGGTTGAACTCACGATTTAAAGATCAGAAATCAGATAACATTCAAACTAGTAATATCAAACATCAACATTTCGAACTGTAACCCAAGATAAACTTCAACATGAAATTAACTTTTCTATTTCTTGTTTGCTTCTTTACTTTCCAATCTTCCTTCCTCTTTTCTTCAGCTCTTGATTCAGTGCTCAGTTCATCTAAGCCTTTACCATTCAAGTAAGATTAATCATCACAAATTTTACTATGAAATTTTCTTAATCCATTTGACTATTTTCTTCCCGATTCAGCTTTGAAATAAAACCACTTCATCATCATTGCAAATGTGAAGAGGAACATCACTACCATCATCACAAATACAAGGATCATCACCATAAACATGACCATGGTCACAACCACGGACATGATCATGGACACGACCATCACCACGGTCATGAGCACCATCATGAAGGTGGCTGGCGTTGATTTAAGTTCTCTAATCTATCGACAACTTCCTACAATTTAATGTATTTATTGCTGGTTAAGCTGATTCTCTTTGCTATTTATTAGACTAATATTGTAGATAATATCGTAGATAAATAATTATTTTTCTGTAATTCAATTATAAAGATCAGTTCATTAAATTATTTGTACATAACTTAATATTGAAATCTCTCACTATTTCATATCGAATAAATAAATAGTGAAAATTTAACTGAAAATGGTTCGAGTTTCATTGTATCCAATCGCTATGAAATTTTTCAAATTAGCAATTTATTTTCAACAGCAAAAAGATTAATAAACAACTTCTCCTTGCATGTTGGAGTTAGCGTTTCAATCTGACAAGTCCTGATTTTGGAGTGAATGCAGTCTCACACATCAAGGAATGAAGCCCTCTGGACCATCCAATCCTACCTTACCGTTTGATTCCTTTCTGGGTTGATTAGAGAAAGTGAAATACCGAAATAGTAAATGGATAGACATTTTAGAAAAGCTTTTGCTAGCGATTCAGAAAAATAATCGTAGAAAGACTGAAGATCAAAACTATCAGATAGGTTCTTCATGTATATCTATTAGGTGAGGATGTTCCGATTTTTGATTTCTACTCAAATCGGTTGTTTTTTGAGATTAAAATTTTAACAGATTTATGATTTAAAAAGCCCATGAAAGGAAATAGAAAATCATATTCAATCAGAAGATACGTTTTATTGTGGATGCATTTCCAGTGATAAACCTTCAGATATGCAGCAACTTTAACTGTTCTGTTAAATGATTGCAGTTAAATGACTTTATTTTAGGTTTAGTGACTGCAAATCATGCAATGCAATTCTGGGACCCTTTAGCTACATAATAACCATGCAGGAAGTAATTAGATTGACTTGGAGTCTAGAGAGGAACCCTCAGATTTACATCTATGCGGATGATATTCACTTCGCGATAAGTTATATGCGCTACATCACAAAAAAGGAAGGAAACAAACGAGTTTACTGCAAAATTGATGAAGCCAAAAAGCGTGGAGATGAGATTCTTGAAAGATTAAATAAGAACTTGAAAAAGATAAACTTATCAATTAGTATTCCTAAAACCAATGTATATTCTAAATACAAAGGTGAATACGGAATAGACCATCAACGTCCAAAAATCTTAGGAGTGAACACGTACATTGGGACTCATGGTAATGGAAACAGAATATCCGTAACAGAGCAGATGATAAAAATGAAAAGAATGTCAGCAACACTTGTTGACAAGATCAATTTCATGAAGCCTCTGTCTTACAAAACAGTTAAACAAATTACAACAGCCTTAATAGATTCACATCTTATTGGAATCGCACCCTTACTCATTGAACAAATAATAAAAAGCAGGAGGACAATGGAAGAAATGGACAGGCCAACAATACTCATACTGAAGAAAGCCAAAGGGATTCCAAAAAGTGCCAAAAATGAATTTGTAAATCAAACCTATAGACGCGAGCCATTGTGGACGCAGATAATGAAAATTGGATTGACATGGCTGAGGAAACAGGAATCAGCTCAGGATGCGAAATACATGTTAGACCGACTAGTAAAACTCTTTCCCATTCTTGGATCCTTCAACAACGAAGAGGAACTTGAAAAAAGGATTGATGAAATGATCAGAAATGATTATAGATATCAAGAACTGATACCAGCAGAAGGTGCAATAGAAATTGAGCATAAAAATGACTGGATCCTCAAAGATCCACTAAGCGAAGAAATCCCTAAATTTTATATTACTGAATTAGGTTTCATGTTAAGTTTCTACGAATTCGCTTATGACGATGCAGAGTGCATCTGTGATGAAGTGAGTCAGATAAATGCTAAACATTGGATTTTGGAATGTCCACTCATGGATGAATTGAGAAACGAACTGATGATGGAATCTGGAATGACGATTGAAGACATGATAAAAAATCCTCTGGACATACTAAAATACAATGACTTGACTGGCTTTATAAAGAAAGCTTTCAAAAGCATCATGAAATATTACCCAACGAAATACAGACTGACACTGAGATGAAAAGGATGGACAAATGACTGATTCCTAAATATTCCCCATGAATCTAACCTTTCCTTCTACATTTTTGAAATGAATTGGATCGGAACATCAATACTAGTAGATTGACCATCACAGAATGACAGGACTTTGTTTTGAAACCCTCAAAATAAGTTGATCGATTCCTCAAATTTAGTCTCATATTGTACAGTTTTCAATTATCTTTTCGGTGAAATACTATTTTATGAAATCGGGGAAACAGTTTGTAAAAATCAAGCAATAAACTCAATGGTCGAGCAAACAGTAACTAAATCGTCGACTTTTGGTTAAACTTGTCTTGCTATGTTGGGATCTATTCATAAAATAAACGTGAATTTTAGTTCAATGTATAGTCTTATGTCTAACTATAACTATGTAGAGCTTCAATTAAGACTAAATATCTCAAAAAGGAGAGAAGAGGTTTTTGTTTGATCACGCTATAAAGGCAGGAAAATAAGCGCAATCAAATGTTACTCTAAAGGCATAAGAGTCTATTCCTCAGACACTCTTGCGAGGAAAGTTATGTAGTTGTAAGAAGCCACACAACTGGGCTAACAAAAAAAACTTGAAAAGCAGCAAATGGTCTGAAAGGGCAATTGATCTCTTAAACTGCGCATCAGCATATTATTATTGTTGATAATGAAATCAAGTGTTTGTCATTTTGTTTGAATCAACTTAATAATATTAGGTGATAGTTAAAAGGCTCGAATTGAATTTGAACAAGAATTAAGAAACAATAATAATAATATTATTATACAATAAAAATAATGTTAGACAGAAACAGATATTAACTTTTGCCAAAAAAATAAGTTTATCTAATTTAAAAAAAAACTCGAATGTACAATTTTGGAACTATTTCTAGTTTGATTTAATACAAGATTAAAACAAAATCATGTATTTATTACACTACTTTTAAAAATATAACGATAATAGCTCAAAATATGGTGAATTAAGAGCAACAAAAGTAAAAGTGACAGCTGTTGAAATCCCTTCCAAAATGGTTAACATTTTTATGTGATTTCGTAAAGAGGTAACTGAAAATGGATTGTGACATTAGTGAATGTTGAAAACCTCACTCACTTTCAATGAAAAGGTCTAAAAATAACAGTGTCAACGTCATTTCATGAACACAATAAAAGTTGATAAGTTAGAAAAGTTTGTCAATTTCAATATTTTAGCCTCTGTGTTAGAGAGTCAATTTTATTGATTTCATTATTAACTTCAATAAATATGGAATGAATACTTTTTACAATTTTCACAGTCAAGGTTTTTACATAGAGTACAACGAATCACATCGACTTAGATCAAGCCCAGCCCCAACCCCAACCATGACCACCACCATGACCACCTCCGTGACCCCAGCCCCAACCATGATCGTGTCCGCATTTCTTATCATGTCCGTGTCCACCCCAACCCCAACCATCGTGACCACCTCCGTGACCACCCCAGCCCCAACCGTGATCATGTCCACACTTTTTATCATGTCCACCTCCATGACCTCCACCGTGACCCCAGCCACCCCAGCCCCAATCATGACCATGCCCGTGTCCTCCGTGTCCACCCCATCCATGGCCTGTAAATAACCGACAAACAGTTAGTTTATGATGGCTCAACATCAAATGGTTCATTTATTTTCTTCAACTTACCGTGTCCTCCATGACCCCATCCATGATCTTCTTTACATTTCTTTTCATGGCCCCATCCATGATGTCCCCATCCATGAACAAACTGGTCATAAAAGATCACAAACACAACTTGTCATTAAAGTCAAATCAAAACAAAAGCCATTGAACAGTGAAATTTATGAAATTACACTTCGAGGGAAGCTCTCGAAATGACTTACCTGAGGAATGATATCCATCTTCATTAATTCAACGTAAGATTCATCTTTATGAGACTCAGATGCAGTTAAGGTATTTTTATCATCATTATTTGACACACCAGTTGTTAAACTTAAATGACAATATTGAAGCACTATCAACACCAATGGAATGGCAATTTTCATTTTGTCACAGATTTGGTTTATTCAGCACTAATCAAATAGCAACTTAAGTAATCCAATGGCTTATGGCTTTTATTCAATTGTTTATGTTTACTCTTTACACTCAATAAGTTACACTAAAGCAAGTGGACGATCAATCACAACTTATAAACAATTGAAATGTTTTGCCACTAAAATTGATTTCCATTTGATTGAAAGTATAACAAGTAGAAGGTGGATATTTCATTTAAAAACACCGCCTTTGAATCACTTTAAATTTCAACTATCTAATTAATATCCAGACATTACAGACTCAATCAGCTACTCAATCATCATTTCATGAATTGATTGCAAGATCATAAGAAAAAATTAGGCAAAACCAATTTAATTGTGAACTGCTAAGCAAGCAACAATAAACATACAATTTGACAAACCCACTAAACTGATTTGAAAATTGACTAAAAAATTGGAAAAAAATTCCTTAATGATTAAATGGATCAGTTTGGACTATAATTAAGAAGTCAATTTTCAACTTGTTTTTCATTGCAATTAAAAATGTTTCTCATTGTACATCCAACCTAATTGAGGATTGACTTAATATTTAGCAATGGGAAAGAAATTCAATGTAAAAACAAAACACAACCAGAATGAACAACAAACACCTTTTTTTATTAACAAATAATTTTTTTATACCAGATTCGATTAAAGATAATTCATATCCAAAAATATCCATCATTTTATCTATTAAATATTGGTTTAATTGATAGCTTGTAAATTTTGTGAAATCTTAAACTCACTTATTAAATAGCAACAATATCCTTGGTGATGGAGTCAAAATAAATTTTCTACTTGACTTGTTGACCAGTTCAGTTTTGAACAGATGAAACAAAAAAGGTTGAGCGACTTATTTTAAAGACTATTAAGTTGATAAATTCATATGATTGATTGCAGGTTTAATGTTTGCTTCTAAGGTTTGTGCTTTGTTCAATTCGAGGTGGAATAATGAATGAAAAAAAAACTAAAAACCAACAAAAAACAGTGTAAAAAGCTGCATGTGAATGGACTCGATGGTATGAAAGTTTCCAAGTTAATGAAGTGAAAGTTGTCGCATACTTTAGCAGCGTTGTATTGTTCCGTTCAAAAGTGAGATTAATTGTTCTTGTTCATGTTGAATCTTGCGAACAAGGAACAAACTTTTTTAGTTTAATTAAGGAACAATTTTTACTGGAAGAACAAACAAAACAATTGCTTGATTGTTCCATAGTAAACGATTGTTCCATAGCATTTAGTCGCAGTAAACAGTAAGATTGCTGTTTTGAAAATTTTGTCGAATTTTATTTCGACAATGAGTCAAATTAATAAAATGAAAAATACATTAATCAAGAGCATTTTATATGTTCTCTCTAATGATACTAAATAATGGCTCTGACTTTTTTAATTTCATATTAAATAATAGAGTCGCCAAGATCGATTTCTGCATCACATTACTAATGTCATCAAGTTTTAGCAACTAATGCTATCATTTGTTAGATCTCTTAGAATGAAGCTAATTGTTTATTTTACAATTGTTTGATTGCCAGGTCGGAAAAATAAGGCTGATGAGCAACTGCTGATCTAATGTTAAAGGCGAAAAAATTGAAGGATTGGCAAGTTCAAATTTAAATGTTATTGATGTTGAATTTAGATCTTGAGTAGTCATCTGAGTCTGAATACACCCAACAACAAAAAACATATTTCTGAACCTTTTTTGACCAATGGTTTTTGTTACAATGCAATATGGTCAAGATGTGCAGTTACATGATGAGATGTTAAAGATGTTATCATCAATTAGACTTTAATAGATTTCAATTTTCATTACAACCAATTAGCTCTACTTGAATTGTCTTGAGCTGAAAACAAAACAAAAGGTTCAACCATGATCTTGGTTAAATGCTTTGTTATTGTATTAAAGAGTGTATTCAACTTGATTCCATTTGATGATCGATAAACTTTGTTTTGACTTTTTTGGCTTTCATTGAAATTCAGTGTCCTTAGCTATTGAAACACTGCATAAATTAAAAAGCTGCTCTTGTTCAAAATCATGTTAACCAGAACGGAAAATACAGGTCTAATGAAGAAAAAGAGATTTTCGAGGCAAATTTTTTTCAGATTTGGAAAAAAGGTCAATTGAAGAGGACAGTGGCTAAAGCTCACCTTGACGGCGACGCATTGAGATCACTCTTGTTAAATGAGCGATTTTTAATCTCGATTAGTTTGATTCGACAGAGTGAAGAGTTATTGTGTACTGATTGTTATGATGAGGAAACATGATTCTTAATATCACTATCTTTGTGATCAAATCCATATTTATAGCCGTTTTTAATGTTCGAATTTCAACATTGATAACAGAAAATGCTAATTCCACCCTAAACTGCAAGTAGAGAAGTTGTTTTTAAAATCCTTTGGACTATTGAATAAAGGTTGAACCAAACAGAAACAGTTCAACCAAATTATTTCTAGTAAATGTTTAACAAATCCATCAAAACGATTATCACTTACAGTCAAAGAGCATTGCTTAATCAGTAATACTAGGCAGCGAAAGGAAGTAATTTGAGGAGTTAGCATACGATTAAATAACAATTAAATGAAAGCAATTAGAAATAGGATAAGCGTGGGATGCAAATAATAAACAAGTTTATTACTCTTTGGTGGGAGTCGATTAATTATCATGAACTGACTTAACTTCACTGATGAGTTTTCTTTCTTCTAATCAATACAGTCTCGTTAAGCTTCTATTGTGCTTAAAATGTCAATTGATTCAAGAGTTGTCAGAAGTGCTTTGATTTATGAATTTCAATTACAGACGAGTCCACTCGAAACTTTTGAAAAAGTGACCAGCGTTTTTGGACATGATGTGACAACACTAAAAGCAGTCATCAATTGTTTTTCAAGATTCAAAAGTGGTAACATTTCCATTGAAGATAACCGAGGATACGGCTGACCAATTTTGATTTCGGATGGTGACCAGAGTCGATGAATCATTTACTCAATGTTTACCCATCGTAATGCTGGTTTAGTTGAATGAATAAAGCTTGTGATTAAAGAATTATATCGTATATTTAAATACTTTTTTACTCAAATTACTTTCTTGGTTGTCTGGTAAGTTTAGGTCTGGTTTCGGTGCAACGTCAAAGACTTGAAAATCTGATCTACAAATCCTATTGGTGACCATTATCAAATAAAAAAGTCAATCACAAATGTAATCGATATTTACATTAAAATATTTAAAATATTCTTATGGTTTTATTGATAAAATATTAAATATTGCAATTTGCAATCTATGAATCAAATATGGCGGCAACGCAAGATGGCGCTTTGATGCTCTCAGTCAAAATCATTGGTTTAAAAGTTGTGTTTACTAACATTGGCCAAATTATCACATGTAAGTATTCATGGTTTAAAGAATTTTCGGTTCAGTTTATTAGAGTAAAATGTTTCAATTAATCGAGTTGAAAGACACAATCAGAGTACCTGCAAGTTTCTTCAACATTCCATTGGATCAAGCAATTGCTGATCAACTCAATCGAAAGATGGCTAATCGAGTAATTATTGATGTCGGCTTGGGTATCACATTATTTGATATTTTGAGTGTTAATGAATCATTCATCTACCAAGGAGATTCTGGAACACACACGAAAGGTTGGTTGTTCAACTTACTCTTCAAGTTAATCGTGATTAATTTCTCTGTTTCTGATAAGAGTACTTAAGTTTTAAATATACATGTGTTATACATCCTACAAAACTTTCTCGGTGATTAAGTTTTCACTTATGATTACTCTGCGATATTTAATATTTTTAATGTTTCTTTTATTGTATTGTTTCAGTTCATTTCAGGTTTCTTGTGTTTCGTCCCTTTATTGGTGAAGTTCTTGTTGGAAAATTGAGAAGTTGTTCTCGTGAAGGAGTTCATGTCTCATTAGGTTTTTTTGACGATATAATTATTCCTCCATATTGTTTACCTGAACCCTCTCGATTGTAAGTAATTTCGATTTACCCAATATAAATGAGTTTCCTTTTATGGCATTAACATGTTTTTTAATTGTTCAATTAATCACTTCGAGAATGTGAGATGTGTTGCATGAAATTGATTTTATCAATCTTTCTCTTCTCAAGCTCTAATTTATTCGACTTTTTCGTCATTAGATTGATTTTCCTATCTCTTCCTCTCTTTTTGCCATTTTTTATAGCGATGAGAAAGAACAAGTTTGGTTCTGGGAATATGATAATTGCGGAGAAAAGAGCAATTTATTTATGGACATTGGGGAAACTGTACGGTTCAAAGTTAAAGAAGAAGTTTTCACCGACACATCACCACCAGGTCCAACATCCACTAACCAAGATATCTATCAACCTTCAGGATCTGTAGATAAACCTGCAACGGAGCGACAGCGTCGGATACCCTATTTAATTAAAGTAATTTAAAAATATTTTTATTAAATCAGCTGGCTTCTAATTGTACCATCTCTCTTACAGGGTTCATTTGAAGAATCAGGTTTAGGACTTGTATCGTGGTGGAAATAACAAAAATTAATTAAATTCCATAAGAGTCGTATTTAATTTATAATTCAGCTTCTTGTATACGTCTTCTAATGTAATCAACCAGATCATTATTACTACCATCGTCATCAGTTTTGTGATACATTTCATAAAAAGGTATATTTATCACAGATAATCCTAATTTTTGTAACAATCTTTCTCTTAGCCTGTAATGTCCGGAAATTTGAGTATAATTACGATCAATATACATCTGTTTGGTTTGATAAACCAGAACATGTGCTTTGATAAAGCAGTTCGGAGTTCTGGTTGGACCTAATAATAGACGTACGTGCTTCTGGACTGGTGTTATTATTAAATCAGGTATTAAAGATGTTGACAATAAATAACCTAGACGAACGATTTGATTAGGAAAAGCATCCATTGCTGCTCTGTACAAAAGACCAAAGTTCCTATTGTTCATGCTGCTTTTTCCTGAATTTTCATTCATCATTTTGTTGACTGGTGTTCTTAAATGAGGATTTCTACTCCCTTTCAAGTAGACTTTATCCAAGTTGTTTAATTGTCCAACATACTCTGGGTACTTTTCGATCATAAGGCAGTCTCTGATTGTCATCAATAACCAATAGAACAAATGAATATCATGTCCATCTAACAATTTGAGAAAAATGTAAAAAAATTCATTTTAAACAAAGTCAAATCAATCTAAATAGGAATCTAAATGCTAGAATATTTAAATATAAAGGAAGGAAAATTAAATCTTACAAAAGTTCAATTTTTCACTCCAATTCGTCGATAAAATAAAATTAATCATATTCGGTGGGTAGATATCAAGAAGGAAAGTGCTGCGCAATAATGAAGGGATAGTTTTTTCCAGTTCAACTGGGTCAGAATGAATACACGATGAGTCTATTTGATGAATCAATTTGTCGAGATCAGGACAAGGAGGCTGAAGATGATCAAATGCGGTGGCACATTTTAAAATTCTTTCTACGTCCTTTTCTCTCAAATGTTCTATCGCCTTTCCCATAACAGTTAAGGACGAGTCAATCAGTTCAGGACAGTAAAACTTTTTTTTTACACAGAACTCACACAAATGCATATAATTATATACAGTAAGATTGCGTAAACGAAGAAATGAATGGACAAATCGACTAGATAAATTATTTTCGGGCATGACCAGAGAATAATTAATTCCTTTAAGTAGACTTGAACGAATAGTTGCATCAGGTTCAGATTCAGCTTCTGTTCCAGCCTTTTCTAAAATTCTCTTGAGCAGCAGGTCATCAGTCAGGTGAGTTTTAGTTTTATGAAACGCAACCAATATCAAAGAAAGTTGAGCCAGGCTTAAAGAGTCTAAATGTTGATCGATAAATTTTTGACACCAGTCAACTTGAGAACTTTCCATTTTTCTACGAGATATTACTGAACAAAACATTAATCTCAAGAACTGTTCCAGTGTAAGATTGCGTGTTTTTCCAAGAATATGTTTAATTAGACAGTCAGAGTAAACCATTGAGGTAGGTGGAGAAATTTTGTACAATTCGATTGTTAATTGTAAACATTCATCAATGAAATTGGGTTCCAACCAAACATCTGGAATGAGAAAATAAGAGTATCATGTTAATAAGAAACGTTGACAAGCTTGATTAAAATTTGTTGTTACCTTTTTTAAGTCGTTTACAGTAATTGACTAGACACAAGTCAAGCTTTTTGACAAAATCCCAGTAAGAATCAAAAGGAGCTTTTGTAGGAATCAAATCACAGAAATGTTTTTTTAATAAAATTGAGACTTTACTGAGACAATCTTGTTCATTTTTTTTAATTGTTTCAAAGAATTTGGCATAAACTTCACGTGTATTCTCAATTTGTTTAGAATTATTGAGAAGATCCCTGCAGTTAGAGTCAGCTAAAAATGGGTTTATATTTTGAAGTTCACTATTATCAGAAACAAGTGGTTTAACAGGCTTGGTTGAATATTCACTACCAACTAAAATCTCGAATAATTTCTGGTTCTCTGTTGGTGGTCTTATATGTGTCCAAACATAATTAGCCGCTTTGGAAGATTGTGAGCATCTCTGAAAAGATTTGACATTGATGAACAATGGTGTCGAAAGTACTCTGAAGGCAGATGACCCAAGCTCTGATATACTTCGATTAAAAATTAGTGATTGCAGCCACATGACACTGAAAATTGAAAAAAACAGGAAAAAATAACTACATTTATAAAATTGAATGGATAATTGGTTGTATTTTGATTCAATAAAGCTTTGTTAAAGTTAATTTAAATCCATCACTAAAAGTTGTGAAAAAGCATGTGAATAATCAGCTGTAAGGCGCGTTCACAACTTTAAGGGATCGTCTGGAAATCACGTAAGATAGCCAGCTCACTTACAACTGTAAATTGAAATAATTCAGTTTAAGTACAAAAATTATGAAAACAAAATTCGAATTGCGCAATTATTGATAAAAATTTATAAAATATTTACAATATACAGCATAAATAAATAGAATATGTAAAAATAAATTGAATAAAATAACATTGAATTACAGATTAAATTAACAGTTTTTACTCTGGGCCATTATGATTCCGGTATGCGATAACAAATTGATTTGTGGTTTGAAATTAACAGTAATTCTGATCATGAGGAGGTTACATTCCAAGGAATCGGTTCAAATCTTGTTGTCCTAAAACTTGCCAACCTTTGGCTTGTTTGCCCATTTCAAGACCCATAACGTGTCCCCAACCGTGTTGATTATGTTTTTGTTCATGATGACCATGATAGTGATGCCCGTGATGGTGATGACCGTGGTGATGATGACCGTGACGGTGTCTGTGATGATGCCCATGGTCATGCCAATGAGATTTACCGTCATGCTATAATAAGGAGGAAATAATACCATAAAACAATCTGTTAAACTCAATCTCAAACTCATCTTTATACCAGATTCTGTAGCAACTAACAATACGAATATTAAAAATCAATCAAAGGGACAAAAAAGATATTTATTTACATTAAGTGATTGGAAATGTTATCTAACTTACCAAATGATGATGATGAACAGCCTTTGCACAATGATGTTTACGGTGATGTTTATGATGATGGCAGCATTTATGACGACGATGACTCTCTATCACAGTAACAGCAACTAAAACAATTAATAAAATAAGAAGAAGCTTCATGATTTAAGTTGACAATTGAGTTAAATTGAAAAGAACAGAAGAAACTGATGAATAAAAATGGACTGGACAAATGAAACCTGACAATAACTTGCAATGTATTTTACTCTACCTTCAGCGCTTGCACTTTTATATGAAAAATTAAAACGATAATTGATAATAACCTAAATTGATTGTCAACACCTTAAAAGTCCAAGTAAACAGTGGCTATTTAAGACCAGGAAAAAAAAATAATTTTTCACTAACAAAAACAAAAACACTTTTAGTCAACAACGAAATGCAATGTATGAGTAACTCAAAGTAACCAGTATTTCAACATTGCCAAAAGCTGACCTGAAATCATTTTTTAATGAGCAAAAAACCCCTTAAATATACACCAATGATCAGGCCAATTGAATGTCATTTAAAGATAAAAAATGAACCCAAAAAAGTGATGGCTAGTTAAAACATTAACAATATTAACCTTTTAACCTTTTTTGTTACCTTCCATTAAGCCTTAGATTACCAGTTAAAATCGTAAACACCTTTAAATATTATTGTTTGGCCTTAAATATATCATTAGATTCATTGAGAAAACATAATTAATGTTTAAAAACAAGTGAATTGAGTGAAAATAAAAAATACTGATTCCATTGAAAAAAGGTAGTTTAATTGAACAATCAAATTAGTTTGTTCAGTGAAAGTGAAATATCAATTTTTTACTCTTTTTTACCTTCAAATTGTTGAAACCTTTTTTCATTCAATTCATTTGCTTATTACAACAATTTAGCCGAAAGCAAAGCCTATTATACAAATCAGACAATTTTTCAAATTTTCACAATCAATGATTTCCAATGTGATTACAAGAGTAAATTGAATCTGTAAAGGTAACATTAGCATCAGTGGACATTCCTGGTAATGGTTAACAGGCTGGAAAAATTAGATTATACTTAACCAAAGTAAGTTAATTGTTACATCTCTGTTGCAGCTTTTAATGAGCATTACGTTTCCAAGTAATTTTCACTCATCACTTGAATATTTAGATGAAAGCTTTCATTGATTTAGTTCACCTTTAAAAAGCTTTTACGGCAATTACATTAATCAAGCCATTGAAGATTATTAAATTTTTTACGACCAACCCATAAAGATTAATAAACATTATTGTTCCCTGTAATTTAACAGAATCTCATTCCAATTCCTGGATTGAAAATCAAATAAAGTAAAACATCATTTCAACGATATTTTATATCTATTATATAATATCTATCTATCCATAGCTGTCAACCAATGTAAAAAAACATTTGTTATATTAAATGGTTTATTAGATGTTCATCTCAATTTTTAATAGCATTTCAAACTTAACAGAGCACAACAGATTGATTTTTTTTCCTTCTTGTTCATCTTCTTGTACTTTATTTCATTTTATCATGATATTCATGAGTACAGGTAGGTGGAATAGGAACAATATCTTATTACAAGATGATGATGATGAAAGGATAAAAATAAAAGCTCATCAACGCCACAGTGAAAAGGTTACAAGCAAATTCACTCTTCAATCAATGAAAGTTGTAAAAGATTTGTTTTTTACCTTCAACAAACTGCTATTCATTTGACTGTGAAACTTGAACAAAAACGGTTGAAATTCATAAGCATTTCATGAAATAATTCAACAAGAAACAATTAGACTTTTCTGGCATAAAATAAACTCCATAATTTCATTTTGTTCAAGTCAACTGATAACAATTAACATCATTGTTTTACAGCTACAATTAGTCAAGTTAATTACTTATATTTATCCTCAACAATTATCCTTGATTGACTTGATTCATTATTACTTTATTAAAGTCAGATCATTTGATTCAAGTTTTCATAATTAATTTCAATAAAGTGTAAAATATTTAGCACATTTAAATATCATTTTTGAAAAACATTTTCCCAAAGCAACTTCAACCTAAAATATCATCCAAATATTATCACAATATTTTCAGCTTTAAATCTTGAACTTCTAACCCATAACTTTCAATTGTGAAAAGATTAAGCCTTAAAGCTCAAAATCTTGTTTTTCTTGAAGGTTAATTCACATGAAATAGGAAGTAATTATCGAAAAATGACTTGAAATTCCCAAAATGAATCCATCCTCACTTGAAAGCTGGTGAAGGCAATAGATTAACCCAAACCCAGAGAGCGGATCTTAACTTGCTGAGCAACGTCTGCCATTGAAAGAGATGGTAAAGTCATCAGTAGCGGATATCGTTTGAGGTCAAGAACAAGCGAGTTTGACAAAAGTTGAACTTATTTTTATCAAAATTGTGGAATCGAAATTGAAACTAATTTTTATGAAAGATTTTGAAAATTCCCCTGAAAATATACTGTAATAATATTGAGTATATTGTCAGTTTGATTTTACTAATAATAAAATGACCCGATTCAACCCAAAAAATTCTGGGATTGTCTTTTCATTTCTATTTTTGGGTTTCAAATAGTTCCTCTTTTTGTGTTATTTTCTGTCCTTTTAAAGATGATTTACAATAAAATTACTTATATTCTTAATTAAATTGATTAGCTTTTGGGTAATCTTCATATTGTTACATTATCTGAATGTTATCCTAATGTTTTTCATGTAGAGAAAAGGTTCCTTTTTTTGGCCTTTTTTATGTTTCCATTGAATCCACGAGTTTAAGATTATTTTCATTTTTTCATTCATAATAAGAGTTGTGGGCTTGATGTTTCGTGTTAATTTGCCATGTTGGATACAATTAGAGTTAAGTGGTCAATGATGAATAGTCAATGATAAATGAACAAGAATCAGATACTCTTTTTGCGGCTAATAACTGTGTGTTTAATGTGTCATTAGATGTGAGCAAGAGTGAAATTGAGTAAACTCTTTAATCTTCATCTTCATCAACAACATCAACAACAAGAGAGTTTCCATAATACAGTCAGAATAAGAGAGCAATTTAACTGATTAAGATTGAATGGAGATTAGAGTTCTCATGAGATTCTCATTGAAATCATCTATTCATCTGAAAATTGATAACCCAAAAAGCAGGTTAACAAGTTGACGAAAGCCTTAAAATGACCAGAAAAGGTTAAGAAACAAAAAGCGAAAAAAGAACAGAAAAAAAAAACACAATCGAAAAGTAAATTTGCTAACTAACATCAAACAATTACATTTTTCTGTTAAAATCTAGTGATTGTCCACCAATCTGTCGGTGAAATGTTCAACGTCTGAATACAATGTTTACTGAAATTGAAGTGAAGGTTGAACAACTTGTAATATTAATGAAAGAAACGTTTTTACTCTTTCATTGTGATTATTGTTTCCATGTTAATTCAGGGTTATCTTCACAGTTGAAAGATTCAACCTGATTGAGAATGAAAGTGGTTTATTTGCTGAAGATTGGGAGTGAAGAAGTTGCTGTAATATTAAGAATATAAATTAACATTTTGAAACTGTTTGCTCAGTCAGCTCAACATGTTAACATGTTTGACCTGACAGAATGCTGGATCAACTGAATTTCACTTTGAAACACTGTTACATTAAAAGTAAACGGAAGTGGGTTGAATAACAAGAAAACTGGAAATCAATGAGTCTCCAGCCTTTTCACCTTCTCAAAACAAAAAGGCAAATCTCAATCTCTGCGAGTGAATAACAGGGAAGACTGAAGATATCAAAGGTTAGACTGGTTGATAAGGCTGTTATAAATATAATTGCAATATCTTTCAATGTTAATGGTCTTAATGGACCGTAAATAGTTGGAAAGGGAAATTAACTCTTAACAATTGTGAATCCTTCAATCTTCAAAGGTGAAACTGAACAAGAACTCGATTTGTTTCAATCTTTTCTTTATTCCTTTCTTTGAACATTTTCTTCTTCTTCTTCTTCTGCTTACCTTTCAATGAATAAATTCACAGGAATTCAATTAGATGATAGGAAATGAATCTAAAATGACAAGTTATAATGAAAAATGTGTCAAGAAGAGAGACGAGATTATTTTCCGAATCAAATGACTGATACAAAAATATTCAGTTATATTGAGACTGTTTTTCGGTTACACTTTGCTGACAATTGAATTGACCACAAAAAGGTGGACTGAAAGGTTCGAATCAGCCAGAGAATCCGGAAGTTAACTTGAATTATTGACTTGTTAATGCCATTTAAACAGCATGCTTATTTGATTTAGGAATCCATGTCAACCTGATTCGGCAAAGATTTTCATTCCAATCAATCTGGTTCATCTGGTTGTATTTGTTTCCCTAAAAATGCTACAGGAAAAAGAAAGCGAATTAACGAGATAAACTTTCAGACTATTTCTATTGACTGAGTGTATCATGTATTTAATGAGAATCCATGTATTTAGAGATTAATTATTTCCGATAATACAAACTTTCAGACTTAATTCGGAATAGTCTTCTTCTAATTTCGTTGTACAATTACGAAAACTCATTATTTTTCAACCTTTACACAAGAAAGCTTTTCAGATCATTTGTAACTTAAGTGTATTAACTAAAGAGCGTAAATGTGCTGAGATATTTTTCACTTTTCAATTTTAATCAAAAAACTCCAAACTATTGATTTCACTCCCAGATTGATATCTCGATGCTAAACTAATTGGAGAAACTCTGTAATTCGTATATTTTTTTTCATCATCAATATAAAAGTAAAGATAATAATTAGGAAAGCAAATAGCTTCTGTTCATCTTTCATTTTAATAACTTAATAACTTGAAGGAATAAGCTTTTAGATGTGGAAAAGGTTAAACTTGTTGCTCAGAAGTTTTCACTGATTCATTAGAAACTGAATGGATGAAAAGTATTCCTATTGACTGAAGTTCTCAATGAAATGGACTGTAACCCAATGTTGATGATGGCTTGTAATCCGAATCATTAATCGTAATCGTTTAACTGATGAAACTTGGATGAATCTTTCTGAATCTAAATGATAACTTTCTTGGAGATGAACTAAAATACTCTTCTCAATGACAATGAATATTCAGTAGATCCTGTTAAGTTCCTTGACTTACTTTGTTAAGTAAATGTCAAGACAAATCCATCGAATAATTGACCTTTACTGTAACTGTGATCTTGAAGGCACACAGAGATGTTATTTAAACATTTTCTGGTTGCAACTCTGGTTGAATGTGTTTGGTAAGGAGTTGTTTCTGGTTTGGGTTGACGTATTTTCTGGTAATTAATTGCTGTTTTTAATGTTATCATAATTTGTTAGTTGATTGATTGTCTTTTAAATGAAATAACCTTTAAGATTCGTAATTAAATGATGTTCTACATCTTTTCTAGCTACTTAATCAACGATAATGATTAAATATTATGGAAAATCTATTAATAATCAGTTAATATGCAGATGCAATTTAAGCAGATCAAGCGACTAAAGACGAATGTTGTTTTCGTGTTTTGATGAATAAAAAGTCAAAATGAATAGTTAATTGCTATAGTCGACTTTAAGATTCATTAATCTTGCTCATTCAACAGCAACCAGAATAATATTTTGATTGTTTTCACTGTTTAGCCTTTATTAGTTTAATTAGTTTTACTGAAAGACATTTAATGATGAAATCATTAAATAGTATTGAACGTAATTGAAAAACAAATTATTTTCTGCCTCACATGCTTCTGATAATGCATGATGAACTGAAATTTTAAAGCAGCAAAATCATTGTGAATTTGATCCGCTCAACATTGCAAAGTTGTGATTTAAATTTCAAGATGTTTAGTTTTCTTGATGCATACTTGTAAAATGAGAAGTTGTGCCAATATTTACTCTAATTGTTGCTTAATATTCAGTAGGAGTTGAAATTAAACCTGTCAGAAACTTATCAAATGCCCTATTCCGAAATACTTTGATTGGAACTTTTAACATTTTCATTTCTTAGTAAATCGGCGATCTTAAAGCAGAAAATTCACCATCAACATTTGCAACTTAAACATCATCATTGAATTTCATTTGGACATCAAAATTGTCCGACAAATACTGTAATCGAAAACAGAATCATTAGATATTATTACTGGCTGATATCGAACATTAGATCATGCAAAATCCTACAAAAAATGTACTTATTTCTGTATTTCTTATGTCGTCCAATGCTTTTGATTTATGCTTTTTAAAAATGTTCGCTCAAACAGACATTTTTAGTTAAACTGACCGTTCTCTGTGAGAGATTTAGAGAGTTAGAGATTCGCAACTTAATATTAACCGATAAAAGTTGTTGGCAAACCCCAGCAATCAACTACTTTTTTGAAAGCATCGATAGTTCTCTTGATTTTGGCCATTAACATAAAAACTTTGAGACAAAATATTCTGAGAATAACAGCACCTGAATTCCTGATTCTTTAGTCAACAATTAGGTTTTATTATGAATAATGATAGGGAGAAATATTAACTGAGCCAATAGCCTACAAAAAAAGTTATAGCATTTTATTGCTTATGTTACTAGATTTTAGACTTCTTTTATAAAGTTAAATGATTTTCAAACAATCTTATGATGTGTTGGAACAATATTCATTTGGCATGGAATTAACTCATGCTTACTTAGCATTGGGTCAGATTATGTTATAGCTCAATATAATGTTATGTTATATAGCGATTGATTGAAGAATGATGGATTCAGGTACAATACTTTACGAATTATTGAGATTCAAAGTTTTTGGGTTAATGGTCAAAATTAAGAGAACTATCCACAAATTGAAAAAAGTATTTGATCCTTCAGGTTTGCCAACAATTTGTGCTGATATTGTGCTAAGTCTCAAATCTTTAACTTCTACGGTAACAGAGATCGGTCCGTTTAGCTGAAAATCGAACTTGATCTGTTTTACAGAAGCTCAAACTTTTTTTCTCAAAATGAGTACATTTTTCTGGTTTGCCATCAAAAATTACATCAGTGAAATGAGTTTGAAGCGTGAATCTGCTTCCATTCAGGTACAATAAACGATCGAAGTTTCATCTTTGAACTCGATTTTCTCGAGAAATCTCGATCGGATGAATATTTCACAACCATTAAAGGACAGTATTTTTGCTCCTGACATTAAATCAGTTTCACTATCAATCATCAGATCACCGTTTGACTCATTTTGATACATTAGAAGCTTTTTGAAGAAAAAGATTGATCTTAGCTTTACTCTAACCAAAACCCCCCAATTTTTTGACTAATACAAACTCAGTTTACATCCTTTCATCGTTAAATCGAAGGAAAATAAGAATAATCAATCAATTTTGATTGAAATTTTGTTAAAAATGAGTTCTAATGAGTTCGATTGACATTAATCTCTATTTTGTAATTGATTAGTTTAGACTGAAGTAAAAGTTATTAAAGGTATTATGATCACAATTGATATTAACTTCTTGGTTCTTCTGTGATTCCACTAATAAACCGTGAAGCTAAATATTCAATGAATACAAAATATAGCCTTACATAATTGAACAAAAGGCGATCGAAGTGCAAAATTGACCTCAATTTTCTCGGCAATGTAACATAATCAAGGCACAGTTAATAATACAAAGTTAGACAGTTAGTTAAACAGTGATTTTAAGCCCAGCAACCCAAAAAGTTTGAGCCTCAGCATCCGAACATGATTGTACCTAAATTTATCATTACTCGGGCAACCATTGTATTTTAAAAAAAATATTGCACAATAACATAATCTGATCGAATACCTTAGCAAAGCAATTAATTACTTCAGTAATAAATATTCTGTTGTCACATCAAGAATTTTGTTTTGTTTTGATTGTTGTGAGGTGTTTGTGAACTTTATAAACTTTTGTTTCTCAATTGCATGAATGGCTTTTATTTTTGTGAAAACACCAAAACAACGCTTAATGAAAAGTCATAAAGTTTCGCTTTTGAAAGATAAGAACACAAGCAAGTTAGTCCTAATTAAAGCTTTTTTTGGTTCGGAGAAACGTTCGAATAGAGTTAATTAACTAACTTTTATGTTCCTAAAAAGTGCCAAAGTCTCAGCTCTCAACATGGTGAATAAGGAAACGATAGTAGCAAAATTTGCGAACTTTAGTCGTTCGAAACATTTGCCAAAACGAATTGATTTATAAATAAATAGTTTTTTCTTGTAATAAGTGCACTTATTTGTTTATTAAAGTTCATTTGTTCGGTAATTCAACTTTCCATGCAATAGCGTTTAAAACTGTACAGTTTTTTGTACTGTTATGCATTTAGTTATGAATGAAAGTCCTTAATACTTAATATTTGTTGAATGAAAACATTTACAACAACCTTCAACCTCCGATTGTAATATTTTGTGCTATAATTCAATATAATATAACCATTTACCTTAATACATAAAGCATTACCTGATAGCATATGTAATGTATTAATAATAACGTTATTATGTTATAGCAATAACCTTTCTTGTAAACTCTTGAGTCATCTTGTATTTTCATATAAGTTGTATATCTTATTATGAAACATTGGAATATTGTAATACAACTATTAATAAACCGAAAAGGTGTTTATCAAACAATTCATTCACTGGTTGGAGCGCTTTTCATTCATTACAAATAAAAGGCTTTTAAGCGCTATTGTATTAAAGCGATTGCAAACGAGCAATCATTCATGTGAGCAATCGAAATTAGAACCAGTTTAAATAATAACCAGAATAATAACAACCTCAACTGAATGAAATTCGAAGTTCAATAGAATGACTGTCAATCAAAAGACGTTTAAATTGTACAAATTTACTCATTTTAATAAAATTTTGTTCCTTTAACATTAAGTCTTGATTCTTGGTTCAACAAGTCAAAAAGCTTTTGTATTCATTCATTGCTTGCACAAATGGCTTGCAAATTGTCTCAAAAAGTGATACTTCACAATGCATTAGCAAAAAGTCTTTTAAAATATTGTGACCTGAATTGAAATAGTGAGCATTCAAAAATGCTAACATTTGATAGTTAGAATTAAAGTCAATTTCGTTCAATTTCTAACATTGTAGTTTGCATTTACAGTTTTTTTAACGAATAAATAACACGCAAGAGTTAATTTGACTGAAATTAGAGTCTAATGCTGTATAAATTGCAACTTAAGTGCAGTTTTCAACATCAAGCAAAGATCTTAGGAATTGATCTGAATTTGAATTGCAATTAGAAAAAAATGCTTAGATCAACGAAAATTGCAGGATTGAGTGATGCAATATGATCTTAAATTTAACTCAAATCAACGTCAAAAGCAATAAAAGGAACCAATTCTCGGAATCGCTATGAGTTAGCTTCTCTATTAGTCTTCAAGTAGCGAATTTCACAGTCGATTGTTGCAAATAAAAGCCCTTTGGATGGGTTAACTTTGCAGTTTGATTAGAAAAACCTTCTTCTGATAATTAAACGAAACCAATGAAACAAGATGCTAGCGATCTAAGCTGAAAAGTCAAAATATATCTGCAATGTGAATCCAATAGGATGCAGTTTTTAGCATTTATTGACTTGAAAACAGTTGTAAGCAGCATACAGAAACAGTTTCGTTTGATTAAAGTAGCTCTGCTGGTTATCAACTATTAGAACATTGTCTTCTGTAAACCAAACGCAACGCTAAGAAGTTCCTGATTCGTTTTGTTCTTGTTATATTTTCTTCTAAATACAAATATCACCTAAAGAGAATCATCTGAGAATACTTTTAGATTAGACTTTTCATAACTCTCTCTCAGATGAAAGATTCTGATCCAAACGGCCGGCTTAATATTCGAACCACTTGTAATCAGTTCTGTAAGCTTCTTTATTTGAAATGCATTGGAAAGTTTGAGAAGCTTTTTTCACCAAATATCATCTAAATACGCACAAACTTAGACAATTCAAATATCAACAACAAGTTTACTTCAAGATGTACCTGGATTTGTCCAGGATAACAGAAACTTTCTCAAAAACCTAAACTTAAATTTCTCATTCGTAATAAGCAGATTATTGAACTCAAAAGGTGCTTATCATCCTGCAGATCATAACTTATCATCTGAAATCAAATTAAACTGCAAAGCATTGCACACCTATTCAGTTGGAGTTAATCATCATGGGGAAGGATTACAAGAACCGAATATACTCCAGACGAGAAATAAACTCTTTTCTAGTCGACACGAATATTTTACGGATTACAAATCGATTAAATTGCAGTGAAAAAGATTAACCAAATCCAGTTTAAATGAAACAAGCTATTGAAAGAGACGCAATTTATTCTCGTCTAGCAAAGCCCAAATTAATTCAATTGTTATGGTTAATGAATTCCATGATGAACTGAACTAAATGTCAAGTAAAAAATGATAAATCATAATCACCATCATCATTAGATGGTTCATTAATACATCATTTAGACATGATATCATTGCATTGTTAACTCACCCTTTCCTGTTCAGTCAACAAGACGGAATGAAAAGAAATGATTATTACATGATGTCCGTAACCATTAATGATTAAACCTTTTGTTTTAATCAGAATAGCTTGAAAGGTTGATTGAAGAGTGCCAATGGAGAAGAAGAGAATCAATTTGATTAATTATCGACACTATTTTTATATTCACTTCAACCTTTTAAGTACAAAAGACCAAGTTGGATCACTGTCAAGTGGCATGTTTCACTCCATGAAAGGTTATTAAAGGACGTTATCATCACAACTTTTCGTCTTCTGTTTATTTTTGCATTTCATCTTCAATTGAAAGGAACCAACAAAATCTCGAATCCTCTCAAAGAGCATCATAAAGGTTGCCATTTAATAAACACATGTAAACACTTTATCATCAACTTCGTTTTCATGATCTTCACTTGAACCATTCTCCGCCTTTTCAGTTTCCAATCTATTCTCATGAAATTATTAAACTCTTTTTTTAATCGATTCCATCAACTCACAAAATAACCGAAGAGCAAAAGAAAGTTATCACGACTGGGAGTGAAAGTTATTCGAAATGCAAAACTTTCAAGATTCGTTCTTCAGACTATTAATGACTTTCAGAATTTAGTTGTTTCCGGTTTTCTTAACTTTTTGATCATGACTAATGTCATGTTATTAATCAACTCATTTGACTGTTAATAAAGTTTACCAAAAGTTATTTTTGGAAGCTTTCAATGGAAATGAAATGTTTCTGTAAAATTGTCAAAATTTGAATCCATTTTTTTCTCTCTTCTTCGCCAAATTAATCATTGAGTTTAAAAACATTTTGAAACAAAAAATGTTCAGATATTTCTTCTTCTATTTTTAAATTAATTAACTTGTAATTAATAATGGAAACTGTGAAAATGTGAAATAAACGGCGAAACTGGTTCATTGTTCTGTGAGATTAAACAATGCAAACTAAATGATGAATGAAAGGAAAATCTGAATCTGAAGCAAAAATGATTATCATGCAGCTACCTGAGCATGTTTCCGGTTCCATTGATCCGGATAATAATATTATCAATCTTTACCTCTGTCTATTTTGGCTTCACTTTTCTTCTTCTTCTTCCCATCATTTCTTTCATCATTTTTTGCACTCCATGTAATGCAAGGAATGATGAAAATATGATCGCTGGATTGAGAAATGAACAGCTCTTTGGGCTACTGATGAACCATCAAAATTGCTGTTGTAACATTTGTAACCTGTCAAAACAGAAGCAACTTGTGCAACGTTATTATATTTCAAGTTTCGGGTTTCAAAAATCACTCTGTCAGTTTAATAATAGACTTGATCATCAATAATTGTATAATGATTAATGGATTTGGATGAGTTAATAATAGACTTTAGTTTTTTGTTTTGCCATTCATAAAATTCAGTCTATTATTAACTTTCATAAGTCTCAAAAATGAGCCAAGATTTTTAGGTAATCTTGCAAGTCAATTCGGTAATCCAAACTGAATCAATGTCATTTCTTGGTTAAATAATGCAATGTTATGTCAAAATTGAGACGCAACTCTTTGGTAAAACATATTATTTATAACATTTATGTTTCTTTCATTCAATGGAAACAAAACTTAAAGACTTAAGGAAATATCAATCATTCATTAACCTGTTAAACTATGCTTTTAGTAAATCGATTTGTTGGAGTAAAAGAAAAGGTGAAAAACTTGGAAAAACTTTTAGCTGAAATGTAAATCTTCGTCACTTGAATGAGTTGACATGATATAAAATTCAATATTTAACCAGTTAATGCGAGTTTTTTTGCTTTTACTTTTTTTTCACGAAACGTTTTATTGATTTAATTTAGTCAAGTGTCGATGATCGTAATGATGCATTCAATTGATTTATTGTTTTGCTAGTTTCAGTTGATCATCAATCCTTTCTAAGATTAGCTGAGGTAAACCTTTTGATTTGCAGAATTGGCTAAAAGAAACTTTCGACGAAATGAATTTCAAAATGATTCATCTCGCTTTACTACGGAATCAGGAAATGGCTTACATCATTAATGAGTTGAACTGATTATTGAAAAATAGTGATTGAAGCTTACAAGTGAAAATGTTTGATCGATACAATAGCTAAATCAATGTAAATTCAACAGAAGCAAACTTATTTTAAACTTCATTTAGAGTGGGCTGAAACAGAGCCATTCTCATGAATTTAAAACCTCAGAATTAACATGAAGCATTATAGCCTAACAGTTCTTGGTACAAAATCAAATCTCAACAATAGCTAAACCAAACTTGAAACTCATGTTTTTTTTATAAAATAAGATTCGTTTATAAACTTTTCCAGATTTTATTTAACTTCAAATCGTTGTGTTTAACTCGTTTTCCATTTAATTTTGAAAATTCGGAGGAAACCCTCGAGCATTTCAAATGATTTGACTTAATCTGAATGATTTGCACGTTACTTAAAATGCTGGTTTAACTTTGAAATGTAACTTCTAAGCTCGACATTACATTTTATTTATGGAGTGAAATACAACATTCTGATTGAACATTTGTGAGTAAAATTTTTTCTCACAAACTTTTATTCCAAAAGTTATTTCATGTAATGCAATATCAAACATTTTCATTCCAATAATTGATCAATTTATCATTATATTTGCATTAAATGTTCATTTCATTTCACAGAACCGTCCATCGGTCAATCATTCACCTTTCAGTAGACTTTTGACTTTCAAGAATAGCTGTTTGTTGGCCAAAAGGTCAACTATTGAGTGAAAAGCATATTAATTTACTTTTTGTAGTGAAATTATTCCATATTAATGTTGATCGACTTTGAAAGTAAGTCAAGATTGTTTTTCTCGCATTGATTATTGATCAATCGATTCAATAATATTGAGTGTTTGCCTTAATTGATGCACGATGAGTTTGTTATTAACAAGAAAATAAATGAATCTATTGAAAGACTTAATGGTTTTAGTTGATGATTACTATTATTGTTCAATGATCAATCAAATGAAAGTTCATTTAAATTATTAGAGGTTAGCGTGATGAACCATTTGTCTAACTTGTTAATTATGTTTACATTCACTAAGCGATTCCAATTTCCATTGTCAATTTAATCAATTATGTTTCGTTTAAAAGAAAAACGCAAAAATTAAAATTTATTAATAATAGCAATTCTTTTAGTAGTGAACAATGCATTTTATTTATTTAGTGATTCAATCCCTTTAACCATTTTATAACAATTAGTTTTGTGCTTATTTTAGAATTCAATTTTATAACTTGACAAGATTATTATATCGTTACAATGCTTGGCATTCAATTGCAGGTGCTAATAATGAGACATAAAAATAATGGAGAAACTGTTCAAATCAGTCGCGAGCAATTCAATCATTTCATGTTCAGTCTTTGGTCATCGACAGCATTCGGTGGATGAAAATAGACTTCTCATCAAAAAGCTTTGACTTGCAAGACTTGGTAAGTTTGTACAAGCATTAAGAGCATTAAAACGAGTCCGCTTATGATTATAAATTATCCAGTTTCTGTCAAAAACTTGAATTGCTTTTACTTATTGTTGCAGGATTCCTCGATTCTCTTGGCGTTACTTTTGTTGATTATTCAGAAAATTGTTTATTTCGAGAAGCGAAACTTTCTGCTGTTGGATAACTAACTGCTTCGGTTTCTGGTTGTGATTTGATTGATGCAAATAGCTAAAGAGAGGAGAGTTGTTCTCGCAGAAATGATCTGTCTACACCAATGGTCCAACTTTTTTCCGATTTATAGACTGTTCTTCTGGTTATCACGAATAATCTAAAAACTTTTCACCTCGATATTTCGAGCATTTCATCACTTGAAATCGCTAATCTTTAACTAATTGTAACCAGTCTAGTAATGTGTTAAAAGAATAATTTTTGGTACGGATTATTGGATTATTAAGTTTTTTCAGGTTCTGTTCTTAGAGTCTTAGTTGGAGCAGAAATTGAACTGTAGATGATCTGTTATTCATGTTGACGAATATCGAAGGAAGTCAATTGAAAATCGAAGAATCAGTTTGTTTCAATTTGTAAGCTTTAGATGTTCAAAGAGCGATTCGAGTTTAAACTTTGAGCGCGATTTACTCAGAAACTGATTGCACTAATATAATTCCCTCATAATCTCATCTAAATCTTGTTCTCAACTCGAAAATCAGTTTTTGCATTTACTTCCTTCGCATTAAATGATTCCTACACTTGGATTCGTACCTTTTTAAGCAAATGTTTCTCTCTCAATATTAATTGTAACGTTATTTATTGATCTGCAATTGGGCAATTGGTTAAAGAGTGTTCAACTTTTGGGATTATGGAAGTGAAAAGCAATCTTGAATTTCATTCTTGGTTATAACTTTAATCAAGTATTGATGTTTTATTGATTGTTGATTGTTTATTGATGTTTATTTATGCTTGTTTTGATTGTCATTACATTGTAGATTTTACCTTAAACAGGATTGAACAATACTGATGATTAAGCGTGAAAACGATTCTGAAAGACAGGCAATGTTATCATAAATGTGATGAGATGATTATGAGAGTGATAAATCAACTGGGAGTTGATGAAATGGAAAGGATAAAAGATGATTTGTCTTTTTTGATTTAGTTGATGAAGTTGATTATTTTTGTTGTTTTTTCAGTACTATTCAAGAGTCTATTTGATTGAGATAATATTAAGGTAAGTGCATTTAGCATAACGATTAAAGCGTATCTTGGGAGTGATTTTATGAGAATAGCTTGCAGGTAAAACTCTTGCAATGCTTTGAAGCGATTTTCTGCCTTTTGAAGAGGAAGAGAAGAAAAGTAAAGAAGAAGAAAGAAAAAAATTCCCTCATTTATGAATCATGATGAATGACTTTTGACTTTTTTACGTTTGTTCTTGTATTTTGTTCTGATTGTCTCTCAATTAGAAGCTAAACTAATGTTTATTCAAAGGAAAAGTCAATTGGACGATCGTGCCAATGACCAGCAAAAAGATTGTCCACTTTTTTGGAAGATTCAGAGGTTCGATGGGAAGCTTCCTCATGACCTGAGCCAAATGAATCTTTGTTGTTTGATATTATTGCACCAAATCCCAGTTTAGGCGATGAATGTTTAGCATCTTTACGCAGCGAAGAGCTAAAAGGTGAGGTTGAAGAGGTCGAAGGGGACGATGGAGTCTGTAAAGATGATGAAGGTGACACTGATGAGGAAGAGGTTGATGAAGTAGATGAAGGTTGAGATGAAGATTGTAAATGAGATGAAAAAGAGGTTAATGATGATGAAGGTGATGATGGATCAGGATGGTTTGATTGATCTGGGTCATAAACTAATGTACCATAAATGGGTCCAAGATCAGTCTTGGGAATTGAATAATCTGAAAATGAACCAGGAACAGAGGGTTGTTGATCTAATCTGGTTAAAGGAAGCTCACCAAGAGTTGCTAGTCGATCCTGAATCTCACCAAATCCATTCAAGTCAGAGTAAACATCATTATTAACCTTATTAACAGAATCATCTGCCAAGCTTGGATTAACTATTGACGGTAAACGAGCGACTGTTTCAGGTTGAACAAACAATCCCTTATCACTGGTGCTATCACTGCCACTGTCACTGCCAGTGTCACTTTCACCACCACTGGCCACACTTGAACCAAACAAGTGTTGCTTCCTCAGAAGTAAACTTGAAAGATAAAAAGGATTTGCATGTAATTTAGGGTGAGTAAAGGCCATTTCAGGACCGTAAATGTTAACAGCCAAACGATTAGCTTCACTCCAAAGGTACTTTAATTGACTACAGGTTGGCATTGAGTTTAACCCATTACGATGCTTCTCCGAGTTTACCTCAGAGCTTCTGTAGCGATTAGCAAACAGGGAAATGTCCCGGTTGGAAGGTGATGAGGGTAAAGTGGACAGGGAAGGATGATACCGATGAGGTCCATAGTAGATGGAGTGAAGTGGTGCATGAGAGTCACACATGAATAATAGTAAAGATGATAATAAAAATAGTTGCACCAACATGATGATCAACACTTTATGGACACTGGAAAAGTTTAAATTGATTGAATTGAGAAAAGACATTTTTCTTAATTTGTTATTTCACTTTCAACTGTAAAGAGATGAAAAATTGTTCAATTGAATCTTCATTTCAATTTCAATATAATCACTTCAGGTTGACTTGAATCATAAGTGATACTCACCTTGTTTGAACAATGTCAATGTTGACAGTTTCACAATTGATTAATCAAAGTAAACTTTTGATTTTCACTTTAATCATCAACATTTGACTGATTTCATTCGATATAACTGTTTATATTCAGCCATTGTTCAATGGAATACAAAAAGATTGATAAATCCCTGTCGCTGAATAAATCCGTTGAAAGAAAGTGTAAAAAAAGGCGAAAAAACTTTTTGAAAGAAAAGAAGCAAATTTAATTTTTTCACTCAAATTGTAATCATGTTGGACAAGATGAATTTAGAAGTTTCAAGATGACAAAAAATGAACAATCTGTTAATTTACTGATCAGCACTCTACTCTTAACTCTTATTAACTGCCTTCGAATCCCATTTCATTCCAAGTTACAGGATTCTTTACCTTTTTATAGGTTTATCTCTCACTTACTCACTTCTGAATCTGATTTTGTAAACTCAATTCAGGTGAAATGCACAATTGAGAATCGACTCTGAAGCTCTGTAACGAAAGATAAAAAACAAAACAAAATATACAAAATTGAAGCTCAGTTTTTGTCCAATGGTTGCTCATGAGCATGTAAACATGTTTTTCACTTGCAATCATGATTAAATTGATTCATTGTCAGGTAAAATTTATCATTAGTCAACAAAAGGATTGAAATGGGAAACAAGAAAAACATTGAATTTCAATTAGTTTCGTTGTTTCAAGTTGTCGCCTTTTCCATAAGTTTATTGTTTTCTTTATTTTAACCTATTTTTTGTAGTTAATCATTTCTCAATATTTTAATTTTACTGAAGACTATTTTGAGATTTACTCAGATTATTATTGTACAACTTTAATCATTATATAAATAATTTCATAACTTTTTCTCGTCTATTTTATCACAACATTTCATCATTACAGTTGTCATGTTGTTACTTTTTTTTTATAGTTTAGTAACATTTAAAATTGAGTTTGTGTTGTTAAGATTAAAGGTTTTGTTCAGAAATAATCAGATTTATGTTTTCAATTGTTAAATGTTTTAATTCACCATTTTTACTGATTCCTGTTGACACTTTCAATAACAATTTAAGCTTCAAATTTTTTAACATTCATTGGATATCGTCCATGTCATCTTTTGTAGATCTTTCCAGATTATTCATTTGTTTCAATGTTGATTCACTTGATTCATCCATATTTCGGATTGCTCTTTATTTAAGAACAAATTTCAAGATTATGAAAGTTGGTAAGTCAATTCGCTATTTTCTGTACGAGTTAAAAGCCATTATTGATGTGTGATTCTTGAAGTATCCAACAGTCAACCTCAATCAAGCCCAATATTGTGTGACTGTTTGAATGCGATTAGTATTCTGATAGAGAAATATCATTACAATTCTCGGAAGTGGATCTTATCTCATAAGAATTGTAATATTCAGTTGAAATTTGTTCTTATTGTTGAAGAAAGAAAAGAACTAATGAGTAGCACAATGAAACTGTTTAAAGTTGTTAACAGTGAATACAAAATATAAGTGTCTCAGTCTTGTTCATAGTTGCTGAGTAATTAGTCTTGTAAATCTTTAACTGATTTTTCTGTTTTTGAGCTGCGTTTTAAAGTGATCTTTGTTCCTGTGTAAATGTAATTTTTTCGAATTGTTTATGTGAAAACGCTCCAAAACTTATGTGCATTGATTTAAATCGACAGTTTTCGTGATATCTTACGATTGTTAGGCCAGTCCCAGTCGAATAAAAAAGTCTACACTGAATTGCGTTTCATGCTCATTTTGCTACGCATGAAACAAAAACGCCATAAACTTGCGTTTTTTTGCATTTACGCCATGATTTCATTTTCGATGTCTAATTGAACAATTGATAAAATAAATTTAACCCTTTAATTTTAATGTAAACTCATAGATCAGTGGTTAAAGAGTCGGACTAAATTGAAAGTGAATAATAGAGGGTTCGTATCTAGGTTGAGGGTTTTTTTTGTTTCTAAAAATTTAGACGAGCGCTTAGCGCACATCAAATTGCATCAACGCAAAAATGGCACTAAATCTGAGACTTTTATTCGGTGCGCATTTTCTGGCGTGTATGCCTCCTTCGACTGGGGTTTCAATTCAAAACATGCTCATCAGATATGCCAGAATTTATTCGTTCAAATCAATTTGGATCGACATTATTTGATACAGGGACATCCTTACAATCATCACAAACTGCATTAGCTGTACCAGCGACACACATATCTTTTAAAAATGCAAACAATGGAATGATACAAATTTCATGAAAAAATAAGTCAAACATAACTCGATGTAGCCAGGTCAATATCTTGTAGAACTCTTTATGCAATAATTTGCTTTTGTTTCTGCGACGATATCGTTTTGTTCAATTAATATTGCAAAGGGTTCAGTTTACAATTTTTGTTGTTCAAACCAAGTTATTGCTCCCAAACTAACGCTTATGAATGATGAAAAATGGCAACTGTAAGCAACTGTAATAAGCCTGTTGCTGTTTCTACTTTCTAGGCTACTCAATTATTGTTATTTAGGTTCATGGCGAGCTCTGGTCAAAGGGTTCATAAAGTCATTAATGGAAATAGATTCGCAGTACTCTGTTAAAATATTATTATTGTGTAATTGTGATTTGGATTCAAGGACCCTATCTGAGAACAAGGAGACTCATAATCTATTTTGTTATTTATTTAATAAAAGAAATTCGTAGAATTTTCAAAATGAATTTTGTTTTTCTTTCCTTACAAACTACAGGTTAATTTGTATACAACTCGTTTCTGATGATAAAGTAATTGAGAATAAGTAAAGAAGAGTTAGAAGAGCTTTATTACTGTATTACTTTCTAGATGATAGTTTCGTACAATATTTTTACCGTTTCACCAATATATTTGCATGAGTGCATCGAGGTCTGCGGTTCAATGTTGATTTTGTAAACAATTTCTAGTTTCGGAATCAATTGATAATAATATTTGGGCTGTTTTGAATGGGAAAACTGCCGACGAACAATATTTTTATAAGTTCATCAGTCCACTTTACTGATCATTGATTGCGAATTTGACTACTAGCTCGGGTTTTTTGTTTCTAACGTAATCAAATTTTAAAGTTGACCTCTCAGATGGAAAACTTATTGACCTAGCTGATTTAACGTGTTTAAATCATTGCATTTTCACTAATCATTGTAGTCTTTTATTGCATCTTTTGAACTATATGGATATCAGCGAGGCCCCTTTCATATTAGCGAGCTTGGTTATCAACTTAAAAATTCAAGGTTATAAGCACGATCAAAACCAATAAACAAATACATTGTTAGCTGCACTTAACGCAACAAATTAGGGTTTCATTTAATTCAATTCTTAGGTGTCGGTATCTTTGGTTTTTTTAACGTTTCCGAGGCATTAAAATGCCATTAATGTTCAACTTTGAAGATGATTTCATGATCTAATAGATGGCGACAATGGTAAAAATTGACTGATTTATTGAAAGTGAAGCTGTCAGTGTAATAATTCAATTGCATGCAAATAACTAAAACAACTTTCCCTCCATGTCTAGTCATTTTGTTGTTAGATAGGAAGATGGAGACACCGCTTACATTGGTTTTTTCTGTGTGTTTGTCACAGTGTGTAGCAAAGAGTAAATGAAGAGATTGAGAATGAATTCATAGTCCTAAAATCGAATACAATGATCATAAAAACTTTCCGATATGCTTTCGCTTGATGAGCTCTGTTTTTAAACTTTAAAGTCATTTAGCTAATGAAACCATCACAAATCTATCATTAAAATCGAAAGTCTTGACTGTTGTTGATATTAATTGTTTTAATTTAATTTTAAACGATAAAAAGAAAGATGATTCAATGGTGGGATTTAAGCGGCTATAAGGCGCCACTGAAATAGTGCATGTAGCACACTCTACATTCTCTTTTAGTGGATTACATGATTTCGTGTTAAATTATGAATTTAAACTAGATTTATGTAAAACAGTGACGTCTGAGCGGGCATATATTGCTTCCTATGTTTTTAGGATTTAAAATAAATTGTTAATATCTGAAAATAAATTGCGCTTCGTTAGCCAATGATCCTTGAATCATTGTTACCACTCTGCACCACGAGGAGGTAAGCATGTAAAGCATTGATTACTGGATAGTTGCAGGTGATCCAATAAATTCGTATGAAAATTATGTTCAAGGAGAGCAAAATTTTATTTTAATGATATTCGCCGTTCAGGTCAATACAGTTTTGCCAACGAGCAGGCAAAGCTTCAAGTCCACTTCGAAACCAAAAAGCGTGCTTTGCGGAAAAGTACTTATTGACGGCACTAACAATCTCCTCTCGGCTGCTGAAAACGCGTCCTGGAGTGACCTTTTTAAGTTAAGGACAGAAAAAAGTCTGCCAGGTCAAGGTCAGGTGAATCAGGGGGTGATTCACCAATTTCCATCCTAGGTTGGTCAAAAAGTTCTTTGTTTGGCCAGATTTGTGAGGTCTAATAATTGAGTTATAAACCTATTGTTTATTCATCTCTGTCTAGCATTTTTACATTTGATCACCTTGATTTTCAGCAAACAGTGACTAACAATAGTAAAAATAGAATGAAAACAAATCAAACAAACTATACCAAATAACCAAATACTATAAATACTCAGGATTGCACCTTAAAGTTATCATAGTTCATCTTAAGTTCACAGATTAAGCAATTTCAAAGTTAACTTTCAAGTTAAACGTTCAACTTTAATTCACTTCAACAAAAATGAATTGTCAAATCCTTAAACTGTTTTTCTTCGTTCTAATCTTGTCAATGGTTGGACTATCCTCAGCTGAGACCAAAAAACCAATATCGCCCGAAGAACTTGCAAAGAGAAGAGCAGAGTTATTTGCTGCTTTTCATGGATAACTAATATGTAAAACCTTGAAAGATTTTACTATGAATAAATAATATTTAATTTTCAATTTCAATAATCTTTTTCCTATTTTTATCATGAATTTTTCCTAAAAATCATATCGCGAACTGCTTTCAGCAGATTAAAGCAATAATTTGAACTTTTCAGATATTATTTCTCACGGATTGGTGAATGGGTTCTCATCATCTTTATTATGATAGGCGACGGGTCAATGCAATTAAAAATGTCAGGAGTGATTATATCCAGGTGACTCAAGGTCATTGTTACAATTATTGTGGAATAAAAGAGAAAGTGATAAGCGAAATTCTCATTAAATTTGCGTAGTTTTTGTATTGTAATTTATAACTCAATTATTTAATTAATGTTATGCAACGAGGAATGGTAGCAGACAAGGATTGCGCGTCTTTAATGAAATTTGTAAAATTTTTATCGTTTTGCACTAAACTTCAAACTTTCTGTAACTGATTTGATTTTATCTAATATGCAAGAATAGCGTTTATTTTGTGAGGAACAACACAATTAGTAATAAAATTAAAGCACAATAAAAAGCAAACACACACTTTCTTTTTATCAAAACATATGCTATTGCATTTTTACTGCCATCTATCTTTAATAATATTTACCCCATTTAAACCCAATACAAACATACCTGTTTTGATACAGGTATCTCAACTTAACAATATAAACGTGAAATAATGTTCTGAAAACCCAATGCATCATGACTATGTATTTTTAATACTAACTAATTTACATACTGACCTTACTTTTTACATAACAAACTTTGACCTACAACCCTTTTGTCTCAATAGGGACATATATAAGGACCTATGGTCAACCATATTTTGTCAATTGTCTTTACTAATAAAGTCACTTTGAGTTACTCCCTCTGGTGTTTTCTTTCTTTAAACCATTCAACTTCATTTGCAAAAGTGAGTTAATGGTTTCCTTTCTTTATTCTTTCTCCCCTTTTGACTGTTGACCCTTCTTGACCGTCTCAATTTAATTTCTCTCTCCGGTAGTTTATAAAGATGAAGATAGTCAAAACTCCAAAGTTAAAAACCTTGATAAGATTGAATTAGCAAAAACGTCAAGGAATAAATTAATAAATATAAATTTCTAGTCATCTCAATAATGTTAGTTGAGATTAATTACGTGCAAAGCTAATACACAAAGAAATAGCTCAGAAGTATTTTTGCAAATAACGGGAAAAAGCAGTCCGAGATGTTATTTTTTATAGCTGATTCACGAGGAAGAATAGAAAACGATTATTGAAATTGAAAATTAAATATTATTTATTCATTGTAAAATCTTTCAAGGTTTTACATATTAGTTATCCATGAAAAGCAGCAAATAACTCTGCTCTTCTCTTTGCAAGTTCTTCGGGCGATATTGGTTTTTTGGTCTCAGCTGAGGATAGTCCAACCATTGACAAGATTAGAACGAAGAAAAACAGTTTAAGGATTTGACAATTCATTTTTGTTGAAGTGAATTAAAGTTGAACGTTTAACTTGAAAGTTAACTTTGAAATTGCTTAATCTGTGAACTTAAGATGAACTATGATAACTTTAAGGTGCAATCCTGAGTATAATTTTTTAACTGAAGCAACTTTTGCATATAAGAATTATAAAGCTCAATTGCGTTGTTCATTTGTTGACTTTGGATTGAATTTGAGGCTTTCTTTTCATTTACAATTTTTACATTTTTACCACATTTTAACTGAATGTGGCTAAGAAATTTCTTTTCTTTCTTACTTTCTTTGGCCATCTTTTCGAGATTATGGATATGGATACTTCTAACCTAATACATGAATAATCAACATGTACAGTATACATTGATAGCATAAAAACTATTATTGAATAACAATGATAATGATGAACTTACCTTAATGATCGAAGCAATGAGAAAAATGACTATTTGTTGATATTACCGCCGAATTTCAAGGTCAATCAAGACTCTAAATAAAAATGGTTGTTGAGATGATCAAGATTATTATAATTGAGAAACAACATTTAAAACATATTACTAAACTAAAATAAGCTGGATAGCAGTTTAAAATAAACGAATGTACTTCGACATTTGTAAAAGAAATTAGCGATGAAAGTTGATTGTAATAACGTATCTCGGCATGAAGCGAATGAGTCCTAATGGATTAGAACTTTGGTATAAGTAGAGTGTCTGTTTAATATAATCAAATTGAATGATTCTGTTGAATGCTGTACCAGCTGACTATACTCTTGTATATTTGTTGTATTGAATCTCGTTCGCATCATTTCGCAAATCTGTTCAGTGTCATTCTGAACTGTTCTTTCCTTGATATCGTTGATATTAATTGGTGGAAGCTTAGGTGAATTTTCAGAAGTATCCGCTCTTATCAAACATCGATGACAAGCATATGCACCTTCGAATCGAGAAAGATTGAGAAGCCAAGCACGACATGAGGCATCTGCTAGCAGGCCCATCAGACAAATTTTAGTTATCTCTTTCAATTCGGTAGGAACTATCAGAAAGTTTACTTCCTTTATGAACTCGACAAGAAATTATTGACATCTGGCTTCGAAAAATCAACGTAAATCGACTTTAAAATTGGAAGACACGATCTTGTCTTGATACCTAAATTCTGGACGTACAGAAAAGATAACGAAGAAGAGTTAGAAAGTGGAATACCATCAATAGCACCGAGTAAATCCAGCGTTTTGTTGTCTGTAGTTAATTAAGAATGAACTTTTTCATTCAAATCCAGTCAAGTTGCTCTTGTATTGATAGCTCTATGAAAAATTTAGTCTTGAAAATCAATTTCTATCCAGGATACTTCGACAGTTATCACGGTAACAGAGCTTGTTCCATCCGAAGAGCCATTTCAATCAAGAACCGTTACAAGAGCAGCATCGAGAAATAGAGAATTGAGTAAAAAGAAAGTCGACACCAGTTGCATCGACTCATGAACTACCGGCAATCAATACCAACGATTGAAAATAGAATTGACCAAGCTAGTTGAAATTATTAAAATTACAGGGTTTGATGCACCTATCATTGAAAATCTAACAAAAATTTATAGTGAAATTGAAAATTTAAAGTAGCAAATCCATTTAAAAAGCCAGTGTTTCATATGGGATATCAAAAAACAACAACTGAGAAATATTTCCGTGAACTCATTGCTCACGGGGAGAGACCTAAAAGAAAAAAACAATCATAATTTAAGTAGATCTAGATCGCGTGGTATTGAGAAAGTAGACATTAAAAAAATGGACGTTTTCATTGATAACTGTCTCAATTCATGGATTGAGTTTCATTCAAAAAATAACCCAGGGACCAGCGGAATTCTTACTCATCTTATAGATGAAAAAAGAAGAGCTTTAAAATCTTTGATGGGCTAATTTGTCCAGAAGAGACAAAAAGGGAAATAAAATCTAGCGATTAATTTATAGATATATTTATACAGTATTTTTGAGCGTTATATTGATTTAGTGATTATTAAGATGATCAAATTTGCATAATAAATACGTTTCTTTCTTTCACTTTCATTTTTGCACTAAGTTTTCTAGAAGTAGCCTTGCAACACGAAATCTGACAAGGGAAGGTGCCTAAGTGGTACGGTTCAATTCGGGAAATTTCATGATAAATCGATAGAAATGAGGGAAAAAACATGTCTGGTGAAATTTTAGGACTTGCAAATTTTAGGTCTTTATTCTATTTTAAAGTCTAATCAGATCCATTGTAATAAGCTAAAAATGGCAAAAACAAAGACATTTCATAAAAAAGCAAACAAAATGAATGTTGTTCACAGCTTCATAATTGTAATTTTTCATAGGCAAAGTTGACTTTAAGCATTGAAAACTTGAATAAAAATTTGCAAGTCGTAAAATTTCACCAGCTATGTTTTTTTCCTCATTTCTATCGATTTATCATAAAATTTCCCGAACCGAATCGTACTACTTAGGCACCTTCCCTTGTGAGTGAAAACTGCGTTTATTTCTTGATATCTACCTAGAAATTTGCTCTGATTTTATCACAATTTTCTGATAGAAAGTCTGAGTTTCAATGTTGCATATTTCCTTACATTTGACCTGCTATAAGTTTTACTGTAGATTTACTCAATTTTTGTCTGCTTGGGTATTGTGGGCAAGGACTTAACTCATTTATTTTTTTCACAATTCAGATATATCTAATCACTTATTTCGGTTTTAATTAGATCAAATTAACACGTTAATTTTAACGTAACCAAAGAAAAAAAGAAAGAGAGCTAGAAAGTTTTTTTTCGCGCCATCTTCTGCCACCAGAAAATATTCAACCTCTTTTTTCTTTACTCATTGTTTGCAACTGAAGAGATTGCAATTTACAATATTTTCTTTTTCATTTGTTGATCTTTTTACCGATCTTGTTTATTTGTGAGTTTTACTCAAGGGAGGATGAACTAATTATCATCCGTAACGGCCCATAATTAAAAATTCATTCGATGAGCTCTTTGGTCATTTCAACGAAATTCCAACTTAAAAACCGCCAGATGGCGCTGATCATTTTTCAAAATAAGTCGGATTTCATTGTATTGGCAACATTGGCAACTCGTTTTTTTAGCTTATTTATTTTGTGAATTTTGTGTATTTTCCTTCGATTTTTCATATCCCATTTCTCTCTTTTTCTGTATTTTTTACAGTGATTGACATCTTTAAGTTGGTAAATTGATTATCAACTATGTCAGAGTCAAATAAACTTGCCGACATTTTCAGGGGGACTATTGATCCCAATGAAAGGGAAAGTGCAGAAAAGCAATTGGAAATGGTATGATACTTTATTTTTTTCCATAATATTTTCGCTTTTATCCTCTCTTAATTCAAAAAACATGATTATGACCTTGGACACCTATTTCTTTCCATTATTCATAAATGTTTTAGATTGGTTTTACACCTTCGATCTTGCCATTGGTTATGGCTGACGGTTGTGTTATGCCAATTCGCCAAGCTGCCGTTATATGTTTGAAAAAAAATCTAAGAAATTTGGTGAAAGAAGCCAGCAGCCTTTTTGCAAACATCCAAAGTTTGATACTGGATGAATGCTGTATGGTTGGAAACGAGCCATTGAATAGAGATATTGTGTTAAAAAATAGCCGCTGTTATCGAGCGGTTATTGAATCTAACATGAACACAACCGAATGTATGGAAACCAAGAAGATGCTTCATCAAATCAATATTTTGTGGAACCTAGTCGAGATCCTTTATATTGATGTTTTGCCTGCCGGTAACCTCGTTGAACAGCTGTTAATTTGGATCAGGTATCATTATCCTAATACAAACTTAGAAGCTGATGCCATGTTAAAAAACAACGAAGTGCACGAGCATCCCAAATATTGGACTATCATACTCAAGTTTGTGGTCAGAGGAGAGATAAAAATGGCTGCTAAATTACTTAAGTTGCATCCAGACTGTGAAAATAATGAAAATTTGAGTTTTATCCATATCCTCATGGAAAAGATGCCACAATTCACTCGAAACTGTATGAAATACGAGTTTTTTGCTAAATGGCAAGCTTGGAATATGCAAGTTAAAACTCATTTCAGAAAGAGCGTTTCCCCATCTCCAGAAGAAAAAACTTTATTAGGTTTACTGTGTGGCGATTTTGGAACTTTTTCATCGAATAAACATCTTTTTGAATCATGGTATCATCTTATGGTAGCTTTTCTACACTTTGCTGACCCATTAGTGGCAGAAATAGATATTCCATCTCTAGCATTCCAAAGTTTAACAACATATTTGGACATCCGGTCAGAGGAACAAGCGAAACCATATGATCGGGCAATTCTCAAGGCATTTGCTTACGATCTGATGGTTGTTGTGCAAGAATCTTGCTCAGCTTTTAAAGATGGTTGGTGGTTTTGTACACATTTCATTGATCTTCTTTATCACGGAGGAATTTTAGAAGGAATAGAAGAGCCAAGAAAATTAAGAGAATTTTTTATTCTTGACTATGCTGATGTATTGATGGGTGATGATGAACTTTGGCCAGATGCAGTTAATTATTATGCTTCATGCTCTGAATTCGGGTTGGAATCATTAAGGCTGCATTTAGAGAGTAAACCTTTAGATTCAGAAGAAACCAAATCAAAAATTATTGAAATTTGTGAAAAACATAGCTTGGATGATGTCATTCGTGTTGTCTATATAGTTATAGCAAGAAAAGCTCTCACCGAAAATAATTTAGGTCAAGCCTTAATCATGGCTGCTCGAAGTAAAAGTCCAGTGCTTGCTTCTCATATAGCTGACATTTATTTAAAACATTTTGTTGAAAAAAATAAGTTTCCCGATCAAAAAGCTCTCGATTCTCTTGGACCACTCATGTTAACATGTGATAAACTAACTTTTCTTGCGAAATATAACGAATTTCTTGAATGCAAGAAACGAGGATCTCTTCTCGAAGCCGGTGTTCAATTGGAAAATTTAATTTCATCCAAAATTGCTCCAAATTTTTTCATCTTCACTTTATTAATGGATGCTGTTTCACTGCTAGAAGCTGAAATGCTTATTCTTAATTTTGAGCAAACATACCAAGTTCTGGTGGCCTTAGAAAATTTTGCAAACATGATGAATGAGCAAACGAGAGACGAAGATGTTAAAAATAAAGAAAACTATCTTCGTCTCGCTATTGCCCGAAATATGGCTCGAGCTATGATCTTTGCCTAATAAAGACTGTACAAAATTATCTTAACAAAAGCCACAATATTTTATTAATAAAACAATCATCGCTGTTTTCATGTTATCCAGTTCTTCAATAAAATTAGTTCCCATGAAATATTTAATTTTTACAAAATTAGGCAAAAAATTGCCCGAAGTGAGGCTCGAACTCACGACCTTCAGATTATGAGACTGACGCGCTACCGACTGCGCTATCCAGGCACGTTAGTAATTTGAGGTTCTAGGTAGTTCTAACAAAAAACATTCGTAAATTTTGCGCTTTATGTTGCTGTTATCAGAGACTATTTGGTCAGTTAACGATGCTTTTAAAATATTGCTTACTCTTTATTGTCTTCGTCAGCATTCTAATTCAAAGTTAAATAGAAATCCTATAAAAAAATTTGTTCTAAATGTTATGTCATTCATAAGGCATGGGCATTGGTTGTTCTGATACAAGTTCTGTGCAATTTCTGTAAATCTCAAGTTACAGATTTGTTTCCAGTTTCTGAGAATTGATAGAAAACTTAAGCAATTGAAGGTTATCATTTGGATTGATATTAAAAAAATCGCCATCACATATTTGGACTATCAGATGAATCAGCTTTGAAATTTATGGTTAAAGACATTTAAAATCAATATGAGTTTTGTTGAAATATAGACTTACAATTTTGTTAGATTAAGGATGTTATAAGCAGCTTAGCTATTAGTCTATAAATTAAAGGTTACAATCAAGATGAAAATAAGCAATAATAATTCAATTGCATGCAAATAACTAAAACAACTTTCCCTCCATGTCTAGTCATTTTGTTGTTAGATAGGAAGATGGAGACACCGCTTACATTGGTTTTTCACACAGAAGAAAAGTGTGTGTGTAACATTTTATTGGCAACATTGGTAACTCGTTTTTTTGGCTAATTTATTTCGTGTATTTTGTGTATTTTCCTTCGATTTTTCATATCCCATTTCTCTCTTTTTTTGTATTTTTTTACAGTGATTGGCATCTTTAAGTTGGTAAATTGATTATTAAAAATGTCAGATTTAAATAAACTTGCCGACATTTTCAGGGGGACTATTGATCCCAATGAAAGGGAAAGTGCTGAGAAGCAATTGGAAATGGTATAATACTTTATTTTTTTCCATAATATTTTCGCTTTTATCCTCTCTTAATTCAAAAAACATGATTATGACCTTGTCAATCTGTTTCTTTTCATTTTTCATTAATGGTTTAGATTTACAAAATAATTGGCTTTACACCTTCGATCTTGCGTCTGGTGATGGCTGATGGAGTTGAAATGTCTATTCGGCAAGCTGCCGTTATCTATTTGAAAAATAATGTTATTGCTTATTGGAGTGATAAATCTAATGGTCCTGGTCTGGATAATGATTTTAATATCCACGAAGCTGACAGACAAATCATCCGTGACTCAATAATCGATGCTATTGTTATGGCTCCTGAACTTATCAGTGTTCATCTTGCGGTTTGTGTTAGTCACATTATCAAAGCAGATTTTCCTGGCAGATGGCTCGGACTTGTTGACAAGATTTGTATCTACCTTCGGCATCCAGACAACAAGTGCTGGATGGGTGCATTGTTAGCTTTATATCAATTGGTTAAAATTTATGAATACAAAACTTTCGATGATCGAGCACCATTAGATGAAGCAATGAACCTCCTTTTGCCTCTAATTTATCAACGTTGCGGACAACTCTTAGCTGATCATTCGGACCTATCTATTTGCCTTCAGAAACAGGTGTTGAAAATATTTCACGCCTTTACTCAGTATTCATTCCCTTTAAAATTGATTAGTAATGAAATATTTGCCCAATGGATGGAGTTATTTCGAGTTATTCTCGAGAGACCCAAGTTTCGTAATTTCGAACAAGAAAGAGAAGAATCAAACTGGTGGAAGTGTAAAAAATGGGTACTACATATACTGTCAAGAGTTTTCGAAAGATATGGTTCACCTGGAGCAGTGTCGAAAGAATACAATGGATTTGCTAATTTTTATATCAAAACATTTTCCGGGTGTGTTATCGGGCTTCTGTTGAAAATATTAGAACAGCAAGGTAACAAGCATTACGTTGACTCTAGAGTTCTTCAGTTGACCTTGGTTTACCTAAGTACAGCTGTTAACCACGCCGTCACCTGGAAGCTGATTAAACCGCATACCATGCTTATAGTTCAGAATATTTTGTTCCCGTTGATGTGTTACACCGACGAAGATGATGAATTATGGACAACTGATCCTCACGAATACATCAGAATGAAATTTGATGTTTTCGAAGACTACGTTTCACCTGTTACTGCTGCACAAAATTTGCTTCACATGTTCTCTCTTAAAAGAAAAGAAATGCTACAAAAAATTTTGGCCTTTGTTTTCCAAATTTTAAACGACTCGAATTCAGATGCTCGCATGATTGACGGAGCTCTTCACATAGTTGGGTCGGTTGCGGATATTTTATTAAAAAAAGAGATGTACAAAGATCAAATTGAAGAGCTTTTGGTCACTTACGTATTTCCCTATTTTTCAAATCAGCACGGTTATCTCCGAGCTCGAGCTTGCTGGGTCCTTAATTATTTCTCAGGAACTAGATTCCAAAGAGAATCTAACTTAGCAAGCGTTGTCCGTAGTGTTGAAATGTGTCTAATGCACGATAAAGAATTACCCGTTAAAGTCCAAGCGGCAATATGTATCCAAGGTATCTTGACATCTCAAGACAAAGCTCAGAAACTAATGGAGCCCAATATAACCCCTATTTCATTTGAGATACTAAACCTCCTTCGAGAAACTGGAAACGAAGATTTAACTTCAGCTATGCAGAAATTGGTTTGCTTGTATCCAGAACAAATGATGCCCATAGCTTTTGAAATTTCACAACATTTAGAACAAACTTTCTATCAAATTTTGGATTCGAGTGCTGACGAAGATAATGAAGACAAAGCAATGACCGCAATGGGATTGCTAACAACTATCGACACCATCTGTACAGTTATGGAAGATCAGAAAGAGATAATGGCACAATTACAACCAGTCGTTGTTCGATTGGTCGTTAAAATTTATCAAGAAGAGTTGATGGAGCTGTATGAGGAAGCTCTAACTCTTGTATGTACTGCTACCACCAACAGTATATCACCTGATCTTTGGAAAATTTACGAACTTATGTACCAGGTTTTCAAAAAAGATGCTTTCGAATATTTTGGTGATATGATGCCAGCTTTGCACAACTTTATCACCGTGGATCCTCAAACTTTCGTCAACAACCGTAATCATGTTCTTGCTATGTATGATATGTGCAAGACAGTTTTAAACAATGATGCCGAAGAAGAAGCTGAAAGTTATGCAGCTAAACTATTGGAGTGTATGATTCTTCAGTTTAAAGGTCAAATTGATGAATGTATCAGACCATTTGTAGAACTTGTTCTGACTCGACTTACTCGTGAAGTCAAAAATACCAGTCTACAACAAATTTGTCTACAGGTCATTATTGCCGCTTTCTACTATAACCCTATCCTTTTATTGAATATTTTGAACGATATGCAGCCAATCGATTCAAATCAATCGTTGTTTACACATTTTATCAACCGCTGGTTAAGTGATATTGAATGTTTCAAAGGATTACATGATAGGAAAATCTGTGTTTTAGGTCTGATAACTTTAATCAGTTTACCACCGGAGAAAAGAGTTGCCATTATCAATGAAGCGTCACCTCAATTAATGCCCTCGATCTTGAAACTGTTTGACGGTTTGAAGTTAGCCTATCAATCAAAAGCGAATGCGGAAAATGCTGATGATGAAGATTCTGAAGAAGAACTGGATGAAGAAAGTGACGTGGAAGCTTTGGAGGATGAAGAAGACCATGTTGCTGCTGCCGATTACCATAGTAGAATATTAGGAAAAATAAATTCTCCCGCCTGTCCTTTCCCAGTTACATCATCTTACTTACGAGATGACGAGGATATCAGTGAAGACGATGAGGATGAATATAGTGATGATGAAGAGGCTGATTTCGTTCAAACTGCCTTGGAAAGCTATACCACACCATTGGATGCTGATGATACAGACGTAGATGAATATGTTATTTTTAGAGAAGTTCTCGAAATGTTACAAAAGAAAGATCCCAATTGGTACAATGTTTTGATGTCACCTTTAAAACAAGAACAACAAGAGGCTTTACAATCCGTTTTCATTTTGGCCAGTCAACGAAAAGCCGCAGCAGGTTTGTTTTAGTTGGTTGTTCAATTATTACATTCAGTTTCATCTTATTTTTTTATCAGTTTGCTTTCCAATTATCCAATAGTGTTCATCTTTACTCAATTTCCTATCATGGTATTAATTGTGTACCTTTTTCTCATCCTACAGAATCACGTAAGATCGAGAAACTCGGAGGTTACATGTTCCACACTCAAACCGTGCCTAGCTCTTTCAATTTCGGAGGAACACCTATTGTATAGCTTTAATGTATCCATTGACAATTTCTTTGAAAATCTTCCTCGCCTCAATAATCAGCCATTCTGGCCTTTTCTGAAAAAAAATCATTCTTCTTTTTTCTTTCATACTAATTTCCTTTTTTGTCATCTTGTTACCACGTTCCTTTTTCCACACCCTATCTCTCTTTTTCTCTCATCATCACTTTATGGAGATAATTTAAGTATGTGTTGGCTAACTTTAATTTTGGTTCTTACAGCCATTCAAAGACGAGTTTACATTTTAATTGAAAGGCCTAATTTGCTTGCAAAAAATACACAATCTTTAATTAAATCAATACAAGCCACAGTTGAAGATTTCTCTTCGTTGCCACTTGGTTTGTTAAACGTTTGAGACTTTCCTTAAAATTACTTGCCATTAAATGTTTCTATTATAAACTGATAAAGACAAGAATATTTTATGAGAGCGTTAATATTAGAAGTGATTAACATTGATAAATGAATAGATGAAAACTGTACCTAAAACCTCCAGCTGATAAAAAATGTATTTTTGAAGGAAATTTTACTTGTTGCTGGGCCAAATCAACTATCTGATTATCACGTTGAAAATGGTGAAGAGATATTTATTAAGTTTAAAGGAGACGCACAGACCTGAGAAACAAAATGCTGGATTAAATGTTTCACAGAAAAAAATGTAGAAAGAAACTTTCAAGTGTAAAATATACATGTATAAATAATTGTACAGTTGACCCGTTACAAAAACCTAGTCCCTTTCACCAGACGCTCACACATTAATCACACCAATCACACACATACATAGTTTACACCAAGCTTAGAGATAGATCAAAAGATATAAATAGTGGACTGAAGCAAAGGAAAGCAGAAAATTTTGTTGACCATTAGTTTAATAATTGAATTGCATATTTTCCTGTTTGATTTGTTTTCAGAGGTTTTTGTTTTCAAAAACATGGATTTAAATTTTTAATTTGGTTATTTTGAAAATATTGAATGCATTTCAACGAAGAAAAACATTAAAAATCAGGTGATAAAATCGTTTGAAATTTAATTGACTTAAAAACGAAAACAGAACGAATTTCATATCACGATGCTGTGATTGGATATGAGGATTAAAAATAGTTGAAAAGGAAATTTGTCTGATTATCAGCATACTTTTGAGGAAACTATTTTGAACATTTAATTTAATGATTGCGAAGACTGTTTGATAGTTAGCTTTTCTCAATGGAAGTGTACAGTTAGCTCAATATAAAGTCAAGCACCCACAATGGCTTTGAGAAAAGCTCTTTTTTCATAGATATCAATTTAAAGTGGTGGTAACGACTTGGAAATGAATGCAGCAGCGTCTCGTAATTCCTGAAAAAAATACACATCATAAATTTAGATTAGCTCATCTTAAGAAGGATAGATGCTTAATAAATACCTCATTACAAGACGAATGGCCCATTCCTCTATAAACTTTAAACTCGAAAGTTTTGAGAAAACCTTTCAAAATATCAGCAGTCATGTTTCCCCACATTTTTGGAACCAAAGGATCAGCTTCACCGTGACATTGTAGTACTGGAACTTCCTTATTGCCTTGAACGAAAGCATCAGGATAATCTTTATGTAAAGGTAGCCAACAACTGAAAGCTAGGATACCAGCTAGGGGTTTAGAATACCGAAGTCCAGTGTGCAAAGAGAGAGCACCACCCTGTGAAAACCCTCCGAGTAAAATTCTTTCCGCAGGTATATTGTGTTTGCTCATTTCCTCCTCAATAATTTTAATGATTGATTGTGATGCTTTGGATATACCTTCTGCATCTTCTGGTCCATTGTGTGTGAGGGTCATAAGATCAAACCATGATGGCATGATCATACCAGCGTTCAGGGTGACAGGTTGAGCAGGAGCAGTGGGACAAATCAATTTGCAATAAGAAGGTTTAATAGCAGCAAAAGTTTCAGCCCATCCATGACCAGTATCACCAAGTCCATGGAGGAAAATAATCTACAAATGAGGTGAGAAAAGAGATTGAAACATTAAACTTATAGTAATCCATCATATTGAAAAAATCATTATGTAAATGTAAAAATTCTTGTCACTAAAAAATAACTGACTTACCGTTGCTGTATGATTACCGTCTTTAGCATCGATAACAACGTTATTTGATCCAGGTGCCATTTCAAATAGATGTAAAGATGCCTTGTTTATTATCCTAGGAATCCCTTTGATTGCCCTTTTAGCGGATAAAAGGGCTATCCGAGTTGATTTTAAGATAGGAATACTGAGAGAGGGTGTTAAAGAAAATAATGGAAGAATGGGTTAATCTAAATATTAGTGAAAGGTTCTAAAGATGTAGCTGAATGAAACAATTGATTTTGAGATAATTGTCTGGAAACTAAGCTTCACAAATAAATTGATTGAGAGATAACTCAGAAAGCAAGAAAAATCAGATGATTAGAAATTAAACAGAGAAACAGATGTATCGATTGTAGCTTAAACACAGAAAACAGCTTGACTACTGATGTCAATGCAAGTCATTGGAATATTTTCTAGCTAGTCAAAAATTACTCAGCTAATAAACCATTGTCAAGCAGCTTAGCCAGCTAAAAAGCAAAAAAGATGCAGTTTTTTAATGCCACTTTTGAATTAAAAGTTCATCTTAAAGGTTTAAATAGTCTCATTTTGTATTTACAGGGTAGTTAAATGATCTTTTCATTCAGAGTTATCATTCAAGTTTTTTACATGTGCTATTTAATGCTTGCGTTTTTTAGAGAGAGATCAGGACAACGTTTGTCGAGAATCTTCTGAAGTTCAGAGTCAGGCTTTGCATAATGTTTTTGTCTAATAATTTTTCATTAGTGCGTTTAACAATTTTGATATCAATACTTAGCAACTTTGAATTCGTAACGAGAATACCTGGACTATGATATTACAACGACGATACATTGAACTGTCAAAACCGGTCTACGCCGGTTTACTTTTGCTAAATTATTTGTGAAACCAAATTCGCATAATGAGTGATAATACAACAATAACTAATAATCAAATACATTTTATTTAGGTGATTTTTTGTAGATGAGCATTTAAAACTGTATTGAAGTTAAAAAATCGTGAATTCTGTGAAGAAAACCCGTTATTTTAAAATACGCTGGTCCAGTTTTGATGAGCTGATTGAATATAAGCAAAAAAACTTTGATGGCGATTCAGTTATCTTGGGAATTAATCAATTTCAAGCAATTCTCCAATTCACTTTGAACACTTTCAACCATTTCACGAACGTGGTTCTAGAGAGTCAAGAATCGTGTCTTTCTCAGTTACTTTCGATTGCACTTTATCATTACATAACTTGACTTCATCGCTGTTATCCATTTGATCGCCGATATTAGCTTCGGTATAATTAAAAGTTGAATTCAAACTTGATTCAGTTTTCGTGCTTCTAGAAGAGATTGAAGGAATTGATCATTGATCTTTACATCAACTTTAATCATTTGACTAAAAATGTAAGAATTTGTGTAAGAATTTATGTATCAACCGTTCATTCAAGATGTGAGTCAAAATTCATTTTGATTGACTTAAATTTGACTTTATATAAAAGGTCTTTCAGTTTGGTAATAAATTATTACTAATAATGTCTTATATTTTTAATCAATGGTTATTTCCATAGACGAAATTCAATATTAATATTACGATTGAAGCTCCATAAAAATCATGTTTACACAGCATAATCTTTATGATTAAAGCTGATAGTTTAATCGCATAAATTGTTTTATCTCCAATAATAATTTCATCAGTTATGCTCTTTAATTGGCATGCTTTTACGAACCAATTCTTAATTGGAGTGTTTTTTATTTTTATTTTTCCTGCAGCTCTGCTCAATTCAACAATTTCCAATTTTAATAGGGATGAATACATTTCGCCGTATAATACAATGTATGAAAAGGTGAGTGTAAATTACTGCAATTAAGCTTAACTTTACTTTCTCACTTTTATTTAAGACTCGATCTTTTGTAAAGAGAATTTACTTTTAAGAGCTTCGATGATTTAGATTGGGTTTTTGTTAGCTCCTGTTTCGAGGCACAACTAATTTATAGATGTAACATGATCTGTAAAATGATCTTAACTGTTTTAACCCTGAAGCAAAGAAAGTCAAGCATGAAATATCAAATTATGAAAAATTGAAACAAGTAAATATTTATTCGCGACAAAAAAAACATAATTTTCAAAACAAATGGAAGAGTAATTTAACTGATTAATTAATTTCATTTTTACATTTATGGTTAATAAACATTAGTACTTTGCTGAGAATTCAAAACAATCAAGAAAAAAATAGATTTAGTAATCTGTCATTTTCAAGTTATAACGAGAATTATTTAGAAATGGTTGTCTCAATTTTAAAACACAGAGTTAAATATATGGTAAGTGGCATGGGAATAGATCTTAATGAGTGAGGTCAAGTTTTCATAATTATTATGCTCAATAAATATTGAGGTGGTTAAAGAAATAGTTATCGAATGAAACAAAGATTGTTCCTTGAAATATTGAAATAGACAGTTTTAGCCATTATTCAACTTGTCAGTAGTCAATCGAAGCTAAATGATATCGTTTAGAGCGATGTTGATCGATCTAATTATGAATCAATGGTCATTTTGTTCCTCATATAATTTTAGATTTGAACGACATCGCATAGTCAAGTCTTTGTCTTTTTTGATAGCCACAAGACGAGGATATCAGATGAGCAACGAGTGAACTAATCTCGTTCTTCTATCGCTTAGTCATCTTCATTTTCTTTTCCCTAGAAACAAAATAACAGGAAAACAAAAAATAATTAAGATACAAAAATATGTCTTTCACATTGCCTCAAGCCAATTCTGAGGTTCAGAGATAGGAAATATCTGGATAACTTGTCCAATGCATTTAGATTGTCCTTCACGGAAGAGTACTCGGCATCCTGGATGGACATATTCTGGTTGTCGAAGGAATTTAAGCATTATTGATGCTGTTTCATTTGTTGTGATTCCTCTTTTCCCCATAATTGCAATAACAACTGCTGTTTGACAAATATTACCAATATGAACAGTTGCTTGGTAACCTGATGAGATCATAGTTGCATGATAAAGAACATGCATACGAGCTTGAAAATATAGACAAATTGAGTTTTCTAGGTGAGGTTCGCGAGTCAACGATACAATCACCATTCCCTTTCTCAATTGCTCTAAAGATTCTGGTTCTTTATTAGCTAAAGCTAAAGTAGCACTTTCTCCGGCTCGGACAACTCGGCAGGGAACTTTATACCGATGTATAGATTGTATTTGAGCTTTAACAAAATTTCCTTCGATATTAGGTCCAATTTGAATCCAATTGCCTTCTTTTAGAATGCCTGAAGTTAACAATCCACCAACAACATTTCCAACCTCAGTTACATGAAACGTTTCATCAACCTATGGAAATATATAAATATGCAAAAAATAAAAGAAGAGAAAAAAGAAATCAGATTGAATGGATTATCTTATTAACAAGTGAATTGGGGGAAGTAAGAGATGCGAGAGAGTCCGGAAAGAAAGATTTGGCAGCAAGATAGAAAAATGAGATAAGATAAAAAAGAAACCGAAGAAACTGGTATTGATAATTCTTTTTAAGCGGGAACTCGTTTTACGCGGGCAAAAATGACTCTTATCCCGTTCACGCTTGTTCGAAATGGTTGCATTTAATTTGTTTAAAAATTCACCTGAAATTCCGCATCCTTTTGAATCAGCTTATCTACATCCTTATTGCTTAGGCATGGAGAGAACACATTGAGAAATGTATATAAGAGGTCAAGTCCAGTGCCATTTAAACAAGACACTTTAAATATCGGTGTGATATTGGATGCCATCGAACTGGCAGCAGTAATTGCATCATCTTTACAGTTAATTATGATCGGAAGCTGTTGAATGAATGAAAGGAAATAGATAATTGGTTTGTGTGTATACAGGTAAGTGTGTGCGTTTGATTAGAGTTTGTTCAAATGGGTGAGCATAACAAGCAAAACCAGCATAAAAAATATTTTAACTATTAAATACTATTCAGTTTCTCTGTTTTTTACTTTCCCTCATTTTTTATGAGCTTTTTCTTTCCAATTATGATTTGATAATGATTGGAATGATGTAACTTTTTTGTAACATCTAATGAAGTTTAACAATGTGTTTAACTATTAGCAGGTTTATTATCTGATGTTTAGTTAGGTAAAAACAAATGAAGCGTTTTAAACACGTCGACAATTTCCAGTCAAACTTAAAATTACTGTTTCCTCTAGCCTTAGGCTTAGTATTGAGTATGTATCTGTCAACTTGACTATTTAATGGTTTTAAGATTTCAGCGAAAAAAATGATGCCAATGCAAGGCTGATTTTATTTTACTTGTCATATCGTTTAAACTTTCTACTTTTTTGTTTTTCTGGTTTGTTAATGATTTTTTCTGCTTTCTCTGAAATGCGAATAAGTATATAGAAGTATGAAAATTTAGATTTACCTTTTTACAGGCCGGTGATTTAAGTAAAGATTCAAGTTTGTTGAGAGTGTCCTTGGTAGTTTCACTGGTAGAGAGATCAACTTTATTAACAACAATGACTATTGGCACATCCAAGGCCAACGCTAACCCAAGGTGTTCTAGTGTTGTCCCGGCAAGACCGGCAACTGCGCTAACTACTAACATTGCAATATGGGGAGAATGTCCCATCAATCCAAATATAGTAGTTCTTAGATATTTCTGGTGACCAGCTAGGTCTATAAATGTTATTAACTTAGACGATGATTCATAAATTTCTTCAGGCGTTCGACAAACATTATACGTTACAGGGCATCCTCGACTATCGAAACCCAAAATTTCTCGACTAATGGATGATGTATGGCCACTTTGAATTTCATGGCGATGTCGGAAAAGATTAAGTCGAGCACTTCCACGACCATTATCAAGCTCACCTTGTGTCAGAACACCAAGTAAGGTACTTTTTCCAGCTTCGACGTTTCCTAAAACAGCAACTCTAAGTTCAATCGATCCTTGATCATCAGGAACTCGTCTAATTAAAACTTCCATCACTTTTCTCTTGGTTGAGCTCGTTGCTGGGCTGACAATCTTTTCCCTTAAGATTGTAACAGTTGCTCCAAGTTTCTCAGCCATTAAATATAAGGTTCGGAGGGAAGAATCTGCTTCTTCTTCAGTTAAACCTACCAATAAACCTTTATCTTCAACACCAATTTCATAAATAGCTTCTCCATGACCTAGGAATTTAATTATATAGTTAGCAAAGGAAATGATGCAATATATTTAATCGTTACTAAGTGATTAACTTATTTCACAAAGCGATTAGCACTTGTAACAGAAATTATCACATGATATTTTGAAGTCTTAAAATGAAAAATCTTTTACTAACCTTCTCTGAGTCTCCATTTCATCTGTGTGACCAAATGTTCAAATCTACTTTGTGACGGATTAATTAATTTTAATTTGTACTCAATATTACCTTCTGCACATTCAGGAGGTAGATAATTAATGCTATTAGAAGAATCGCTGCTGTTGTCAACCATTAATCCTCCTGTATCATCGTCATATTCACAGTTACCCTCCAAGTGTCCACTAGAACAGTTAGAACTTTTATGGCCAAATAAGCCGATCAACGGATCCATTTTCGATTTCCAATGTTTTAATTAAAATGGAAAGAGAAAATTCTTTTATCCCCACTAATTACATAGAAACTTGAAAAGCTAACACAAGTCAGAATTAGCAAAAAGTCAATACAAACAGCTAAAGAATGAAGGAAAAATTATCTCAACAACTGTCACCAACAACCTTTTCTTGTTGCTTGTTTACAAAGCTGACTTCAGCTGTATTACTTGTTACCTGATATTATCTCTGATATCAGCAGTTCATAATAATCCCTATAGAGGTCAGGTAATTCAGTAATCAATTGATTAATGCAACTTGATTGTTGAATTGAACGAAATCTCTTGAAATAAAGGTTGATAGCAATATGATAACTTGTTACTTATCTTCGTTCGATAGCTAAACTGGACAGGTTTACTTGCAGTACTTTTCCTTCCATTCTTTCCAAATATTAACAAAGAAAAAAACTACAAATTCATTTTCAGGAATCATGAATATTTTCAATGATGACATGCCGAAAATAATTTCATCATCTTTATCAAATCCTCCTCTTACCATCATAATGTTTAAACTTTAATTAGATTTGACGAAAATTAACTCCATTATATAAATGGTTAACTAATCATCAATCTATTTCAACTGTTGATTGAAAAATTGAAAACAGCGGTAGAACGGTAAGTATTGCCATCTATGAATAAGCAAAACATGAAATGCTGGTGAGAGAGAGAAGATGCTGGGAGAGAGAAAAAAAGAGAGAAGCCTGATTTGGTTTCTTTTTCAGTCACATCCCTATCTTTACTCTTAGCCAGCTTCTTTTCTTTTGGAAAGAGATAGAAAAATTATCTCTTTCTCTCCCTTTCTCGTTATAAATGTATTTTTTACCCTCGACGAGTTTTCAAGTTATTGATGACAATTTTACTTCTGTGGTAGCTCAACAAAAACCTTTGCAGCCAAACAATGCACCTCAAGGGATGGTCATGGTTAACCCACCGCCCCAGGCTGCACCTAATCAAACTGCAATTCCTCAGTTAGAAGGTAATGTCCAAGGTAATTAGTTATAATTTTGAATTTTTATTTAATTTATTGCAATTACTTTAGTAGCAGAGCTACAGGAAAGTCCCTATACGATTGAGGAACTAGCTGCTGATCCTGCTTTCTCTTCAGCGGCCTTATGTTTCTATCAAGCTGACCGAATGGTTATTTTGGAAACCCAAAATCCAAATAAAAGTCAACAAGAGTTGGTCACGATGGCAATTCATGAATGGCATAGCAAACTAACGACCAGTCAAAAAGCGAAATATCTCAGGATAGCCGAACGTATGGGCCTTACAAGCGTATGTAGAGCACCTCCAGGGACTCATGGACAAGGAAATCTGTTGTCAATGTCATCATATGTCAACTCAGGGCCTCCACCACCTTATGGTGCTGGCCCTATGTGTTTAGAAGAGATGTTGAAAAGAGAACCCAAAAAACCTCCCAAAAATGGTTATTCATTATTCACGTCAGAACAACTAGCCAAATACGTAAACGTTGAACCCCAAAAACGTCTGGCTGAAGTCGCTCGGATTTGGAGGGAGAACATCTCTCAAGAAGAGAAAGAACAATATGACGCCAGGAACAAAGTTCTTTTAGCACAATATCAGAGACAATTGGGAAATTTCATTGATGTAAGTAATCCTCAAAATTGAATGATAACATATTGTTATCTCAATTTTTTTTCATTCCCTTCTGATTTCATCCAATTCAAGTGAAGGTTGTTTTGATTTGAAGACGATTGCTTGCTTACCCTATTTTCATGTCAGGCCATAAGGTTAACTGCTTTTTTTGTTTTTATTTTGTATTCTTCACTTTTCTCTTACCTATCAACTTTAGACCTTGACTCCTGAAGAAAGATATATTTATGAGGATTATTGTCGCAAGAGAAACAAATACAAACACCACAAGAAAAAGTACAAGGGTGATGATGGCCTGGAACCTAAAAAGAAGAGCAAAAAGAAGAAGGATACTGTTCAACAACAAGTACTGCATCAATGAAATCAATTTGTTCCAATTATGATTTTTCATCTTTAATCCAGTCGAATCACATTCTCGCTTTATCACATTAAAAAACCTCGTTTTGTCCTATCTCTTTACCTATCCTTTTCATCTTTAAAATAAAGTAATGAAACTTGGGTTATTTTGATTCGTATTAATGTTTTGTGTATTTAGCCAATCATTGTATCATCATCATCCTGCTTCTCTCATTGTCATCGCACTTTCACCAGCAACACCAGTAACACCATCGACATCATTTTCATCAATCATCATAAAAATGAATAAGAAAGATTATTACAAATCTATATTACACTCTAATCGACAACTTCAACTACACAACCAACAACAAAAAAAAACAATATTGACCTTTCTTTTTCTTTTGTGAATCTAAAAAATAATTTTAACTAAACAATGATTTCTCTGATTTTGTCGAATCAATTTTTGTCATGAAAATTCTTTGGCTGAAAACAGAAAGATGAACGTTTTTTAAAAAGAGAGAAAAAAGAAAGATAATTGGGAAAGAAGAGAAGAAATGGAGAAGAGCAGAGAAAGAAAGAATAGAACAAGGTTTTTTTTCCCATCTTTCTTTCCCTCTTCTTTCCTTTTCTTCTTTCATTTCCCAAGGAAAGAAGACAAACAAGAAACAAGTCAGTAGACGAAGTAAGCATAGAAAGAGAAGAGAGGAAAAATGGAAAATGGAAGGATGATGAGAGAGATGATAGAGAGAGAGAGAGAGAAAAGGGGAAAAGGGAAAAGGGGGAAAAAGCTATATTTGAAGTGAATGATGACGGCCAAATTTTGATTCTGATGTGAGTTTGCTTTGCTCAGTTGAAATATCGATCCACAGTTAGGTAAACGAATCCATAGCAGAGATGATAGTGGTGATGAAGAAAAGAGTTAACGAAAGATCAATCAAGATCCAAGAAGCGTTCGCACTGTGTATTTTAAATAAAAATCCCTCTAATGGGAGAAACAAAAATTTTAACAAGCAACATCAAATGAAAGGTAATAGACAATGACTTTAGTCATTAATAAATTCAACAATTTTAGGCAAACTCACCTTTAAAGACTTTAAATTAGAGAAAAAAATTACATAATTTTCATTTTTCTACATTTATTCAATGTCTTTCTGTATCATAAGATAACTCATAGATGCATTCATTCAATTCATTCCGTCCATCATTAAATCTCTCTAGCGAGCAAGAAGAAGAGTGAAGGAAGAAGAAATTAGAAAGATTCCCTGAAAAAGATTCAATGAAATAAGAAAGGAAGGAAAAGAAAAAACTGAAATTCTGATCAAGAAAAAAACAAAAATAAGGCTCAAAAGAAGCAGAGGAAGTAAGGGAAGAAAAAGAGGGGGAAGAAGGGGAAAAACAGGGGGGATTGTATAGTTTGTTGGGGGAAGAGCTTACAAGAGTGAATCATTTTTGCTAGAAAATTGTTGAGAGAAAGGAAATGGGTTTCTCTTTTGATTTGCTCTTTCTCTTATAACATTTTGACGAATAAAATTTGAATCAAATTCCGTTTTTTTTGTCATAATTTTTTGTGCTTCTACTGAAAATGTTTAGTATTGAACAAGTTTTTGTCTAATGAAGGCTAAAACCAGTTACTGTCCATACCATTAAAAATGAAAATAACCAGTCTTGTTAATCAATTTTGCTTCTCAATTTGATTTCAAGAGTCTTAAAACAATAATCCATTTATACGATTGTCAACTGTTAATCACCAGTTTAACAAAATCCATAATACTCAACTTAAATCCTTACCAATAATACTTTTATTTAACTGCATAAAATGATGATTAAAAATGACAAAAGCCTATTAGTAGAGTAAATGTAATGAAGTTAATATTTTGTCAGCCTTTGGGTCCAATTGACAATCCTGTTGACCTTCATATCAATGTATCTATGAGACCATTAAATGAATAACAATACTGGATGGTGAATTGTTAACGCACATAAACTGCATTTATAATTGACAATCAATAAAACAATCCATCAGAATAATATTCCAAGTAAAGTCTAGATCATTAAAACAATTGGATTTACGAGATACCCAATTTCATTTCAATTTGATCATTTTGTTTTACATTTGTAAACCAAAAATCACCATTGATCCGAATGCTTTGCTAGTTTACCTTATGTTCATGGTTTCAAGTCTCTCGTTTTTAATTAGATTACGATGATTTACATCATTGTAATTATCATCTTTTCATAATGGTAATGATTGGTGAATGATTGAACAACATTAAATGGATTGGTGACAATCATTATTTATTTAGATTGTAAAGTATTTTATGTATTTTAGGCTCTCAAAAGTCTCACTGTTATTCCAATATGCAGAAGGAAAAATGGTTTGTAACATGAGTTACTGTATTATAGTGTTGATCCTGCTGGTAATTGGATAATTTTAAATTACTATTAATTCAATTCACTATGACAGTAATTAATGCAGTTAATTGTTAAATCACTATACTATTAAACCATGGATTGAACTAGAGAAAGTAAAGAGAGAAACCTAAAAGAGAAGCAGCAACACAAAGAACCAGAAAAAAAACCAAAACAGGCCAAGCCAAAGGAAAGCTTAAGTGAACCAGACAGATAGCTAATAAAATGGGCTCAGACTTATGTTGGGTAAAACAGTGCTACTAGACTATGAGACGATCTCAACCCGATCTTGAATCCCTGGTTATTGATAATTCAATCATTACAATCTATCTAAGACCTATTAAGCCTTCAGCTATTACATTAGGTTGTTGATATCTTGTTTACTTTATGCAATGCTGTTTCATCTAGTACCCGATTTAGTGTTAATATTGATAAAATAGCCAGCTGTAATGAAAATATTCAATGAATCATCTGAATAGGAAACATTTTAACATCTCTATTGAGATTACTAAAAGTAAAATAAATGTCGAACAATCTCAGGCCTCAATCTGATACTCTATTTCAATTTGTAAATATTTTCAAGACTGTCTGGTATTGAATGGTTTCTTGCTTTCATCTAGTCATGATATCAGTGAAGGCCATTTGATTGTTACACTACTTTTTACACTACTAAAATATGATTCTAATAATAATGATGATTACAATTAACAGGAAAAAGGATAATATTAAACATGTTCAAAATGATTCAAATGATAGATTCAACATTGATTGGTTGATAAAACCACAAAACGTATCATTTTACTTTGACTTGTTTCACTCAATCACTCAATTTTGCATTTTTAATCTTTTCCAACTGTTACTGAATCGCTAATTATCAGCTAATCGTAGTATGATTTGGTATACAAACAATCATTGATAATTAGTCGGATATGCAGTTTGAAATGACTAACTCTGATTTTATCGATTGGCTAAAAAAGAGGTTCAATAATGCTCTTTGATTAGGTGCAAAAAGAGCAAATATTTATTAATTAATGATTATTAACGTAAAATAAATTTTACCATTTTAATTTACCATTAAAAATATAATTGCGGTCAGAGGCTAAAACTTTCATGTTTTCCTAATACATAGCTTCGGTACTGGACAAGCTGTTTGAACTATTGCCTAGAAACGTCTAACTTTGAGAGGGTTGACTTTATTCATTTAATCTCAAACGATAAGCTTCTTTAGTGATGTATTATTAAGACCTGCTAATAGGATTTTAGAAATATTAATGCTAATGCAGGTGGTAAAATAGAGGTTCATTGAAAAATCTAATTCTACGGTTGATCAGAATTTATTGGTAATGTCTACGGTAAAAGCTCAGCGATCTTTTGTATATGGTAATAAGTTGACTCGAGTCTTTTCATTTCATAATTTATAACATTATAGTGGTGAATATGTGAGTTTAATTAAAAATATTGAACTTCCTCATATCATGAAACAAAATGGAGGAATGTCATCTCGTGAGAGATTCTGTAACACTGAATTGGACATAAGCATTTGAATTTGCCAAATTAAAAGTTATCAGATATTGTATAAATTTTATAACAATTGGTGGATTAGTTAAGTATCAAAATCAATGCTGTAAAGAAAATGAGATTTATGATAGAATGAGATGAAACTTGATTCTAAATAATAACAACTATTAGGATATGTTTTGTAAGATGAGATTCGTACATGTAAGTATAAAAATAAATTAGAACTGCAAGTCTTATAAAAATTTCTCTAGACATTTTACAATATCATCAATATTTGGTCTATCCTTTTTATCATATTCAGTTGATTGTCGAGACAATTTCATCATTTCCACAGCAAATTTCAAATCCCAATTGCCAGCTTTTCGATCAACAAATGATTTTATCATTTCTTCCGTAATATCATCATTAGAATCAATATCCATTACTGACTGGCTCCATGAAAGTATATCACCGCCTTCACGATTCTCGTCAAATGGAGATAGTCCAGTCAATAATTCCAATAAAACAATGCCAAATGAATAAATATCCATTTTCGGTGTTAGTTGTCCTCTAAATGATTCTGGGGCCATGTAAATTGAAGTTCCAATGATTGTTGATGTAAAATTAACAGATGTTGGTGATGAAGATGTCTTATTTGAATAGTTAATTCTTGTGAGGCCGAAATCTCCTATTTTAGGAGTCCAATCATAATCTAACAAGATGTTTGCACTTTTTATGTCTCTATGAATACAGGAATTAGCATGAAGATGACTTAAACCACGGGCTGAGCCGATTGCTATTTGTTTCCGCACATACCAAGGGATCGGTTGACTACCTTGTAAACAAATTATCCTATCAGCCAGTGAACCATTTGCCATAAATTCATAAACAAGACATAAATTAATACCTTCACAAGCAATTCCAAGAAGACATAATAGATTTTTATGATTAAATCGGGTTAATACGTCAAGTTCACTAATAAATTGTTTTCCATATTCATCTTTAACATATTTGACAGCAATATGTTTACCATTAGTATCTCGAGCTAGATAAACAACTCCATAGCCACCTTCGCCTAATTTAAATCCACCTTCGTTCAATGGTTTGGATGAAAAGTTATTAGTACTTGAGGCTAATTGGTTAAATGAATATCGTTTGATTCCCAAATCACGTTCTAACATTAATTTTACTTGTGTATTTAGCGAGTTGTCATCTAAACTGAGAGAGGTAACATCCGGAGCATTCGGTTCATGATTTATTTCCTTTCTGTCTGCCTGTAAATCAGCCGATTCCTGTAAATAAAAATAAAATCATTGAAAATACAATTTACATGAAAATAAGTAACTAATAATTTTTTAAGCATTAATAACCTTTTCTGGTGTACTCTGGTAATCATTGCGATTATTTATTTTTAAATTGTTTGTATCGGCTTCCAGGTTTAATGTTAACATTCTCTCATTTAATCTGTCACAGTTAACATTTGATTTTGAACTGAAAATTTCGTCCATGCCACATGTATCTTCTCTGATAACAGGTCCGCCATTTAATAACCGTACTGACACAAAGTCAGCTGCTTGGTATAATTTACAGGCAATCAAATATTTCAATAAATCCTTGATTGTCGGTCTTTTCCTGCCATACGTTCCCCAGTAATCAAGAAGAGCCCGAGTAGGCGATCCATTAATTTGATTCTTATGATTCTCCAATAACTGTATCATTTTACTTGTCAGCAAGTAACCATCTTCTAGATCAGGTTTCGGCAAAATAGATGCCAATTGTCTCCAATGATCACCAGAGTCCAGCATTTCGATTAAACAGCGACGGTCACAAGGTCGAAGATGCCTGATTTCTGTATTCATATTCATCATTGTAAATCTTAATTTGTAGTTATTATAAACTGTGGCCGAAAAATAATAAAATAGAAACAAGGGTTAATGAATTCAAAAGTAATTTTTTGACAATATTATGGTTAGGAAATGAGTTTGTTGTCATACTTACGTAAGATAATCAAAGTAAAACGTTGTATTCAAAAATAGATCTTAAATACTCATTTTCACGATTTAAACATCCCAAACTTTCGTTTTATTTTAATAAACTAAGTTTAATTTGACAATACTAATTCACATCTGAATTCACTAAATAAAAACAAATAAAATAAAAATTCCTGTTAAATGAGGAAAACTAAAACAAAACAAAATAAACTGGTTTATTATTTATCAACAGCCAATCAATATGAAACGCGGCTAATTTGTTCTTTACAACTCAGCAATTAAGTTAAGATTAATACAATGAACAAGGCAAGAAAATATTTTCGGATCAAGAAGTCTGTGTTTAAAATAGAATACTTGGGCCATCCAAGTCAGATATTAGAAATATCAGAACATTATTAAATTTTCGACCAATACTGAGAAAACTAAGTAATATGATGTCAGGAATTGCAATTCAATACCAATTATTAAGTTTTAAGAAAATAACTAGACAGAATTTGGGGTTGATTAGCATAGACCATGGACTAAAAAAGAGTTAATGTGATTTTAAATTCAGATTGAAAGACAAATGAGTTATAAACAATAAACGTCTCGGATGCAGAGCAGAACTTTGATTGGGATTAAATTTATTTAATTTCACGAAAATCACTAATTACAAATTTTTGTTGCTGTTTAATGTAGCTCATCATAAGCTCCTCTACTAACTAGATTTTTATATTCAGGCTCAAAGTTGAGGTTATCTTTATAATGTTGCACTGGAACTTGAGGATATTTTCTCTGAAGATAATCAAGATCGATACTCGGAAATCTTCTCAGGAGATTTCTCACAGTATAATGTTGTCTTTTTAGTTTAGAATATTCTGCATTTCTCCTTCTTTCTCTCCAAGCACGTATAAATTCATTAACATCTTTTCCATGTCCAGGTCCAAAAACAGTTCTCCAGTTTTTGCTAACTTTGTATGGCAAGAAATGCTCATAAATTGGTTGCCTGTGAAAAAAAGATAAATGATAAACGCAATTTAGTTGAGAATGGTAAATTAGACATTATGTTTGAAAAATAAGCATACCATCGCCATCGACCGAATTGATCCATTCTAAAGGCCATAGATCGCTCAGCTGTTGCATCCTCTGCAACCTCTAATTTAAAATAAGCTGCATTTCTTTCACGGACTATTTTCTCCAAGTTTGCCATTGACTCTTCTACTTTTTCTATTCTCTCTTCAGACGGAAAAGCACGACATTCAGATTTGTGGGCTTCTTGCATAGTCAGGAGCATGTTTTTCTCCTTGTATAAAACGAACCAAAGTTTATGTAGATCGCTATTACTTTTTACTCGTAACTCTTCAACACGCCATGCCCGACCTGAACAGAGTAAATAGATATTACTATAAAGTTTCCAAATCAGAGAAAAAAGACTTACCAACTCTTACAACTTGTTCCCCCCAGTTGTCAGGTGAATCGAAAAATTCATATAGTCCAGTTGAATCTGGTTCAGACGCGCGAGTTGCTGGTTCAGAGACTGAAGTTGTTGATGTTGCTAGAGGTTTTTCCTCGTGAGTAACAGAATAAGCTCTTTTATGAATGACTTGTAGACAATTGATGGTCCTTAAATTTCGGAATTGGCGAACTAACGAATTCATAACTGGTATAAGTTTACGAACAATTTATTAAATTTGGTAGCATATGATGTGATATGATTAAAACAACATGAGAATGATGTCAAATTGTTTACTTTAATTTCAAGATATTTCCATGATATTCAAAGATACCAATATCCAAACAGAAAATACTCGATACAAGACACAAATCCATTGGATTTGATCCGAGCAGATTCGGAGAAACGGTTAAAACAGGTCATCATACAAATTGCATTATAAACCTTAGTTTCAATTTTAAAAGATTAAGCTGATTGGATCTAGATTTAAATGTCCAATTTAAGTTCCACTTTAGCCCGTAAAACCTGACTCTTACCCAAAAGGTATGTAGTCAACATTTAAACATTGCGGGGACTTCTGATTTTAACCAGATTTTTGATTATAGTTGCACAGATGGCGCATTTAAACGACCTCTATTTGTTTTCACATTTTAAGAGGAATATTTACCAACCGATTAACTTTAACCAGATTTATTCATCTAAATTTTTTGATTATCGTATATTTTACAACAGTTAATCATGAATTCAATAGTGAGACAATTCATTAATCCAAGGACTGTCAAAGGCCTCCAAGTGATTCAAAAAAGAGCTTATTCTTACCCATATGAAAACAAATTTTTGGTAACTCCACCGAGGACACCAATATCTGTGGCAGAAAGATGTGCTTGGTTCTCTTTACTTTTTTTCTCCATCACCTCTGTACCTGCGTGGATTCTTTACCATCTTCGACTTTACCGAAATCAAACATATGAAGATTGGATTCAATACCAAAACAGATGGGTCAAAAGTTAAGCTGTGGGTATATACGGGATGGAAAGTGTTGTCACATTTTATACGTTTAATATGATGCTAACGTTTCTATCAAAATAATTTTGGAGCTGGTGAAAAATGATAAGGGGCCAATTCTTATTTTAATATACCACATAGTTAATTAATATTATGATTAATTACTAGTTTAGCAAGTCGTTGGCTTTACCATAAAACTAACGTTTTCAGATGATTGATCAATTCCACTTATGTAGGATCAATCTTTTCTTTTGATTACGCAAAAAAATAAATTTATTGTATGAATTGATCATTCCTTTCCATTTTTGTGCTTGTTTATTATTCTGTTTTAAGCAATTTTTCACGTTCCTCGTGTTCAATACATATTCAATATTTTATAATTTCTCCATCAAACTACGAACAAAGGAATTGTTTATTGATTAACTTGTAAGAGCTTTGAGTATTTGGTGTACATTTTATAAAGTCCATCAAAACATACGTTGGCTGGTTCCGTTTTTTAATGCGTAATTTTTAGACCTTGCGTACCATTTATTTAGCTGGTGAATGAGTTCAGTGATTGAGGTACAAACTGCGAATATGGGGTAAACTTTAATCAATTTTGGCATTCTTCAACAACAATCGCTAAACGATTTAAAAGCAATTTATAGTAGTAGCTTCAAATTGAATTAATGTAAGATTAGGGAATTGTTTAAAAATGTTGATGGCTATAAAATATGAAATCAAAGGCAATATAATAAAAAGTTACATTTTACATCAATAATAAATTTGGGAACTTAAAAACAATTTAAATTATCATTAGGTTTAGTGGGTTAGGATCATTGACCGTTCGAAATGATCAGAAATTGAATGGTAAGTATGATGAATGGTAAGTTTGTTCATGGGGTAAAAAGAAGAATACAACTTGAATTGTAACTTTCTTTGATGATAACCATCCATAATAGATTTTAATTGCCGTAAAATCACCCGGAAAGATGATCATTGTGATTATACACAAATGAAGAACAGATTACAGAAAGTTACAAAGGAACGTATTTGATAATACAAAGTCTGTGACTAACTTATCACAGATAATATTAAATAAAAGAGGGAAAATTCAGCTGAAGCTTCTTCAAGAAAAGCAGGTTGATGATATGAAGAGTAGAAGGGAATTAAAGAGACTAGAAAAACGATGAAAAACCATTGTAACAATCCACGATAGCAAAAATGTGAAAAGTTGATATAAATGGTGCAAAAACGTATGACCAATTACAATGATGAAAAATTTTTGAGATCTAATTGTGAACTAAACTCTCGTCTTCTATATTATGTATGTACTCCTGTATTCCTTTTTTCAATTGAACTCTAGAGTCAGGATTTTTTTTGACTAAACTGATTGGTTTGTTTTAAACGAATAATCATTCCTTTAATCTTTCATAAAAAAGCATGTAAGCTGGTTTGGAAAGAACCTCCGTCAAGTTTGCAGGTCGAACAACAGTGTCTGATGTGAGATACCATTGCCCTTCTCTTCCTGTACTGCGTCTATACGTAACAAAATGGCCTGATTGGGAATCGCCAATATGGACAATGGTAGCAACTAAACGATAACGGTATTTAAAATGATTCGATCCGAGTAGCCTTTTGCAATTTTGTCCCAGTAAATTATTTTGACAAAGTGGTGACGATGTTTGTGGATAAGGAGTCACGTAAGAACCTAAAAATGCACCTCCAATGTGATCGAGATTATTCTTTTTAGGACTTTTTAGTGTTCGTCTTTGGTAAACGTAGTCATCCATTGTAAGATATTCTGGAAATGTCACATGGTCTGATTTTTTGATTGTTATGCCATTGGGATGCCACATTAATCGATGAAAATGGATACATAGTATCTGTGGCAGTTTGGCAAAGGTTAATCGTTTCACGAAATTAGGATTTTCACCAATTTTACTACACTCTTCACATCTGACATTTTGAATGATCTCATTGCTGACAAATTTGTTGAGGCACTCCTTGAGACTTGATATGCCTGTCATTAAAGAGTTTGGCATTGCCAAAGAGACTGAATAGAAACCTTCCAAGTGAACTGGATACTTGTAGCCACATTGAGTACATTGTAATTGACTAGCAAGCAATCCTTTAGTAGGAAGAGGACGAGGAATAAATCTATTATTCAATGTAAATGCATCTTGAGATCCACGAGTAGTTATCCGAGGTGTTGATTTGTTTGTAAAACCATTAGTGACCAGTTCCTGTAAAGTGAAGCGTGAAGGAAAATAATCTATTAACAAGGTGATTTAACAATAAACAATGGAATATTTAAATAATAAATTATTTAAATCAATTCATCTCAAAACTATTATTTACACAACGACGACTGCTCATAGTGTAGTATCACATTATCCGAGAATCACCTCATGTTAAGACTTCGAGTCAACATCATCCGATCTATTACTTGTTTTGTGAACTAAATCTTGGCATTATAAACATTGGCAAATGAACAAACCTATCATTTTTTATCTTTACTTATGTCAAATTGTGCATTACGGATGCAAGTGTTTGGCTTCTCATAGTAATTGTTTAGGATATTGCTTTAAGCAAAGAAAATGAACACACTCATGGTATACAGACAATAATTGTAACCTACCTCAACTATAATTGCGTCTCTTAAAGAGTAAACAGGCATGGATGAGTAAAGCTCACTTTCCAAAGTAGTGGTAAGAGCGTTGAACAATTCATGAGCATCCTAAACAATAAATAAAAACATAATTATGGTTAGAAATCAATAGATAAAAAACGTTTACAAAGCTTCTCAATATCATGAGTACAGGTTTTTCGTGATAACTCAAGCTGAGAGCTCTAGAATGTTTGATCATGTGACCAAAATAATTGAGGTTAAAATGTTAAAATTACTGGCAATTTACCTGTTCTTCATTAGGTATTCTCCACCGGTGATACCTCAACGCATTTAAAACATCAATAGGTGAAGCGTTTTGACTATTTCGTTGATTAATACCTGTAAACAGAAGACAATGATTAAAAACATTTAGGCACCGAGTATTCGTCAATAAAGGAAGTAATCTTACTTTGGATGGTTGAGAGTAATGATGTAGTTAATTTGTTTTCTTTGGTATAACCATTTGTACTATGAATAGCGTGTAACCGAGTCAACCATTGATCATTCAATTTTGATGAGTATTGAAGCCAGTTTACAATTGATTTGCAACCAGCAAGTGATTGTAACACAGCATTAACAAAACATTGGCTTCCGAAGTTGATTAATCCAGTGATACCTTGATCAAGCATCATTTAAAAAAGCAAATTGACCACAGTTAAATATAAAAACAAAGGAAGGTGACACTCAAACAGATGAAGAAACCCAGATGAACCTAGAAAAAGGAAGAAACAGAGAGTGAGAGTCTCAGGGGTCACCAAAGGCTTTGGTTACACTAAAACAGTCAAAAGAGTCTCCAGTTATCTTTTTAAACAAATGGATTAAATTCACACTCAATTGAAGAATATAAATGTGGAATTGAGTATAACAATATTATAATTAAATCCATAAATTCACGACAAAAAGTTAAAAGTAATGTTCACTAAACAAGAGTAAGCCTGCTTTTGGGTTGTATGGAAGCTTAAAAGTGTTGTTGTTGAAACTGGTGATGAAAATTGCAGTCAATCAAGATGAAGGGAAATGCTGTATCCAAGGCAGTCTCACATCATCACTATAAACATCATGCGAGTCAACATGTTTATCTCATCATTCTCATTCTATTTTCATTTCTCTTTCAAAACGTAAACATCATATGGTAATCAAAATCTTAAGATTCCTTCATCTTTCTCACAATTTAATGAAAATCTAGGGTATTAGCTAAACTCCATGACAAGAACTGATCAACACAGATATTGGATTGTTTGATAAAAGTATTACAACCAGATTATTTTATTAACTCATACAATTGGAGGTTCAACGATTTATTACAATGTATTATAAGAATAAACTTACGGAAGTTGAATATCTTTGTCTCTATTCAATTACCTACAAGAAATTATTAAACCATTTTTTAAAGTCAAATGTTAACCTAAATTAAACAGTCAACAAAAAAAGCTCTTCATTCAGTGAATTAGTTAACTGTCCTCAACTGTTCAGTTGACTGATCTCAAATGCTTTATTGTTAATACTTCCATCATCATAATCATCATAGCCATCACCACAATTACGCTTTATTAATAATCACTAAACTTGAACGTCAAAATTCAATTTATAGCAACCAATTGAACAATCCAATTTGACCATTAAAAGGGTATAATTTAAATAACACAAATATTAATGTTGAAAATTGACAATCAAAAGAAATTACAATTACTGTCTAAAATTATAAGCTATCATTAAATTGTTTGTTCAAATGTAAACTCAAGTAAAGTTGATTAATGAATGAAACTTGGATTAACATAATTGAGACGATGATTTAACGAGAACAAAGCATTTAAGCTGATAATTGGTAAATTATTTGGATGAAGAAAACATTAAATCAAATTGAACAAGATTTTCCCGTAAATACTATTGAAAAACACCTGAATTTTGCAAATTTTACTCAGTTTCATAGTAATTAAGGTTTTATATTTAGCTTAGCTGAAACGGAAAATTGTTATTAAAAACAGATTAAAATTTTCAAGGTAAATCACAAAATTAAAGCTGATCACAATTGTTTACAAGCAATCAGTTTCGCTGAAGAAAAATTTGGACGAAAAAAGCTAACAATTTTTTAAGCCTTTTTAATCGGTCAACAAAAATTGAAGCAATTTCAACCTTTCAATTGTCAATCACATATCAATGAACAATTCAACGACATTTCAGATTGCAACAAGTTTAAACTAAACATTTCATAATTCATTCAGATAACCTAAAAAACCAGATGAAATCAAAACTCAAAGATTATCAGTTATATTATGAGTTTAAGGTAAAAAGCCAGCAAAAAAGAAGTGGATAAAAAGTCCGAGAATAAGCAATACATGTATTAGTTCACAATTAGGTTAACAACCAGAAAATTAAGTGGTAAAAAATAGATCAATCTTCAAACTCATAACTGGATTAAAATAAACCCTCAAGAATATTTGAACGTTGAGACAAATTGGATTCTCAAAATTCTTGATTGAAAATAATTTCCATTGCAAATATAAATATTGAAAATCAATTGAATCATTGATTTGGTCAATGTTTAAAATTGAATAAATGAAGGTTACTAATTAACATAGGATTAAGAATCACCTGTTTTCCTTTCAATCAATTTGCTTAACAATTATATTAAATTGTATTTATAAACACACCTTACTGATGATCACCATCAAAGATTGAATAGTTTAACCAGAATTATCAATGAATATTGGTGATGATGATGATCATGGTAAGATTAGTGAACAATTAGAATAATAATAGTGGATGATTTAATTAAAGCTTCACAATAATTGTATTGTTAGATTAAGAGACAAAAAAGGTAGAAGTAAAAATTCCTTGAAACAAAATAAATGTAAAGGGAAGATGAAAAGAGATAGAAATAATTAGTTAAATACATTTTGTTTCCATGGACATCATGATAAACGTGATCAATGTTCATTGTTACCAGTAAAAGTAAAGTTAATATCAATGATAAAGATTCACCTGTCCATTGGTCAGAAAGTTTCAAAAGTGTTGAATGAAACAACAAAAAGGTGAGTTTATCGTTGAACAAAATAAACATCACAATGTTCATAATTGTATCTTGATCAGTAATCATTGCTCAGATTGGTTAATTTGTTCAATCAATTTCTGGTTAAATTGGGTTTTGTTTTGTTGAGTCTCTTACTCAAGTGTTTTGGCTTAACCTGCATCAGTCCAACTTGAATCAGCGTCTCTGAGTTTTCACTCAATCATCTTGATTATTCTGTTATCTTTCCAGTGTTTTTAGGCAATCAGATACTTCCGTTTTGACCTGAACTGAGACGACATACAAACAAGCTCCAAAAATTTGCTAAATCATCTAAAATTGATTGTTGCTTCAATTTTGCTGCAAACTCATTCTCAAATCTCTGTCCTTATTTCTTATACTCATCTTCATACTTTCTCTTCCCTTTCTTTTCTCTCATTTTCTCTCATTTTTTCCCCATCATCATCACTTCTCATCTTCATCATCATCTCGAATCTCTCTTTCTGTGGTTTTTGATACAACGCATGGACTTAATTCTGGATCAATAAAATTTAGGTTTGGCAAGTGCTAAAGCTGAAACTGAGTTCATTTTTGATTGTTTGGTAAAAATTTTTCTTCTCTCTCTCTCTGCTTTTGTCATTCTAGTCATCTTAATTGTTAAATAACATATTTAACAATCATATCTAATGTCAGATAAACCAAAGGAACCTGTAAAACAACCAACGGATAAACCTAAAAATGGTTCCTCCATTGAAAGATCATCCAGAGGTGTTCAACGTTCAATAAGTCGAGGTTAGTATTTTAATCTTTTCAGTGTTTACAGCACTATTTGCGTCATTTTTTACAATCCATACATTTAGTGATACATATTATAATAGCAACTATTTCAATTTGCTTTTCACCTTCATCATTAACTTTTGAAATCAACAATCATTCATTCAGGTTAATTCACTTTTCTTTTGTTATTATTACATTTACAATCTGAGTGCTATTATTAGTCACCGTAATTACCCTTTGACACCCAAATCGAGTCTATTTTTTTACCCTTTTTCATTTCTTTTCCTTTCATCGTTTGAAAAGATTCTTGGTGAATCTTATCATATAAAATTGTGTATAATAATGATGATTGTTTATTCATTTGTTTCCTCTTTTGTCCAACAGATTCAACGGCCAAAAGTCGAGATCCATCAACTTGTACTTCACCTACAAAAGATTTGTCAAGAAGTAAGTAAATTATTCATCATGAATGTGATTTATTTTTAAATAATGTGGGTACTTGGATGAATGATATAGATTAGTCTCATAACTGTAAGTTTAACCCTCAAGATTGAATTGATTTGTCCAATGCTTCTTGAATTAGTAATTTTAATATATTTCTTATCTTGTAATATCTAATAGTTGCTTTTGCTGTTGCTATTTAATTGACTGTGATATCAAATTGTTAAGATTCTGTTACTTAAATTCATTAGCAAGTCATTAACTTAAGTCATGTTATTGGACTAGATACATTGCCAAAACTTAGTTCATCAACCTAGTTTTTATTTACATTTTGATCCATTTTTTAATTCTAGAGTATGCTTAATTTTTACATGAATGTTTAAAAAAATTAATTAGATGTCGGTTATCAATAAGCATATTGAGCTTCAACATGTTCAATGTCAATTAAATTACGACCCCTTAAAATAAACATTGAACCCGATCATCATAAAATTACTGTTCTGTTTGATTTCGTGTGTATTGAATAAATAATCATTCAACAGGTCAACTTTAACCATACATATTTATAAATTCAATATACAATAACAAATCTAAACACATTTTAATAGACCTATTATTATCGACGAAAAAAAATTGATTCTAAATTGTTGCTACCTAAACAAAAACTGTTGACTTGCTCTCTAGTGACAAAATGGTAACTTTCAATGTAAAGACTATCGATCTCCATTGAAAATATTACATATTCGTTTAATTCATTATCATTGTGTATTTACAGAATTGCCTCCAATCAAAGCTCCTGTTGGCCTAGCAAAGGGACCTGATCTGAAAAATGTGCGATCAAAAATTGGATCCTTACAGAATGTTAAACACAGACCATGTAATATTTTAGCTCATGTTGTCATTAAGGGCTCATTAACTGACGTTGATGTCTTTTTTCTTTGATTAGCTCAAGGTGAAAAAAAGGTAATCACACAGAAATTGGAATGGCAGGCCAAACCTAGAATTGGATCACTCGATTACGTCAAGCATAAACCAGGTAAGAATACAGAATTAAATTATACCTTCTTCTATTGGTATTGCTATAAATGACATGTTGTGATATCTTTTTTAGCTGGTGGTGAGGTGAAGATAGAGAATAAAAAATTGGAATGGAAAGCAAAATCTAAAATTGGCTCCTTAGACAATGTCAAGCATAAGCCAGGAGGTGGTCAGGTTAACATATTTGATGAAAAATATGCTAGCAGGTCTTCAACTGGAGGTCGATCGCCAAGTGATGGTCGCTCTATAAGTCCTAGCTCAACAGCTAATTCAATTAAATCAGCTTGTAACACTCCAACTGGTGGTAGATCCCCTTTACCATCGTCATCCTCGAAAGAGGGCAAAGAAAACAAACAAAGTGGATCAAGTGAAAAACCAACAAATGCCAAAATCGATAATAAGAGTAACAGCAACGGCAATTCCAAGGAAACCAAAGCTACGGACTCAAGCCTTGATTCTAAATCTGGTAGCGTCAAAGCAGACGAAAATAACAACAATGCTAAGCCCACTTCACGTCCAAATAGTTTAACACCTTCTACACAGTCCGTTAAAGGTTGATCATTTCAGGCTTTTGCTGATACTAATCATCGTCAAATTAGCATCACAGATACCTATTGAAATAAAAACAGATCAACTTTAATCTGGTTCAAGAGATCTGGTTATACCTGGAACAAAGCTATGACTTAACTCAACTGCTGTTGGTCCGATTATTTTTTATCAAGATCTTATTTAATTTCATTTTCTTTCATTTTGTCCATTTTATTGATTCACACTTCTAAAGCTCCATTAATCACAAGATTTGTTTAAGCTTCATGGTAATGCCATGTTAATGGATTCAAAAAACAAACTAAATATCCTATGATTCTTATCAAGAAAATTTTGATTTCATTATTTTAAAAAGTTCACTTATGAAGTTTTGATTTAGGAGGAAAAAGCCTGTGCATGAGTTAGTCGATTTTTGTATTTTTTTGGAAACCAATTCATGAGTCTATCGGTTATCGAAAGTTGCTTTTCATGTAATCCTAAATTTAAAAATCAAACTTAATGGTTATAAATCGGAAGAAATTATAACAAAATCTAAAATTAAAACTGCAAACGGAAAATATAAACACTTAAAATGTTTCAAAATAACGGAAAAAAGCTCATCAAAAATATGAGATTCAGCATAAAAGATATAACCCTAAAAATATATATTGATTATAAAGGATGAAACTTCAGTTTTTTGAAACAATTAACTAAACTAAATTATTACCATTTGAATTGTTATAAAAAAAATATTCGAACAGCAAATGTTAACAATAAAGATACAGATCAAAACTGTAAACACGAAACTTAATTTGATTTCAATTTTCTGCTACTTTTGAAATTGGACCTTTGATTTGATGATTAATAAATTTCAGATTTTTATCGATATTTTATCTTAAAAAGATAATATTATAATTACTTACGAAAAGTGAAATGTTATTCAGTGTCAATCCTCGCATAAGATGTTCAATAAAATCTAACGAAAGCAATCACGCTTGAATAAATTTTAGTCTAGTTTTCTTGAATTAATAAGGTGAAAATGAATTAATAATTTTAAAATTTGATTTTGTTGAAAATGTTTACAAGCAACAAGAGAATGTGGTGCCACCTGGTGGCTGCAGCTTTTGAAATTGCTAGTGTTGCTCAAGCTGGAAAAGTGAAGCTCCAAAAAAATATAAATTTAATCAATGATTAATTAAAAAACAAGAATTCTAACGTTTCCTAAATACGTGTACTCAACATACCCTGTCATCTAAAATAACCTTTCATACAAATTTAACAACCTTAGTGAATAAAACAAGCCATCGGAGGAAATCTACGATCCCCAAACAAAATGGCCCTACCCAATCTGGCTTCACTGGTAAGTCGTGATCTATAATATAAAACTGTGTTAACGTACTCATATCTGTTATCTAACTTTATGCTGTTATCTACTTCCCTTCTTTCATCAACAATTGAAGAATAAAACCACAATATCGGATGAAATTAAGTTCGCAATATGCCTTGACTTCGTTAAACTCAATAAGATCATGGATAACAATAGGGAGAAAATTGTTAAGAAAATCAGAAACTATCCTTTCTCACAAATATTAGATAAAATGCTAGCGAGCAGTAACTGGTTGGATAGATCTTCTGCGGAAGAAATAGCTCAGTGTACCACCTTTAGAGAAGAGTTAAATTACGCTTTAGAAGAGGATAATTCTACAAACTGTGGTACTGTCTCTATTAGTCCAAGTGAACTCTCAAATAGCGCTCAAAAGAAGAACATTTGTCAAAGCTTCTCCAGATTATCCAACCCAAAAACATGGTTTGACGTAAGCGATATAGAGATCTGGCCATTAATTGTTTTAAAGAATGAAAAGATAAACACCAGACTCAATAACTTAAGTATTCCCCAACAAATGAAAAATATACTAGATAACATCCTAGAAAAAACCTCCACCGATGTAGGAGGAATCATTGAGGTCGAATTAGGGTACAAAAGCCTAAAAGTCAAGTGCATAGACATACCTAGTAGATCCAGACTTTTCAAGTTTCTTAAAGATAAACTGAAAGACTGGGACATAACCATACCAGAATTAAGAAACCCTATGATTAAACTCAATGGTATAAAAACAAATCCTGAAAATAAAGCAGATTTTGAAAATTGGCTGAATCTTCTGCATGCTCGAAATGGATGGCCTGAGAACTCTGCAAAATTGGACTATTTCTACAAAAGAAACGGTTCTTTCGACATCATATTATCTGTCTCCCCAGATACTAGAGAAAAAATACAACGCAAGTTCGGATTAATCAACATTGGGTCCAGTCTGATTCACGCCACTGACTTTTTTAACATAAAGTTCTGTACTCGCTGTTGCTCATTTGGTCATGCAAATGGTAAATGTAAACTAGTCACAAGATGTGGTTTTTGTGGCACCAACCATTTTGGGGATTGTGAAGCAAAAGATAAGCCGGAGAAACAATACTGCCATAATTGCATGCAGAAGGGAACCAACGTTTGGGATAAACAATGTCCTGTTTATCGCATCAAACTTAAACACGAACTTGAAAAAACTAATTATAACTACTCGTTTATTATGAATTAGATGAGTTAAATCTCTAATTCTATTAACACTTACTTACAGAAATCTTTTTTTCTACCCTCTTTTCACACATTATAGCAACCGAAACTCTAACTAATACTGATCCTTCCTCACGCTGAAACTAACTAACCAAATAACCTCATTCTCAGGCAATAAAACTTTAACAAGAAACAATATTAGCCAATTAACAAAGTTCTAAAACTCTACGAACCACTTTAAAGATAAAATAGCCTTATAAACAATATAATTCCCTAATCACATTACTGCCTTTTAAATATAACTACAGATCTCCTTTCTTTCTTTTTCACATCTGGAAACAATTCTCACTTTTTAACTTAACCCCTTATCCTATTACTAATGGAAATCTCAAAGAAACTCAGATTTCAAAATCTCTAACTCACTACTTGAACCCACAGCATAACAAGTGCTAACTTCTCAATCTTCATCATAGTTAACTATCATGTCTATGATTGCCAGTTCATCCAATACTCACACTGAATTATATCGTGAATTACAAGCTCGTAGACTTGGTTGGGTATCGATTAAATCAGTGTCCCCTAACTTTGGAATCTCCATTGAAATCCGCGATTTGGCCAATCGACCGGTATCAAGACCCTCGCAACTAAAACGACTCTTGTCCCAAGTTCTCAACAACGTTGGTCAACCTCAACAGAAGATTCGTAACATCAAGAAATACGGGTCAACAGTTCTAATCTTCTTTAATAGTGAAAACTTCATTAATCCGTACTCAAATTGTATTCAACAATTGTTCCCTCACTGGAAAGTCAACAAACGTCGTTTATTACCACCACAAGTAAAATTCAGTGTTAATACAACCTTAAGTGATCCCTCCAAGGAAAATATTGAGACCATAATCAAATCTCAAAACAATTGGGTTGACGACACAGCAACAAAAGTCAAGAACATTCTAAGACCGACTCAATCGGAAATAACCTTAATTCTGGAAATAAGTAACCAGAACAGAAATAAACTTCTGGACAACGATTGTTGGATTAATTTCCTTCAATTCACGGTCAAGTGCTACGATCACATTGGTATCATAGTTTGTGAGAACTGCTGGTGTTTTGAACATTATTACACCACATGCAATCAACCTCCTCGCTGTAGAATCTGTTGTCACTTGCACGATTCACAGATCTGTCAAACTCCTCAAGCGGAAAGAGAGTTTACGTGCGCAAGCTGTTTTCCGGCTAAAGTCAAGCATTCCACCTTATCTCCTAAGTGCCCAAAACTCTATCAGAAGATAAGAAATGCTACAGCAAACTACAACATCGAATCCAACTGGCTACACCTGTCACCAAGCTTCCCCTTGGAATATGCGACTGTTCCATTGCAACGTTGGTAAAAGATACGCGGAAACAGTAGATATGATCAATATTATACTGAAAACTGACGATTCTGTTGGATCCATGGTAGAAGCAAATAGGCGAACTATCTTTAGAAAAGCATCTCAACAAAACATCATTGCTAATGATCAAACGGTGTTAATTGTGTCAAACAACCTAAGAATTTTTGGATACAATACTGAAGTCCCCAACATCATCCTAGCTCTAGTTGGCAATGGCAAAGAAGCAATTCTTGTGTGCTCTGTGTACATTAATCCTTCTGATCTGGAAATCCAGATTTCGCGGTTTATATCCTTCATTGAGAAATACCTTCATTTGCCTGTTATAATTGCAGGCGACTTTAACTGCCAACACCATTTATGGTCGAGTAAAAGCACATTTCATCATAACAAGATAGATGCTGCAAAGAATCTAAGTGACTTTATTTGGAAACATTCTCTCACCATCTACAACCTTCCTCCCAATGCAGACAATTATACATTTAAGAGACAAGAAAAAACATCATGGATTGATTTGATATTTGGTAATATAGAGGGTAAGAATTTTGATCAAACGGAAGAGCTTGTTTCTGACCATAGGATGCTTAAGGTTAGCTTTTGTCTTAGTCCAGTTTTTAATGAAAAATTACAATTTCAGAGATACAAATCTTACTTCACGCCAGTAAAAGATTACAACATGAATATAAAAATAGACCTGTCAAATAATTATGAGATAGACCAAACCTTCAGAAGAATTTTAAATGCTAACTTTGAGAATTACAGAAAATGCCTAATTAAATATAAGAAATATAATCATAAGATTAGAAAACTGAGGAAAAGAATTAAATTAATGAAGAGACAAAATAGACATCACTTTTCTGAAGAGATAAATGAGATGGTTAGGGATCTGAAACAACAAGAGTTAATAGAAAGAGAAAAGACTAGAAAGAACACACTTTTGTACCTAATGAAAAACATAAAAGATTCTCAGAAAACCTGGCCAATTATTAATAAAATAATGAGACCCTGCGACACCTTGTCTGCTCTATTGTCTAATGACGATTGTAGACAGAGAGAGTTATGGGGTTTCATTTACAAATATCCTCACCTAACATATACATCAGGGACAGTAACTAATTGTCTAACATTGGAGGAGGAGAAGATGATTAATGAGATGAGTTTCAAAAAAGGATCTGGATATGCTGATAATTTCACAGCGAAAACGTGGCAAACTTTTTGGTTGAAAAACAAAGATCGTATTATTCAGCTCATCAAGGTAACCTTTGAAAAAGGGTATGTGCCCCAAACAATCAAAATCTTTGGAGCCCACTTTATTCCGAAACCAAACGGAACGTTTCGTGTAATCAAAATATCCAACTATATACTAAAAATTTATGACAGAGTACTGTCTAAAAGAATCAAGAAGGTCCTAAACAACCTACTGATTAAGCATACCCAATTCGCTTATCAGGATGGCGTCAGTATCATGGACCTACACGTCATCCTGGCAGAAAAATGGAATAAAGATAAAACCCTGATCTGTGGAGATGTTTCCAAAGCTTTCGATATGGTAAACATTGATTACGCTACTGATGAACTATCTCGTGTGTTACCAAGTACTGACATTCATCTAATTAAACAATTTGTGCATGGCCGATGGCTCAGGACGAAAGTCAAAAACTCATTCAAGTTCAAGCCAGATCCCTTTGGTGTCCCACAAGGGTCCAGCATTGGACCTCTGCTGTTTATCGTAGCTTTGAACAAAGTAATCCGCCTGGTTAAAATGCATAATATTGACATTATGGCGTTTGCAGATGATTTATTTGTCCTGACAACTAATGATAAAAAAGAAGAAATTATAAACGTTCTTCAGATTGAATTAAAAAAAGCGAATCTGTCCTTGAACAAGGACAAATCAAAATGTATCAATGGTACATCAAACACGACGACAGAAATTGTTGGAGTCATCTTTAACTTCAAACCGACAATACTCAACATAGACGAGCAATTGGAAAAAAATGGGACTATCCTTACCCGGAACAAGGAGACTATCTACACTCTGCCGCTGGTACTCAAAAAACACATTGTTGACACCTACACTACCTCACTACTTCACACCTTCTCACCTCAGATCCTAATTGACAATAGTGAGTTTCTCTCACTCTTCTCCAAAATAATTCATCGTATCAACGTACTGCTAAAAAAATTAATACGTACTCCTAGACACATATCTGCATGGACTCCGATTGCCATACTGAAAATGCATAATCCCCTACAATGCTGGATAAAAAATGTAACAATATCCGTACTTAGATCATCCAGAAATATCAACCGCTGGCCTTTCATCAAACACTTTGAACCAACACCTCTCTTCCTTAAACGACCGAACATGGAAATCTTTTATAAGAAGAGAACACCCTTGCCTCTGAAAGAATTTCCTCAAATTGGATATAAGATGAAAAATGATACAATTCAAGTTATAACTCACAACGGAACCCATTTCTATCGTGTTATTGAGTCAAATGGTGATAGAGAAAATCACTTTCTTGCTGTATACATCATGGTGAAAATGACAGAGCACATAAACTGTACATACATCATACCTAAACTACTAATAGATCATCCAAAATCATGTTCAGCCTCCTTTGTTGCAAACCTGTGCAACATGAATCAAAGAAAATTTATGTGGATGTCCTGTGATAAATTTAACAACATAGACAAACCGAAAGGTATAGTCAAAACAATCAAGAACAAGATAGTGTCTTGGAATCACTTTCTTCGTGAAGTCGACAACAAATTAAATACCTTCTTTGAAGATAACTTCATCAAGGACGATGGATCTGTATGCAACTTCTTCTGTTTCAAACTCAATGTGATTAATTATGGCATGATTGGTGATATGTTTGCTGAAGAAGTGATCAAGCTAATCGCCAACATCAATATCAAAATTAGAATTTTAAATTTTTACAAAAGAAAAAACCATAAGATTTATCACTATCTATATGACTGTGAAACAACTGAACAAGAAAGAGGAACCATCGTTGAATGGAAATTCCAAGGCATCCGTAATGAGGACTCAAAAATCACACTGGGTTTAAGAAAACTGTATACCAAATTGGAAAAAAAATTGGAAGCCTGCGAATCAAGAATTGATCCTCAAACTGACAAAACAAGGCTACATTATAAACGCAAATACATGTTAACCAAACGAAATGATGAGAACCAAACAGAGTAAAAAATCTTGTAATCATTACCCTCTATGTAATCCCTTTTTTTGTACAACACTCATATTATACAACATAACAAATCAAGAATTAGTATTTACATTCATGTAACAAGAATATAATTCTCAAATCTGTATCTGTAAGAAATCAAAACAAAACTAAAATGTAAAAGAAACACTTTTGCCAATCTTTCCCCAACTGGGTCTTGAACTCAGACTACTTCAATAGTAGGCCGCAGAAGTCAACTGTGGTGGGCATGTGTAAAAACATGACTGAGAACCAGAAAATAAAAGCTGACAGTTCATTTGGAATTCAATTCAATTCAATTTGTTCCTCGTTTGTACAGTTTTTAATCATTATTTTATGATAAGTTCATTTTAGTGTCCGTTCATTCACACCTTTGCTTGTTTTGTTGTTTATCTAACATAAAATTTGGACATAGTCATAATGCCTGTAAGTATATTTATTCTCTCTTGTATGTGCTCTTTATTTAAGAAAACCCATGATCTATCTTTTGTTTTGAAATGTTCATTACATCCTTTCACACCCATTTAGTTTAATACAATATTTATTACCTTATTTGTCTTCTTTTCATAATAGGGTTATCATTCTAAGTTAACTAGTCCAGCTCGGAAGATTGGTAATATTGCCTTTCTCACCTTTAAGACCAAAGTTCGTGGACCTATTACCACATTGAATCCTGAAGATTTGGTTGATAATGAGATGGACATAATTGATGAAGCTTTGCTCTATTTCAAGGCAAACGTTTTCTTCAAGCAATTTGAAATTCAAAGTGATTCTGATCGAGTTCTTATATACTTGACTCTCTTCATAACAGAGTGCTTGAAAAAATTGCAAAAGTGTACTAGCAAAGATCAAGCTTTACAAGAAGTTTATTCCTTAGCTGTTTCTAAGTTCGACATTCCTGGCGATGCAGCTTTTCCATTGAATTCTGTCTATTCAAGACCATCAACACTTGAAGAAGCTAATCAAATGAGAGGCTATCTAAATCAAATAAGACAGGAAACTGGTCAAAGACTGGTAGAAAGAGTTTTCGATAAAGAAACTAATAAACCTTCCAAATGGTGGATCTGTTTTGCGAAAAGAAAGTTCATGGACATCAGCCTTTCGGGAAGAGGCCAATAATTTTTTTATATCGAATCATCTTCGTCTGTTTACCGTTGCTTCGGTTGTTTTTTTTCTAAAACCGCTCAAAATGTTTTTCACAATAAGAAAAACCAAATTTTCAAATTTATCTTAAATATTAAAATGATGATATAACACGAAAAATCCGATGAAATAAACCAATAAAAAACCATTCAACTTTATGTAACAGATATTTATTTTATCCACATGGACCTTATTAGTGGTAGCAAAGGTGTTTTCAGTGTTTATATTAGTTAATTTTAGAAGAAGAATCCTAATATCTTGCCTCCAAGATGTTTACGACGGGCTTCTTCGTGATCCATGATTCCTCCTGATGTTGTTAAAACGAAATACCCAAACTGACGAGAAGGTAAAAGGTTTCTCATGTAAGTTTCTATATTCCTTAATTCGACATCAAATCTTGGAGCTATAACACCACATTTATTTAACCTTCCAGTAAGGTTGACAACTATTTTACCAGCTCGGTGGTCATCGACAATCTCGAATTCTCCAATATATCCATGTTTCATCATTACTTTAAGGAATTTGATTATTACCTTTGATGAGGGTCTAATCAAGACTTGGCGTTTACCTCGTTTCTCAGCATTGTTGATGGACTTGAGTGCATCAGCTAAAACATTCATTCGAACCATTTTGAATTGTTAGAGTTAATGTAGAGAGTACACAAAATACACAAGTAGAAAATGATTTAATTAAATTAAATTCTAAATTACACGAAGTAAATTAACTTTTAACTGTTCATGAGTTCCTATTACAGCTTTGCTTGCCTCTTGGCATAAATTCTCACACAATTCATTTTCTTAGCTGCTGTGCCGACTTGATGGTTTTTCCGTTTCCGGACGTTGTCTAGGTAACGTTAAGAAATCATAAACAAAATCCCGCTTACTTTGAAAATGATGAAATTGTTGATGTAATTCATCTTTACTGATGAATCCTATTTAGAATAGTTTCCAGAAAATAATTACGATGAAAATTCTAATATTAAAAAAATCTAATTCTCACAGTCAGATCCAGTTTAATGCCATAATTGAATTGAACCTGAGTTAACGAACTTATAAAGTTTATGGTTTGAAATGAGCAATCATTTTTGATTTTTAAAGAATCTCAAATGTTTATCAGGTGAATATCTTTGCTAATTATATATTTGCGTTATGTCTTGAAATCAGTTGAATTTAAATTGGCATTGATTAATCATTTTTTTAATTAAATTGGTCATAATTTGGATGAGGGATCTTTAAATTAGCAAAATGTGTAAGGGAGGGAGCGTTTTCAAATCTCTTAAGGTCTTCAATTTCATCTCATTGGTTATGATTTGTTTAATTGTATAAATTTAATTAATTTCATTTTTTATTCAATTTATTATTTATTATATAAGTAATCCTGGATCTTTTTATCAGACATCCCAGTCTTCCTCAGTCACTTTAAAGGTAAGTTGATAAAGAATGATCATTTTGCTCTTTTTGCTTGTCACCAACAATATTTTATTGATTGGTTCTCGTTTCTTCAATCATGCTTTCTCCATTGATGCCAATGCGTTTAATTATAACACAACCACTAGCATACCTAATTATCTTATAATTATATCTGAAATTATATTGAGCCCATGTTCAATGAATAAATCGTTAACCTTTGAATTATTATTTGTAGTTGTGATTCCATGATAGTAAAAATTTCCACTTCTATGGATGTTTTCAGTCTATGAGTTAATAAAATCAATGTGGCACACTTGATAAATCAGTGACAGTTTTCCCACTAAAACGTATATGGTAATCATTTCAAATCACACCATTTATGATATTCTCCTATTTTTTATCACCTAATTTTTCATTTGCTTTTGTTATATTTACAATTCAACATTAATATGTTAAAAGGCTTCAAGGTTCGAGTAAACATAAGCTTGAAAGATTTCATTTAGGCGAGTTATTTTGAATTTATTAGTTGCAACCAATCCTTTTGTTATCATAGATTTCTTAAATTGAATCAAATTTTTCTGTAGTTGATTCAGTATCTTTCATTGCCATGTTGGAATGTAGCTTCACTGGTTTAGCTCAAATGAGGCTCCAGTTTAAACCTGGCTTCATTTAATTTAGTTTACATTCTCTATCGTAAAATCAACTCATTAGTTGCAGGTTTTATTGGAACATCTAACCTTGTTCCGATTCTTAATCATTCTTCATCTCCTTCTACTTTTGGCACTAATTCTGCTCATCGAACCACTTTGCATGCAATAACTAACCATTATTTGCCGTCAAGTTTTGATTATAAAAGTTTTATTTGAATAATGACAAACTTAAAGTTATCATTTTATTTCCAATATTTCCCTGAAATACTTTTATGTTCTCAGTAATCTATTGTAAACAATTTCACCGTGTTACTCTATTACATAAATTATTGGTATTTGTCCTATTCAATAACTCTTATCAACTTTCATTAAAATTTAAATTTGTGAAATAAGGAAATCTTTTGAAGCCAATTGTATTAGATTTATTTCCTTCTTTTCTTGTCTACAAATCTATAGATCATATTCTTGTGATAAAGTCAAGGTAAATCAACTTATTCATTGAACGAGTGTTTTTAGGAGACAATGAACGAGCACAAAATAATGACAATTGCTTAGTCGTGCTTTTATTTTCCTCATCATGTTATTTCTTACATAAACAATTCCTGCCATTTGAACATCAGTAGAGCAAATCATAGAAATTTTTATCGATAATCTCAAGTTGTTACTCTAATTTGCTCAAACCAACACATCATCATTATTAACCGGTGTTTCGTCTTTATTCCAGGTCCAGCTGTGACTTTTGAAAATGTCCACAGAGAATACTTTGGTTGACCTTTTGGAATTTTTAAGAAACCAATATGATGTCATTTGGTTAACTTTTCATGACTACAAGTGCAATCAATTCAAGAGATCATTAAAACGTAGTCCGGGACAAATAAGAGCAAATGTTTTCAACGAACCTCACATTCAGGTTGTTAATAATTTTAATTTTCACAAATTCCAGTCTACCAGTAGGTACAAAATTATGGTTAACATTTTTAAACTGTTCAAAATTGAGAACGTTCACCCTAATTTTGTGCCTACTGATAGTCTTAGATTAATATTACAAAAATAAACAATATTTAAATATGTATTCTCAACTGCATTTTCTTTTATTTAAATTGATTTTTCATATAAATATTTATAGGAACTCATTGAAAATGATCCCGCAACTAAAGAAAAGATTGATAAAATTATGGATGAAATGTCACATACATTTACTTTGCGATCGATCCGATTTATCGGTTATTTCGTTGTCAAAATCATGAAATCGATCTACCGCCATGCCTGGATTGAAAATAAAATCACCATAAGTCCGTCATCATTTTATTACGATCCGATTGATCAAGCTATTCCATCAACTATCAACCGTCTTGTCAATGAAGCTCCGGTCATTTACCTGCCGACCCATCGAAGTTATGCCGATTTTTTACTCTTTTCCTACATTTGCTTCCAAATGAAACTACCTCTTCCTGCCATAGCAGCTGGTATTGACTTTTTATCACTTAAACAAATTGCATCTCTTCTCCGATCTTGTGGTGCCTTTTTCATCCGCCGGTCTTTCAAAGGCTCTGAAAATTCACTATACCGATCTGTGTTCCGTAGTTATGTCCAAGACTTGGTAAAGGGAGGAGAAATGCCTATGGAGTGTTTCATTGAGGGGACTCGATCTAGATCAGGAAAATCTTTACAACCTCGTCTTGGTTTGATCGGAACCGCTTTGCAGCTTTTCTGGACTGCCCAGATTCCGGATTTAATTCTGATTCCGGTTTCTATCTGCTATGATCGTATATTGGAAGAAGATCTGTATGCCAAAGAGTTGAGTCCTCCTCAAATTGACACTTCAAGTGGTTCTAAACCCAAAGAAACGCCTCAACATCTCCTAAATGGTGCTAGAGCAATCCTTGCTCAAGATTTTGGTTCTGTTTATATTAGATTTGGCTCTCCTATAAGTTTACGAGAGTTCCCAGGAAATCATGAGATTCGCCTTCAGTATCAGACAACTTGTAAATCAGCTGATGGTCCACAATGCGTTGAAGAGTTATCATTTGCGTCCCAATTGTGTAGATCAGTAATTCAAGAGCATCATCGGGCTTCCATTATTTCACCTTTTTCACTCTTCTCTTGTATCATCTTTTCTGATCTAATCTCCAAATGCAATTACTTGGAATATGAACCTATCATTCTTGAAAATGATAACTTCTCTTATATTGACTATTCAGTTGACCTGGTCTTAGAAACAATGGAACAGCTCTGTGATTTAGTTTCGGATAACAATTTATCTCACAGATTGCTCTCTCATAGTTTAAAGGATGAATTGTTATCCTCCTTACCTATTCATTCTAATCTAGTCAATTTAGAATCAACCGATTTGCATGAAAGTATACGAATATCATATGAAAATCATTTAACTCTTGCTCGATTCCGTAATTATTCCAACCAATTTCTTCAACTGGTCATTGGAATTGCCATGGTCGTCTATTCACCATCTTATAAAGTTCATACCAATCTAGAAAAGCTTCTTTCTCAAGAATTTGTTCTATCACCTAAATCATCAAGCGATTTTGATGCTGAAAAGATCTCTCTTGATAAATTATCTCCTAGAGTAATAGAGTTACTCACAACCCACATCAATTACTTCCTAATTAACTATCACAGAATATGTCAATGGTTATTATCTGTTGATCCATTTGAACCTTTGGAAACAAAATCTTTTATACGTAAAGTTCAAATTGAAATTAAAGTCCCAATGGATATGGTTCAGAATTTCGTCCAATTCTCGTTGAAATATGGTTCATTGGTATATTCTGAAAATCAGCTTGTTATTAATCATAGCTCAATTAGAGGTTTACTTGATTTAATTGTATCAACTTCACATAGTGCGGATTTTCCTCCAATTGAATCTCCAATCAAACCTAAATTGTAAAGCAAAATTCATCTTTTCGGTAGATTATCTGTTCCAGGTCACACAATAATCTTCCAACTGATTTTTATCATTGTATACTTTTGCCTATTTCACTCAGTATGAAATTACACTTGTCAATAATTTAAAGATTGTAATTAATAAAAGAGCCTGAAATTAGCTGTTTTGCTAAAATGATCTTAAATCTTTTTCATTCATAGTCAACTTAAATTTTGTTTATGGTCATGCGATTTGATTATTTACATAATTTAATTAAATTTGGTGGACTACTTCTCAATAAAGTTAATTAAAACTGTGCATTCATAATCATTCTTGACAATTTTGCATTCCCTTGATGAGTCTAATCGAACAAAAGTTGAAATGAGATAACTTTTTAGCGCCTTTATTTTACGTTAAAAACAATACGTAAAATTTGTCAGTAGTTAAAAACAATTTACAGTAAAATAGATATGTTAACATAAATTATGGAAAAATACAATGAAAGAAAAATCAACGATCAAACAGAAGTTTCACTCTCGATTTCATTACCTTCTTGGTCCTGTTTAATCAATCTTATCCTGGTTTTGCCATTAATGGCAACTTGAGTATCTTTGGCTGAGTGAATTTTGGACAAATCGCCCAAGCTCTTTTTATGTTCGTCAATAATATAATTCTTAAGCTGATTTAATAATACCATGTAGTTATCGAAATCTTCTTTGGTAAATGGTGGGACAGGTTCATGTCTTGCGTGAATATAAGCATCCACGAATTGGTGAATCAATTTAGATTCACAATTTAGCAGTGGACCATCCTTGGACATTTTTATTAGATAATATCTTAAATCTTGTCCTGGTGGACGTCTTTTGTTTGTATCATTACAGGTTTGAATAATACATTCTTCAAGAATCGTTAAAGAATCCAGAGCTTTCATTCGCCAAAAATGATCGTATTTTGAACTATCTGTACAAAAGAGAGGCAATGGATTTTATTACAGACTATTGGGCTAATATTCAAGATGCATGCAGATAGTGAATCAAAGATGTGAAATTAATTTCCAACCTTCATTAGATACATTGACTTGATTAGGTGATGGATTTATCAGTTTGGGTTCAAATTTGATATGTTTAACAGCTTCTAATCTCCTATCAATCTCTTTTTTAAGATTCCTATGAGCATCCAGTCCGATCGGACAATGAGGTCCTCGGCGATTTTTCAAAGTAAACCTCATGATTTGCCTTTTAGCAAATAAGAAGAGAAGTATGAAAGCCTGAATAAAAAAGTGCAAAAAAATAATGAAACCACATTAAAGATAAACAATAACAAGCTATTCACAATTTATACTTACCATAATACCAACAGCGACAACCATGATAATGGTCAATCCTGAAAGCTCTTTGCTATCCCCCATACTTGAAACTAATGAATAAATAAAGTGATCTAATCAAAATAACGAATTAAATCGGAAACATTTGACAATTCTTATGTGTTGACCAAATTTTGTATCATGTGGTAACCAAAGTAACCAGCAAGCCAGAAACCGGTACATTTAAACCAAATTTTGCTTTTACAGTAAATCAATTTAGGTTCAACCAGTTTTCAAACTGATCAGATCTGTTTTGAGTCCTTTGTACCAAAATTGTAATAGCGAAAAGCACTGAATAGAGAAAACGAATTCTATAGGAGACGAATGATTTGATGAGAATACATTTACTTTTCGGAAACTATCAAAATCACCCAAAAGTGTTTTCAAAGAGTTCTGTCTGGCTGGAATAATTGTCTTTGAGTTAAGAACTGGTTGAGCCTAAATGGATTGGCCAGCATTTTGAAAAGTCCTTGTTTTTGCTAATGCAAAACATCCAAAGCTTATTTTGAAATTATCCGATCTGACTAAGAAATGTAAATTCCTAACCTCTTCGATTCAAACAAGTAAAATTAATCTAATTATCTGAAAGTAGATTTAAAAAGATTACAAGTCTGAGCTGGAGATGACGAATAATTTGGCCAAGTTTTGGGGGAAATGCCTAAAGCTAAAGCAGAGTTACTTATGACAAACATACACTTAGCACCAAGTTTAAACAACTCTGGTCAAGTAAACCTATTAAAAATAAATCCTAGTTTTTGCTTGTCTAGCAAGGTGGATTAGAGTAAATTACTCTAATTGTTAATATTGGTGATTACAATCATCAATCGATTCAAACTCAAACTCTCCTTACGTATCAGAATAAAATGGATACAAAAAATATCATCTACAATCAATTACTTTAATGATGATTTACCTTTTTTAATGATTTAAACTTTATATTTAGCTGATTGTTATATTTAATGTCAACTATCATTTATTCAATCTTAAGTGATTATTAAAGCTGTATTACCAGGTTATTAATAGAAAATTGTAAAGCAATAGTTTCGATCATCACTCGAGTAAATTAAACAGTTTTTTGACGATTTACGCACATTTTTGATTAAACTGAATAAAAGGAAAAAAGTAAACTGTAAATTAACAATCAAAATTAATCATTATACTGTTACATCAACAGGATAAATTGGTTACAAAAAATTGACAATTTTTAGAGGAATCATCAGGAAAACATTAACAGTGATTGCAAAAAGTGCAGTCACAAAATGTACCATTTTCATGGTAAACATTGAACTAGAAATGAATTTTTGATTCTTTATTACAGTACAATGTTTATTTATTATTAAAATGATTATCAATTATCAGCACACATTAGAGATAAATCAATTGTCTCTTTACAATGAGTCAATGAAAATTACAATAAATATTAACACAATAACAAGAGTTTGGGTTGATTGGATTTAATGGGCTTGGGTTATAAGTAATTATGATTCAACTATTTTATTATTATTATTGGTCGATTATATATTTTTTACTTTTGCTGTCTTCTTACAATTATCATCATCAGAAGAGTAAACATTGTGAAGAGTTTAATTGAACTGATAGCTAATCATGTCATACAATGAACTTGTTCACTTTGAATTATCACAAAATCAATTTAGATACTGTTGTTGGTTAAAGCTGGTGAAGGTAACAGAAATTGGAAGAAATGTTGATTATTACGATCAAAATAATCACAATAAACATGATGATCATGTTAGTGGTAGTAATCATGGTAATCATTTGATTCTTTACTTCTCTTAACCATTACAAAATTCAAACAAATCAACTATTATCGCCAGTTAATACAGTTACATTACATAAATGTATTATCACATGTTTAACATTGCCCTAGGTTGAAGTGTTTATGTATTAAAATTTTTGAGCCATTAGATTTGCATGATTCTCATGGCGTTCCCTTAAGAGGATAGTGGAGTGTACTAGCAAATAGCGTTTTTATGAAGTTCCAGTTTTGATGAATGACAAAAAATGGTCCCATTTAATGGTTTGCTCAAAAAGAATCAAATTTTTGGGCTTTATCTTTCCATTTTTAATCTATTCAATTATGGATAAAATAATATTCATGCCAAAAGTAAATGCATTTTGTGAAGTAAACTTTTCAACATAGCAATTATAATATTTGACTACAGTTAATGATTTGAAATTATATCAGAATTATCATTCCTTATATTGTATTTATTTCGCACAATGAGACCAAAGTGTAACTTTTGAAAGATTTACGTAAAATTCAAGATTCAACAGCAATTGGATTGTGAATTTGGTTATTGTTAAACATGAGAAAGAAATGAAAACAACTGCTGATGTTATCAGCTTGATATATTGCATAAAAAATAGATTAAAAAATCGACAATAGATGCAGACACTTTATTCAGAAACAAATAGAATGCATTTAATCACTTGAAATGTAAATTCAATTTTCTGTTTGTTTATTTGTTCAGTCAACAAATCAAATCAAAATGAACATTAACATTTATCGTCAAATAAACCCTAGAATTAATTGTTGAACTGAAATCTTGTTCATTTCATTCTTTCTTTCTTTCTCTCACTTTTGTTTAGTGCATGTCTGTCAATGGTGTTCCATCACGTGTTCACCTGTAAAGCTGTGAGACACTGAAACGACCATTTTTGCTCTTACTGAAGGTGTGTGTGTGTGTATTATTTTGTATCAAACACTCGATTTATTTTTTCTTCTTTGATGGTATCCTTCATCGAAGCTGGCAAACGTAAATACGCACCATCACCATCACCATCATCGTCATCTGCATCTTCATCGTCATCTTCATCATTATCATCTTCATTCTCATCATCAACCACTATATCAACAACAGCAACAACCATCAACATTAACAACATTATTTAAATATTTCTGAGAAATAATTTAGTAGCCTTATCAGTTTAATTATGATTTTAATTCTGTGAATTTACTCTGCATTTTCAAGAGCTTGAAATATTCTTATTTCATGTACGTATAAGGTTTTTTTAATCAAACATCTTTACATTTCTCTCAATTTATTTTTTGTCTCTTTCATAATTCTTTCTCTGTCTTTCTCTGCCTTTCTTTTTCCCCCTTGTTTACTAATCTTACTTGTCAAATGTCATATTTAGGAATTGAATTGTTTAAAAAGAAGAAATTTCGATAGAATCATTTCTTAGGCTTAAGCCAATTTATTGTTGAGCTGAATATCCAGTTGTTATTACCATCTAAAATATTTTCTTAAAAAACCAGTCAGCCAGTCTTTCTCATTTTCCTTTCTTTAATTCCCTTTCTTTCTCTTTTTCTTTCTATCTTTCTTTAGGTCTCTGCTTTTCGCATTTTTCATCAGCTTTCTTTTATAATCTGGTCTTGTCTAAGAGTTTTTGTCTCTTTTAATTAAACCTCGTCTTTTTTACTCATTAAGCTTCTTAATTCTTCAAATTGCCTATTATAATGTAATTTTTACTTAAATCTCTTTCTTTTTAGCTCCCTCCCCTTTTTCTCACTCTCTTTTCAATATTATCACTCATACTTTAATCGTCAACACTCAGCACAACATTCCCTTTCTTGTACTATTTTATTTGCATTTTGTGTACATTTGACATCTATTTTTCTAATTTCTCTTTTTAGTTTAATTATTTTTCTGTGTTGGAAGGCTCTTCAAATCAGCAACCGTGTTTAACTCAACAGCCTGTGTGTGTTTATCCTTCTACCTCTCACCTAATGGCTCCTTGAATAGGGGAGGAGAAGTTACCATCTTGCCCTGGTTTGTTTCCTCCTATGTAAACGGAGGATCTCTCAATATGTCAGATAGAGGGAACACTGCGACAGCCACAGCTGGTAATGCGTCCGCTGCTGTTGCTGCATCATCTTGTTCATCAAATCCACCGAGTTCTGCAGCAATTCCTCAAACGAAAAATCACTCTAATTTACTCGTTATCGATTTAACCAACTCAGATGAAGAGGATAATCATCGTACAGGGGGTGGTGGCAGCATAGCTGTTGGTGGTTCAGCACCAGTAACAAATAGTAATAGCAATTGCACTGTGAATAATAGCAGAAGTAATATGAGTACCAGTGATCCTGTTCAATCGATGAATCATCATCTTCAACAGCCTGTGCAACATCAGCATCAACAACAGCAACACGGAGCTTTATATCTTCCCCAACACTCGCAACATCCTTTACAACTCTACAATCATCATCAACCTCACTCGCACCATTTTCATCATCACCTCCATCATAATCCTGGACGTGAAGTCGTGGAGAGAAGTAAGAAGTGTACAAGACGGGACAAGATAAACACTAACTGTGTACATTCGCCTGGTGATACTAATAGTAATAACAACAGCACCAATAGCCAGATAAATGGTACTTTAAGTTCTAATCATGTGAATCATTATCCAAACCATAACCAAAGTCTAAATAGTGGTAATAGTGGAAGTAGTAGTAGCAGCAGCAGTAGTACCAGCAGTAATCACGACAACAACTGTTCCCAAAGCATGCCCGGTCATAGTTCCATTGGTTCACCATTACCAGTACCGCTTAATATCGATCAACCTCAAGTTATGACATCAACAAATCCTTACTATAACCCCAACTGTAGGTATGGCTACCTTCACCCAAGTGATCCCGCGAATACGAATCGAAATATATGCCCAGAATTGAGCAATAATGGAGAGGCCTGTTCATCATACAGCAATTGTTTCGTTGCTAGCTCATCTAATGGTGTTAATCCTGCTCCAGTTACAGGACCTTGTCCACATAATCATGGTTATTGTCCCGTCGGCAGTCCACACACAATGCCTACTTATCAAGGGCAACCATCTGACCTAAGTCGTCTATTCGGTCCGAATTTAGCTGCTCCTCTTCCTTCGCCTAGGCCTAGACAGGATCCCTCAATATATTATCCATATTACTCAGGCCAACCACCTCCTCATCACAGCCATAACTATGCAACATATCAACTGCCTCCTGGGATGCATCCAAATCATCAGAGGATCCTTCTTTCTCACCAAAGAATCGGTGAAAATCACCGAAGAAGCTATCTCAGACATGCGGTCATGCAAAGGTATGTTTATAATTTTTGTTTTTTTATTTCTAACATTGTTCAATTGAATCATGACTATATCAATAGCTAAGCAATAAGAGTTCATATTGAGGTTGTTACCATGTATGTGATGTGTTGTAAGAGAATAACAAGACTAGATTGATGATAAATGTAGATTGAAAAGCTGATGAGTATAGCAGTCAAATCAGAGCCAAGCCTTTGTTTTTGGCTTCAGATGTTTTATCTGAGACTCTTACTTGAAAACAATTTTCAAGAGTATTTTGTTTTCTCCAGTCTAACGCTCTTGGTTAATATTTTGTTTACTTGAAGGTTGTTTTTTGCTCCCATTAGATAAAATGTTAATTTTGATCACTCGTTCTTGCTTTCATGTATTGGTGACTTTTCACATGAAACAAAACCAGAACCTTGGATTTCAATGTTAACTTTATCCATATTTCACTTCTCCTGAACTATTATGAAACTAAATGAACAGAGTTTATGCTTGTCATTAACCAATGATAAACAAACTAGTTTTGCTAGTTAGCCGGAAAAACGAGGCAATTTTCTGTATAATCGGAATTGACTTTATTATCTTTCAATTTTAATTATGATTCTGAATAATCAACAGTGTTTGACTTAATTATTTCTGTTAATTATCTTTATTTAGTTGAGTTTAGTGCCTGTTGATGTTAATCTAATTGTCATTTCTCAAATATCAGCTTCAATTATGTTACCTCCCATCAGATATGTCTAATATAGTAATTTAAAATTGAAATTTCCAATTTAGAGCTCATTTGTATTACAAGTTTAAATTTTACTTTCAAGTCTCCATTATAATTAATGCTAGATTATTGAATTCATTTTATCGATACTGTTAGAAAGCAAATGTAGACTAAAACCAGTTCAATGAGATGATAAATTAGCAACAGATAGTTCAGATAGAAAACTAATGATACTGACCTTCTCCCTCCCTCATCTTGATTATCGTTGTCATTCAACATCACAATAATTATAATGAATTGATATAAATATACACTTCATGCTCAAGAACGATCTTCGGTTGAATGACATATCTTGCCTCATATGATTCCATTCTTCATTTTCACTTAACCAATGCAAGCTATTTTGAAGCTCCCTCTTTTGCTTTCGTTCAAAGTTGCTTTGTTTTGATTATTATTACTCGTGCACTCAGATTTTATTACAATTCTGTCTTCTAACATTTTATCTCAAAATTTTTATCATTTAAACAACATAAAAAGAATTTGACTAATGCTGATTTTTTTACTATCTTTTCAGGCGATTGCTAGAATCACGGAATCAAGTGTATCAACGTTTTGTAGAAAACGCTAGTAATCTTAATGCAGCAAATCACGGAGCTCATAATATGCATGGAGCTCTTGCCACAAACACAAACTCTCATGTGAACCTTTACGATTGTCCAAACAATGATTCTTCTTTTAGTTGGAATTTAGGAGTTACACCGCAATTTATAGATCAGGTAATTTACTTTCTAGTAATTATTTGCATTTAATTTTCCTCATACGAGAAAAATATGTTGTTACTATATATACAATTTAACTAACAATGTTTCATTTTTTTTCTTTTACTTCTAAACAGAATCAAGCTAGTGCTGCTATGACTAGTATCGCTTTACACACATTACCTGGACCTCCTACAATTCCTTCCATTTCTTTACCGGTGCCAATTAATCCAATTTTAGCCTCAAATAGTGATGGAACACTTGTTTCTAGTACAGGTGATTCCTGCAATAGATTTGATATTTCATCTTTAACTTTACCATCTACCCGCGTTCCTAATCTTAATCCAGCTGCTCGGCCAAACTCAAACTCGCCACAAGTTCCAAACAATCCTAACGAGATGGGTGAACTCAACGAAAATGTTCAAAACGATATTGTCAACACACCAACAGATGCTCCGCATTCTCACATTCACCATCATGTGCATCAACACCATTATCACCACTCTCACCCAACAAATAGAGTACATTTCGGAAATCCTCATCTCCAAATCACTATTTCCCCACAAATGGTAAGTACCAATACCCTCACTGAACAACGGAAATACGTATATTAATAATTGAATAACATTCAATACTAATGCTTTTTCTCTCTTTTTGTTTTCAATAGATTGTTGCTCCCAGACAGGATGTGATCTTTTCTGAAATCGCACCCAGCTTTTCCCCTCCTTTCCACCATCCATATCAATCTCCATACATTACTGGGTACATGAGAAGTATACAGCAACATCGTCACACCGCAACTGTTAATAGAGGAGCTTCACAGGCTGTTATAGAACGTAATACCTTCCCTCACAAGTACAAGAAAATTCAAAGAAGCGCCGAAATCGAGGATACCATCGAAAAATGTACTATATGTTTATGTGAGTTTGAAGACACCGAAGATGTCAGGTAAATATCGTTTTGTTGTACATTTATTGTATCATTAACTTTCTACAGCACTTTCACTACTTTCCTTGCTATTTTAGTACTTCATATTCATAAATTATTGATTTTAATATTAACTTATCTTGTTTTTTTCTACAGGCGTTTACCATGCATGCACTTATTCCATGTTGAATGTGTTGACCAATGGCTAGCAACCAATAAACGGTGTCCAATATGTCGTGTTGATATCGAAGAGCATCTTAAAGACTTTGGCTTGGCCTCATGACCTCAGGAGTTGTATACTGTAAATCTCTATTATATATTATAAATATATATATATATACCTTCATTGATGGGGAACCACTAATCATAAACTCTTCTAATGTGTGCTCAAAATCCTCATCCACCAAGACTAACTTCCGTCTCTTTTATCTTTCTTTCACACACTCTTTCTCTATCCATCCCTTCGAATTTTAAACCAAAATTGTCCCACTTCCATATATATATATATTGCTAAAATAATAATTATAATCCAAAATCCTTTTATCATGAAAAAATCTTTCTTTTTTCTTGTGTTGTGTTTTATGTGAGAGAGCAGTTTTTCAAAGCTCAAAAAGATACCTCTTTTCCTACCTGAAAAATCAGCATAATTTTTCAAACTAGAAACATTAAAATAATTTTGATTTGAAAACCAATTTTTGCTTTCACCTTATAAAAGAAAAAACATTTTTTTTGCTTGATCAACTACCATTTTAGCCTTGTCTTTAGGAGTGAATGAATGTATTGTTCAAGACTCTGTGCGAGTCAATTTTAATTGTAAAACAAGAAGTGTTAGTTTAGATTGACAGTGATGGAAAAATGGAGAAAGAAAAAGAGATTCAATTCCTAAATGAAAAACCAATGAGAAAACAAAAATAATTAATGAATATTTTAGATTACAATAACCTAATGAAACAAGAAAAAAGAAAAATTTGATGTAAAATGTAACTAACTGTTGATACAATGATTATAAATATTATATGATTATATATTACATGTCCAATCTCAATTGAAACAAAAGCTTATATTTCTTGTCCCTTTTTTGAGTGTCATTCAGCAAAAGCAACTCCTCAAAAAACATCTCAAAATGAAACAAAATTAGCTGATTGTTAGCAGCTTTCCATCTACCTCTTTCTGTCCACAAATAACAAAAAGACTGAGGAGTAACATCTTTTTATAAGCAAATTGATTTCACTTTTTTGTCTCTTCGACGTTTCTTTTTCTCAATAATCATCGTTTTGCTGTAATTTTATCATGTAATTATAATAGTAATAATAACAACCATAATCTAGTGATTTTTTTAGAAAATTGATTGATTATCGGTCGTAAACGTCTTTTTTGCTCCAAAACAGCACATTGAATCAACATGATGATGTAAAACATGATTATCAGGAAAAAGAAACAAACAATTAGCAAAAAAAGCACATTGTGAAAGTTTAAATTGTATTATATAACAAGTATTCATTGTATCATAGTTAAATTAGTTGAATATACAAACTAATTGTGTATAATTTACAAACTAATTTCTTCCATCCTTTACCATTAATTGTCAACCTTTTTCTCACTTATCCTTAACTCTTTCTCTGTCAAACCTTTATACCTTTAACCTGAACCTTATCCATTTTCTAACAGCAAAGGTAACCTTTCAGTAAACCATTTTTCTGTTTTCTTTTTGTACTCACATTGAAAGATTACCTTTGATTGAACCAAAAGCAAACCCAAAATTATTTATTTATAATTAGCTTAAACTCTTTAAACTGTAAACAATCAAAGAAACATGTGAAAGATGAATTACACAATTATTTTTCCCAATGTTGAACCCATTGATTACAGAAAACAAGTTATGATGTAAAATACGCAGAAAAAATTAAGGAAACGATCGTTAATTAACATACAACAATAGCTAATTGGGATTTAATCACGCACGTTAATCAAGCCATCATCAAAAAGATTACAAACATTTTTTCTGTTCAGCAACACCGAAATAGTGTGTATTTCATTGCTTTGTGGGACCATTTTTGAACCTGCTTTGACTTTTGGACTATCTCAACACTTCTGTCTCCATTTTAACGTAACAATTTGGTTGGTGATTCATTATTAACTAAAGCCAGGAAGGATACAAGAAAGATTGAAAATGAATTGGTTACGTATTAAACCAGAATTGCACTTTAATCATTATTTATCTGCAAGAGTTACAAATAGGAAAGGATAAAGAAACACACAATTGGATTATCATTATCATGTTTATATTCTTAGGGAAACAATTTTCATCGAGAAATTGTGATTATGTTGTTAATTTTCCCCTGTTCATTACAATATTTGATAATAATTGCAAAATTTCAATGGGAATTCAATTGTCGTTGTCTACGCCATCATTCATCATGAAAACGTCACTTTTTTTGTACCATTACCAAGGGAAACAGGCAAATGATAGAAGCTATTGAGCATTTTCTAAACTCAATTCCCTGTTAGATATTTTGGCCTGGAATCTTGCTTATTGGTTACCATTGGTTTTTGATTTTTGATTTGCCAAAAGATGAGCTAAAAAGATTACTGTTGTTTTGGTTTATTCAATTTTTGGACAACAATTTCTTCTTCTGCTCTGTTTCTGATCATGATTATCATTCGTTAATTGAGACAACTATCGGATTTATTTGGAGTTAAATAAACTTAAAACGATTACAGAGGAATAGAGTGGATAAAAATAGGGCTTTAACCAATCTTCACATCAACCATAAAAGAAATGTTTTCATCCTTTAGGCTCAAACGGAATCACAAAATTCAACTTCATTTGGTTTTCATTCTGGTTGTTCCGTCAATTTTTGATAGCTATTTGAAAAACAATATCAACTAACAAACTGAAACACACAAAAACGCTAACAGCTACAATTTCATCAAAAACTCACCTAATCTAACAATTAAGGAAACAACAAATGTTTTATTGAAAACACAAAAAAAATACAAGATAACTCACAATTTTTTAACTACAAAAAGCAAATTAATTACAAGGAAAACTAATTGAAAACAGATGAAAATATGAACCACTGCTTTAAATGTTTTTAATTGTTCACATATTTTTTTTAAATGTTAGACATGGTTGCCCTCTCGATTTAAATTGTACTTTGGGTAATTTTAATCATCAAACTTATGGTTAATATAAAAAATGAAAAAATTTCAATCCCTTTAATTACTAAGCAAAGGCAAGCATAACTTCAATCAAGATAATAAACAAAAAGCAAACCTTAAATGAAATTAAAGTTGCTTAACTTTGCCAAACTCAATTTTTCTGTCCATTATTTTACATATTATAACGCGTTTTTTTATATTGGCCTGAATTTATTTCAGCCTTTTTTACTTTGATCGAGACTCGAGTCTTCTTCAACAATAACATTATTAAAGCTAAAGGCTATCTACTCAAGATCTTCTGTTTAGTGCTCAAATTTGGATAAATTTTTCTTTATTCGCTAACATTTCAACTCAATAGTTTCATATATTAGTCTAAAATTTTATCATTTTTGTTTTATAACTGAAATAAGGTAAGTGTTAGGAATACCTGTTTCTATATCAGTTTGATTTTTGGCTGATAATAAAAGAGAGAATTGATTGTGCTTTATCCTTTGACTGGGCGAATTTTTAGTTAAAATAAGAGTTTCACAAAATGATACAAAACTCGACAGTCTTAAAATGGTAATCATCAAGGTTAAGATCTATGTTCTTGGAATGTAGATGAGCGTTTCTGTTCGCATAATTTTTTATTAAATGAGCGTTTTGAATAATTTATCTGCGTATGTGGGCATAAGATTTAGTAAACGCCAAATCTAAGCTTTCCTACTGCGCTCATGTTCCTGAAGATTCTGCCTGGATTCACTGGATCAACTAATGAAAGCCAAAATATAATAATAATTGATCGCAATTCGTTTATTTTATTAGCAGAATAAATCTAGAAACGCGTTTAAGCTGTTTACCTGCAGAAATAAATTAATAATAGACTATTCTATTAAAAAATCTTGATCGGATGAGTTTTATTCGGTTCTTTCAGAAACATTTTGTAAAATTTGATCTTTGAATTAGGCGCCTTTTTTGGCTTTCCAAACATTCCAAAACAAAAACAAAACCTTTTAACTTATAATAATAGTCTTAAGCCTTCCATGAAAAATCAATTGAATCTCTTTATAAATTAATCTGATTAACTTCTGGCACCATCCATCTGTTTTTCTAGAGAAGTTAACTTACTCTTGAGCGAGTTGAGATAAGCTGTGTTAATTTAAATAATATTGATCTTATATACGTACGTTTTCATCATGGTCTGTGAATCTTGCGAAAAGAAATCAAGCAAAGTTATTGTTCCTGATAAATGGAAGGCCGGTGCTCGTAATACGAATGGTAAGTTTTCCTAAAAATGCTAATGAATCATTCTAAAGTGAGTTTCTTACCTTTCCAGAGAGTGGTGGCCGTAAAATAAACGAGAATAAAGCTCTAACATCTAGAGGACGATATAACCCAGTGGCTCAATTTTCCAAATGTCAAATTTGTAGACAACGGATACATGTGGCGGGGTCAGTCTATTGCCAATGTAAGATTCTTAGTATTTTATTACCTTTAATTAACCCCTTGCTGCTACAAGTTTAGATGTAAAGAAATGTGCCTGTGAAATTATCAATACAGACATGAAGTCAATGCTTTATTTGATTGACAATATTTTAATGATGAATGAAAGCAGTTTATCTCAACAAATTTTCATTTATATATATATATTTGATAATGATTAATAATGTTTTATCTTGTTTGTTTTCTTTGCAGCTTGCGCTTACAAGAAAGGTATATGTTCGGGATGCGGTAAAAAGATGTTGGATACCAAAAATTATGTCCAATCTGCAGTTTGATTGAATATTCGTATCACCTCATGTTGATGCCAATGGAAGCGGTAACTGGAATTGGTAGAACAAAACACAAACAAATACACACTTGAGGTTATTCAACATATTCATATAAAAAGAATGGAAAATATCAAGAGTTTCCAGTTTTCTATCTATCAGATGAAAAGAACAACAAAATTTTAAAGACAATTGAACAAAGAGATCGAAACAAGATTAAATAATACGATGAACATCAGCATCAATTTGAGATGAAAGCCACAAAGGCCACAAGAAAATGATACTCTTTTATTTTTTTTTCTTCGCTGATAAATATATACATTTAAATGTCCATAGGAACCAACGAAGGCTTCATTATCGGCAGTTGCATCAGAGAGGCATAAAAGATGCAGCAAAGCAAGAATACTGTCGATCTCACGAAATAATACATAGCTTATGTTTATTTGGATTTTGTGTTTGTTTTAGCTTTTCCAATCTTTGACGGAGAAGAACAGAAAAAACAGAACGAAGAAAGAGAATTTAAGGATGAAAAGAAAACAAGAGGAGCAAGTAACATCATCCAGATCATTAAATGTTTGTTTGTGTTTTTGGTTGGTTGTAATTGAGAGTTGAAATAAAACCAAGGTCCAAAATAAGCATGAGCATGATTCCGTACCGCTTCTTGTTTAGTATGAAAATCAAACTTCCACAATCATCTTTTTGTGGATATCGGTGTTTCCTACAACCTAAAGAACAAAAATGGATAAAAAACGTATGTATCATTAGAAGTCAGAGTAAATATAATTTCTGTTGTTTCACCCAAAACTGTGCGATGTTTGCAATCTTTACCAGCATTTCTGGTTCTTTCTTTCAATTATTCAATATGTTTCTCAAGCTTTAAAGTTCAGTGACAATGCCATAAACATTAACATCAACTAGAAATTTGAGATGAGCTGTAATTCGAGATTAAATTACATGCAATAATTCGTGTTGCTTCACACCGGAAAGAGATGAGAAAAGTCTTCTAAATCGTTACAGAATTCTTAAGATGTTACAGAATTATGGTATTTACACCGGAAATAATCACGTAATACATACCGCACAGAACTCTTCGAATGAAATTTTTCCATCTTCATCTTTATCCGCAAAAACAATTGTCTTGTCCACAATTTGTTGTAATTGGGTATCCTTCAGATTATTTCCAACCATCATTTTAAGTACTTGAAATAATTCACCGTTAGAAATGAAACCATCATTATCCATATCATAAATTCGGAATGCAACTAAATAAGTGAAAAATAAAAAGTCCATCAGAAAAAGCTAATATCTTTATAATTTTAAACTTACATCTTAATTTCGATTCTTTATCACCTTTAACGCTAAATTGTGAGACTCCTTGAATGAATTCTGTAAGGTTTGAAGATTAATGTTAAATCAGTGTAGCTATAAACGAAATTCAGATTATCCTGACAATTTTGCATAGCTTGAGAAATGTTATCTTTCCAGTAACTAGCGTTTCATGGATGAGTTATAGTAAGGTTGAAAGGTAAGTTCCCAGGTTCAAGCTATTGCAATGTGACTTAAAGTAACAAATATCACAATAGTTACCTTTGAAGTCTACTTCTCCATTCCCGTCTGTATCAAATATATCAATAACCCGCTGAACCAACGGATTTTGTTGTAATTCAGGCAGGATCATAAACTCCTCTACACTAAGAGATCCAGAATTATCCAAATCGAGTTTTTTAAATCGTTTACCGAGCCTCTTGATTTCATCGGCGTCAACTGTAATGAAATTAAAATTATTAGCATGATATCAATTACAAGAATTAACGACTTTGATTGGAAAAATATGAGCTAAGGGTAAGGATATAATAAAATGAGGCGAAATGAAGCCTGGCTAAGCAGAAAAGCAATATAAAACCAAGTGAGCTTCATCATAAAACCAATCGATTAAAACAGGTAACTATACATATAAAATGTACATTTATCAAGGTTATATAGTCAACTTACATGTAGAGCACATTTCCATTGGTAAAGACGCTTCATTTCCCTGTATAAATTATGGTCCATGTTGAGGTCACCGTTGATAATCACATGAGATTGAAAAAACCACACGCGGATAGGACCGAGTACACACAATGGTTTAGTTTAATACAGCATAAACATCATTGGATCGGGTCCAAAAGGAATTAGTTGGAGTAGTGGGTCCAAAAGGAGCAAAGAACAGTATTTGATGTTCCAAAAAAGGTGGAGATAATCACATAGAAAGGAATACAATTCAAAAAGGGTACATAAAAGAGTTAGTTAAAGATACCGCATATTATCAATTGATTATTGATTAGAATTATCAAGAATGTTGAGAAAGAAAACGGCAAGTTCTTTGATTGGAAAAGGAATAATCAGGTAAACGATTGGATGGAGTAAATATTACAATAAAACAGGATATACGAACCATTTTGATTGCTGTTTTTGATTAAAAGTACACCAAACGAAACAAAGCAAAAAATAGATGATGAGTATAAAGAGACAGAGAGTTAAATGTGAATTTATATATCAAGAGTGGAAGATATACTGATAGATATTAATGTTGATGTTGATTTTTTTTGTAGCTGTTGTTGTTGATGATGATGATGATAGGGAAGAATGAGAAGAAGAAGAGAGTGAAATACAAATGAAAGAGTGTACAATGTGTGGAGATATACACACTCAGAGAGAGTAAGTAAAGCTGGATGAAGCAAAAATCAATTAACAAACAGAAAAAAAAAGACAAACTGAAGATGAAAATGAAGATCGCAGATGATTAAAGGTGAATACCAAAGGGATGATGATTGGAGCACAGAAACAATCAAACACTACACTATGGTGTAGAAAGAGAAAGACAGATAGAGAACGAGAAAAAGAGAGAAAAAGACAAGCAATATGAGGGAACAGAGTGAAAATAAAAATACAAAATACTGGTTGATAAAAAGGTTGTATAACTAATATTGTGTTAGGCTTAAAAGTAATAGGCTAAAACTCGGTAGATATTTAATCTTGTGATGATATTAATTTTAAAAAATTTTGACGGTAAGGTTAAAACTGTATTGAATTCAGCTGATTAACCATTTACCAGTTTTACTTCGCTAAATCCTTCAGGCTGAGAACCTTGAGTTACTCTATCTATCTCTTCTTTTTTCCCCTCACTCTTTTCTTTCTCACTTACACACTCTCCGGATCCCTTGTATTTTTCCCTGTCTTTTCTCCTGTTTAGTTTAGTTCAGTTCTTTTTACTCATGCTTCGTACCACAATTTAAATTATTCTTTTCATTTGAGATTCGACAGAGATTTTCCAACAATAGCTAGTGAAAACCATTTGGAAAGCTTCATTTTTCCCGTTGATCAGCAAGGAAACTTCATGATAATGCCTGGTGTCTCCCCAGTTCAAGTTATCCCCTTTATCTTCTCCTGGCATAGCCTTTCAACTTCTGATTAGGTTTACTCTCCAACTTGCTGTTACTTGATAACAAACGTAGATGGTGCAATTGAAAATGGCTTGAAATTCAAATTCATGCTCAAATTGGATGTCTTTTTCCCTAGTAGGAGCCGTATCTTTTTGAAAGCTAATCTGTAACTCCTTTCCTCAACTCCACTTTTTGTTACTAATCATTTACTTTCACTTGGGACCTTTTTATTTTCCATTGTATCAAAACGATATCATCGTGACGATAGTCAATTTTGGAAAATGCTCAACATTTCTTGATATAGTCTTTAATGTTGGAGCCCATTCCAATAATCCGATTCCATCTTCTGGCTTTAGCTGCAAAGTTTCACACAAATTGATACCGGTAAAAGTCTTATGAGTAACAGCAGGGGTTCCCAGCTTTATCATCCTGTTCAGTCAGTAATCAACATTCTATGAGGAAAGAATATTAAACTTAGCGTCAGAGCACAGAATTAAATTGAGATGGATATGTTGCGTTCATGTTATAAAATCACGCACAGAGAAGAGAGTTCAACCAAAGTTTCATCCAGCAATAAAATTTCAGTTCAAAGAGGTTCAATCAGATGTTATTAAAGAATGGATAATCACATCAATTTGTCAAAACAGTTGTCTTTAAATTCGAGAAATGTTTGTTAAAAATAAGTCAATTGTTCACTTGTAACTGTTCGTCGTATTGATGAGCGTTACTACCACATTTTGAGCCTCTAATAATTGTACTTAAAATTTAATTAAAGTGAATTGTTGTCATCAAAAACTTTAAATAATTAATTTATTGATAGATTTTATACCAAATCACATCAATTGCGTTGTTTTACATCACATCACCTAGTAAAGTACTCACATATCAATTAAAAACATTCAATAGAAGGAGTAACAATAGCAATAATAGTTGCTGCTTCACTTATCAAAAATTATAAAACCCAAAAAGTTTCTAATTACATCAACAGATGGCGCCTGACGATATACCCAAATCTAAAAAAATATATCAAACAAATTATTATTAAATGGCAACTAATAAATTCATTAAATAATGTAAATAAACTATAAAAATCCTTGAATCAAATGAATAAAAAGCAAGGCGAAAATAAAATTTTGCAACACTGAAAAAATCACAAATGGTAATCCTATGCATAACTAATGCATCCATTATAAAACATTGATTACATAAAACCACGAAAAAAAGATTTATTGTTACCAAAAAAGCAGAAATTAATCAACCTTCAAGGTTTGATTAAACTCACCTTGATTATTGTTTTTATTGTTAAGTCGATCTAAAGCCTGAAAATGGCCAAATGGCCTGAAAATAATAAGCCGATAATCCCAATGACTGCTTATTATATTACAATATAATGAGGAGCTGTGTCATTAAATTAAATGTATTGTTCAGCTGATCGTGATGGATCAACCTGGTTTCCCAACTATACCCAACTATTTATATATTGATTAAGAATCATCACTCAACTTGACTCCTTAAATAATCAAATAATAGATATTTTAAGATACAATATAAAACGTGATTAGTTGAAAAGTCCTAGTAAAAATGATAAAATAAACTTGTATGAAAAATATTGATATAAAAATTCATTCCTTTCAATCAAATTAAACGGTAAATTTATCTGGGATTGTCTTCAGTTGATTTAGTAACCCAAAGAAACTAAGATTGTTTATTAGTGGCTAACTTAGTTTTTGGTCAATTAAATAATCGTGTTATTGCCACCCTTGAATAATCTTATAATTGTTTAATCAGTTAAGCTGGAAAGACAAACTTTATTGAGCCAAAATGAAATTAAAAACAATAAGGTGTGTTGATCAATCACGAATCATTCATTTACCAAATCAAATTGATTACAGGCTTTATTACACTGATCGTTTCTTAAACCGTAATAACATGAGAAACAAAAATTAATGTTACAAACAATTGAACATGAAATATTTAAATATTCAAATGGATATCATTGAGTGTACAGAAAATGAAAGAAAATTTGGATTTTGGCAAAAAAATTTTGCTTTTTGCTTCATTTAATTAAGAATAAAAATTTAGTCCATTCTGTTAGTCTAATTCAGATTTCTGTTCATTTGACAAATGAAAGGGAAGTGCTTAGAAGTGCATATTTTAAAAAATAGTAACATTTGAACATCACGCTTAAATCTGCATATAAATTAAAATAGAACTATTTTTTCATCAAATTTCCAGCATTTTTGAGTTCAGGTGAGTTCATTAAAATATGCAAACAGTAAATCAAAGCTGTTCATCATAATTTTTTGGCATCAATAGTCATAACAAGATGAACAGAAATATCGACTTTGAAAACATTTAAATGATTATATTGCATTTTAGAGCTGATTTACAATGGAGCAAGAATAATTTGCTAATTCACACTCATTAGTTGTTTGAAAAATTTGTAGCCAAAATTGTGAAAAAGGCTTAAAACAAAGAATAATTTGCCTTTGTTTTGAACCTTCAAAAACGAGTAAACAACTCTAAGTTAACTGTTTAGTTGTTGAGTTGATTTGAGGAGTTTTACTGAAAATGGAAGCCGTTTTTGCGATCTGATGGTCAAAAGTTTCTCATATAATCCTAGTTAGCTTATTGCTCAGTTATGTTTTAAGGTTTATTAGCAAAACGATTTTTTAAATGTTACTTTCAATGATTCACCAGAGAATCTCTACTTTTAAGGATTAACGGATGAAAATATGCTTTTCTAACATTTTTACTCCTTTAATTTAATGAGACATTGAATCTGCATCTATTAGTGATTTCAAAATATTTCTCTGATTAATAGTTTTCGAAAAAATCAAGTTTTAAGTTTAAATTTCGATCGATCTTTGTACCTGAATGGAAGAGGATTTTTGTTGCAAATTTATTTCCTTGATGTAACTTTTGATGTTGAGCCAGAAAATGCTCTTATTTTGACCAGAAAAAGTTTGTGTTTCGGATAAACAGATCAAGTTCGATTTTTATTCAAACGGGTCGATCTCTGTTATCGTAATAGCTAGAGATTTGTAGCTTATTATTAACCGATAAAAGTTAACGGCAAACTTCAGGGATCAAAAACTATTTTGAAAGCATCGATAGTTCTCTTGATTTTGACAATTAACCTAAAAACTTTTAGTCACAATATTTCGAGAATGGTAGCACCTGAATTCCTCATTCTTTGGCAGATCATTAGAGTTCATTCTAGACTACGATTTAATGAAACATCAACTGAATCGATAGCCAACAGCAAAAGTTATATCATCTTATTACATATGTTACCAGATTTAATAAACAAATCGTTAAGCGTTAATTTGATGAGTTATTCATGAAAATGCTTGCTCTTGATACAATAGAAAAACATTTGATGGTCAACAGTTTCTAATGTAATTCTTAAAACCTTTGGTTAACAGTTAAGGTTTTAGTTTTTGTGCAAAATGACCCTCTCAATGTTACTTGCACTGTTTCATCAGGCAATTTTTTTGAATGATTAACAGGTAGAAATTGATTTACTTGGAATTGGTACTCTGTTGCCTGGTAGGAAAATCTAACCTCAGTCCATTTGTGGGACTTACAAATTTCTCTGATCAATAGTTTGCGAGAAAATCGAGTTTAAAGTTTAAACTTCGATCGATCTTTGTACCTGAATAAAAGAAGATTTATCCTTCAAACTCATTTCACTTATGACACTTTTGATGGTAAACCAGAAAATGAAATTATTTTGACAAGAAAAGTTTGGGTTTCGTTGAAACAGATCAAGTTCGATTTTTAGTTAAACGGGTCGATCTCTGTGACCGGAAGAGTTAGTGATTTGAAACTTATTATTTATCAATAAAAGTTGTTGGCAAACTTAAGGAATCAAAAACTTTTAAAAAGCATCGATAGTTCTCTTGATTTTGACCATTAACCTAGAAACTTTGAGCCTCAATAACTCGAAAATGATGTTACTTAAATTCATCATTCTACGATCAATCGATGGTTTACAAAAAATAATATGAGACTTTAACATAATTTGATCCAATACCTAAGCAAATCCGAGTTAATTCCTTCAATAATGATCTTTCTTCCAACACATAACAGTTATTGTGTTTATAAACCATTTCTCTTTATAAAACAAGTCTAAAATCTGGTAACATAAGTAATAAGATGATATAACTTTTGCTGTTGGCTATCGATTCAGTTGATGTTTCATTAAATCGTAGTCTAGAATGAACTCTAATGATCTGCCAAAGAATGAGGAATTCAGGTGCTACCATTCTCGAAATATTGTGACTAAAAGTTTTTAGGTTAATGGTCAAAATCAAGAGAACTATCGATGCTTTCAAAATAGTTTTTGATCCCTGAAGTTTGCCAACAACTTTTATCGGTTAATAATAAGCTACAAATCTCTAGCTATTACGATAACAGAGATCGACCCGTTTGAATAAAAATCGAACTTGATCTGTTTATCCGAAACACAAACTTTTTCTGGTCAAAATAAGAGCATTTTCTGGCTCAACATCAAAAGTTACATCAGTGAAATAAATTTGCAACATAAATCCTCTTCCATTCAGGTACAAAGATCGATCGAAGTTTAAACTTCGAACTCGATTTTCTCGAGAATCGTTGATGTCAGAAATATTCTAATAGCATGAATGGACAGTATTTTTGTTCTTTTTGCAAATCAGTCACAGTATCAAGCATCAGATATCTGTTTGCACTATTTTGATACATTAAAAGCTTGTTGACATGAAAATGAAGAAAAGAATAGATCTTAGCACTTACTCTAACCAAAAATCTCAATCTTCGGGTATAAAATTGAGCTGAGAATTGTATCCAGAAAAACATGCTGGTTGGATAGTGACATTGACCATAAAAAGCTGCACTAAAGCCATCGAGTGAACTTCAAACTTGTTGGATAAAAAAATTATAGCTTTAAAGAGCTCATAAACTTTAACTTCGTTTTATAACTGGCTATTACTCATTAGAGCCATTTTTAACGAAATATTAATCGAAGTTTATTAAATACTATCTATATTCTTCTTCAACGCAACGATGAAAATATGTAAATATAGTTTTTATTAGTGAGATTTTTGGTTAGAGTAAGTGCTAAGATCAGTCCTTCCTTCATTTTCATGTCAACAAGATTTTAATGTATCAAAATAGTTCAAATAGATATCTGATGCTGATACTGTGACTGATTTGAAGCAAAGAACAAAAATATTGTCCATTAATGCTATTAAAATATTTCTAACATCTACGATTCTCGAGAAAATCGAGTTCAAAGTTTAAACTTCGATCGTTGTTTGTACCTGAATGGAAGAAGATTTATTCTTCAAACTCATTTATCTGATGTAACCTTTGATGTTAAACCAGAAAATGCTCTTATTTTGACCAGAAAAGTTTGGGTTTCGTTGAAACAGATCAAGTTCGATTTTTATTCAAACGGGCCGATCTCTGTTACCGTAAGAGTTAGAGATTTGTAGCATACATTTGTACATATTATTAACCGATAAAAGTTAACGGCAAACTTCAGGGATCAAAAACTATTTTGAAAGCATCGATAGTTCTCTCGATTTTGACCGTTAATCTAAAAACTTTTAGTCACAATATTTCAAGAATGGTAGCACCTGAATTCCTCATTCTTTGGCAGATCATTAGAGTTTATTCTAGGCTACGATTTAATGAAACATCAACTGAATCGATAGCCAACAGCAAAAGTTATATCATCTTATTACTTATGTTACCAGATTTTAGACTTGGTTTATAAAGAGAAATGGTTTATAAACACAATAACTGTTATGTGTTGCAAGAAAGATCATTATTGAAGGAATTAACTCAGATTTGCTTAGGTATTGGATCAAATTATGTTAAAGTCCAATATTATTTTTTGTAAACCATCGATTGATCGTAGAATGATGAATTTAAGTAACATTATTTTCAAATTATTGAGGCTTAAAGTTTTTGGGTTAATAGTCAAAATCAAGAGAACTATCGATGCTTTATAAAATTTTTTGATTCCTTAAGTTTACCAACAACTTTCATAGATGAATAGTAAGTTACAAATCTATATCTCGTACGGTCACATAGATCGGCCCGTTTAACTGAAAATCAAACTTGATCTGTTTCAAAGAAACCCAAAGATTTTTCTAGTCAAAATAATGCCATTTTCTTGTTGGCAACTAAAATTCACAATCGTTTTATGTTTTTCATTAAGAATTTTCATTTTAAAGTTGAACAAAAAGCGTTCAAAGTTTAAAATTCTCCTGCGTTTTTTTGAAAACTATTGAAGAGAAACTTAGTGATCGCACAAACTGAATCAGATATCATGTTTGAAAAAACCCGTAGAGTCTATACATGTATTTGCAACAAATTCATTTTAACTTGTCAATAATCAAAAGTAGACATTCTCTGATGAACTATTGAAAGTACTATTGAGAAAACATTTTGCCAACAAACTTCAAACCAACACTGTCAACAAGCTTTTAATTAATCAAAATGAGTTATACATTGTAATTCATGAGTAACTAGAAATCAATTTGATGTTAGCAGCAAATACTGTCCATTAATGCTTTTGAAATATTCTTCCGTTTGCTAGTTTTCTAGAAAATCGAGTTCAAGGTTTCAACTTCGATTACCTTTAGTTCAATTATGGAAGTGAGTTTCTTCTTCAACCTCCTTTCACAGTTTTAACTTTTGATGATCAACCAGAAAATACCCTTATTTTGACTAGAAAAAGTTTGTGTTTCTGTAAAACAGATCGAGTTCGATTTTTAGTTAAACGGATCGATCTCTGCGGCCATAAGAGTTAGAGATTTGTAACTTGTTATTGTATCGTGATTACAGATGTGACCAGATTTTAGACTTAGTTAGAAAAGGCAGATTAGTAGGTTTACTTGATGATGAATAACATGTTGGAAGAACATTTCATTACAAATTAATTATTTGGTTTTGAGTTGCATTAGTAGCTCATAACAAAATCTAATGACTGGTCAACAAATGATGATTGTGTGTAATATCATTATTGAGATACTTAGTCTCAAAGTTTTAAGGCCAATGGCCAAAATCAAGAAAACTATCGATAAATAGCAGAAAATATTTGAGCTGTGAGGTTTACCGACAATTTTAATCGACCAATAATAAGTTTCAGCCTCTTTAACTCTTACAGCCGAAGAATGGTGAAAGTTTAACTGAAAATCGAACTTATCTGTTTTGCTGAAAAACAAAATTTCATTTCGTTTTCTAAATTGCATTTTCTGGTTTGCCATCAAAATTTGCCAGAGGAAAACAATTTTCATGAAGACATCCACTTTCATAGTTGAACAAAAGGCAATTGAAGTTTCAACTCAACTCAAACGACTCAATTTTTATGTTTCTGCAAACCAACAGAGTCTTAATTTAAATGTGCCAATTGTGTGAAATTCATTCATTAGTCTCTTCATTTAGGCATAAATACAATCATAGTTTAAGGAAAATCAAAGGATAAAGCAAAAATTTGATTTATTGAATCATCCGTATTGACCATTGCAATGGAATATAAACCTTTCATATTCTTCAACCAAAAACACACTAAATTGCATTCCTCTTCAGAATGTTTTCATAGACTGTTTCTTAAAATTGAAAGTGATTCAATAAACTTTCAAATTTTCTTCAATGAAGCAAATAAATACACCAAGTGTACAAGCAAAATCACCGAAAATATATTTGAAACCAGAAATTTTGGTAATCGAAATTAGAACTTTCTTAAACTATTTTTAAATCGCCGAAACAAACACCAAAAAACGCATCCAAATCACCCAAAAAACGTTATAAATCCATTAAAAAGGTGAAAATTAGAAAATTAAATTCTCCCTAAAAGTTTCTCATTCATCATTTCTGAGCAAACAATCAGTTATAGCAGAAAATACCATTAAATATTACATTAAAATTAGAACTTATATTCATCTAAAAGTCCAAATTATTGATTGCAAATGGTTAGTTACAGCCATTGAAAGTTATGATAATTAGCTAAATTGGCACAATGATACAATTTAAACCAAGGTTAGTGTTTCTTGTTCAAACTGTATTATTATTGATATCCTTGATTCGTAATGATTTAACTTTAATTATAGTTAGCATTAAACTCCATTGTATTGGTTTACCAACAATGTAATTCAATAATGTATTATACATGCCATTTACATGTTGATTATGGTAATCAAGGTTTCAATTCAGAGCTATATATTTATTTTATCCCAATATTAGTTGATCGTACTTTAAATATTGTAATTTTGTTATAAATAGTGATGTGAATGCGAAATTTGACTCTCAATTGTCCAATTGTTTCACTTGTAGCTTAACCTCAGGTTAAATATGAAAGGTAATACTAAAGGTAATCATGTAAACTGTCCAAAAATGGTCGTGAGTTGTTTGAAATCAATCTAAATAAAGATTTTGGTTAAACATTGATTCAAGTGATGGTCATTGGGAAATGTTTAATTGTGAGAATTGTTTCAATTTTTGATCAAACCTTTTAGCTAATTGAGTTGTGATCAATTGATTAAGCTAATTAGAAGAAACTGAAATTACAATTGTGCGAACAATTTAATCAAATTAATTCTAATTTCATGATTAGTGGCAATTGAAAGGTTTACTGAAACAATAATTGAATTATAAATGATGATATTTAATGAGAGACTGATCAATATTTTTGTCTTTGCTTTTCACTTGAAATGGTTAATTGTTTTACTGGTTTTAATGAAAATGATTGAGATGAGAAACTTGTAAATGACCTGGAAAATTGATTCTCAGAGTAAAAATAATCACAATTGAATGATGATTAATTTGATGTGAAAAAAGTAAACCTAATTGTTCAATTAGCATTGATTTGTTTTCCTATTCACTTAGATAATTCATTCAGATTTAGTTTGTCTGTCTGACAATTTGTTGGTAACTTTTTCTGGTTCATTTTTACATTGAAATTAATTTCTTTCTTTGACTTGACTTTTGCTCTAATGGGTTAATTTCAATAATTGTAAATCATTTAAACACTAAACTGTTAAAACTTCAAGGCTGCTTTGAATGTGATAGCTTCATGGTTTATTAATGGAACCACACAAGAAGTGAATATTAACTGTGATTATAATGCCTTTAATAACTTTTACTTCAGTCTAAACTAATCAATTACAAAGTAGAAATTAATGTTAATTAAACTCATTAGAGCCATTTTTAACGTAATATTAATCGAAATTGATTTAACTCTCTTATTCTTCTTCAACACAACGACGAAAGGATGTAAATTGAGTTTGTATTAGTCAAAAAATTGCTTTTTTGGCTAGAGTAAGTGCTAAGATCAATCCTTTTCTTCATTTTCATGTCAATAAGCTTTTAATGTATCAAAATAGTTCAAATAGATATCTGATGCTTGATACTGTGACTGATTTGAAGCATAGAACAAAAATACTGTCCATTAATGCTTTTAAGATATTTCTAACATCAACGATTCTCGAGAAAATCGAGCTCGAAGTTTAAACTTCGATCGATCTTTGTACCTGAATGGAAGAGGATTTGTGTTGCAAATTTATTTCACTGATGTAACTTTTGATGGTAAACCAGAAAATGCTCTTATTTTGACCAGAAAATGTTTGTGTTTCTGTAAAACAGATCAAGTTCGATTTTTAGTTAAACGGGTCGATTTCTGTGACCAGAAGAGTTAGAGATTTGTAACTTATTATTAACCAATAAAAATTGTTGGCAAACTCCAGGGACCAAAAACTATTTTGAAAGCATCAATAGTTCTCTTGATTTTGACCATTAACCTGAAAACTTTAAGACTCAATAATTCGGAAATAAAGTTACTTAAAGTCATCATTCTACGGAAAATCAATAGATTACAAAATATAATATTGGACTTTAACATAATTTGATCCAATACCTAAGCAAATCTGAGTAAATTCCTTCAATAATGATCTTTCTTCCAACACATAACAGTTATTGTGTTTATAAACCATTTCTCTGTATAAACCAAGTCTAAAATCTGGTAACATAAGTAATAAGATGATATAACTTTGCTGTTGGCTATTGATTCAGTTGATGTTTCATTAAATCGTAGCCTAGAATAAACTCTAATGATTGGCGAATGAATGAGGAATCCAGGTGCTACCATTCTTGAAATATTGTGACTAAAAGTTTTTAGGTTAATGGTCAAAATCAAGCGAACTATCGATGCTTTCAAAATAGTTTTGATCCCTGAAGTTTGCCAACAACTTTTATCGGTTTATAATAAGCTACAAATCTCTAACTCTTCCGGTAACAGAGATCGACCCGTTAAACTAAAAATCGAACTTGATCTGTTTTACAGAAACACAAACTTTTTCTTGTCAAAATAAGAGCATTTTCTGGTTTACCATCAAAATGAGAATCAGTGAAATGAGTTTGAAGGATAAATCTTCTTCCATTCAGGTACAAACAACGATCGAAATTTAAACTTTAAACTTGATTTTTTCGCAAACTATTGATCAGATAAATTTGTAAGTCCCACAAATGGACTGAGGTTAGATTTTTCTACCAGGCAACAGAGTCGCAATTCCAAGGAAATCAATTTCTACCTGTTAATCATTCAAAAAAAATTGCCTGATGAATTAGTTCAAGTAACATTGAGAGAATCATTTTACACAAAACTAAAACCTTAACTGTTAACCAAAGCTTCAAAGAATTACATTAGAAACTGTTGACCATTAGTTGTTCTTCGATTGTATCATTAGCAATCATTTTCATTAATAACTCATCAAATCAACGCTTAACGAGTTGTTCATTAATTCGCTTTTGAGGTATCAAAACAAAAGCAAGGTGTTTAAAGCCTTTTTCACAATGTTGACCGCAAATTTTTAATGATGAATTTACGTATCAACATACAGTTCGAACATCGCGTAATATTGAAAGTTTTATGATTGCTAAAATCTAATGGCTCAAAATCAGGAGAACTGTCTATAAACAGAAAAAGTGCACAACCTACGATAATAAGTGCTAATACACGCAAATAGAGTTTCAGCGCTTTAACTCTCTCGGTCACAACATTTGGAAAGTTTAACTTAAAATCGAACTTTTCTGTTCTACAGTAAAGCAAAGCAATTAACATATTAACAGTTTCTTCAGTATAATAAAGGACATTTTCTGGTTTGCGATCAAGGTTTAAATCGGGAAAACAATTTTCTGAAAACATCAACTTCCATAATTGAACAAAGTTTCAATTTTGGCATCGATTTTCTCTAAAACTGTCCATCGGAGGAATAATTAAAAACACAATATCATTAACACAAGCTTTTATGCTCCTAGACATAAACCAAGCCTCGATTGGTAACAAGCTTTTGTCCATTGTTTTCACTCGTGAAAAGCTATCGTTTTCATTGCCAACAAATTTCAATGTTCATTCGAAAGATTTTTGTACAGCTTTTTATGGACAATCAAACTGAAATGGGCAATTACTTGTAGCTGTGATTATCTAATGGTTTAATATTGAAAACCTTAGATTAAAATTAGATTTAAACTTCAGCAATTAAAGCTTTGCTAATGAAAAGTTGAGTTGAACATTTCTCATTGTCCATGTCATTCATGAGACTTTGAAAGTCGCGATGCTTTGCCAAAAGTTTAATGATAAGTGATCAGTTGAATAACAAAGGTTTATGACTTCAGTCCTAATGATGTAATCAAATTTATGAATAGAATCATTTGATGAGTTTAAATAACTCAAGTAACTGGTTAATTGTCATTAAATATTGTGCATTTAGGTTTAAATTTAAATCTAGATTCAGATTTAATCTCGTTTCTATCAATAAAACTATTAACCATTAATTAAACAGGCTTGGTTGACTCTAATGAAGGCACATAATTGAGAAATTAAGTTTTCCGTTTGTTTTTTCAATTTTCAAAGTAACGTTAGACTTTGATGAAATGTAGATCAATCTTGTTGATTAACCTAATCGTAAGCTTTGAAAGATCAGTTTTGATTCAGTTTTTGTTGAATTGAGTAAAGTTTGAGAATGAAAATTAATAATAGAATGTAAAATGTTTCAAAATATTCCTATTTTCTTAATTTAGTATCATGTATTATTAAATCGCTTTGTATTTCATGTTATAACAATCAACTGATCAACTCGGATAATCAGCTTAAATCAGATTATTATTAGATATGGAATAAGTTGAACGATTTTTGGTCTTTTAGGCTTAATTTTATTTTTACTGGATTATGGTCACAACAAAAGTTACAATTATGTATGAAGTCAAACATTTGCTCTGATTTTATGATTTAATGATATTAACAATTATATATCAAAAGGTAAATTAAAATGCATTTTAATTGCAAGAAATCAAATACAATTTTTAAATAATTATTTTGATTGTTTTGAAAAATCAAATTCTTGTGTGCATTTAGCTTTCATATTAGCTTTGGATTTGTTTTTCGTCTTTCATCAATCGGATTGTTTCTAAATTGCAATCTAAATCAATCATCTATTTGTCTCAAGTTCATTTCAATGCTAATAGCTGGAACAATTTTAATCGTTTACCATCCAAAGTGTATGAATAGTTAAGAAAGGAAATGATCATGAAAAGCAGACATTCTGGTTGTTAATATTCAAGGATTTTTCCGACTCAACCCAACTGTTGAACCCAAATTATTATGAAAATCAATTGACAATCAAAACCTTCTTTGATGTCATTTAATATTGCTTTTAAAGATGCTAATGAAGGACTTCAAAATGGCTTCAGTCTGTATTGGCTTTAACCAGGAAAGTTAACTTCGCCTAAATCTAAAAATAAATCACAAAATTATTTTAATTACTTGGCTCAGATCACCATTTTTAGGTTAACATTAACATGTACTTAACTCGGTTATGTCTGAAAATGATGATGATGGCTGTGATGATGATGTTTAAGGATGAGGGAAAGTAAAAGCTTGTTAGTTTACAAATTACCGAGACATTGAACAATGAACAAACTTACGAACCACTTGATTGTGTGGTAAAAATTTAACGAGTGCAACAATCAACGAGAAATCTATATCTATTTATCAACGAAAAAAAAACAAATTCAATTGTGAATTCAATTTCTTTTTGTTTACACTCTTCACGATCAAATGAAATAATAACTGTGAATCAACAAGAAAAACATCAACAAAAGCAATAGTTAAACAACAACCAGTCAAACATTTGATTACAATTTATATATTTTGTTGAGCTTGATTATACAGACATTCATCACGTTTCCACTGTTAAACACAATTCCCTTATTATTATTAAGCAATTAAGCAAAACAGTTCGTTGTTTAACAATAACCCCTCAACAAGAGCAACAGCAAAAGAAACAACGCAATAGCACATAAGATGAACAAGTACGATTGAATTTGATTATAGTATTTAATTCATGGTGTCTTCTTCTTCTTATTCATCAATTAATTGTTTATTATTTGTCTTTAATCTTTGATTAACTCAGTATAATTAATCAGCTAATCAACCAACAGATCTGCCATTAAAATATTTTCCTATACCAAGCCAGACGATTTGCCTCTCTATTTACCCTTTGTCGTATAAAATCGTAAGTATTTTTTTTAATTGTTATTCGTTTTATTTTGAATAATCACGGATTGTGTTTTGTTAATTGCTGTTATCTTGATTTTAACCTGACAGGATGATGATTAACGGAAGAGGAAGAAGTTAAATAGATTGGGTTAAAGAGTTAAAACTGCAGCAACAGTTGTTAACCCAAAACGGGTAAAGGTAAAAGGCTTTGCTTCCTCTTTCTATCCTTATCTTACTTGTCCTTATTGTTGACCCTTGGGTTGTTGATTTCTTTAATCTGTTTACACTTTTTCTGTCTTTCTAATGTTTAGATTATTTGATGAATGGTCAGTTAATTGGTAAAATTGGCCATCTAGTCGTAACGGATCACGATGAATCATCAAAAAGTTAAAAATCAACGAAAAAAAGGTTACAATGCATTTCGATTTGATCCCTATCCGAATGATGAGCGAGTTGGATTAAAAAATCAGGTAATATGTTTATCCTTTGTTTGCTGTTTTCACTTTGATTGATAATTTTCACCAACAATTGAACAACAGGCTTCTAATCATTTTCTCCTTCTAACAAATATAATAGGCCAATATCATTGAATTTGCTGGACATGATGCATGAAAAGTGTTTACTAATACATTGTGCATGGTGACTGAATTGATCCTAACTAAACTTTCAACCCTGTACTGAAAACTGGATACTCTCGATTCAATGTATCTCTATCAGTCCAGAGTTTGTCGGTGCATTTCAAGATAATTTACGTTAACTCTACACCTGACCAATAATGCTTAGATTTGTGAAAATGCTGGCCAGTCCAACTCATTTCAATGTGCTGTTAAAAAAGCTGACATATCAGTCAATCAATCAATGAATTATCAACTTGTTTCATCGATGCCTGATTCACGCACTCATAAAACATTTGAGGACAATTTTACGTCTATTATTGCTTTATTATTTGCAGTAAAAATCTAGGTAATAGATGATGGATGCATAAATTGTTGATATTGACAAATTGCCTCTGTTTGTCGCTAATTGTTTTGTTAACCTTGTTAACAGTTATCAATGGATGACACTGCTTTTTTGATTCAATCATCAAATTGTCCCACATTCTAATTTTAAATATTGTTAATATTTGTTTATTAAGGCGTTCAATTGTTTTTTTATTTTGTTTTGTTTTGTTTCATCATAAAAATAGCTCAACAATTAAATCTTTTAGGTTATTGTTGTTTCAAAATACTACAAATTGATTGAGACAGGTTGTCCGGTTAAGCCAGAAATGACAATTCTAATTGTTAACAAATTTTATTCGACTCATTGAATTGTTGCTTAATATTAACATAATAAAGACTAAACAGATTCAACAAAATTTCAATTTTTTCTTGTCAGTTCAATGTTTCTTGCAAAATTTAAGGTTACTTTCTTTGTTATTATTTTACACGTATAATGTGCATTAACAATTTAACTTTTACGATGATTATGACTAGCATCAACCAATTGTGTCTGAAATGGTTGACTGACAATTAGTAAAGTAAAGTTCAAGAAGAATTATTTACATTTTTGAATTCAAATTAGAGTAGAGATTCATTTCCAAATAAATTATAGTTATTATGAGCGATTAGCTGGAAGATCAGTTTACTGAATCAATTCAATTCTTTGTGCACCTTAAAATGTTAACAATTGCTGTTAGGTTGATGAAAATAGTAATTCTGGTGAAAAGGTGACAAATCGGTTGAAAAGATTTAAGGAACCTTGAAAATGTATTCAACAGGAAAAATAAAATGGTAGGAAGAAGACGATAATCATAGGTATAATTAAGATAATCATCAGGACATATCAAGTGATACACAGCTTCAGACGTTACATGAACTATCGACAAGTTTCTCAAATCTCAAATTGAGCTAAGGTTATTATCAAATTATTACCGAAATAGCATTTCACTTTTTAACTGAATTATTGCTCAAGTTAATCTCTATTTTCGCTGATCAATTATGCTTTTATCAATTAATTAAAAGCTAGTAAACTACCTGTTGGTTTGAGTTTTACTTGCTTATTGAATCAATAAAAACAATAAAAGACAGTATACATTTATTAATAGCAGCGAGTTAAATTAAATTACGATTGATAAAAAATCACGTCAAGTTGATTGTCTTTAAAGTGAAACCTTGATTGTCAACTGGCTGGTGCATCTCGGAATGGAAATATTGCCATCAATTAAAGATTTATCTGAATAAAGGTTAAAAATCGGAAAGAATTAAGAAATTACAATGAGCTTCGGGTCTATGGAAGGAAGAGAGGAACAGATTGACGGTAATAGATATGAAAAAAGGAAGATAAAAGTTGAAGGAAACGAGAGATAAAGAAGGTAAAAGGATGAAAATAAAAAGCAGATGAAGGAAGAAAGAAGATGATGGAAAGGGAGTTGAAAGATGGAAAATAAAGGTGAGTTAAAGTGAGTTGAGGGAGAATGAAAAGTCGACAAGTAGGTTGCTTTTCAGTTTACCTGGGTTAGTTGTTGGTATAACATTATTTCAAGAAATGCAGGAGATTGGTTAGCTTTCATTGTTATCTACGCCAGTCCACGAGAGTGTATGTGTTTACATCAACATTGTGTTGTTGAACCAATTGGTGCCACCATCTGTCAGTTTGATTATAATTTGATTGAATGTAATACAAAACGATCAAGACTAGTTCAACTTCATCGTTTTTTATCCTACGTTTGTTCAGCTTGCATGTTGCTTGTGTCCATCGTTCATGTTAATACAACCCATTGAAAAATTGTTTGATTGGCCATGTTAAATAATCCGTTGAATAGATATCGTTCATTGTGTGATTTAAGAAGCCAATCCAACCACCAACACCACCAGCAAGTTTCTTCTCCCTCTTCGCCTTCACTGTCATCCCTAGTTAATAACAACTATCATTCCCATACCCATGGATCAATACAATCAATTAACAAACAGCACCAACACTCATCTCATTCCACTTTATCGACATCACAGGCCAAAAGAAAAGTGAATGCCACCAATAACAACAGTAATAGTTCCTCGATTGGTCGTCTAGCGTCTTCCACCACTGGAAAAGGGATAAATCGAAAGCGTTTATTATCATGCGATAATCTAAATGAAATTAATCGACACAACAGTTTATCTGTCAACAATTTAAACACATTAAATCAGGCAACATCAGCGTCAACCCTAACACTGACAGTGCACAATAATGTAAGCAATAACAATAGTGAAGTAACAAACAAACGAGGATTACCCTTGGAACCATGTTGCCTTTGTTGTACACCAAGGACCAAATTAACCAGAAACAATTCAACAAGTAACTTACGACTACATCGTACCAATAGATGTAACAATCAGGTAAAAGATTAAGATTTAATTCTATTGTTAACACCGTAATTTAACCTAAATTAAGAAACAGATTCAAAAACAATCTCAATGTTAATTGTCTTCCATATTTGAACACATGATTATATCTTTACCATACAATTAGAAGCCGGGAAAATAAAGGATTGTTTCTCGTGCCATCTATGTTAAAATCTAATTACTAAAATGTAAATATTGCAACCCAAAAAATTTACATCAACTAATAAGAAACTAAAATGATACTAATGATGAAAAATATCGATAAAATTATTAATGAATATATTGATGAACAAAAATAATATTGATGTTGTGTTGCTAAATGATAATAGTATAATAGTTATACTATTATCATTCATCCCTCAACCGGCTTAACCGGCTGTACATTAAGGTAACATAAATACTGTATTTTGACGGTTAATAACTTGAAAAAACACTTCGGTACTTAAGGCCATTAGTCAGGTAACATCCAGCGACTGGGCGATTCTTGAATCCATCTGAATCTTCATCCTTCTCATTCTTCTCATCTCACTGTGCAAGTTTGTCCATCATTTCAAGAAGCTTAACTGTTTGCTTAATATTAGTTAAATAACCAAGGTTTCCAATAAATTTCAAGCCGATTCATGGTGAGACCAGAATCAAGAACAGGGCTACTTCCGTATCACCTTAGTTTGCCCCCTTTTTTCTGCTCCTTTACCTTCATCAGCATCTTTTCATTCATCAAGAAGAAAAACACATCTTAAAGGGATAATAAGTTGAGTAAAAAGATGAATAGCAGAATTAGAAACCAGAATTTCTGCTCACCAGAATAAAGTCTAATATCATGAACATGTTGTCTTGTTTACCTTATTTCATTCATTATTAACTCTGCTTATATATTTAATACACACAAATATCATTATTATCATAACTATTACCAAGTTCAATGAAGTTTCATTTCAGCCTTTTGTTCATCATCAACTTAAAGTAAAATAAAACAGCAACTTCTCTCCTAATTTCATTAGAAAAGTTAATTATTTTTGCTTCATCCGTTTGCAAAATTAATCGTCATTCCAATTCATGTTTAAATCAAAACCTGGTTAACCTTTTTTTCCAACAACAAAAACCTTTGTTTTAATATAACAATTGTAATTAATTTTAACTCTACTTGCATATTAAACAGTCTCTTGATTGTTGTCTGATTATATTATGAGAAGAGTTAACAGTTTCTCAGATTAACATTGCAAATTAAGATTGAGTTGAAACTCAGTCAATTGATGATTTAATCCAATTTCAAGATTCATTTGTCCACAATATGATAAAAGGTTGAAAAAGGTTGAACCAAATGAAAGTGAAAACAAATAGTTGAAGCAAATAATAATTCAATTGTAAAAAAAATCAGATAATATTGAACTAATTAGTAATTACAATTATTTGTTTTTACTCACAATCACATTAAGCAACACCTTTAATTGTGAATATTGATAGTTGACCCGAAGGTTGACCTGGTCATCATGTTAACACAAACCATTGATGCATTAATCACGAAACACTAAAAGGTGAATTAACCAGAAAGCTGATTAGAATTGATTAGATCACTTTGAGAAGACAAATTGATAAACTGGACTTTTCAAATAATGACGATTAAAAGCAGATTAATGGTTGATTAAAATACAGAGAGTAAATTATCCCAATAATCAACCTTATTTTTTCGTGGGAAGATTCAATCTTAATAGCAATTGAATCCTTTAATTATAATGAATGAATCAATGAAAAAGATTATCGATTGATTGTTGAACACAATTTAAACTGATTTAAACAATGTCCATTATTGATGGGAAAAAAAACAACGAGAAGAAAAAAAAACATTTTTCAGATTAAAATGATTATTGCAATTGGAATAAAAATTGATTAGTTCAATCTCATTTTGATTATTCTTTTGATTATCACTATTAGCCATTTCAACGTTTAACCCTAAACAGATTATCAAAAATTGTGATCATTGATTGACTGATTGAAATTGATTTGAAAAACAACAAAAAAGCATAAACAAGTAAACATAAATTGAACCCTTTAAAGTAACCATTAATCTCTCCTCTAATCACCTCAATCGTTTTCATCTTTAATCTTAATCAATGACAATCCAATATTTAACAATTTAAACAATTTTCATAAATTTGATTGGAAGAAGAAGAAGAAGAAATCAAATTGATTATTGAAAAACAAACCAGAAAAGCTTGGCAACCTTTTTGTATCTTTTAATATCATTTAGTATTTGAAATAATATTCATTTTTTCCCATTAAAAACCTAACATTTAAAAAGGTTATTTTTGATTGAGAAAATTTAATATTTTTTGTCTGTATTTTAACACTAAATTAAGGGTTGGAAAGGATTGAGATTAAGCAAAATATTAACTCCAATAATAGTCTAATGTTGCGTTTTTTTCATTGATAAACACGCAATGATCACTTTCATCATCTTCACCCATTCAAATAACTTTGATTAGGTTGAAACAATAATTATAATATCTCAATCAACATCCTACTTACTTTTGATTAATCTTCATCCATCTTTACCTTTTCATCCGGATAAAAGGTTTTCGTTAACATCAATCAAAATATCATCCCTTTGATTAACTAAATGAACAAATTTTACCTTCATTTAGCTTCATTATATTTAGTTATTTGTATTGATATCATAACACTTACAATTTACACAAACTTCAATTTGAATTACAGTTTTAACCAGTTTTTCATCGACAACCTTTTACATCCTCTTTAAACTCATCATTTAATTTAATTCAATAATTGATATTAAAATTATTTCTTCTATGAATTACAATTTAATTGGGTTTCCACTAAATTTACCATTTAAACCAGTCAATGAGAAGCAATCAAATCGACTGATCAATCATTTACTTGACCAGTTTCCAGTCAATGTAAAAATATCGATTGAAATAACCGTTCAATCGATGAATCTAAACAAAGAAACAAATTGTGATTCTTTTAATCATTTTAAACCTTAGAGCTGAGTTATATCAGCTATTGTCACAATTAACTGATAATGATCGAGGTTTATCTCAGATTCATCTTCAAACTGTAACATGAACTGAATATCAGTTTGATAAAAAAATGAAATCCAATGACAAACTTTAAGCTTCAAGATTAGATTTAAAATGTAAAAATGAAAAATTGGTTTTCTAGTGTTTTGTGATTCTTGTGACTTGTAAAGCATTTTTACTTTTGATTGTTAACAAGTTAACATTGATCATGATTTTCAACTGATCATTACAACTCTTTGTTACATCTTTCAACCATATTTAACCTTGCTATTTAAATTAATGGTTATCATGAAAATCAGCGTAAAATACCATCATTAACTTGTCTGAATCACACGAGATTCTTGTTGATCATTTAGATCTTTTATCTTTCCAACTTTCACTTTTAACCAAATCTTGAATCATAAAAAAAGTCAAAGAAATATTACAAGAAAAAAGTTACTCCTTTTGGTTTTTTTGAGACCAAAAAAAAGATTTAGGAACCAACAAAAATCTTTGTTGTGAAGTATATTTTTGGTTGCTGCCAATTTATGGTTTCTCAATTTCTTTGTTTGCTGAATGACAATCAAATCTCCAGGTTACCGAACCTTGGAGCAATCAAATTGAACGCCATTTACAAAAGAAACTTTAAATAATGATTAACATTTTGTTCTCACCTTAATTCTAGTCAATTCCCATGTTATTTAAGGTGATTTTGCTGAGCTTCAAAGGATAGGAAAAGCTTTCAATTGATATACAATGATAACTGGAAAACCAGAAAGGCTTTTGACAAAAAATTGGATTGCTTTAAGATGTTAACAAAAAAAAATCTTAATTGAGTGATAATTGATTTTAATTTAGTTTATAATTCAAGTTGAACGAGTTTGCTGCTGATTATGATGATTATAGCGATGATTATGTTGTTGATGAAGATGATTATGTATTGGTTGATGAATGAAGTGTTTCTAATTGGGCAAGTTGATCATGATTAACACAGAAAGGTAAATGTTGGTGCAAAGATGCAAAATTGTGAACCCAAATGATGATTACCAGTAAAATGGGTGATGATACTAACCATTGACTAATTAATTAACCATCGACATTAGACTAAGGTCAGTTTTGTTATCTTCATGTAACCAAATTTGTTACCTAAAAATTGACCTCGACACGGAAACAAACAAATTATCTTGATGATGATGAGCATCTCATTTGAATTGAAAATTGCTTCAATCAAATTATCATTAAAAAGGATAAAATTAAAGTTAATCTTTTCCTGCCAATCGGTTTAAATCAACTTCACAAACCCAAATAAAAAACAGTAAAAATAAAAAAAAGCCAAATGACTTTTCATGATCTTTGGTCATCTAAAGTCAACATGCAATCTAATTGAGACTGTTTTATCAATGAAACTGCCAATTTAACCCAATCATGGAAACATCATTATGGTATATTAAGCATCATTAACATTAAATTGTTGAATAGTCCAAGACTCACAGTTATATAACTGTCACTGGTTCAACATTTTTCCAGTTCAATCAATAGGCAATATTGAGATTGTTTTAAAATCCTTTTTTTAAGCAAATTTTATTTAAAAAAAAACAATCAACTAATCATTAGTAGAAAGTGTAATGTAAAGATGAAAGTAAATGCAAATTTTGTCATTTTTTCTTTTCTTTTAATTGTTATTCAAGAAATTGGATGATTCCCGGAAGAATCTGAATTCATTGAAAGATGATGAAGACTCGATTCAAGTGGAACGCTATTTACCCGTAAGTAATCATGATTACCATTTTAACATTGGATTAAATTGATTTCTTTGATTCCATCATTTCTAAATCATTTTCAATCATTGAACCAGCAAAAGGCCAACAGTAAAAAAAGAAACATAATAAAGTCCATTGAAAGTGATTGCAATGATGATGATCAAGTGAAGATTTTTTTATATCTTATATTATTATAAGAAATGGTCAATCCTAATGAACCTTTGACCACAATTGTCCATTGTTCTCACCATTTTTTCATCCTCTTTCAACTTCTCATCTTTTCTTCTTCTTATTCTTTATTGAACTTGTAGAGTCAAGAAATTTACAAGAAACTGGTTAAAGAAAATCTTCAGCTTCAAAATTCATTCAAAGTTCTGTGCCAACGATTGGAAGAGGAAAAGGAAAGGTCAGTTACCGAATCAAAGGAGAAACAATCGCTTAAAGATGAGATTCACAATCTTATGGGAAAGGTAAGATTCACATTGACTATTTTTCACCATCAATTTCAATGTAACCTTAAAAGGTAACATTTTTGGACACTTAATTGCATTCCAATTTTTGGTTAATTTTTCAACATTTCACTTTTCACCAGACATCCAACATAATTGATACAATTATTTAAACCAGTTATTTGAAGATAGTTTATTTACCAATATTCATTGGGTGAAAGATTTATTTTAAGTAAATTTCATGTTTTTCTTCGTCTTTGGATGAAAGAAGAATCGCTATTTTCAGTAACTCTCGGAACTTTTGCTAACATGACTTCATTCGATTCCTATTTATTTAACATAACCATTTCAAACAGTTTATCTCAAAATATCAACGTTAAAGTCAATAACCAGAAAAGACCGAAATTGTTGACATTTTTTACTTACGCTTGTTGAAGTAAAAAATTGAATCAATTCACAGATTTGCTTTATTTTAATATTATAAATTAACTGTAATCTGTTGAGGAAATTCAATCCATTATCAGGAAATCTGAAAAAGAAATAATAAATCTTATGAAAATCAAATTTCTCAGTATAAGTTTACTGGTGAACGGCGAGTTACAGTAATTTTCAATGATTCACATTTGATCCTTTTCATACCTTTTTACATTTGGAACAATCTAAAGAGGGAAAAGTTAATCTTGAATAAACACAATTAATTTCCCTTTAATCAATTTCCATCCTCATTAGATTAACTAAATACATACACACACCTTGTAATCTCTATGGTTACATTCCGGTTTCAAATGAATCCACCATTTGACTGTAAATCAAGCAAAAAGCACCGAAAAAGCAACTTCCCTTTATAAGGGTTAGGCTGGCGTTTTTACATAAATTGTGAGAATAAGTTAATAGTTAATTAATTTTGCGTCCATTTAGTCTAATTAATGAAAGTTAGACGGTTAAAAGTGAAATGAAAATGATTGATTAACAATAACGAGGTTCATCTGATGCTCATTTGTTGTGATTTATTGAATACAAACAGAGGAAAAGAAATTATTCAATCTTAAATTTCTGTTCTCCTTTTTACACCCTTTTGTATTGAACAAAACTGGACGATCCTTGACCATTCCAGGTCAAGGAAGGTTCACTTTGGGTGTAAAAAATCACTTTTTCCTTCATCAGCCTTCTTCTCAGTTCCAATAACTGTTTCAATTAAACTAATTTTTCAATATTTAAACCATTTTACAGGTTGATTTATTGGCAATGGAATTGCAGGAAGCTCGTGATCAAAATGAATTAATGGAATTCCGAATTCTTGAATCAGAACAATCTAAAGTAAGTTATCAATAATAATAATAATAATCCAAACCCTAAAAAAAAGTAAATTAAAGTTCATTGCAATTTTCAATGATATTACATGTTCATAACTAAATTTACATTTTCAAATGATATTAATCATCTTTGAACCGCAAGACTTGAAACCCTTTATTTTTTACCATTAAATATTAATTTACTTTGAATACGTTTGATAGTAATCTAATGAAATTGAGGTTTAAAATTACAACTGATTTGTTTAGTAATGTTAACATTAAAATGATCAACTGTTTCTTTTACATCTTATTTTCAATAAAAGTGCATTTTTAAATGCCTTTTCAAATCAGTTTAAATGATTGTTACCTTTTTTTCCAATCCAATAATGAAGATGATTTCAATCCGATCAATAGATTATTATTAGATTATTATCATGTATTTCAAGTCACCTTTTGAAACAATTTTACAAAATATTGAAAACATTCAGTTTCATTGACTTTAGGTTAACCAACTTCGGGTAAATTTAAAACCAGAAAACCAGTAATCTTAACATTAATCCAATCTTGCGGTTACTTAATTGTTCAATCTGGGTTATCTATTGTATCAGTTTTTGATTCATATTTTGATTTATGTTTTGATTCATGCTTTGATTGCTATTGATGATCAACAAATGACTATTCATTGTTTAAGATAAAACCACTCCTTTAACTCCTTCATTACCTTTGTAATATTTACATTAATTATTGAATTCATTTGTATAACATTTGAATAACATTATTACCAGAAATATCATTAATGGCAAACGTTGACCAATTGAATGAATGTTTAACCAGAAACATTTGTTAACAAGTTAACAATTTAACAAACACATTTACATGCCAATCAAATGTAATTTTGATAGTATGATTATGTTGATTGATTGAAACGCAAAACTTACAAATTTGGTCAATTGTTATTACCTTTAGATTATTATTAAGATGTAAGGTGCATTAAAATTTCAGAGTAACTCTTGAAACAATTTAATTTGATCAGTTTTTATGGTGATAATAATAGGAGTGTTACATATCGTTAACTGTTTAAACTGTCAGTTGATCTATTAATTGGTTGAATGGAAATACAAAATTGAAAAAAACGACTTCAAAGTTGATCAATCGAAACAAATCTTCAATCATTCTTTCGCCTTGTTATACAAGTTGACAACAATCAACGCTATTATACAATTAAAAGTGATTATACTCGATCGTTTTTTAGCAGCTCATCATAAGCATTCAAATCACGTTCAAGTCCAGTACCAAGTTGCGTTAAACTGTCATAATAATTAGTATCTTTAATCTTGATTGTTAAGTTGACGTTTAGCGTAAAAAAGGTTTTAGTTTCAAGCTGTTGAGAATTGATTGGAAACCAGTGTTTGAAATTAATCTCAGCCTTTTCATTATTCATCTCTGTGTATTTCATGGGTTTGATCAAAATTTTATGGGCTAGGATAAGATCAAGATTAACATCGGAAATACTTGATATTGGATGGTAAATGAAAATCTCTAAAACTGGTAATAATATGTTTACAAATACCTTTTCAAATATCTTTGTTTCCTTCCTTCCTTTTTTATCCCTCATCAACAGGTAACAATGAAAGATTACAAAATTGATAGTTTCAATGGTTGAATCCAGTTTTTTTTTCTCCGTCCAATTACAGGCAATTGTATAGACATTTAAAACACTTGGAGATCATTTGTTATTTACCTGTTTACCTCATTTCTGGGAAACTAATAATATTGGAAAATATTGAAGTTTTATGGGATTCAACATTTTTGACCAAAATTTTACAGGAAAAGACATCAGGGTTACCCTCAGGGGTCTTGATCTTAACTTTTCTGGCTTTTCTCATTTAGTAAATTTCATCTGTTTAAACCAAATATATCAGATAAACCAGGGTAATCGTAGACCATTTACTTGACCTCAGGGTGAATAAAATCATCATTATAATCATCTCATTCTGTCTTCGTCTTCACTTAAGGAGTGGTTAGGATAGCACTACGTCTCAAAAAGAGTAACTTGTTAAAGGTCAGCACGATTTGACCTCCACTTTGATCAATCACTTTCTTTTGATAGCCTTTAACCTCTTGGATCCTATTGTACTGTATTTCAATTGGCCCAGTGTAAAAGACTTGTTTTACAGATTGTTTCACTTTTTTCTGTTTTTTTAAATGAGCAGTATTAGATGATTCTCATTTGTCTTAATATACAAAAAAGATCTATGGTTTAATGGTTAATTGTTGGTTAATAGCATTTTTATTTTCTTTCTCTTAATTATGAGGCTGAATGATTTGTTTTGGATTCAGCGCGTTCATTATTTTTCCCGGTCATTTTGTTATTTTGTGAGGGAGCGATGTCAGCTGGTTTTGTTTTAGTTAAAAAATATTTCTTGTTTTAATCGTGTTTATTAATTATGTTAATTTCTTTTATATCAAAAGCAACAGCTTGTTCGATTCGTGTTAATTAATGGTTGTTTTTTTTCCTTTCATTTCTCTGCTACAGGCGCCACTTGTTGAATCAAATCTGGTTAAATGTGATAAAGCTATTCAATTGGAGCCTCTGAAATGTGACCAAGGAAATAATATCATTACAACGAATAATAATGATAATCTTGTAAAGATAAAAAGCGAACCTTTATCTTCTAATGGAAATTCAAACGAGCTATTTCATTATGATTTGACTGGTAAACGATCAAATGCTAGTTTAGATGGTCTGCCCACAAAATCAAACAAAAGCTGCTCCAGTTTGGAATCGTATGCATTGACGCTTTCACTTACCAGTGAGGATGAAGGTTTAGGTGATGATGGACGTCGTGATCAATTTTCTGGTCCTTCAAGCCTTTCAGATTTACAACTGTCAGATGAAGAAAGTTCCGCAAATTCTGAACCAAAGGCTAAATACTCTGAGATTGGAATTCAAGCATCACAAGTTGATTTAATAACCACCAGCGTGCCGTGTCAATATTGTAAAGAATCAAGTAATTTGGAAGCAAAATTTGCTCTGCTGATGGAGGAAAGAGATGCCCTCCAGGAACAAGTGTTAGAATTGGAAGAGGCTGAAAATGATGCTCGATTGGTTAGTCAGCGACTTCAACGGCAAGTTGAAAATCTGGTAAATCAGGTTGATTGTTTGCAGATTAGCTTGGTTAAAGCAAACCAGCAGATTGACCAATGTAATGATACCATCAGATCATTAAGAGAATGTGAGCTTAAGCTTAAAGTTGACTTCATGATGGCCTTAATTGCTAAATCAGAGGATTCACCGAGTAAACTGTTGGATGAATTGAAAACTAAATTGAGGGAAAAGAAAAATGAATTGGCTGCCATGGGTCCAATGGTTTTTTCATCACTGAACACTTTTGACGATAGATCATACGATTCAAATGGATCATCCAACCGCCATAACTTTAAACAAGCAATCTATCATCAACAGCATCAACCTTCACAAGCAAACCAATCAAGAATCCAATCATTTAGCCAGCAAACTCATCAACCTTGCTTACAGTTATCCTTTAATGACGGTCCTGATGATTGTGAGATATTTGTGCCTGAAGATAGTTTACCGCCGGACCCTGGCTCTTCTTTTCATGTTCAAATGTTGAACTCGTCTCGATTCAATAATCGCCGTCCATCAATCTCTCAAACATCATCATCATCATCAACTTCTCGACCGCCTTTACCGTTATGCGAATCAGTTAAACCGAAAAAGATCGATTTATTACTTTCATCTTCTCCCTCATACTCATCAATTTCTCCTTCATTATCTGCATCTTCATCACCTTTAGTATCACCAGCATCTTCATCATCGTCTTCAAATTTATCGCCGCCATCACCTTTATCATCGTCACCGTCTTCACCGCCTTTACTGTCGACAGCAATGCTAACATCAATATCACAAAATCAAGTCAACCAGTCCAATTAATCTAATTTTAAATGTTATTTCTTTAAGTTAATACAATTGACTTAAAAAACGACAGACTTCGAGAGCCTTTTCTCTTTTTAATTCACGAGATTCACTTCAATTTATGTTGATTTTTGGAATACAAGTCAACTTTAAAATGATGGGTCTAGATCTTCTAAAAACTTGACTTCAAAAAAACCTGAGTTTAGTCCTGTCTTTCTTAACCATCTAAAGCTGATTTACGAGACAGTTTGCTCCATTGAAAAAGTCAAATCAATGGATCAATCAGCGATTAAGAAATTCTCGAGCCAATATTTTCACTTTTTATGGTTCAAGTAAAAAGTTGTTCGACAATGTTGAGCTCTGATTCTGTTAACAAATAATCCTAAGCGAAAGATGACCTTAATATATCTCCTTTGCTTGACAATTATGAGTCTGTTCGTCAGATTAAATCATTCAAAGACCTATTTACTTCTTTATAAAAAAAATGTAAATATTATAAGTTTATACTAATTACTATCAATTTACTTATCCTTTTTCCCAGTAAGGAACGAAATCCCATGTAGACTAAAATAATTGTTTTGTTTTATGCTATTTCTTTTTTCTTTGTAATTATAAATAACTAATAGAAATTCAGTCAATTTTAACACACTTATTCTTTAACTGAATCCTTTTTAACATAATTATGCTATTTTTTTGTAAATATTAAAGCTCTATTAAAAATATTCTGTGATTAAAATCCTTGATTTAGATGTCTAAAAATTTACAACTGAAACCAGCTTAGAAATCGGTCAAATATGATTTTCATTGTTTATTCATTAGGAACGAATAGGTGAAAGGTATTGTACGATAGATCCAGTACGATAAATGTTGTACGACCATAAATTTTCAAGTAACGATGATAATAGTAATCATAATTACTAATGTTTATTTTTGATATCACAGAAAATGATTTAAGGCGATTTGAATGAAAATAATGAAGATACAATTTTGTGTCACAAACAAAGTCAGGTAATTCGTAGCAAAAAAAATGAATGAGCTTTACTCTCAAGCAATCACTAGAACATTGTATAGTATTGATATTTATGATTACAATGGTGATTTAACTTTCAAATTATATGTGACGATAGTATCACCGATTGAGTAAAATAAAAAAGCTTTATAGCTGTTGATTTTCAGCGACTAATGAAATACAATTGCGTGTTGCATTTATGATTTTATCATCATCATAAACAAGATCAGCTTGGTTCCGTGGATAAGATGAAGTACCAGACCCACTTAATCAATCAATTGCATTTCTCAGGGAAAAAATTCTTCCAGCGATCATCACAAAATAATAACTTTCAGAAAGGCTATTGGCTCTCGTTGACGTTATAAATGATAAAATGATTGGTGATTGTTTCATGAGATTTATCCTCTGAATGATTATTTTGAGCAATTTGATTGATTTAAAGTACATTTCTCGTGGTAATTGTTATTTCTTAAACTTTTTTCACCTCATTTTAGCTGTTCACAGATCAGAAGTTTTCACGGAAAAATCTGACTTTGAAGCTTCATCATCTGAACTAGTTTTATCCAATTGATCATTTGGTGTTTTAATTGATGTTATATCTGAAGATTTGTCGGAAGTTGACCGTTCAGATGATCGTCGCCGTTCACGTCTTTCTCTCAATGATCTACCAATATCGGCTGTTTTTAATTCAAATCCAACTTCTTTGCCGGATTCTTTTTTCGATTCTTTGCCATTGTGAAAATCATTCTGTCCACCTGCTCCGCCAACGCCACTTCCAGTAATAGTATTGACATCAAGACCCAGTTGAGCACCAATTCTGACTTTGGCACTCTCAAATGATTCAGCTAGCCTCTCTTGAATCACATTGATGCACATTGAAGTTAATGCTAACCCAAAAAGCATGTAAATAGATGAAGCTATCATTGATATTGAATCTTCTGGAACATAATCTCCAAATCCAATGGTACTCATTGAGATGTAAACAAAGTAGAAGGATTCAAAGAGACGCCATTCATCGGTGTAAGTAAATATAAATGATCCCAGAAGGATATAAAGAACCAGAATAAACAATGCTAAACTAACAGGTAGATTAAATTCATCGTCAACCTGAAACGGAGCCGGTGTTTCAGGAGTAATTGGACTACCTGGACGTGATTCAACATAAGCCGTCATCGGTGGTGTTGGATTTGATGATATTATTATTGGTGGTGTCGGATTAGGTGATATTATTACTGACGGAAGAGGCTGTAAAGATGAGATACCGCCTCCTGATGGACTTAATAAACTTGGCATGTCTCCAGGATAAATGATCGGGGTTTTGTATACACGCGTTGAATCCACAGGATTACCTGATTCTAGGTCGTCACTAGGAACTTTTAAACTAGTGTCAAATTTTTCTTTAACAACACTTGGTTCCTTTGAGCTTTCCCTTTTATTTTTACTTGAAACTGAAGATAACTTCCTAATTGCATTATAAGCGCCTGAAACGTACTGTTAAACAAATATAAAACAAAAATTTCAATTATTGGAATAAAATGTTTACAAAAAACTAAAGAATGTCATTTTTAACCTGTGTTTGGTAGGCAGATACAGTCCGACTAGCTTGTCTAACCCGACGGAATCCGTGTGCATAACAGAAACGACGGATTTTAAGGAAGCTCACTTTAATACCTCGAGTAAACAGTTTACCGAGATCAGTTAAAACCATTAAAACCAATGGAATACCAATAAAAGCGTAAATCATTGTGAACCCACGACCAAGATCAGTTTTCAATGTTACATGCCCATAGCCTGGAAGATAAAGGTTAAAATAGAATGTACATTTAGCACAGATTGGTGCCATAGTTGTTCGATTAAGGTAACATATTAGAATGATGAAAGTTTCACACTTACCTATTGTAGTGAAAATAGTTACACAGAAAAACAAAGCATCCCAAAAGGTCCAGGCAACCTCTTCCACTTCAACCTCGATTCCAGCTTTAAAATTTTCCAATAGCTGCCGTTCGAATTCATTCATTCTTAATTCAATTAATCGATAAATGGCCTTTTCATCTCGTTTAATGACCCTCGCTTGATACCAGAATTCACGTTTGAAATCTTGAACCATATAAGAAACTGGTTCCTAATAAAGAAACAAAAGAGAGTCATGACACAATAAGTTAAACTATTACACACATTTGGGTAACGCAAGCTGCGTAATAAGCACAGCCCTTATGACAATGGAAAGATGTAACAGATAATATATTGAACTTAATCATAACGTTATGATTAAAATGTAGAATTTGATTTCAGCTGAATTGTAATAACAGAATTAAAAGAAACAATCAACTAATTAAATAAATAAATATTAAACATAATTTAGGCCAAAGAGTTTTCACCCTTTACCATTTGAGTAAAACTGAGGCATAGAGGGAAAGCTTAGTTATTAAGATTGAAAGATACAAATATACCAATTTTTTGGAGCCAAAATAAACAAGCAACACAAAAAAGAGGATAAATGTTACAAATGAACTATACCAAGATAATCAAGTTAAATTGTGATTTAGAAATACGCAAAACTAGAAAAACGAGGTTCATTTACTCTTCAAGATGAACAACAGCTTAAATCGATGTTCACTTTTTTTTCCAAATGATTTACGCGTCAAGTAATGGTAAGTTGAAAAATGTTTCCGACTGATCAAGATGATAAACTAGGCTATTGAACAGTTCATCATACAGTGCAACAGTTGATATTGTAAACGCTAATTGTAAGGATCTTTCAAATATCTCAGTGAACACAATCATAAATAAATTAAATAAGTAACTAACAAATTCTCGGTGGTGCAACTGGAAGCTACAAATTTCGAGTCAAATCTTGTTTACTTTTTCCTATTAATATTGGGAACATCGTTCTGATTTCTTTGTGTTTATCTCATGTTGTACCCCAAATCAGTACAACTGTTGCTTATTTATGCTGTCTTGACAGTTGAAGCAATCAACGAGTGAATTTGTAATTAGGCTGTAACAAATTGCAACCATTTCCATAACAATAAGAGATCTTATAAATCAGCTGGAGTTGGTAGCTGTGATTAAACCAAAAGAGTTGTTTTTGTAGGCCTATGATCATGAAAATGTGAAATAAGTGGATGAAATAGTTCAATTTCAATACCAATCATTTTTATATCAGAGATCCAATAGTCTGTTGATTAATTAAAACATAGTTGATGAATTGGTCGCAATTTTGGCAGCAGTAAAATTGATGATTGAAAAAAATCAATCAACCAATCAAGATTGCTTTTTGGTCTGTTGATACACTGAAAATAGCTAATCCTAGGAGTAAATCAATTGCCAATTTTGAAAATTTAAATCCAGTTTAAAGTATTTCTATAACATAATCAAATGAAGCCCAATTCATAGATGTAATTCATCAACAAGTTGATTGTAAAGCACAATGAATTGAAAAATATTTTAGGAATCAGTAAGCACTGGAAGTGAAGGCTTTTTCAAGTCAAAGGCTGTTATATGGTTAAGGTAAAGTCAAAAGTGTATTTGGATGTCAGGGTAAACATAGTTGATAAATTGCCAACAAGATGATAATAATTCTAATGTCAATTAAGTACATAGATTTGTGAAATTAAAGCTCAATTAAATTTTAACCAGCCTTTTACAGAGAAACCCTTAACAATTATAACCAGAGATGTTTGATTATCAGTTAATCTAGAGTTATTATGGGTTAGAACCCAAATTTGCTTTGAAATTTGAAAATTGTAAAGACAACCTCAAAGTATCCAATTTGGCTGAAAATTTAATATTAAACTAGACATTTGTTTGTTTTTTAAATTATGTGTTTAAACAGTCAATCATTTTGTTATTAATTGTGATTAATTGATTGACTTTACCTAGTAAATGTTTAGGCTTTACTTATTTTTCTGGTTACATTTAACTGTCATCGACTTTAAATTTGATAAATAACTCTATCCATCAATGAAGGCAAGTTTACATTCAATTGTTTACATTTAGTAGATTAACAATTATTTGTAAACTTGGATGGTTCAGCTTAATTAACATCAATAAATCACTGAATATTAATCAAGCAAAATACACAAGTGATGTGATTATAAAAGTTATTTAATTTTAACATTATTTAATTTCAATTTGAATGCATTTCTGTGAGAAGAAATGAAAATTTCAAAGTCTAACAGTTTACATCTAAATTGGTTCATTGTTTTAAATTATTTAGTGTTCAAATTAATATTTGATTATTAAATTGTTTTATTTTAATGGTTAACAAGAATTAACAAGATTGCCAATTGTAATACTTAAAAGATGTCTATTTATGTATTGAGCTTCATTAATTTGTGCACTCGTCTTAAGGTTTTATTGTTGGTGTTGGTGTTTAAAGGTTAATCGGTTATTAAACTGATTGTAGGTTAAAATTGGATTGAATTACAGTTAAGTATGATTTAACTAGAAAAGAGTTACAATTAGCAATCATTTTCGTTGATACCGATGAAAAGCTAAAATGAATTTGCATTTGCAGAATCAACAAAATACAAGAACAATTGAAGTGTGAGAAATTTTGCATGATTAAACAAATTGCCAGACATTGTGATGACAATTGTTGCGTTAATCAATATCGAGACAATCTATTAATATAATGAACAGGAAATAATTGAATTTTTGCCTTTTGTCAAAATTGAAACAATGAAACTGAATTTACTCCGAAAATGAGAATCCCTGGAATGATTTATTAGTGAAACACTTCATTAATATTTGATGTGATTAAGGTAAAAATGGTTATTAAAAATGGTTTGTTTTTGAGGTTATAAGCTGATGTTTTGACTTGGCAAGGAATCAAAATTGTCTTCAAATTAAATTATTATTTGAAATATATTTAGCAAGCCTTATTACCTACAATTAATACAATCTTGTTTCAAGCTTAAATTGTAATCTTAATGTTATAAAATTGGTATCAAGAGCAAAGGTTAGTCATTCATTGTAAAATTCATTGGTACAAATCATTGAATTGTGATTTAGCTTTAGTGGGTTGATTACAAGTTTAACTGTTGACAACTTGCTGTTTCAGTGTGAAAATTGTTGGGAATTTGTTTATCCATTTGCTGAGTGAATAACTACAAGTGATTAATGGATAAAAGTAACCTCAAACATCCTTGTTTTTTTCTGGAAACTGATTCGCAGGAAATATTTTCAAATTATATGCTTTGAATTGTTACATATATTAAAAGGTAGCCTCATGGTTCTCTTTTTTGAAATACACTTGTTTTCCAGGTCAAGGTCTATGTTAATTAATCACATTTAAACCGAAAAATTTGCTTAATTATAACCCATTTTTCAATAGATAGATCAAAATCCATTAGATCGGATATCTGTAATATCGATAGGATTGATTAAAATTAGTTGCTTCCATTGAATGATTAAGATGTCATTCCTTGTTACTTTGCCAACACCTTTTGTGTTTGACTTTGTATTGATTGTTAATTCGTTTTGATTTGGTTTATTAAGTTATTATTTTAATTAATTTAAGAAATACTTACTTTGTATTTAATCTCTGCTTTACCCTCAATCATCATAAATATCCAAGCTCCAAGACAGCCATACAAAAAAAGGACTAAAAGAAGTAAAATATGGGAAAACCAGCGCTCTGTGAATGTCTTGAAGATTTCAAAGAATTTTACTAATTTGGATTTGGTGTCACGTTTTAATTTAACAAAATACATTGGATTATTAACAATAACAACTTGAGGTTGAAGGGCTCTCCAAATATCATATGGATCACCCTGGGGTTCTGTTGCCGCCATGGTTTAGGCACAATAATCACAAGTCACAAAGTAAAGATGGACTGAAAATGTTGGACAACAGCAATATATGGAACAAGTAAACTTTGGTAATGGAAATATTTTGATGATGAGGTAAATTGTAGCAACTAAATAAATTAGTTGATCAATTGGTCATCTCTTTGATCAACTTTGTTCTCTCATTGTTATGATTGCTCGGTTATACTAGAGAAACAAACACTTTTTCATTAATAATTTCAGAAACTAATTTTTCTTTGTTTTTGTTTTGATTTTTTAGGCTTGAAACATTCAGAGGAATGATGTAGATGATGATAAAAAGGCAAAGGAGAAGGTGATGTTACCGCTTCTTGTTGATGATTATAACTTGATTTTGTCTTATATTTTTCTCTTCGACTCACTCTGTCTTTTCGTCTTCCTATTTAACTTACTAGCAACTGATATATGCTAAATTCCCGACCAGACTCTTCATTTAGCTCTGCCAGACCCACAAAAAAAATATGTTTGTTTGTTAACTGTAGTTTGCAAAAATTTTGTACTCATCTTCATTTTCATCTTTATCTTCCTTTCTTGCTCTATGATGGCTAAAGGATGGATCCTAAAGCCTTTTACTCCTCCTAAGTAAAAGTGTTCCTAATATATTTCGGATGAGGGCCAAAATTATTAGAGGGGTTTACCTCGAATCTTGTTCACGTTTATTTTAAATAAGATGTGAACTGAGTGAAAGGGAAAAGCAGTGAAATAAAGAAATGTAAAAGCGGAAGATTGAGGCATCATTTGAACTTCAATAGGTTTTGGTTTGCTTAAAGCCTTAATCAAGAATTAAAATAGAATTGTAATTCTATATTTATTGAATAATAACAATAATCACCATTATTAACCGAAATTAATATTACATGAAGTATTAATATATTGGATAAAAACTTTGTACGTTACAAAGATTTGGGTTAATAGACTCTCGATATGTAACTTGAGTTACTTTCGGAATTGGTTGATAGAATGTAAATTATTCCATTTTCGTCCTTTTTCTTCTGGTCTCCCAAGATTTATGATTAATAAATTTTCATGTCTTCTGTTTGTCAGGTTCAATGCGAAATTGTTTACTTGTTGATTCTGTATCAATTTTGTGACATTTAGTTTCACAGCAAATAACTTATCCACGAACATGGGTAGTCAACAATTTTGTAATTTCCAAATTCGTTGAATTCAAAAATGTACAAGAAATTTGTTTAAGATGAATTGCATTTGAATGAGAAAGTGAAAATAAAGTTGAGATACCGATGAAGTTAATCCTTAAAAACAATTAGATTATGAGAGTGAATGATAAAGACAGCGCTTAGAGTGGATATGAAAATGAGTGTGAATAGTTTTTAAAAGTGTTCTGAGAAAATAATGCCTGTTTCAGTTATCACTCTGTATATTTAAATTATACTTCATCTTCCTCGTTTTGTTTCATCATTAGTAGTTTTGATTGTTACCCAAAGAGTGAAGGGAAGACTTCTCTACTCTTTGGTTACCATATTTTGACAACGAGAGAGATTTGTGCTCTTTTTTATTGAGTGACCGTCCCTTAACTTACACGTGTTTAAGAAGTAGAGAAGTGTGAATTTTTAAGATATCAACTCCATATTGTTAAAGATCTTTTATTTATTTAATTTAATTCCCTTTTGTCATTTAATAATTGTTTGTCAGTTCACCACATCATGGAGGCTATAACCAAGCAGCTTCAAACGCTTTTTGATGAAGCTATCAACATAAGTTTTCCTAATTTGAAGGATACTCATGCAACAATAAGACCAAGTGTTCATGCTGATTATCAATGTAATTCTGCGATGGGATTAATGAAAAAAGTAAAGGAACTCGGTATAGAAGGTAAAGTTGACCCAAAAATGCTGGCAGAAAAGCTTGTTTCTAATTTGCCAGAAAACAATCTGATTGGCTCTAATAGCGTTGACAAAGGATTTATTAATATACACATTAATAATGAATATGTTGGACAAAAAGTGTTGTCCATCTTGAAGGACGGAGTTTCTATGAAATTAGATAGAAAAGAAAAGGTTGTTATTGACTATAGTTCACCTAATATAGCAAAAGAGATGCATGTTGGTCATCTTCGATCCACAATCATCGGAGATTGTCTTGCCAATATCTTGGAGTTTTTAGGACACGATGTAGCCAGAGTCAACCATCTTGGTGACTGGGGAACTCAATTTGGAATGCTGCTAGCCCATTTGACAGAAAAGTTTCCAGACTATCTAGAAAATCCACCGGCGATTGGGGATTTACAAAAATTTTATCAAGAATCCAAGAAACGTTTTGACGAGGACAAAGAGTTTCAGAAAAGAGCCAAAGACTGTGTAGTAAAACTTCAATCTAAAGAACCATCATTAATCAAAGCATGGAAGCTAATCTGTGATATTTCCCGAGAAGAATTTTCAAAAATTTACGAAGCTCTTGATATTCATGGACTTGTGGAGTATGGTGAATCTTTCTACCAAGATATGATGATAGAAGTTGTAGAGGATTTGAAGTCTCGAAATCTATTGGTAGAAGAGGAAGGACGATGGATGTTTTTCACTGGTAAACCCAAAGAAGTTCCTTTAACAATTGTTAAATCAGATGGTGGATTCACTTATGATACATCAGATATGGCTTGTATCAGATACAGAGTGAATGTGCAAAAAGCTGACCGTGTTATTTATGTGGTTGATGCTGGCCAGGAAACTCATCTTCGAACCATTTTTGCAGCTGCTAAAATAGCTGGTTATTATGATCCCACCAAAGTTAAAACTGAATTCGTTGGGTTCGGTGTTGTTCTAGGTAAATGATGCACCTATCTCTTTCTTTTGCATATTAATAATTTTTATCCACTTTTTTTCTCTAACAGACGATAAAGGCAAAAAATTCAAAACTCGATCTGGCGAGACTGTAAAGTTGAGAGAACTACTAGAAGAAGGTATCCAAAGAGCTGAGCAAAAATTAAAGGAAAAGGAGCGCGATAAAATCTTATCTCCAGAAGAACTGGAAGTTGCTAAAAAAGCTGTTGCTTATGGATGTATTAAATACTCTGATTTAGCTCAAGATAGAATCAAGGACTATCAGTTCAGTTTTGATAGAATGTTAGATGATCGTGGTAACACGGCAGTATACCTTCTTTATTCACTGGCCCGAATTAGGTCTATAATTCGTAAAACTGGTATAACTAAGCCAATCAAGGATATAGCCTCCGAAACCAAGGAATTGGTTCTCAGTCATCCAAGAGAACTCAGATTAGCTAAGTTCCTTCTTAAATTTCCAGATGTGATTTTACAAATAAGTGAGTCACTAGCACCTCATGGATTATGCTCGTTCCTTTTCGAGCTGTCAGTTATTTTCTCTGAATTCTATGAACAATGTTATGTTATCGAGAAAATTGGCGAAAGTGACCAAGTTAAAATCAACATGGAAAGAGTTTTGCTCTGCGAGGCAACAGCTTACATTCTAAGTCTTGGACTCAAACTTCTTGGAATCAAATTGGTTGAGAAGCTCTGATTTTCTGAATTTGCTTAATTTTTCTCCGATGACAAACTAATTTAATAATCACATATTGAAATTATTAATAAACCACCTTCATTTATAATATCTTTGCTTTTTTTGTTCATTGACTACAGCATCCATTATTTGTAGTGTAAAATATTTAGCTTGTCATTTTATTAAAAAAACATCATCCAAATGAAGAAGAAAACAAAGAAAGAGAAGCCTATCAACATGAAGTAAAATTTACAGCTGCCAGATCGGGAAAGCCTTTTAATACGATTTATGTTGGATGATAACATTCCAAATGTAGAGTCGGTATCTTTGTCCAGATCATTGAGAAATGCATTTTGATATTTGATTTCGTCACCCATATCCAAAGTAAGCTAAATCAAGATGATAAGAAAGGTTATAGCGACTGATGATGAGCTGAATCATTCAAATCTTACCGATTTTAATGTTGTTACTTTACTTTTGAGTCCATATATGAGTTGGTCGTTTTCAGTTTCACCTACAAAACAGATTGTCCAAAGAAAGATAAGCCTACATTGCCACAATTACAATCCGGTGTTATTACTTACCGAAGGAATGTGCATTTGGTCTTCTAGCCATTGAGTTAAAATCACAGTAAACAGTAAAATTAAAGACTCTGTATAAAAAAACAAAACTAAAAGTTATCCTGGTTCTTAATTAAGGTTTAATTATTTAACAGTTAGATGAAACAGTCCGTTAAACAATTTGTTGACATGTACATAATGATGACATATTTTTTAAACCTTCAATTTCTAAGACTCATTTTAGCTTAATAATAAATCGATAGAGGGCGTCTCAACAACAGAGCAAAGCAAAGAGTAAAGTAATCTTACCTAAGTTACCTTACTCTTTGCAACAGAGTTTATATTTCGTGAGGATTTTTATGAGCAAATATTTTATAAAAAAAAGAGTATTCAAATAAATTTAAAAATTGTTTCAGTTAGTAATTAAATGTCTTAAATGTACTCTGGAAATTTTGGAATATAACTGCCTAATCATGAATAAATCCCACCAATTTTAATAAAATATGAATAACTTTTCTAATGTTAAAAAGTAATGAAAAAAGTCCAATACAACCGTGTAAATATTATTTGAATTTATTAAATGTATCAGAAATTATCTACGATTGTGTCAATTATCTGGCTGGAAATTTATCCAGCAACTGAAAATACTTGAGAAAGAAAAATTGAAAAGCATTTAAAATTGAATAAGAAATTGGTTGAATGTTGTCCATAACCCAAGACTAGAAAAATAATGATTTCAGACTAAATCTGGAGGCAGCATTTTTCCACCAGTAATGGACCATTGTGGACAATACGTCGGAAAAATGAATCGGAAGACATATTGAAAATGGGATTGAAAAAGCCCTCTAAAAATGGTGGATGTGGTGTAAAAAAAGCTGATTGTCTAAGCCCTTCATAACCGTTTACAAATAACTAAACAAGATTTTAAACATATTAAATTTTCATTTTTTGAGGTGTTTATTCAAAAAGAAAATAATCTTATCATCCAACTGATTCAAGAAATCACCAGTTTGAATTGATAAAGGCAAATTAAAGGAAACATAAACAGGCTTGTTTTCGTTGAACCTGTTGCTTAATTTGAGGGATAATTTGTTTGATAATAGATGAGTATCATCGCCAATGATTGAAGTTGAGTTTTTTGCCACAGACAGGCTTAAATCACTGAATTTCGGCATGTTTGAATCACCTATCCAAAGGAGAAATGACGACCCGTAAGGTTTTATTAATAAGAAATTGACCGGTTTAGAATTGACTTCATAAGCTTCTTCCACAATCAGTGGTATCTTTTCTTGAACCTCCGTTGATGCTGATGGCTCCATTGAATCTCAAGGTTAATTGACGAACACAATCTAAAAAATAAAAAGATATTGAATATTAATGAAAACAATAAAATTGATCACAGATGAATAAAAACAGTATACTAACAAATGAAAACGCTATAATTTTCATAAAGTGATAATTTAAATTAAACGTTAATTAAGGTGAATAATCTACTCTTAGAACAATGCTCGATAGTACAAAAATATGTGATGGATGCTAAAAAAGTCTCATTGGAAAGCACAGTAATTAAAATTAATTTAACAAATTGTATGAAATCCACAAAAATGAAAATTGAATGGTGAACAGATGTAGTTCAAGTTTCAAACTGCCCGGGGTTGAGATTGCAGGAGGAGCTAGCAGACAAAGTGCTTCAATGTCAACAAAATTGGATTTGTTTTCATTTTTATTTAATTTTCAGCTGGCTTAATAGATATTAATTACCTGATTTTGTAATTGATTCTCATATCATCCCCTGTGTTCCGGTCTAAGATCAGCTATGAATCCAATTGCGAGATTTTCAGCAATAGCTCTCAAAGGTAACCGTTTTAATTGGTTCATTGTAAACATAATAAACATAACTCTTACGTTTAATTTTATTGTTGATTAACTCAGGGAACGTGTGGGTCAATTCATTGCCTGTTGCAACTACTTCTAGACGAAGCTATAGCAATGAAATCGAAGTTCAATTTTCCACTCCCAATCCGCTGAGTTCAGCTCTTAAACGTGGTACTGGAGGAAGATCATCGTTTAATGGTAATGTTGTTACTGTTTTCGGAGCAAGATGTCCATTAGGCCGAGTTTTAGTCAGCAATTTAACCAGAAGAGGAACTCAAGTTATCGTCCCTTATCGTGGAGATCCTATGGATGTAAGAGACTTGAAAGTTTCTGGAGATTTAGGCCAAGTTATGTTTGTGGTAAGATCAACGTTAGTCTTTGTCATGGTTTTTTATTAACTCTTATCCTCAACATGAAATCTAACCTATTATTTTAGCCATTTTATTTAAGAGATGAAGAGTCGTTGTTCCGAGCTGTTAAATATTCTAATGTCGTTGTCAATTTAATTGGGAGCTACAGCGATACTTCGTAAGTTTTGGATTTGAAGTAGCCTAAAAATCAAGTTAACTCGAATTTTTATTTTTGTTTTAAAAGTTTTACCCTTAAAGAAGTTCATGTTGATGGTGCGGCGAAAATTGCTAAAGTCAGTCGTCTTGCGGGTGTGAAGAAGCTTATTCATATGTCAGCGCTGAATGCTAGGCCCGACCCGGTCCCAGTTACTTCTAAAGTAGGAGTTCAGTTTTTCAAAACAAAATATGAAGGAGAAATTGCAGTGCGAAACGAATACCCCGATGCAATCATTTTCAGACCAAGTTGGATGTTTGGCGCTGCTGACCGTTTTTTAAACTATTATACAGCGCCTGGTAGACGAACATTTTGGAAAAATATTGCTGTCTGGAATATGGGCGAAGGTATTTACAAAGAACCTGTATATTTCATCGATGTTTGTCAAGGGCTTGTCAACGTTATTTTCAATGAGTATGGTTATGGTCAAACTTATGAAGCTGTTGGGTAGGAAATTATCATATATTTCTAATTTCAGAATAATTTCAAGCATTTGATTTAACTTTTCATGCATCAATTTTTTTAGTCCTAGGCGATACGAACTCAAGGACTTGATTCGATACTTCAATGACTGGTTAGAAACCAACGAAAAAAGTTATAAATATGTTTGCGATTTGAAATACAGTCCAATGATGCAAGCTACAATCCATCTCCAAAGCTTAGTGCTGAAGAAGCCAACTGTTTGTTGGGGTTTGGTTGAACTTGTAAGTAAAAGATTGGCCTTTGTTATTTTATTTTATTAACAAATTATCTATTTTTCTTCAACCAGGAACACACTACAGACAAACTAACGCCTGGCGCACGGACATTGGTTGACCTAGGAGTTGATTTAACAACCTTAGAATCGAAGGCTAAATATGTTCTCTATCCAAACAGATTATCAGCCTGGGTCGATGCTCCAGTAGAAGATGTTATTGAACCTACACCACCTCGTTATCAACCAACTTATAGTTAAATTATCTTTCGAGATATTCTGTGGAAAGTCTAATGTAATTCATATTATAAAAGCTTCGATAAAGTAACTTTGAAATTATAAATTTTAGCATCAAATCGATTTATTAACAATATTATTGTAATATAAAGTCAAATAGCTCTTTTTCCATGCATAGTCCATAGCAATTAAAAATTCCTCCAATTGACAGTTTTCGAGAAAATTGACGGCCATCCAGAAAATGCGCTTATTTTGAGAAATGCAATTCTCTATTTCTGTTCAACAGATCAGTTCAATTTCAATAAAACCGACTGCTTTCTGTTACCTATCAACTTTAGACCTTGACTCCTGAAGAAAGATATATTTATGAGGATTATTGTCGCAAGAGAAACAAATACAAACACCACAAGAAAAAGTACAAGGGTAATGATGGCCTGGAACCTAAAAAGAAGGATACTGTTCAACAACAAGTACGGCATCAATGAAATCAATTTGTTCCGATTATGATTTTTCATCTTTAATCCAGTCGAACCACATTCTGATTCTCTCATTGTCATCGCACTTTCACCAGCAACACCAGTAACACCATCGACATCATTTTCATCAATCATCATAAAAATGAATAAGAAAGATTATTACAAATCTATATTACACTCTAATCGACAACTTCAACTTCAAATAAATAATCTAAACGATGTTTCACGGTTCTTAATATGTCGGTGAAACTTTACAAGAGAAGGAATCGTAATACCAGTAACCGATTTCAATGATAGGGATGTCATTCGAGAAACATTGTTGAGTCTTGAAAAAACTTGATGTACTTTTTCTGGAAATTGAGTGTTTTCCGAGATATTTAGGTTTGGAATTCGGACATTTTTATGAAAACCAAGGTTAGTTAGTCGGTAAAAGTTTCGACGACTCCATGAGTAAGTGTATGAAATGCGAGGAACAGCTTCAAAGATTCGCTCAAAAAGATTTCCTTCTAATAATAACCTAAGATGGAGTAGACGAAGAGTCAACGGAATGCGATCATCGGTCAAGTTAAATCAATTGTTTAAAGATAACAGATTCTTGGTCTGAATGGTAAATCAGGTTAACATCAGTTCCTGGAATTGAGATGCTCTTGAACAGTTTTATCCTCTTCGAGAATAATCTTGCTTCTCTTGTTGGACAATGAAGAGATACCATTGGAACCCGATTTCCATGTGCCTTGGACAGAAGGTCTCATTTACTCATAACCGTGTTCAACACAAATCTAAATCTGAAATTTCTTAGAATATGCCTGATAAATCAATCTGAACTCAGGTATTTGTTGCATGAAATTTCACGAGTGTAAGAAAACAATAACATCTGATTCAAGCTTATAAATTAAGACAAATTAAATTAAATTAATCAATTAATCAAACTGTACAGTTCAACATTATAACTTGATTTCAATAAGTTGTCAAAGTGTATAAGGGAAAATTGATGATCAAGAAATTTGCTAAAAATTAAAGTTGAATTTATCCCACAGTCTGCCACAAATTTATCAATCATAATTTCAATTAACTGTGGTTTGGATTCACCTCAAGACTAAATAATACCTTGAAAATGAACTTGTAAAATAACTTAATAGCTGTAAATGATTAAATAATGAAAATTAAAAGAGCTAATTCCAAGGCAATTGTCAAAACCAAATAAGGACTAAATAAACGATCAACCTACATGAAAGTTGATCTTCAAGCAAAGCCAAAAACAGAAGCTCATTTTCAGCTAAACTGATAGCGATAATCAAGTTAAAAATGAAAAATAGTACCTTGTCTAGATGTTGATCATAATAGCAATAAAAATAATAATAATAATGATAATATCATCCTTATGTGAAGCTTTATCCTTCATCATCTCACCCTCAACTTATACGGAAAAAAAGCCAAGATTCCTGCTCTGATGTGCAAGTGTTTGGAGTAACGTTGAGTGAGTCCAAATAAGAACAGGTTTTGAGGAGTTTTTTCAGGTAAGACTATTGAGTGAGCAGTAAATTTATTTTCCTAATAGAGTATCATTTGTTTCTCTGCTCTGTAACAGCTCATATAAACTTTACCTTTTCATTTTTATACACTTTTAAACATTGTTTTATGTTACCTTTATATTGTAAAGTTAATTGTGATTGTCAACCAAATCAACAAGACCAAGAAAAGTCACCAACCAAACCAAGTTAACCAACATTCAACATCTAGCAAACAAAGCCCACTCTCTTCACCATCACCATCATCGATCTCTCCAGTCTGGCCAAAATTAGCGATCAATATTTTGGCCTTAAAATCGTTGAAGAGACAGAGTGAGAGAGAGAGTGGCTGCGTGTGTGAGAGAGAGGGAGAGAGAGGAAGAAGACAAGGAAGAGAGGTTCTAGAGGTAAAACTAACTTTTGGGTTTGGTTTGCCTTGACATCGGAAAATGACCAGAAAATTAACCAAAATGGATCATCACCAGCATAATCACCAATTGAATTATAATTATATTAGTTTATTAAATTTCTTTTGTTCAACTCTACTGTTATTATTGTGTTCCCATGTGATGTCCACTGTCTCTATGGAGACTGGACCAGGATCAGATGTTCACATTGAGTGTAACAGTAATAATATACAGGTTACAATTAACACGGCTTCAACATTTAACGGAATGATTTACCCAAAAGGACTTTCAACTAACTCATCGTGTATGGTTGAGTTCAACAGTCAAGACAATGTTACATACGTTTTACCATTACGATCATGTAATACAATGTCAACCGATGTGGTAAGTATCACTTCATTTTCAGTAAAACATAAACTTACAGACTTTACCGGTTAGCTACCACTAGACTAACAGACAAAATTAGCCGATAAATTGGCGCGTCCAAACTAACTAATAGCCCGCTAATATCACAGTTTAACCAGAAAAAAATTGTAAATATTCAATAAGAGAAATGTCACAAAATTTTACCAAACCAGGTGTTTTATAGCCAATGTTGGTCGAACTCATAAAACCATTGTTATTCCTGTTATAAACCAGCCTTTAGCTTACTTTAGCTTATTTTAATAAGTTGACTACCTCGAAATTAAGCTTATGCAATGGATTGATGCTCGCACCAGTGGACTGTGTTTCAAATCGCAAACATATTTATAATTTTTCCGTTGGTTTCTAACCAGTCATTTAAGTATCGAACCAAATCTTGCGTTCTTATCGCCTAGGAATAAAAATTTGGTGCATAAAGCGTTTGAAATTATTCTTGAATCAGAGAAATAAGACAATTTCGTACCCAATAGCTTCATAAGTTTGACCATAACCATATTCATTGAAATAACATTGACAAGGCTTTGACAAACATCGATATCGTAATTTCCAATATCAATATCACCTTAAATTTTGATTACAATCTCTTTCAATGTCTCAATTCATGTTTTTCCTGATCGTCTATTGTGATCATTCCTTTCATCTTTTCAGCCTTTTCCATCTTCCTTCAACTTCTTCCGCATTTCCGGCCCTCTCATGGACCCTCTCATCTCTTCCTATCCTCATCTCTTTCTTTCTCTTTCTTCATCTTCTGACATCTTCCTTTTCCCTTCTTACCTTCTAATCTCATGTCCAATTCTGGTTTATCAAATGAGCTACCAGAATGACCTAAGTTTAGACCACTTTTCATCTCTTACTCTCTCTTTTCCTTTCCAATCATCTTTCTCTCTTCTTCATTGTATTCTCAACTTATTCTTAACTCATCCTTTTCTCTTTCCTTCTCTTTCTCTCTATTTCTCTTTCTTTTACACCATGAAAATGAGTTTACTCAGCTGTGAGATTACCTTTTACCAACAATGAATCTCCAAGCTGAACAACAGCAACAGATGATAATGATGAAGGCAACATCTCATTATTCATGCATTTTTCTTTCCCTTATCATCTTACATCTTACCTGTCTTACCTACAATGTCCGTTATCTCATTTATCTGTGTTGTATATTAAATTAAATATCTTAAATGACCTTCATCATATTTACATTGTGCTATATTTAAGGTCATTTATTCAGCCACTTGATTTCCGCATTCAGTTGAAAACAATATTACGGCAATTTACATTGACATGAAGCTTTCAAGTTTTTCTCATTACTTTTTGTCACATTCACAGATTCAATTTTCACACGAAACAATTTAACCATCATCACCATAATAACAATAATCTGAGTTCAACTTGAGACTTAAACCTTATAGCAAATCGAGTAGCCATTTCCCACCTTACCATTTAAACAGCAATTTAATTACTTCTACCAATCTTTACCTTTGCCTTTACCAGATGAAAACATAAACCAGAAAATGAAAGATTCGACAAAAAAGATGATTCAGTTAATTCATATTAATCCAAGTATTAATTAAAAGCAACCTTAAAACCTCCTAATAGCTCTTTTAGTCAACAATTAGACCAACAATTCCCAGTGACAATATCCACTTAATTATAGGCATTAGAAGCATTAAAAATGATTGAACGAAATTCCCAAGCAACAATCAAAACTAAACGGCAAACCCGAAAACAGTTAAATTCACATAGAAACAAATGAATTGCAGGAGAACAGAATTTTTCCCTGAAAATTTAAAAGTAATTTGTTAAACAATTTACTAGCAATTTTACTGCCAATTACAATGTCAGTTTGAATGTCAATTGTTGAGATTGTTGAATAAAAACAGAAAAACAAGAAAAGAATTGATTTTTTTTTCTTCTTCTCAAATCAAGGCTATTAAATGCATCACGGAAGGTTTAGATGATTTGCACTGATCAAAGTAATACAATCAAGTGACCTGAAGGCCGCAATGAAGCGCAGTCGGAAGCAGAATTGAACCACAAAAATATTACATTTTTTCTGGTTTTGTTTGTTTCCAAATGAAAACAAAAAAATATTTTGATCCACATGAAATAATAACTTATATTAATGTATAACGTTTGGTTAGAAGGTCAAATTTCAGGATGAAATGGATGGTTCAAGATGAAGGGCTAGACGGAAGTATTGATATTTTGGTTAAAGTTTCAAGAATGTTTTATCATGAAGGAAGGGAAGAAGTTGATTCAGAAAAATCTCTTTTGTTGATCAACAACTTTACCACTTTATAAGGTTTTGAAAAGGATATCATTTTCATTGATTCATCATTTTTTGTCTAAAAATTTGACTTTTTATTAAACTGTTTCCCATGAAATACACAATCAATATACTTGAGTTTCAATAAAGGTCATATTTCATGTTTCAGTTTATTAACAGTTTAATCTGATTATTAGGTTTTTACTGGTTGTTTTGTTTACTGTTTTACAGAAGAAAGTAGAGACACTTTCAGGTTTTCATGTTTTGCCTTTTTAATTGTTTCAAATCGTTTAATTGATTCAATTGATTGTATTGGTGATTTTGATGGTTAAACAGTGGGAAGAGGAAAGGCCAATTGATAGGGTTACAAGGTTAGGTTTGTTATTTGATACCCAAACAAAGGTGAGTCAATTGAGGTTATTATAAATACTGTTAAACAAAAAGCAAGGCTGACCAACATCAGGTTGAGGTTAAAATCGTGAACAGATCAAAATTAACATCAACTCATACTGTTTAAATAAAGTCAATTATCATGAATTGAAACCAGAATTAATCATCATTTACTAGCAACAGGAAAGATTGAACTTGAAAAATTGATTCTAGTAACAATTTTAACTTTAAATGTAACATAAAAATTATGATATCAATACCTTCCCAATCAATATAGATTGGGAAGGTAAAGTCTTTTATATCAATCTTATTATTTGAATATGAATAGATATTTGGTATTGAGAGATGATTGAAGTGCATAAAATTTAACCAGAATTTACCATAATTATAATACATTACCAGATCGAAACGATTTTGTTAATTCTTTTTGATTGGATTTTCATTCACTTACGAATGAAACAGAAATTAGTAGTTGCTGATTAATATTTGAAAGCAATTACTAGCAAATGACAATCAAACTGAAACTTTCCTTTTTTTGTCACGAAGATTTTGCCCGATTTTATCTCAGTGAACCTGAAAAGGGGAATCACAATCGTCCAAGTGAAGCCGAGTTGTATTGCAAACCAAGATGAATCCAGTTTGTTACTCTTAAAATCACGTCTCACTGAAACTGAAACAATTTAGACACAATCAGTATCACAGATTGCTAATTGTTTAATTACTTATCACAAACATCTTCACGATAATTCACCATATTTTAGGCTCAACTTACCCAATCTTCTGGTAACACAACCTGTGATGTTAACGGGTTTAAGTACTCATTGACATTTTTAGGTAAATGTTTCAACAGAGAACATTGACTCAATGGTGATTAAGAAGGCAAATTGACTTAAGGTAACAATATTTAATCAATGTTCTTTGCATAATGTGAATGAACATATCATCGCTTGCTTTAGTTCAAGCATCCAGCAAAAAAACCAAAAATTTAAATGCCATTTCTAACAATTGACACTTCAACATCTCTATCTTGCATCTCTATCTTGTTTCAATGAAAGGTCAGTTTTGAGAATTTCCTTTCCATCGAATCATTGGTCACTTCTAATCTATTTCTAATTTTAGTGTCGGTCAAATGTAATGACCATTTTTTTGTGATCTTTTTCAAGTTCATCTCTGTATTAGTGTGTACTGGTCAACATAATGGATTGGTCTGTCTTAATGAGTTGTTGAAAAAAAAAATGGTTACTCAGTGCCATGAGTTTATCGTTTCATCTTTTTTTTCTGTGTTATTCTGGTAACGGTAAAAACAGATTGTAATGTAATCTAAGTTGAATTAATCTCTCATGATGATGGCTAAGAAGTTGTGGAAAAAAAAGAGTCAAATCAAAAAGATGATTCTGTTAACCGGTTTTGATGAAAGTTTCAGTTTGATGAGCGGCAATTACTTCCGCACTTTTTTACTCTTCGCAAGATGAGGAAAGAAAGTTAACAGAATCTTCATCATCATCATCATCATCATAATTGTATCAACCGGAAGCTTTGCAAATCTGAGAATCACAATTGTCTTCTTGAAGGAAGAGAAGAAACAAAATATTACTTTTTATGTCTCGCTCAATACATAATTATGATTATGTGAATCTAACATTAATATTGATTGCAAGGTTGATGATTAACATTGAGAAAGGTTGTCAACAGGAATAACAACGGCAATAACAATCAACACCAAAAAACGGTTCATCAACTGAATCACGATGTTCGTGGTTTTTAATGAACACCAATCACATTTACCTTCTTTTCCTAACACTAAAGTCTGTAAGAAAAACATGAATATTTTCATTTCTCTGATTAATTTTATTTTCTTTACAGGATGATGGAGTTGAATATTTCAATACAGTTGTAGTTCAACCTCACCGTAAACTGGTCACCAATCAAGGTAAAGGTTATCACATTCGTTGTCGCTATCAAACGAAGGAAAAAACAATTGCAAACTCCTTCAATGTTAGGTAAGTTCAACTTTCATTGTTAATCTGCTAAATTGTAACTAAATTGCTCATGTAAACCACTTTTTTCATTGAATACTCAAAGCGTCTTCAGGTAATATTTGCTTTGATTGAAATCAAAAATCACGCAACAAATGATTATCTGAGTAATCATTTCACTGTCATGATATAAAATGGTTTGTTTTTATCGTCATAAAACACGCGATTCCACTTTAAGCTAAAAATATTGATCTCTATTCACCAAATTGATACACTTTTACAATTAATTTTGCTCTTCAAGTTATGTCAAAATTTCAAGTGTAAAATGTATTCTTTCAACAAAGATCATCAACTTTGAATACAATTTGGTTAACAATTAGTTTCTTTTTGGGTGTTCACTTGATTCCTTTGATTAACAATTATTACGAACCAGTTATTACGGAATCGTTGATTAGCATAACAAGTTTAATAACAATTAAAACTGTTTCGTAAATTTCCTTCTTCATCTTTTAGTGGCATTTGAAGAAACAAAAGTTTCTGGAAAAAAAAGGTTGATCTTTAATGTTAGTTATTATCTGTTTAATTGTATGCTTTTATGATGAATACACAATCAAGGATCAATGAGTAATTATTAAATGATAATTAGCACAATGTTTGTATTAGAAAAGTGATTAAAGTGAAACATTTCATTACAATTGGTTTTGTTTCACTTTTTAATCACAATTTAGAGTCAACAGTTAATTAAAAAGGAAAACATTAAACATTCAATTGTTAAACTGTTTTCAACGTTAAAACAATTGTTTTAAACCATTTTATATGAAAAATTAACTTTAACTGATGACAATCAATTTCTCGATCAATTGTAATCTCATGATAATTGAAGGCTAAAGTTAATTCAAGGTTAATTAGAGTCAATTTATTGATCAACTTTTGCGACTTGATCACAATTGGCAATGAAAAATTAAACCTTTGATTAGTTTAGTTTAACCAGCTTGGGAATGGAGAGAAGATTATTGTTTGGTTAAACATCGATTCACACTGAGATGTTGATTGATTGTTGATGTTTATTGAAATTGAATTTTCAATGATCAAGATGAACAATTTAAATCCATTGGACACACCTAATCGTACAGTTAAACCAGCAAGAAGTGAAAGTTAAACCAACAAAGTGAATCAAATTCTGATTTTGGTAAAACTTTCAATTCCCATTACATGGTAAACAATCAAAATGATTACAGATTCCTGTGGATTGAAATTTTTTGATTACCAGCTAATCTAATATTGGTTTTCATCTATTATTCAATTTGAGTTTTTTTTCCTTCTTCTTCTTATTTTACCAAATGTTTAAGAAAGTCAGGTTTGATTGTTATTAGACAAAAAAGACTAGCAACCAGAATAGGTAAACCCAATTTCTGGTTCATCAAGACAACCGTGTAAAGCTTTATAACTAATATTAATAATACCAATAATGATGATGATAATAACATCTTTCAAAGCTATACCAATGTTACGGTCTAAAGGTATCTTGGTGTGAAACTGTCAAAATATCTAGAAATGAACATTGAAAAGAGGATGTTATCATGATGTTTATTTATCAGCCAAAAAAGTCAACAACATGAAAATGATGAAAAGCAAAGAGAAGAAGAAAAATGTTAGTTTTTCCTTTTTTTTCCTTTCCTTTCTATGCAAACATCTTCTCCAGGTAAGTCAATTTAATGCATCACAAGAAGATGATGATTTTTTTTATACTTGACTTTCAACTTGCCAAAGCTCAAATGTGGAACCACCTATCAATTTCAAATATACATTGATTAATTGTTGATTGTTATTCAGTGTTGGAAGTAAATTTGCTGATTGTGATCGAGCAAGGATTGGATCAAAGCTGGACTTTTCAAGACTGATTCAAAATTACCAGATTAGAAACCTTTGAAACCCAATTTTTCACAAAAAAAACCTAATGAAAGATTTTAACCAGAAACAATATGTTTCTCAAGATTATTTCATCTATTGTAAGATAATTTAAATATTTACTGAATTATTGAACCTTCTTGTTAGACTGTGATTTACATGGAAAAGTTATTGACTAAAATTGATGTTAAAAAAGTGAATCATTTAATTCTCAACCTTTTAAAGCTTTTAAACACCTGAACCTCATGAAAAGGGCATTTTGTGAAAAATGGAATTTCTTGTGATTTTATTTTTTCCTTTTTTTTTGTTTTACTCCGAGCTTTTTGTTTAACCCAATCTATTGCTTTTTTTATTGACCAATTCAACTCTTTGTTACCTGAAATTGCACTTAACATTTGGTAATAATTTCACTTTAGTTGAACCTTTTTCATGGAATTAATGATTATCCAATTTTGTCAAATTTCAATCTTTTTCTTCTCTCATGCAATCTCTATGGTGTAACTAAAGGTTAACTTGGAATGTCGGTTATCATTGAATACTAGCTGATTATTACCCATGTTTCATGATAATTTGATCAGCCTTGTTTCATCTTATTAACATTAAATACCAATGAATTAGTTGAAATGTTTTATACTTTCTTTCAAGTTGGCAAATAAAAGAAAAGAGGAAAATGAAGAGGAAAAAAGAAACAGATAAAAACTTTTATCATGATAATGATGAGAATCTCAGACAATATATCTTTAACAATCTTCAGAAGTTATTACATTAACAACACCTAATTCAACCTCTTTTTTTCATCTTACCTTAAGGCCTACATGGAGGTTTGTATTGTAAATTATATGGTACTGAGGTGGTTCTCGTTGCTCTTTTTTCATATTAAAATAATGGTCTTTTTTTTTGTTAAAACCTTCCCAATTGTTGTTGATCAAAAGGTCACATTTTTTCGTGATTTTAATCAAATTTTTTGGTCATTGGCTGCAATTTTCAGAGACTTTCAAGTGTAAAATCAAATTTCAACTCGATCTTGGTTAATATCTGAAGCAAATGGCTTCCAAAGATCATCTTTACTTGTTGTTTTTGGATTGACTTTAATTTGTAAATCCAACTCTTAAAAATGCGAATGTCCAGAAAAATGAAAAAAACTCTACTTTTTAATGTTTACTTCACTTTTAACACCCAAGAGTTAAACTATTGACTTGATATCATTAACGTTTACAAAAGATGATTGTTGTTCCCAAGAAGAAAGGATTTACTTTTTTTTATTTGATTTTCATGATTATAATTAACCATTATCCTGGTGTTTCCTTGAGCTTCAGTCTCAGGTAACTATTTTTACGTGATTCAAATAAAATTACACTTTCAAAGTAGACTAGTTTACAGAAAGCAAAATTCATATTATCATTACAGTTTGAGTAAAACAAATTTACATAAAAATACTGATTAGACTTGGAAAAGTGAAAGTAAAAAGTAATCACTTTTTGTTCACTTGGCAACTTGTAAGTTTAGAGGTGAGATGAGGCCTTAGTCTGACCTTAGGTTAATTTTGTGTTATAGTGATAAATATTATCATGGATTGAATGATGAAGACGAGACAGTTTCTTACCTTTACAAAAATGCAATTAGAGATGTACAAGAAGATGTATGAAAATGATGATGATGGAGATTAACAAGGTAAGAAAGATAAATTGAAATAATGATAATAATAATAATAATAATAATATCAATAATGGTAATAATAAAGGTAATAACAAGTCTAGAAGTAATGATAACAAAATTACTTTTGAGAATAACTATTTTTTCATTTTCAATTGCATGTAAATTTCAAGATTAATAAGAATCTATTGAAATGGTAAAAATGAAGGGAAAAAAGATGAAAATAAATGTGAATTGAAAGTGAAACTGACAAAGAGCCTTTGATCCTCATTTTGATGGGACAAGAGTCACTTTGCTGGGTTGCCTATTCAAGTCTAACCAGGCTTGGAAGATGAAAAATGTTGGAAATGTTGAAGCCTTTATTAAACTTTGTTTTCTTAATCATTATCATCTCCATCATCATCAAGAGTTTACCTATTATTATTTTCCTAAAATGTATTGTACCAAATCATTTTGCCCTTTTACCTTTCAATTTTACCTTAAATCTTTTTTTGATAAGGATTCACCTTTCAAGTTGAGGCCACTTTGATTTCCTTTTTTTTGTTCATCTTTACCTTTACCTCTACCTTTATCATCTGTAAGATAGTTAAAGGTTCAAGGTCAGCCTCATCATCATCACCATCATTATCATCATTAAAATAGTTGCTCTGACCTATCAAGGTGTAATTTTGAAGCCTCTGAAACAGACAATAAATCTTACGCTTCTTTGAACCCAAGAAGAGGCAAAAAACATCCAAAGGTGTTTCTATGTACATTTTACCTGTCAATTTATTCTGGTTTAGTTTATATAATTAAATTGACACTTTCCCAGTTGACTATTACTATTACAATTATTATTATCATTAAAATCATTTTAAACATTAGAGTTACACTTATATTGTTATTGTAGACATTATAAACAAGCTTCATTGTTGCCTTTAACTTTATGCTTCTGTTGATACTTTACGCTAACCTTTACATTTATTGTCAACCTGGCTTCATTGTGATACAATACAATCAAATTATGTTCATGATTATCCAAATAAAAGAAATTAGATTAAATAATTAAAATGAATCAACTTGGATGGTTAAAACACCAACACTTTGCCAATCTTAAAATTTCACTTTTTCTCTTGCCTTTTCATTCCTAACCATTTTTCATGTTCAACTTGTTGCTTTTACCTTAAACTATCTTCCAATTTTCAACTCAAAAGCTAATAGAATGACAATTTATCATAATAAGAAATGATAATTTGAAAAGCAGCAAAAATATTAACACAATAATAAGCCAAAAGAGCCTGTCAATGTCAACATTTTCAAGTTAAAACTGGCAAACACGCAACTATTTCCTTGTATCATGATTAATCTTGAAAATGGCGAAATTGCTAATAAATTCAGAAGTAATATTAAAAGTTATCTTCATCATTACCAATCGTCATTTGAAAAACATTGCCTATTAAACTTGTCTTATTTTTAGTCCATTACTTTCCCTTCAATTTACCTCGATAAATCACTTACAAAATAGCAACTGAAATAGTTGATCATTAATCAGTTGATTTCATTTGTATTCTTGAAAATAGACTTGATTTCAACTGTTGCCCACCATTTTCCCAAGTCCATTTTGTCTGGATATTGCATGTTGTCAAAATGATCAAAACTTACCTTTCCATCATCTTTGGTTACACCTGAGTTGGGACAGCTTTTTTTACCAACTCCATTCAAGGATAAGCAGTTAACTTACAAGAAATTACAATTTAAAACTTTTAATCCACAATTTGATCCAAACCAGAGATTTAAGTTGTATCCTTAAATTGTCAACTTCACTGACAACTTGTCAGTTTATCCTTTTTTGCCTTCTTTCAATTGTTTCAATGGTTAAACATTTTCTAATTGTTTACCAAAATTGGTTGATCAATGCTAGTTGATTTTGTTGGGTTAAAAACATCATTCAACAATCAAATTGTTTCATCTTCATAACTGTTTCTCATTTTGGTCAGTTTTTTTATGGAAACAATAAAACAATTTGTATTTTAATATTGATATCAATCTTATTTTACTTTACATTTTGATTGTTTCACTCACTCAGCGTTTCAACTATTCAACCATCCCTTAACCAGGTTTTAATGATTACATTCAACATGTAATTTCATGATAAAAATAACATTGAAGATGCACATGATAATGACTAGAATTTAATCACATTTTTGTTGGACAATTAAATGTTCTTCCTGGTGAAAAGATGAAGATTTTGAGGATTTTATTGAAACACTTTTTCACACCAAATTGACAGATGAAATGTTTGCTGAATGGTTTCTTCGTGTTGACAATTTGTAAATGTATTTTGATGTTGATTTGTAAATTGCTATCAACTGTTTACTCGTGCTTTCCTTGATTATCGTTATCATTGATCAAGTTATGAGCCAGTGATGACGTTTACACTTAAACATTAACCAGAAATATTTTTACCCTGAAAAGTGGTTCACAGAAAATTTGATTTGTAAGATAAAAGGTGAAACATTTTGATTAACCTGACAAGCAATGATTAATTGATTGTAAATAATTTTAAAGGGTTCAACTTCATAATTAAGATGATTGATAAACAAAACTCTGCAAAACCATTTATAACCATGAAATGTATTCAATGATGATCATCATAGATTGTCAATAGAAGCCATATTGTATTGAATCAAAGTGTAAATTTAATTATGTTCATTTCATGGATAAAAGTGGAAATAAATTAAGATGTTTTGTCATGTTAAATGGATGCAAAAAGATGTTATTCAATGTTATAGTTTCATGTAATTAGCTTAATCTAATCATTTTGTTTCACCTTAAATCTTTTCCCTTCCAAGTAGTTAGACTTTATTCAATTTAATCTTGACTTATTTTCCTCCAATTCAACATTATTCAAGATTAAATCATTTTTATATGATCTAACTTTTAGGTGGAAATGTAAAGGTTACTTTAAAATTCAATGTTATCTTCAGCATTTCTTGGTAATTTTCATCTTCAACTTTCATCTAATACCATAAATTGGTTTAAATGTTATCATTTCAATCCTAAACTCAAGCCTGAATAAAGGTAAATTTGTGACCTAAACAAGTGAATAGCCTTAATTAATAATTATGTTGATCAGTGATTCAACGTTAATGTATTAACCGTGGAAACATTCATATTTGGGAATTTTTCAGTTTCAAACAATGTAATTTATTGTTATTAATTTGAATTTTTTGATTTTTGTTTAATAGCCTTTATATTCATCAGCGTCATTTTAATAACATGTTAATTTTATCGTAACTATCATTGCTATTAACATGATTTATATTAACATGATTTGATTTATGAAAGAGGCTGAGTCAAGTTATTGTTGATCGGAAAAGGTTATTAAACTATTGAAATTTATCACCGATCAAAATTGTTGAATTTTCCCCCAAAAATTGGATTCATTTTTTTTGCTTTATTCATCTCTCCTCAATTCAAGGCTCCAAATTAATTTTTATCCTTTGATCATCCTCATCAATTACAACAATCTGCACCATTTACCACGATTATCATAATCATTGTTCGCCTCGTTTTTATACAAACGCAATTTACTGATTATACTGAGATATTCAATCAAAATCTATCGTTTACATTAAAATAATGTATAACAAAGCGTCAGTAATATCACAATCATATCAAATCACTTCTGATAGTAAAATTATTAGCAATCGCTTTGATCCATCATATTTTGTTGTAATACATGTTACTTGCAGGAATATTACAGTATATTTAACAGTCAAACTGTTTGAATGAACGATTAAGATCTTGTTGATGAAGATAATAGTCCAATGAATTTGAATGTAGAAAATATTGTAATAAAGATTGAGTGGTTCTCAAAGGGTTTTCATGTATCACCTCGGGCGATTCGTGAGTGTGTGTAACATTAAAACAGTTAACTCTATGAACACTTTTAAGTAGAGTTGAAACTTGAAACTCTTTGCATTTGTGGTTTGTTTGTATAAAAATGAGTGTGTTTGTGTATTCATCAAAAAAGGATGTGTGTATGTCAATGGTACAATTGTTAACATTGTTAGGCCCACTTGTAATAAAGGAATGAATAACCCTTTTTCTCGCTCCTGTTGATGGCTTTATTTATCTCTTTTGTGCTTTTTCACCGAGAAGAAACCTGGCAAAGAAAAAGAAAAGAAAAAAAATTAATCAGATACAGAGGAATCAAGAAAGATATTTATGCTTTCAGTGTTACCTGTTGATAGTTTATCTGATTTTCTTACTCAAATTTGAAATAATCTTGATGGATGGTAACCTTATTCCTGGTAGCTTCATTATTTTCACAGTCTTGATGTATCTTTTAAAGTGGATCTTTTTTTCTCTGCGCTCATTGCTTTGCCTCACTGAACACATCAGCCTATTCTGATCAACTTCATCTTGTACAAGATTATTATCATCATCATAGTTTTTTGTCTCTCCCATCCTGGATTATGTACCAAAATCATCTCAAGGGTAATATATCTTCCGGCAGGAGGTTTATTTCAAGTCATAACCTGAATAGATACAAAGTTGAAAGGTTGAAATAATTAGAATGTTTTTTTATCAATTTTAAAATTCAATTGATTCAAAAGTCAACTCACATTTCTTGACAGGTTTACACACTGCCCTGGGTTGATTGTAATGTTTATCAAATGGCTTGAATGGCCAGAATGCTTCAGTTGGAAATTATCCTTTTTTTTGTTATCTTTGCTCTTTTATATCACACTTTATGTCCAGCTGATGTTTATAGATTCAATCATGAAAAACCATTACAATATTTCATAATTTCAGTCACCACAGGTTATCCAAAGCGATCAACTTTATCCATAATTTTCACTATTTAATCGGCTTACGCTTGAAAGCTTTCATTATAAAACTCGATGAAATTGGCTGTAAGGGAAAGATTGACTGAATCAAAATGGTTGACAAGTTGACATAAAGCCGGTTCAAGTAAACAATCAATCTAAACTCAACTTACCTTTGAATTTTGTAAAAGTGAAATCCAGAATGTTAGATAAAACTGGTCAAGAACTAATTGAAATATTTAAAACTTAAAATTTCAATGAATTTAAGATGAGAAGAAAAATCTGACATGAGAATTGATTGACAAAGAAGTAGAGGAAAGAGAAATTTGAAAAGATTTAAGGAGGGAAAAACGAAAGAGTTGTAAACCGACCAAAGTAGCGTAACCATCAATAATGATATTATTACAAGTAGGCGAATGACACCGTTGGAAATGAAATAAACTATTAACACTGAAAAATTTGATATAATTTAAATTTCTGGTTATAAAAAAAATGTTTCATTTAATTATTAATGTTGTTGAAAAGAGCGCCAAAAAATTTAATGGGAAGAGAAGTGAAAAATGGTTTCGTCATGTGATTAAAGATAAGCAAGTTGCTTGAAGAAAGGGTTTAGCTTTTGTAAGATGACACGAAGGTTGACAATGTTTTTTACTCAACCAAGGATAACGTTTTCTCATTTTCCCAAATATTTAACTGTTATTATGTGAATAAATTTAACTGTTTAAGCCGTTGAACGATGCTTTTTTCAGTATATTAACATGAACCGAAGCAGTTAAATTTAACAACTCTCTTGAATGATATGACCTTTTCATCTTGCTGCTTTCTTGGAAAGGTCAATGTGTTGTCAAACTGCGTAGTAAACGGTTTGTCTGTTTCTATCATCAACTTTATTGCCATCATGATTTTTTAACCATCTGAAGGAAGGAAGAGGTGATACAATAACAAGTGGAAGCTCAATTAAGACAGTCAGTGGTCATCGACTGGATAAATACTCGATTAAACTCCTTTTTTTGGTTGGTTGGATTGCTTACAAACAGTCGTGGAGAAACAAAAAGTGTAATTCAACAAATAAGAGGCTTCAAACTGGAATTATTATTCAACAACGACAATTGATTATGAAGACTGATTGGAAAAACACGAGACCTGTTTATCCATGAATCACGCATCCATATGAAAGCATACTGATATTAACCAGCATGATGAGCCAAAAGTCATGATCTCTTTTCCACATCAGCATCTATAGAATCTGATAATCACATAATATTTCAATTACATAGGAAAATCATCATTCTCATCTTGTTGGAAAATGAATGGAGTTAAAGGGTTAATACTGATTCTGACATGGAACTCCGGGCAAGAGGAGAAAAAAAGCAAAAAGATTAAGAAAATAAAAAGGAGTAATGGCTAAGCGGGAACTCAGACGATTACTTAAAGTTATTCACTTTACCAGTTCATCAGAAACAGCATTTTGTGAGATTGATTTAACAAGGGGAACACAAAATTATGCTGTTGAGAGGCTCCAAAATGATGGTTCTTTGTAACATGTTAGACCTGTGTGTGTGTCTGATTATTCTTGTTTATAAGTGTGTCTTTGATTTATTGTTTTTTTCAACGTAAATTTAACGAATCCAAGTGAAAGGTATATCACGTTAATTACCTTGTCAATGGAACCTGCTTATTGGCCTATCATGGTAAGCATCACTTTCACAAGAAGTATTATATGGAAAGAGTGAGAAAGAGAGAAGCCATTAAAGGAAGAGTTTACATTACATCATTCTGTTAACATGGAGAAGCTGGGCAAACCATTTCATCTAACTTTTAAACAGACAACCATCACTGAAATTAATTCCTGTTCAACTTTGAAATGAAGAGGTGAACTTACACTGGTGAACTTTAGAGGACTCTCAACTATTCAATTCAATTAGCCAAATCTGTCTCTCTTCCAGAAATGTCTTTCTACCTTTACAATTACATTGACTGCACGGTTCTTTGAGTTCTTTCTCACTTGGATTAATGAGGTACCAGCAATTTTGTTGCCATCTCTTAACACTCTCTTAATGATCAAATCCGGATTTCATGGTGACTTCTGAATTTCATGTATTATTACGGAGATCAACTTTTTTTTATAAATCAGCGCTATTTTGATTCGAGAAACTCTATTGTGTAAATGTTGAAATTCAAAGTATTTCATGTAATTTGTTCAAGAAATATGCAATAATTGGTAAATAATAAGCATACAAATTACAATGGAAAGTTATAAAAAGTAGAAAATTGTAAACTGACATTGAAACATATTTAAAGTATTATACTTTTGCCTGATTTGCAACCTTGATAAATAGCTTTCAAATCAAATTCCATGGAAGGCAAAAAATTATCCTACAAACCATACAATTATTAAGGCAAATTTTGATTGACATCCTTTGAATTTATCTCTTCTTTTAATCTGTTGGTAAATTGTTGAAAGAGAAATGGTTTAAGAAATGCTGGCTTACAAATCACAATCAGTTCTGGCCACCCTGAATCTGCATCTATTTATCGTATCACAAGAGCCACCTAAATCAAAATAAAAAAAACCGTATGTTAAAAAAAGTAGTTGATTCAACCTATTTTGATAATACTTCACCATGACAATGGTCAAAAATTGGAAAACACAAAAACCCAATAATTTAGTCAAAATTTCATCGAAAGCTTAATATTTTGCTTTGATCCATTGATAAAGTTCATCCACGAATGGGCCAGGAGTTTTTTTCTTGATAATTACTGTGATTCTTGCCATTGAAATTTCATCCAACCAATCATTCAGATATTTTTATGCCACCAAAGCTATTCTTAAATATCTTATTGATTCCTATTGCTTTGAAACATTCAATCAAGCGATTCATTTTTTCTCCTGAGAATGAAAAAAAAGTAATTGTTATATCTACCCTGTTGGAAGGTGAAAAGGTTAATTATTGTATCATCTTTAATTGAAGTAATGACCGTTACAAGCTTCCGCTGTCAATTATGTAAACATATATTTATTGTTTACTGAAAAAGTCTACACTCAAATCACAATCATTTGGTTTTACTTGTTCACTTAAAATAACTGTTCACTTCCTGAAAAAATCAACTTTATCCACAATATTGTGCTTCTGTTCAATAGTTATCCGATTATTTCCTTCACACATTATTTCTAGTTGCAAGCAGATAAATTGAATTCAACACAATGGAACATTTTACCTCTTCATGTTGGATAAAAAATTTTAAAGTTAATGCATTTACAATCAAGCTTATGGCGGACAAGAAAAAAGATTAGGAATCTTGAAGGATTCAACCTGGAAGCTGCAAAATTTCATGTAAAAAAGCATATGTTGGTCAACAATTGACAATCAACAGTAATATTAACGGAATTTCCATAGTTAATTATCGATATCACGATATTTTACAAGGATAACTGATAATGATTGAATGCTGACTTCTCTAATGACCAATGCAAAGCCGCTATCGGGAAACAAAGTGTATCCACTGGATTATCCTTGATTTTCATCTTCAATGATGATTAACGTTCAGAAATAATGGTGATAATTTCACAGTATCTGTAAATGGATTTTCAAGTGTATTCAGATAATGGTGAACGTGAATTGAGATGATAAATGGGAAATAAGTTTTGAATAGTAAAATCAGGGAGAGAAACGTTTAAAGCAACTTGAAATAATTAGTAAACGTGATTAATAAATTGTATAAGAAAGCCAGTGAAATGCTAATATAATAACGTTAATAAAAAAAATTGTTGTAAATGAAAAATGAAATGTTAAACTTGAAAATGGCATTGAAAGTTAAACATGATTAACTTAAAAAATGATCAACTATCACTTACCTTTCCTTTTTAATCAATTTTCAATACAGACCAACCTTAATCCTAATTGATTGTCTTGAAATGGTGTAAACTTACATTGAAAAGTCCAGTAAATTCATAGACAAGGTTTAATTATGAAAATTTGATCAGTGACAAAATTTTGTTATTGTCGCCATCATTTGATTAATTGGATGCTGATTGATTAAAGCTGCACATAGATTGTCAATCAATTTAGATTTAATACTTTCATCGAGATGTTGAAAAATGAACATAAAGAAAGGTAAAATGTTAATTGCAATTATAATAGTTGATCTTGCTTATGAAATTCACTGCCTTGAGGTTAATTGATTAAAGTTTCACATTTTTTTTGATCAGAATCATAGTATTACCATGAGTTTGATTAATTGTTGATCTGTTGTTGTGAACCTGATTAACAAAATACTCGCTTATTTGGTCATTAATTATCCATCCCTCTGTCAAAACTGAGAAAACAAAATAATTATATTATAATATTAATAATGATGATAATAGTTTCCCATAATATTTAATATTTATCAACATCCAAGTTAATGAATCTTATGATAACTTTCACTCTCTCTATCTGTATTTAATTAAATTAAAGGTCATCAGCAACAACCCGATGATTATGAAAATTTAGCAAAGCTTGCTCATTTGTTTGAGCTGAAAATGTCTAACTTGTTGGTTCTCTCGAGGTGAAAGTAAATCAAAAGTGTCTTGATTTTGTACAATTTTGAGCCTTTCAATCAAATTCAACTCCGATTTCAAGTGATTTGAACTAGAATTTAAATCATTTTGTCTTTTGTTGATAATTTATCGTCACGATGAATTGATGACAAATTGAAAATGAAGACAACTTGTTGAAGTTGATGAATTGGACTGAAGGTTGATTGACTAATTTTTATGGTTAACCTTTCAGCCTTTTTGGGACAAAATGCTTGTTATTAACTGATTAACAGCATTCATATCATGATTTGTACTCTGTATGCCACTCAATCATTAACATCACACACACACTTAATTTGAATAGTTAAATCTTTACAAAACACTTGATCAATCCCGTAAAACTGTTTACTCATTGACTGCCCAAGGAAATGGAGAGTCGATCTTGTTTTTGCGCTATTTTTTCAATATCGCTGGTAGGTTGATTAGTGTAGGTTGGAATACAGCTCAAGAATAAAGCGTGGGGATTTGTGTTTATCCCTTCCACTTGAATCCTTCCAATCCATAAACTAAGGATAAACTTGAGCAGCCTTGAATTTTTGGTGTTTTTTGTCCAAGTGTTATAAAAGGAATGAACAATGAAGAGAGACAAAAAAGTTATCATTATGATTGTTATTTTGAAGAAAAAAAACAGAAAGGTTGAGTTACATGTATGATGATAAGAAGTACAGTTTACTGAACGAGAAAGTCAAATGATAATGCATAATAAGGTGAGCTGTATGGCAATGACTTACCCAAACTTGAAATCAACTGTGAACCTTGAATCTTGAATTATATAACTGATTGTATACTGATGATAACTCATAATGACTTTAAATACTGAAAAGGATAAAACTAGCAATAATTGTATGGTATATGATATTCAGTATTGGCCTAACAAAAGAAATTGAATCAAAAGATTATCATTAAAATTGTTGTTCTGTATTACTTTGAGCCTTATTCAAAAAGTAAAAGTGGATTATTTGTAGCAATGGATTTAACTTGATTCATACATGTTTAATTCATGATCAAGAAACATTAAGAAGGGTTGAAAATTTAGCAGAAATTTAATCAGATTAACAATTTGTTGGTTAAATTGTTGTTTAATAAATTTATTTTCTTACCATTCTTACAGTACTTTGGGAACTACTCCAGTCATGGCTACAGCTCCAATGCCAAGCTGTTCAATGAAAATCTTTATGGCCGATACTTCTAATGAAATTGTTGCGGAAAATGTTAAAATTGGTGATCGTTTAACGTTAACTATTGCCATTGACAATCAACGTGAGTAATAGCAATTACTAAATTAACATTGATTATAGCCTCTAAAAAGTTGATAAAAAATATTGCGTAGCTTGAATGAACTATGGAGACGCACCCTTAAAATAATTGAACTTCATTATTCAACCGCTTTTTTCACTCAATTTTGTCTCCAATTTTCACCATAGATCATTATTCTGATTAATCATTAGCTACTTGTTACTTATTTATCCATATATAGTGTAATGTATCTAGTCTAGTAGCTAGGCTAACTGTGACTTACTTTGATTAGAAAATTACAATGAATATTGTAAACATTATAAATCTCTTTTCTCTGTATTCTCGTATCACATGTAGCCGTTTATGGCATGAAAGTAACTAATTGTTTGGTTCGGGATGGCCTCAATTGGGGAGAACAGCCATTACTTAACGACGAAGGGTAAGTTAATTAACTAATTAACATTTATATTATATAACGATAACATGTGTGTTCATATAAATACCAACAAAACCTCGAGATCAACCTTTTTCTTACTATTTGTAACTCTGGACATGTTGCGCTTCAACCTTTTCCTCTTCCAATGTAATGTTTTTTACGTTTTCCTCTCTTTCCCTCTTCACTTTCTTTCTCACTCTCTTCCTTGCTTTTCGTCTCTCATTGTGTCAATGAAACGCTTGAGCGAAAACCCTCAAGGGCATCATGTTCATGGGCCAACTGTTTTTTTCTCGCTTTCATTTTATCAATCTATTTTTCTTGATCTGGGTTTTGGTGAAATAGGCTCTGTGATCCACCCGATCTCTCCTCCCACCTACCTTTCTTAAGATTAACGATTCTTGACCTGGGTTTACACAGTTCTCATCCACTGTTGATCGTTAAGCCATGCAATTGACTGTTTTTTTCACTACACCTTCTATTCTTGTAGCACACATGCTGTTTTGGATTGATCCAATCTTGACATTAAATTGTTCCTGTATTTTTATTTTATTTACTCACCTTTTCTCTTTCTAGATGTCCAGTTGATGATGAAATCATGGGTCCATTTGAATATACCAATAATTTAACTCGTGCTGTAGTCTCATTCCAAGCTCACAAATTTCCTTACACTGCATCTGTCTATTATCAATGTAATGTACGGTTGTGTCTTAAAGAGTCGGGCGGATGTGATGATATTGTAAGTTGGCCATTATATAATCTTTGAATCCCCCAATTATCAAATTATCTTTGAATTTAGCTGGATAGTTTGAGGAATGACAATAATGATGATAATAATCATAATGGTGGTTATAATTATGATGAATGATAATAACTTTAATACAACTTTTCTTTTTGTTTTCCTTTCACTCTCTAGCCTCCAGATTGTGACCGAAATGGCCTTAACTACAGACGAAGAAGGCGACGTGATACTGATGTTGAGGGTGATGCTAATATTGCTCTGGTTCGTCAAGATGACATAAGAGACTTAAGTGTAGAGGTGTACTCTGGTTTATATGTAAATGAAGCTGAGGAAGAAGAAGAAGGTAAAAAAGCGTCTCCACGTTTACCTTATTTTATGAGCTGAAATTTGCTGCTCCTCTTTGGTTGTTTTTTGTTGGACACTCATTCAGACAAACATACAACCCAAAACATACAGAATTAGAAAACAAGCAAAAAAGAAAAGAGATAAAGAAGAAGAAAGCAACAAAGAAAAAGATCTTGAGAAGAAAAGGCCAAAAAACTTGGAAAAGAAAAAATGAGACTGTTATTTAGGTGGACAATGGACAACCTTTGATTACTATAAAATGGTCTTGGCTGTTTTATTGATCATCAATGAAAGTCCTGCAGTTGGTTTCACTTTTTGACTCCAATAGATTCTTTGCTTTCTCATATTTTATGACAATGGCATTTAAAAATGCAGCTACTATGATAATCCATTTGAAATACATTTATTAAAAGAAGCCAAAGCACCATTAATAATAGTAAACAAAAAAAGCAGAGACAGGCTTAGACTCGATTTGAGCTGTAAGGGCTTGTTTAAAGTGTCCAAATCCTTCTACTATTAAAAGGATGTACTTTTACCTAGCTCTTTCATTCCACAGGTAGTTGTCACGACAACGTGAAACCTTTACAATAAGGGTTTGCATAGAGTAGTCTACCTATTGATAAACAGTCTTTATTGAATTTTATTTTATTTCATTACAATTTTCAAATGATCAGGTTTAAACATTCCATTCCCACAGAAAACCATGTAAATCTTTTTAGTAATATACTGTTGAAACATCAAATAAAATGGTATAATATAATAATAGGAAAAGGTTAGTCCAAATTGAATGGGTTTGGTTAACCGGACAAACATAATTGATGTTAAATCTCAGAAAAAAATTACATATCTTTAAACAGAAAGCGTATAAAAAAGATTAGACCAATGTGAATGACACTTGAATAGTCGCATGAATCTAACCAAATCTCAATTGAATTTAAAAGAAACGTAAAGTTGCATTATTACGATTAACGTGAAGTTGTGTATTTTTAAGGATAGTCAAATTATTTGCCTAAATTTGCTTATTCAATGATTTCTCATCACTTTCTACTTTCTCATGCTTACCGTTAATTTAATTTACCCAGACAATGAACCCATCAAAATATTAGAGTTACTTGTCCAGTTTATTGATAATTTATTCTGACTGAAAATGTGAGAGAAAATATTTAAGAAAAAAAGATTTTTTTTTATCAATGAACATTTGTTTAGCTTTTGCTTTCAAAAATGGAAATTTTTGAATGCTTTTATGATAAAGGGTCAAATCTTATCCAATCTCTCTCACCTTTACTTTCAATACATTTTTTCCCATCAAATAAAACTAATAATATTTTGTCACAATCAACAGTAGCAAGAGAGAGAGAGAGAGATGAAAAAAAAGGATGAAAATAATGAATGGATCAAAGTTAAGTTTTTATCATCCACTGAAGAAGCATTCACTTGATTCTGAAACCTTGTCTGATTACTTTTAAGCTTTTCCTTTCATTCATTTCTTTTCTCATGACTCTTTTTTTGCTTCACTTCTTTGATTCTTTTCTTCTTCCCTTTCGTTTTGATTTATCATCATTATCACTACTTTTACCTGAACAATGCATAGATAAAAAATAAGACTAACCGACTCTTTTCTTTCTTTTTTCCCTCTTATGTACCGAACCTGGATTGATCTATAAACAGTGGATATCATCTCACCACGTCGAGTTGCCACCGAACAAGAATTTTGTATATCAATGAGGAAATTCGCAGTTGGTGTCGCCATTGCCAGTTTACTTCTAATGTTAGCAGTTATCCTTTTAGTCGCCTGTATACTTCAACGAAGACGCCGTCGAAAGGATGCATCCACCAGTGCAAGCTCAATCTACTCTGGGCCATACTCTAATCGTGCCTACGGTCGAGATTAACTCCGTTTTTCTCTTCACTTTTCCCTCCTCTCCTAACCTTTCATTTCTCTTCTTATTCTCCCACCTAATTGCTGTATTCGTTCGGGCGTGTATTGTTTACGTGGCTTTGAGGTTCTCGTTTCCGTTCACATCGTCACATTCACTTTACTTGCAATCTTCCAAGTTCACTTACTTTTTTTTCTCCTTCCATTTTTTACGATCCAACCACATCCAACAACAATTATCTTCCAATGTAAATTATTATTACTGCTATTAACTCATCCCAATATTATATATATTATATATCAATATAATAGTATATTCAATATTGGAGGAATCAATCAGGAAATTGTTTTCTTTTTCCTCTTCTATTGAAATACTCTTACCTTGTAAATGAAACTGAACCTCACCACTGAATCTTAATACACGTATATCGCTCATCCCGGTCATCTGATCTACCTTTACCTTTTTCCTTTCTTTCCTTCTTTCTCTTGCCGCCAATATTGACTCTCACTCATTCATCAAAACCTGCATTCATCATTATCATCACCATCATCTCTTTTTCATCCTCCCTTCCTGTTTTCCTCACCTTTTACTGACCATATTTCCTTTCCTTTCCTCTTTCTGTTTTATCTCCATCCTCACGACTCTCATCGTTATTTGTTGATGATTATAGTTACTCCTATTGAATGAGTCAATATTAATTCAATTACAATTGAAAGATTGAAAGAAAGAAACAGATAGTTTTTAAGGTAACCAGTATGATCACGTTGAGTGATTTTAATCCAACGAAACCCTTTTTCATCTTTTCTAATCTTCCTCTCACTAACCCTTCTCTATCCTTTTTAACCTATCAAACAATGAACGTGAAATCATGAACTGATAACACAAAAAATGAACCCTTCATATGTAATGATTATTGTCATTGACTATGTGAAAACAAAATCTAATTTTATACATACATTTTTTACCAAAACCATGGCCGGGTAATTGAAAAAGGTGGTCTATTCTTGCTGTGCAAGTTCAGATTAACCGCTTTTCTAGTGCCTTTCTCATTAATAACAAATTCACAATTATTTATTATTACCAAAACAATTAAAATCAAAGAAAAACAAAATTTAAAATGGTCCTCTTCATTTATCATCATAATGCTATTAATCTGTTGCATTCACAAAACCATAAAATAATGTCTTCCTTGTTTACATCAGAAACATCCTTTAAGATTTTCACTTTTTTGCTTTCTTTTTATTCCTTCATCATCATCATCATCATTTAAAGTCTTTCTCATTCCTTTCATTTATTCATCTACATTTACAATTAGCGGTCACTTGCAGGGTCAACAAACCTCTTAAGATTTATCGTTTTGCTTCTTTTCCCTCTTCATCTTCATCTTTCTTAATCTTCTTACAATTTACAGCAAAGTTACAAGTTTGATATGAAAAAAAATAAGCTGGTGATCAGTAATCAAGGTAACAATTGTATTGTTTGAAATTCAATTTCATCTTCAATTTGTTTCGTTACTAAATCAGGCCAGACATTTATCACAATTGAAACATTGTATTAATAAGCAAAATCTTTGACCAATCCAATTTATTTCCAATCAATTGAAAGTGAAAAAGATAGTTAACAACAAAAATTGACCAAATTAGGTTCGTCAAAATTCACTTTCCATTCTTAATTTAGTAATTTGTGCCTTGATTGTTCAACAAGTCAAATCAATGATTAATATTATTTTAGTCAATAGTTAAATTGATTTGTTAACACAAATGATCAGACAAACTATTTGAATCATTGAAGGTTTTCTGAATCCTCCAAATAGCTGAACGGACATCAGCTGAGATCCTCCTTTGTACTTTTAAATAAACCACAAGATAAATTTAGTTATTTTACGTGATAAATGTTAATTGTTGAGTTGGCCAATACTTAATTTAAGAGGAAAATGAACATTTATATATTTAATTATTTGCTTAAATGTTTCCCGTTTGAGCAATTAAATTTCACTTTTAAAATGTTTCTCAGCTGACGATCTTCATCATGTTGATCATCAGTTAACCATTTTTATTCAACAATTTGCTTTGACCCTGTTAATCAAGCAAATTGCCACAAGGAAAAAGGATAATTGTTGTGACAATTATTAACACAATGTAAGAGTTAGCTGAATGTAATCAAACTACACCTTAAATTTTATTTAAGTTGACAGTTGAGGATGGTTAACAGGAAAAAAGGTAGCATTTAAACAGAAGCTATTAAGATTGGTTTAAGTGAAAGTGATGATCGTAATTGTAATCAAGAAGCTTGAAATACAATATGCTAATTAAAAGTAAAAGATGAAAACAATGGCTTGAGATTGAACGCAAAATATTACCGCTTTCAATTTTCTTATTGTTGGGTTAATCATGACTTGTTTGCTTTGATAGTTGTAGGTAAAAGTAGGTAATATTTACGTATATTCAGGTTCACCTTCAAAGATTGTATTCAATGGACGTTATTTATGATATTTGCTCGGTGTTTAATGTTGCCTGCTAACCAAAAGCAAATATTAATACTTTTAATTCTGAGTTGATTGTAAAATGGTTCAATATGTTTAATGTTTAACAACTAAATGGTGTCTCGATAATACCGATTAACGGTCACTAAACCGGTGATAGATCAATATTTTACCTTCTTAATCAAACAATCGTAACAGTTTTGCAATGAAATGTACAACAATGAAGAGGGTAAAAGTAAATGTGTTTGTAGTAAAGTAATCAAAGATTGCGAGTCATGTTTGGTAAAGAGAAGCATAAAATTAATGAGAATACCATTTTGTTCATTGTAGTTTCCTTTTGATTGACCTGAATCATGATGGAGAAAAATGAAAATGTTATGTTGATTCAAATGCATTTTTAGCAGGTCGAGCTTCAAATGAATCAAATGTAATTTATGAAACAAAGAGTGAAAAGAAATTGAAAGGGAGAGAAAAAAAGATGATAATGATGGTCATCACCATCAAGTCGATAATAAGTGAAAAGGCGAAAAGAAATGTTGTAGCGCTTTTTGATTCGCCAAATCGGTTAAATTCACCGTGATTAACATGAGGGTCAACGTTTAACGCCGTTTTTCTCATCAATTGAACAATAAGGTAAATGTATTAAATTTTGACCAACCATCAAAGTAATATGAAAACTGTAAGTGAAGAAAAAAAATTGGATCAAAAAGAGGCAAAAAGTTAGCAAATGGTAATGAGGAGAGAGGTTAAGGAAGACTAAGATTTTTATGGTTTAAATAAAGATACCTTCAAGACGGAAGCACTTGTTGAGGGTCAATTTAATGAACACGGTTCAGTTACTTGATGACAACGATGATTATGGTGATGGTGATGATGTTTGATCCAAAGATGAGGAAGTTAAAGATGATAATAAGATGGAAAAAAGCGATGTTATGAGTTAAAATATTCACATAAGCTTCAATATCAAGTCGATATGATAAAACCAGGAATGACCTGAGCTGACCCTTGAGCTGACATTTACCTTAAAGGTAATATTAAGTGAATCCTCAAATCGCTTGGATTTTATATTTTATCAATAAAAAGTATTAAATCAATATCAATATTAGTCAACGACGTTAACCGGTTTTGCACTTGAATCCGGTTACCGGTCAAACATATGGCAAAACCGTTTCACTTTTGTGAACCGGTTTTTTTAAATTTAATTTAATTTTCCATATTTTATAATTTTTATTGATTTATTGGAAGATATTTTTGTAAATTCATAAGTTAGAATCATAATTTAGTCAGAAAAAATTCAAATTTATCAATAAATTCAACAATATATCGTTTCATAACTCATATGTAACAAATATTTTGCTAAACACTTGTTTAGATGTTTTAGGCTAAACTAGAATCCAGTTTTTGCTAGAATAAAAGGGTAATTGACTTATAATTTGGCAATTTATTTTCACGATTTTCCAATTAAAATGATAATCATTGATAAATTGTTCGTAAAACAATGAATTATTAATCATTTACACTTTGAGTTGATCAAATTGTCTTTCATTGAAGCTCCATCCTTAAATTGAATTTTGTTTAACCAAAAGAAAAGCAAAGGTTTTACAACAATTAACCAAGTCAGATGATGAGTTGAGTTAATATTTGAACTAAATTGTGTAGTCAAACATTTCTGATAACCTAAAGCTATTAAAATGATAATTATATTGTCAAAGGATTTAGTGAAAAGGATTGATCAAAGAGTTTAATCGGTTACAGATTATTCAGTTCAACAAACCAAATGATCAAGTTAAGTAATTATTTGAAAATTAGTCTTTGAAGCCACAATTTAATAACAGAGCTGAAAAGTGAAACAATCAAAAAATAATTCAAGATAATTACATAGAAATATTAATAGTTAATCATCTAGTTTAACCAAGACTATTATTATCAAACTAAGAATGAAAAGTTCCTCCCAAAATTGGCGATAATTTAATTCACAATTGAACCGCTCAAAGCCATTATTAATATTATTATTGAACAGCTTTGATTGTTGATTAAGTGAAAATAATCTCACATGAAAGTCAAGTGATTTCAAGTTATTAACGCTGTTAATAAAGTCTATGGAATGATTGGCTGAAAAATTGGGTTAATTTGGAAGAAATTATTTATCGATAAAACTAATTCACAATTTACGGTCAAATGATCGAAACAAATTTAATAAGCAAATTAAGCTTTTCCTTAAAATGAAATTAAAAACCCAAAATTTGAAACAAAACCTGAAATTAAACTTGACTTTCAGTCTCTATTGACTCCAATCATGTTTCAAATCTACAGTTTGTTTGATTAACAAATTGCGATTGTAATTTGATCTCAATGTTAATCGTTATTACAGTTTGCTCTTGATTATTGGAAGATTTGTTTTCTTATTATTTACAAAATTTCCTTTAGTTTCAAGTTTGGGTTAAATCGCTAATAACCATCTTTATTGGCTTTAATCAAAGGATTGGGATTATTGTTGGTTTATTGTTATGAATATAAAGGTTATAAATTTTGAAATTGATGAGCTTTTACAGTTGATTTGAATGAGGATTGTCCATACAAAATTGAATAATAATGAGAAAATGATTGTTATAATCAGTGTAATTAGATTGAAAATGAAAGCTGTTGAACCAGTTTTTTTGTTTCTCATGTTCATCACAATCATTAGCAACCTGATTAAATGTAACTCAATGAGCAAAACAAAAATCTTAATTTGATGAGTTTGAAAGGTTAACAAAAGTCAACTTGTATCATAACATTTAAATAGTTAACATGGTAATCATCAATTAGACAGAGAAATTAGTCGATCATTACGTTGAATTAGACAAATATTTGATTTAACTTGAAAACTGTTAGTCGAGTTATTTTAATCAGTAAATCATGATCAAGTGAATCTATTTTCAGGCCTTTTTGATTAGCAATTGACACTATTCAATCTATCAACATTGGTTTAAATTGTTTGGATTCTTAACTTGGAATCTGGTGACAATTGCAATTAGCGTGAACAATGATTAAAGCAGTAAATTGATTGCCTTAATTTTGGTCAATTTGTATTGTAAATTGGTTAGCTTGTGTTGACCATTCAATAATTAAGATGGAAAGCTCAAGGATTTAATTTTTTTACCTTTTATTATTACCATTTTATGTACAATAAAAGGAAACTCGTGAAAGTTGATTAAGATTATTATTTGGCGATTGTTTTGTTTTCTCATTTTACCTTTTAACCAGCTTCTCTTCATAGACAGGTGATTGTAAAATGAAAAGGTTGATTGTGGCAATAAATTGATTGACCATGGTACAGTGAATTTAGATAATAATAATCAGTAAATTATTTCTTTTATTTTTACTCTTTTCTTTCCATTCTTGGGTGAGTTATTTTGTCTTTGGGGTAAACCTTTTCTATTGATAAAAGGCTCTTCTTCAAGGATAATTTGTAATTAAAATTCAAGGTTAATTAATGTCTATTCAGTAGATCTTTTTGTCAATTTTTGTCTGTTTAACTCTTAATCGTCTAAAATTGCTAGGAAAAAACAGTAATTAAGCTTCTTATTGTTGTTAGATGATTGTAACTCTCGATGTAGATTTTAGTTTATGGTTAAAATTGTTTCTTATTTTTACTTTCAAATGGGCTGAAGTTGACGCATTGATATTGACTTTACTCATTCCAAGACAAATGCTGAGATCAAATCAAGACAAATCATTCAAGGATCGAGAAGGCGAAAAGATTCTCGTCTAAGATTAATCAATTAATTGTAAAAAGGATTTTGTATCTTGCAGCTTGGCATGATTTAAGAACAGTCAATTCTAAATCATTTAGCCAAATCAAACTAACAGTCAAAAGATAAAATTTTGAGTTTAATAGTGCCATCTATTGACTAGAATATTAAGCTTTAAGGATTGTTGATTAGCATGATTCATGATATTTCTATTAATATTGTAACGAAAATTGAGGTTGAGATGGTGATGAAGCTTATCACTATTATTAAGACCAACACGAAAGTCAAAGGCACTAATATGAGATACCACTTTATTGAGGGGCGTATTAGATTCGTACGCGTATTTGATACCATGGGGTACATTAATCACTGGTACGGTAAATATTAAGTATTGATAATCAATGAATGGCCAGAGTTGGATAGAGATTCGATCAAGGATATGGATGAGAAAAAGATCTAGAAGTAGATTCTGTTGATTGTGGATTTCATCCTGAAATATCAATAAATTTTTAACTTATTATCGTGCCAAATCAGCAAACAATAAACCCACACAAATATCAGTTCAAATGATTAAATAGAATTTTATCAGATTAAGATTCGTTTCTGAGACTTATCATATCGAAAGTCCAATCTAATAAATCGAAAACAAAGAAAGGAAAAGGTTATGATTTCACTAATCGCGTAATTGGTGACTATAATTAATAATCGATTCATATTTAGCTATTGAAGACAATAGTCAATATATTTTAAATTTTGTCGAGTTGTTAGTTAATATCTTAGCAACAAACCAGTATGATAGAGGTGCTGTAAATTTGAAAATATATCTTTTTGACTAAACACCAATAATTGTCCTTAAAGAAACCAATATTTTTGATGATTCGAGCACCCAATGGCCTATTATTTTTAGTAGTGTTGGTGATATCATATCAGTAGTATACTATACATTGGTGAAGTTAAACTACTGCAGAGATCACGGAAACAATATGGTAACAATAAAACTTTAATCATGGCCTAATCATTTATTGGTTAAAGTGTACACTTGAAAGAAGGATTAACTCTATATCCTATGACAACTTTGCTTCAGTCAAGCTATGGCTGATGATTTACTGAAAGCTTGAAAAGTAAAGTGAGTTTTTATGTATTTCAATTTTATTGACAAATATTTGTTGAATATTACAAAGATGTGATGTATTTTATGATAGACCACCTGATATCTTTAAACCATTGGAATCAAGAACTAAGTATCATATTTCACTCAAAGAGACTGAATTGGTCTCTTCATTCGGTTCGGCAGATGTACGTTATTAAAGTTTATGGCAATTGTGAGAGCAATAATTTCATTTCGGCTTCAAGTGCTTCAGTCAAACAAGCCTGGTTGAATTAAATTATTGACCATTTTTTGTTTCATGCAATACCATGAACTTGCAGATTGAAATTGAAATTCAGGTTTTTGTATTTCATTATGTTCTTGAAAATATTAAAAAATTTATGAAGAAGGAAACAATATTTTAATTTATAAGGAATCTCTCGCAAAGAAACCATTTCAAGAATTGAAGAATCAAGCGTTACAATCAATACAATTCAAGACATTCAGATTAAGTGTCATCTGACTATTTCTTTCAAGTATTTCACTGTTGCAATTGAATCAAATTGATTTTAATCATCTCACATAAATGAGTAATTATTACCACCATCTACTAATCTGTTAGTTTAACTAAACAATCGAGTATTCAATCATTCCTACAAGTAAATTGTTCATGAGTAATAGTGAAACTTAACAGAGTCTCGACATTACATAATTGAGAAATGTATTGTATCACATATTGTATCAAAATAGGCCAAATGAATCAGAGAGCTCGGCAATTGATTTCTTGATTAACAATCAAACAATTATATGATCTCAAGAGCAAGATAATAATTAAGAATCTTGACGATTCTGAAAAAATTATCATCAAAGGGCAATTTTTGTGAAATCGTTTCCTGGTGCTATTTACCGACAAACTTTACTGATATTAGCAAATAGCAGTCTCATTAAATTAAAAGCAAACATTATGTGTCACATTTTCAATGATATTTTATATAAATCAATACTAAAATTACATGTAATGGATCATACAAAAATAGTGTATAAAATAAATTTGATTACATTAAATGGCAGGGGGTGAGCTGGTTCGTTTTGTAACAGGTTTTACAAAATAAAATTAAAAAACTTGATGTAATAAACTGGATTTATAAAGTTGATTATGTTTTACTATATTCCAGGCAGTCGTTGATAAACAAAACAAAAGGTTGGCTGAGCTTGATTCAATATCAATCTTGATTTTGTCCATGATAGCTTTCCATGATTTGTATATATAAGAAACCTTAACCAAAACAATATTCGTCTCTCATTTTAATTCCTTGTCAGATCAATAACTCAGATTCAGCAATTAGTTGAAAACTGTGGAGTTGGGAAAAGAAAATTACAAAATTAGAGTCAGATAATTTATCAAGAATCAGGAGAATATTATTCAATTGTATTGAAATAAAAATGTTGCAAATGAGTTCGGTAACTTTGTTCTTACCTGTTATTGTTGTTGATGCTTGTGAGAGCTGATACCCATCAAAGAGTGTGAGTCATGAATTGTTTCGACGGAATAATGAAAAACTTAAATAGATAGCTGCTAAAATATATCGATTTGGGTTTCATATTTGATTGTTAAAGATATTGGTTGATACTTTGAGATGCATGCTAAGCATGCTTTAAATACAAAATTAGAGTTTAGGAAAGATTCACTATCAATAAATAGAAAAGTATATCTACTTTTGTTCCTGAATTCAAATCTGGTTGTAAAATTAAACACACTTAATGATCGAGATACATCACAGACTTGGGTGACTTAAGATCAGTAAGTTAAGTGAGGTCATTTAATGAGTTGATCACTTCCAGGGCAAGTTGAAAGGAAAAAGTGGCATCTTTTGAGTCAGGATATAATGGTGAGCAAATAAAGGAGATAGACTTGATCACAATCGAGTTGATTAAATTGGCTGTGCTATTTGTCAGGACCATATTTACATTAAGTATAAAAATTAATCTGACGATGAGTCCATTGAGGAATCTTCGGATAGGCAGGGATGATGACGATGATTGTGGCTAATTTTATTGGACTGGCTAAATTGAGTTGATGTAAAGTTGAGCAATTTGTCTGTATGTAATGAGTTGGACTCATCAGAGGATGATGTCTGAGTATTATAACCATTTAAGTAATTGTGACAAAATACATCATTATCCAAGGCTAAACGTTTTTTGGGTAAACAATTTAACCCTTCTTCACCAATTGAGTTTCTTGGGTGAATCTTTTTCATTGGCATAGAACAGGGTGATTGTTCGTTCACATTTTTCATATTACTATCGGTACCGGGTGAATTTAGATGATTATTATCGACTTGGACGGGTTTCCATATTGTTCCATTATCACTATTACATCGGCTTAATTTAATTACAATTGGTTTGTGCACTTGATTCTGAGGCGGAGAACAATTGGAACTAGAGGATGAACTTTCAGAGTTAAATGGCCAGCTTAAACGATCGTCGAGATTTATTGATGATGATTGAGTTTCTTTTTCCTTCAACTCCGATAAACAAAGGGATCTAAAAAGTCTAATTTCATTAGAATGGAGATGACCACTTGTCCTGGATAAAGGTGTTTGAGGTAAGATAACTGATTCTTGAGGTAACTTGACGGGATCACCGCGTAATCTAATGTAATCACTCCATTCAGAAAGAGACTTAAAAGTTAAATTTCCCTCATCAATCCCAATGTTTAAATTAAGAGTCAGATGGCATGGAAAATTTGAATTAGAATCACAATCTGAAAGAGCTTCAACGGAAATGCAGATTTTTTTACCGTCAAATTTTCCCTCTCCTTCACTTCTTGAACCTTGATATGGTGATGATGAAGATGATGATGAAGATGAACTATCACCCGATCCATCAGACCTTGTACCTCTCAGTGTTGTACACTTGACAGCTTCTTCTGCTGCTTTGGCAAGAATATCGAGAGCTCGAAGTTTACGATGTTTACGGCGCCTGCGACGAGCCTTAATAGCTGCCTGTGTGGCTAAATTTCTTGGCTTTGGAGGGTAAATAAAAGCAACTTGTTCATCTAAACTGAGATCAATGTCGAGAAATCGTTTAGTTGCTCGTTTAAAAACACGCCAAACAGCATAGGATAGTAATGTGTAACCATTCTTTGGGCCATTGTAAGTTTCACAGTTATTGACCAATAATTTGAAATCTTCTTCCACTTCACGGAAATCACTGTAAACTTGATCATCAATTTTCTTCTGAATAGCAGAAAGATCTATTGGATTTTGAATGATTTCATAGTACATTGGCGCGATGGCTTCATTAATAGGTTCCCTGAAAGGCCATGAGTCTCTATTGGTCATGACTGATGTAATCACTGAAAGAACAAAAAAGAAATACAATTTATAACTGATAATATAAATTAAGAGCTGATTAAAAACTTACCTTTTTTCAAACCATAGTGCATTTCCTCTAAACTCATTTGAGATCTGAATAGAAAAGAAATGGGAAAATAAATAATTAAACTCAGTGTGAACAAAGAAATAGTTTGAATGAACTGGTGTAAGGATTGGAAATGAGTTGTCAAATGAAAGGATGTCAAACCTACGGGTAGTACTAAAAACACCACAAAAACCAAAATAACCAAAGAGTAATAATGAAGAGATAACTCTCCATAGGAAACAATGGCAAGCGAGGTTGGCGAGGATGGCGAGGTTTGACCTCTACTCTTTAACAATAACCATAATATAGACCTGAGAGAGATCCAATTAAAGATCGGCCAGGATCGATTCTACCGATCGCATCTCGATTAATCATTGCCCGGATCGATCCTTTTCTTATGTCATTTTTAGCATCATTTTTCCTACTTAAAATGAACTACCTGACAAGTATCTCAATACTCAGCTTGAATACAGAAATAAAGAGAAAAAGTTCGTCTCTGACTCTTTAATTTTTGAAAAACAAGATAATATCATAGAAATAATAACAAGCTCATTTAAAACTCTTCAATTTAAAAGTTTTGATGGAATTGCAATTCAGCGGAACCAATAGGTCCCTTTTAGCCAAGTAGTATGGCTGGATGGCTCATAATCCACCCCCTAGTAGCCATACTATGCTTGGCTTCAGCTGATATAAGGGTTTGATATACAGTGATTTTACAGTTTGTTATTCTGTGTACCCTGCTATATTTTAAGGGTAGATCCCTGCTTTATGTAAGGAATCAATTCCTGCATCAATTAGTAAATCATGGAGAAGCACAATGCTTGCATGGATTTTTCAAGCATCCAAAAAATGGGGGAAAGATCGTTTGGAATCGATTAAAGATCGATCTTGGATCTAAGTTTTGTTTGACGACCCGATCCTTGAATCGATCTTAAAAACAGGTCGACATTCTTTCAACACTTATTTTGACAAAAGAAACAGCGCCGTCTATTACATTACCAATAGTAAGATGAAGGTACTAAACTTAACTTTTAATAAGAGCCATCTAGTGAGCTGAGCCCCATAGGGTAACATTTGTCCTCTTTCCATTGCTAATGCAATAGGCAATTTTCAATACGCAATCGTTTTTTGAGCGATCATTTCATTATATTAAATTGATAATTTGTCTTTACATATAATTTGATTTTTTTGCATGAATTTTGAAAACTTTTTTGTTTGGTAACCACGAAACAAAAGTGGATTTTCAACAAATAGATATATCTGAGCCAAATCTTCACTTCGTTTTACCATTGACCGATAATGCATAAACAAGTAAATGAGTTTCAGGAAAAAATCTGCTTGTATAGTTGAAAAAAGACGACCAGAGTTGCAACTTTAACCCTCGATTTTCTCGGAAACAGTCAACTGGAGAATCAGTCACTAATGGACTGAGTTTTTATGCTCGTACAAATCCAACAAGTCTCAACTTGTAACTCAAATGTTCGAGTTTTTACCAGTACTCCTTAGAACTTTTGGAAGCTTTACAGCAAATTTTATCCGAGTAAATAAATCTTGAGAAAATTGTCTCTCAAGTTTGCTTATTAGCACGGAGACGGTTAACAAAAATTGGTTACCGTATTAATCAAATCTTCAAAATACACACATTAATCAATATAGCTTATAAATAAATACACTAACACTTCGATTTCGGTCAGTGCAACCGACCTAGTGTAACTTTTGGTGATAAACCAGAAAATTTCTTTACAACAGATCAGTTAAACCTTCATCTTTCTGTGACCTGAGTTGAAGTTTATTAAAATTATTGGACACATTAACGATCTAACAATTTATCAACAGTTCTTTTGATTTTGGCCATTGGTCTAAAAACTTCAATATCAATATTTCGAGGAAAACCGAAATCATCATTCTTTGACCAATCATTGCATTTAATTTTCGCTATAACACAATGTAATAGAATCCTGAAGAAAATTTGAGCTAATTCGTCCAATAATGGATACTCTCCCAACACATAATAAGATTTGTGTTAATTAATAACATTTACTTTTATAAATTGATGCTTGATATTTGAAAATTTATATTTCAGTTCAACATGGCCCATAATAGAATCTAATGATGAGTCGAAGAATTATGCCATTCATGTAGGTTCTACCATTCTCGAAATATTGATGTTTAAAGTTTTTAAGCCAATGGCCAAAAGCAAGAGCGCTGTTGAGAAAAATTGACAAAAGCGTTCGATCGATATACCAGTAATTTCTGTCTACAAATAATAACTTTGATCTCAACAGCTTTTACGATCACAGAATGCGGAGGGTTTAACGGAAAATCGAACTGATCTGTTTATGTTGAACTGAAAATTTTAATACTAACACTAAACTCTTATACTACAGAAGAGGTTTCGAAGAAAAGTATAGATTCCAACATGGCGATTCAAATAAAGTAGCAAACTATTCTTGAGGATAGTACCATCAACCATCGATGAAGCTATAAGACTAAGGCGAGTCAAAATATCCACAATACTTTATATTAACTTGAAAAGACTGAAAACAAATGAAGCATTGCATAGTATAAAGAGAGATGGCGCTTATTTTAAGCAACTATGCGTGAAAATACTGTACCAGTTTTATCCCTTATCTTTGTTCATGAATGATACAATTCAATTCCTTCAGACCCTTCATACAAGCTGTCATAGTATAGTGGTTAGTACTTCGCGTTGTGGCCGCGACAACCCAGGCTCGAATCCTGGTGACAGCAATTACTTTTGGCCCCAACTTCGGCATCAATTTCAAATCGAACTGAAAATGATTACAGAAATGAAATTTACTGATTCTTTCACCATCAACTTTTTCTCATCAGAAAGTAGCGTCTTCGTCTATTAAAGCTATGAGAAAAGTGAAATTATTATAAAAAACAATCGTTTTCTCCATTTATACAAATTACATTTCAAAGTGAAAAACATGAAATGCCAAATAGTTGGTCAACTAAACTAATGTTACTGCTTTCTATTTTTAATTCCTAATTATAACCGATCTCTTGATTCATCACTTTTTTAGCTTAGGAAACTTTTAAGCGAATCTTTCCAATGTTTTATCAATTTTACAACTTAACGCAATTTATTCATATTTACATTCGCATCGTTCATACCATTTTCGGGCTGACTCATAGAAAAGTTACCAGATCTTAAATCTTAGATCTTAAAATGGTATTTACACCAATAAAAATATGAATCTTTTTTTCATTTCAATGTTTTTTCGCAAAACTCTAAAAACCCTTTGCAAATTTTGCCACATTTTCCAAATGCGTGTTTTATTTAAAATCAATCTCTTGAGAACGGGTTAGGATATTACGAAAATGTCTGCAGTTACAACTAAAGATTAATATTCAAATGCGAGTATCGTTTAAATTGTGATCTCAATAAAATTTTCAATAAAAATGATTTAGAAATGATCAATTAAAGCTGAGTCTTTATATTAAATTTTGTTACAGTTCATTAAGAAAAACAAATCATTTTCTAGATTTAAAGCAATAAAGTTGGTGGATCCTTTTTGGAAATATATGTTTTATGTGAATATTTATAATATTTAATGTGAGATGAGTGTGTAGGTGTTTATATGGTGCAATGTTAATCGGTCAGATGGTAGTTATAATGTTATTTCCGAAAATTTTGCTGTTCACTTATTCGTTGTCTTCCAATTATCGCACTTTTCTTTTAGATGAAGAAGCATTGATGTGGACAGAAAAAAACCAGATCAAAATGTGGATGAAATGATAACGATTGATGAGTTCACAGGTAAAAATTTTGTTGAATTCGCTCAACATTGTTCAAAAAAGTTGATTTAACAATGAAGCAAACAAAGTAAAAGAACACAAGATAAATGAAAACCAGGTTGCAAATGTTTCAAATTAATTTAAAAATGAAAGCATGTCAGTTCTTCTCTCCATATGTTGTAATTAGTGTTAAAAGAAAATATGCTTTCTTCATAGTTCCAATTTCTGATACATTTGTTCTGACAGATTTCAGAAACTTATTGAAAATGAATTGGATCCGTAGGCAGACCATTCATCAAGTAGGGTGTTTCAACTTTTTATGCTCTTTCAGATAATCTTTACGAGAATATGATTTAAGACAAATGTCACATACATATCTTTCTCGATCAGCAAAATGACGCTGCATATGTCTTCTAAGACTACTATATGCAGTAAAAGTTAAACCACAATGTTGGCATCTACAAACTTTGCCTAAAGATAAGAAATAAAAATTAAAATTAACATTACATTAAGAGATTACTACAATGTACTAATTCCTATTTTAAATCTCACCTGTGTTAGATGCATTAGACGGCATTGATCCCGTTGACCCAGGCGATAAAGATGAATAGTCCATATGTGACACTATCATGTTTTCCGATGAAACAGACATATTATTCATAGATGCACCGACAGAGCCTTCGTCAAATGATACGATGGGTTTTATATCTACGGAAAGAAAAGAGTAACGAAAATATTAGCAAAAATATGTGCTATAATTTTAAACGAATAAAAATTCAATCAATCGATTTGATTACCAATCATTCCATTGGATTCTTCTGAAGCATCTCCAATTGGATTATTCATCGATATTTGCTCATTGTCTTGCCATGTTTCAGAGCTCTGAAATTGAAACAAAAAGCGAACATTAATAACATTATTGATACAGCTGCAATTCTTGTTATCTGTAAATTTGCACATATGTTTTGGGTTTATTTTAATTAAATACAATACTTACATCATCCAAGTGTCCATAATCACTGTTATTACCCATTTCTCTGTGAGATTGGATAGCTTGTGACATAATGGGAGGAGGTGGTGGGGGTGGTAGTGCTAATGGTTGTCGCCTACGAGATGTCAAGGAATGATTTGAGTTATCTAAGCTGGAGCTATTGCCTTGAGACAAAGGGATCGGGGCTTTCAATCTTTTGGACATCGAATTATCACCAGAAGCAGAGTCGTCATCACCAGATGCCGATACAGAAGCATCATCACTTGCTGAGCCTTCGTCTACAGAGGAACTATCGACAGATCTTTTAGATCTTCTTCGACGCCTTTTATGATGTTGAATCGACTGCTTTTGTTGTTGTGGTGACGGTTGCTGCAAATGTGACTGTTGTTGCTGATGTTGTTGGTGCTGCTGATGTTGCTGCTGATGTTGCTGTTGATGTTGATGCTGCTGCTGCTGTTGATGTTGATGCTGCTGCTGCTGATGCTGCTGTTGTTGCTGCTGATGCTGTTGCTGCTGTTGAATGATCTGTTCTGCTTGAATTTGTTGAGCTATTTCAGTATCATGTTTAAGATGGGTTTGAGGTGACTGGTGTAGCTGCGGTAGAGGCGGCTGTTGAGTTTGTGCTGGTGGTAATGACAGTGACAGAGCTAGAGGTTGCTGTTGTTGTTGCTGTTGTTGACTCAAACTCGTGTGAGGTTGAACAGTATTTGAAATTTGAGTTTGTATTTGCGCTACAGTTTGAGCGGTAATTTGTTGAGGCAAAGGAGATTGTTGTTGAGTTAATTGGATTGGATGTTGTTGAGGTGCTAAGTGTGCTGATAAAGGTAATGAAGGTTGGATTTGATGTTGCTGATAATGTTGTTGTGAGGAAACACCATTAATTTGGCAGTCATTTTCATTTAAAATAGAAGAGTGGTCAACACCAGTTCGAGGCAGTTCATTGTTAACCGGTTCATTTTCCTTATCCATTTCTCGCATATCCTGATTTAATTTATTTTCAACATCTTCATCCTTTGCATCTGTCAATCCTTTAACTTTAAGTACCTCTGCAGTTTTAAGGAGAGCTCCCAATTGGTGTTGATAAACATTTACTTCTCCTTTGTACATAAAATCAACAATCGCCTTCAAATCATCCATTTTCATGTCTTTGAGGATTACTATTGGATGTTTGAATGGATTGGAAAGAAATAGTTCCTTAAAATAATTAGAACAAGCAGAAAGGACGACTCGATGAGCTTTTATAAATGAACCTTCACATGCAAGAGTGACATCCACAAAATTTTGATCAAAAGCCATTAAGGAAAACGATTTCACTAGATTGGATGAATGATCATTCCATTTCAAACAGAATTGTTGAGACACAGGCGGTGGAGCCATCATACAATCAGGATGCTCTTCGTTAAGCTTACTAGGATGAAACATTATTCATTATCATAAACTATCGGGAATTGAATCGGTTTTATGTAAATATGTGACTTCAGCAATGCCATGTAAACATGGCAAGTAATCTTTAGTACAATGTTCAATACAAGACAACGTATCGTCAAAGTTAATCGGTGTTTATTATATTGATTCTCGTGATGGGTAACACAGCGTTCCAGTAAATCAAGGATAATTAAAAACTGTACCAAAATCCTTTTTCACTGGCACATAACCCTAAAATGAAATACAAACAAAAAGAAAGAAAGAGATTGAGAAAGAGTCAGAGAAAATGAGAAAAGAGAAAGTATGAATGAAAAACAAGGAGAAGAGGGCAAAATAGGTAATAGAGAAAATAAGACAGAGAAAGTGAAAGAGAGATAGCGAAGTAATGAAATAACAATTAAACGAGCTGCTTTGTGATAAAAAATAATAATGATGGTGGATGAAAGGTAAAGGGAAGCCAGTCACAGGAAAAAGAAAGATAAAGTCACTGTAATGAAGAGGAATCTCCGATAAACCAAGGAGGAGCTAATAGAAGTTAAAAATCAATGTAAAAAAGACTACTGAAAAATGGGGAATCTGTTATTATTTATGGGGAATTTATTATATGAGATTGAGCCGATAGAAATCGAAGCAGTTCGGAAAATTTAAAATTTTTTACTCACCCAATAAAGTGTCAATGAAAAATTGCTAAATTAAAGCCAAAAATATCAACTAATTTTAGTATACCTTGTAATATTGCGAACATATATTGTTAAACATTAAACAAAGGATCTTGAAATAAAAGTGCAAGCCTCTAGTTGTTTATTTCAATAGGAGATGGTGTTGGTTTTGTACTCCAAGTTTGATTTGAACTAGCAATTGACAAATCGAGAATAATTGTCGAAAATATACTTGCTTGGATCACGAATTAAAATCATTGAATTTTTTTATTTGTTGGTGATCAAGAGCTAATAAATTTTTCCTTAATTAGTTGGAGATATTAGTTAAATTATAATTACAAAAAAATGAAGTGTATTGAGCTCACTAGATGGTGTAAGTATCTGTTGACATCAAGATGTGTTTTTTTTGTTAATTAATAAAAGATTTGGATTTTTTTACACTTTAAATTGTTACAATTAATTTAATCTGTTAAAAACTTTGTTTCATTTGTGCTTATTACTTTGCTTTCAGAATTGATGACCCTCAATAAAAATCATGACAAGCAAAAATGCATTCTCATCAAGAGAACCATTGTCACAGCTTTTTCAAACTGTTAAACCAAGGCTGTAATTGCTTTTCCAGATTTGGTTAGTTCAAAGGAACCATGAAATCAGCACTGGAATAATGAACTTTTACAATAATTTTCACATACCTGAAATGAGCAAGATATTCTTGATTCTGATTATAAATAGTGAATTTTTTGTCAATCAAACTTACACGATTCGAATGAGGTGATTCTCATTTATCAAATGTAGAAATAGGAAACAAAAGCAAAAGTAAACGATAAAAGCGCTGTGAAAGAATAGCATTGATTTTATTGGTATCTCTATCATCATCTAGTTGTTATAGTCAGCTATTATCTCATAAGCAACTTCAAGACATACTGAACCGTAAAATTTTACCATAAAGTAGCCAGAAATGAACAGAGAATGAACAATTTTCAAAAAGAAAGTTTACTGTGCGCAATTCTTAAAAAAATCGTCAGATCATAAATCTGACGATTTAAAATATTAGTAGAATGAAAATGAATAGGGTATAAATTAATTTATAAGTAAATTAAAACAGGATCTAGAAATAATCTTTTGTTCAATGGTAAAAAATCCAATATGGATTTAACAAAACCATCGATCAATAAATAATATTGAGCTTTCCATGATGGCAAAAGTAAACCACTATCCAATGGTTTAAAAACATAACAAACAAGTATGCAAAAACACCCGATACAGTGCGATGAATTCGATTAATCAATAATTTAATTAAAATAATGTTGGCTTCTTCCATCCAGAAAGTTGATTTGATAAAAATTCGGCATTAGTTAAAGTTTTAGATGATTCGTTTGCTGGAAAGCTCCAAGCCTAAAAGTCGAAATAGAAACTCCATAAATCCCAGAGTCATTAAGGCACTAAATAATTTCATAATTAAGTAAATTGTAGATAAATAATCAATCGCGGGACTAGCCTTTTGTTTCAATGTTATTTCCTTCATTTTTATCTTCTGCAGGCACAGGCTTGTATCCACTGGCAATTGGTAGTTTGGATTCTGATTTTATAAAAATCAAATATGAATAAACAATGCTACCAATCATACTAATATTTAATCCGATGAAATTGACGTATGAAAAGATGTAATCACCACCAATGTACATACCAATGTATGTGACGAGAATATTCTGCAAATTTTGATGAAAAGAAAAATTATGAAAAAAAATAGTTCGTGAAATCGGTTAGACTAATTAATTTACTAATGAGATCATTAATATTACCTTAAGGCACCCTACGATTGTTGTAGTTAAAGCTGAATTATATGAAGTACATAAAATAGTTGAATACATGAGGAGAAATCCCATGATACATGATGATAAGAATGAGATTAAAAAACCAAAATTGAACCAATACTCGAATTGGAGGGATAAGGCTAGTTCACCAGTTGACCAGGAAAAAAGGATCATTGGAGGCAACATGAAAAGACTATTATAAAATAGGAGTCCATATTTTCCCAGGTCTTTGGCATCCAATTTTTCTTTCATGTAAACACCATTAAGAGCTGTGAAGAGGTCATTACTCAGAACCAGAATATAACCCTGGGCATCAAAGGAGAGATCGTTGCTTGCAGCAATAATTGCCCCTCCAACCATTGCTACAACTGTCATTATTATTGGAGGCGTGGATTTCACATTTAACACGAAATATTCACCGATCAAAGTCATTAAAATAGCAAATCGACGTAGAACAGTAAACATTGGTAAACTTAGCCTCTGTGTACCTCCAAGTCCACATATTAAGTTTCCCATGTAAAATAATGGCAATGGAAATATTTTCCTAGGAATTTCCAAACTGCAATCTGGAAAATTGATAATGGACATTGATTTTCCAATGGTAAGAATAAATAACGTAGCTAACATTTGTCCAAGACCTAAAAATTTGGCTGATGGAAATCGATAAGAAGTTAAAACAACTTTATTAACAGCAATAATCAGGAACGATGAGCAACCATAAAAAACAGCAGAGAGTATTTTCATGTAAACGGCATTTGATTTGTTTGAAGATGAATTAACAAAGTAAGATTTGATTTTATGAAAAAAACCAACAGATTGAGTGGTTGTTGTCAATTGATTGTAACTAAAATCACAAAGAGTATCACTTTTCGATGACATATTTGATTTTGAAAAGTTGACACGGACGGACCAAGATGAAAATTAATAACACAGATCGATAACTTGGATTAAAGGAGAAAGGATTTTGAAATCATCAAAATATCACAAAGGATAAGAACAATTCATTTGATTTTTGGACCTAATAATCTAAAGTAATATTAAATACAGTGATAAAAAGAAAAAAAGTGAAAATTAATAAAGAAACAAATAGTGAAAGTGTTAAAAATTATGGAATAGGAACTCTTAAGTCGATAACTTCAATTTAATATATACCTTTGAAATGATGAAAATAATTTCTTTTGGAGCCAATCTTAGCATTGTGTTATCACTAATTAAATGTAATAATCAAACAAAAATACAAAAGACATCAAAGCGACATTTACTAACTTTAAGTTTAAACTTGAGTCTTGTTTTCAACTCAACTCATCAAAATGTCAACACTTTGCTAGCTGCTGCTTTATAGACTCCGCCTACTAACAGGTGAAGCGCTATATTCAAACAGCGAGTTCAAGAAATTTTTCATCAAATTATTAAATCTTTGTTAAACCAAACCTCGATAAATTTACTACTTTCATATCAAATAACAACAATTCAACCCCCAAATTGAATCATAATCATTTTAATTAAGCCAAAAGAAATTAAAGTAATGAATTTTTGTTGCAGAAAAGATTAATTAGATCAGAATATAATCAATATACTTGTCATTACTTCATCAGTTAATTGTCATTGACAATCGCATCTGTTTTATTTGAAGATATCTATTAGATATTGTTTAATTGATTGATTGATTTATCATTAAAATATGTTGTTAAACACAGTGTATCTAAATAAACCAATTGTTTGCTTAAGCAAGAAAATATTTGGTTACGTGCTAAATCAAAATTTGAAACGGTGAAGACATTAGTGGATATTAGGAGTAATTAAGCTATTGGTATGTCAATGATAATTGTTTGATTATCATCACTTTGCCATGTGCATGAAGAAAGATTAATTTATATGAAAGTAAAATAAAGTCTTGACATGAGTTTTTATACATCATTTTATGTGACATTCCTGTTCACCTTGAATAAAGCCTTATTTTATCTTTTATATCAATAATTAAGCACCATAATGACATTACGACTGCTACAATTCCAATCAAAAAGCGAACTAATTTCCAATTCCAAAAAGATTACAAAAGGCAATCAAGGAAAATAGTATTATATTTTAGCAATAAATACGACAAAAAAGAGGGATTTATTAGTTACAATTGAATTTTCATATCGCTTTTCAGTCGAGAAAATTCCTTGGCCAAGTAATAACTGAATTAGTGGATACTTGAGTAATGAATTGATAGACCGATTCAACTTTTTACATCAACGAATGAAAATAGGTTATTCAATAGGAACATCATTCTTGTCCGAAAGTAAATCCCAAAGTTTGAATGGAATAAGCTTTGATGATGTGAAGCTTTCGCAGTTGTTGAGAGGTATGAATTGAAAATAATGGAAAGTGTGGCTTGGCTTGACTTATCTTGGCTGAGATTGGCTTGAAAAACGTCAACTAAACCCGTCTTTAGAAATTGTGATAAAATTGATGATATTGCAGTTGTGGATCAACAATCAAGGCAGTGAAGATGGGTTTGCTCCTGATATGGTGTGGATATATATCTGTTTGGAGTGAAGATGAAAAAAAAACTTTAAGAGGAGCAAGCTGAAATGAAAGAAGAATAAAGACAAAGATGAAGATAAATAATGAGAAAAAAGAAGGCGTCATTAACTAGTGATCTGATGACCTAGATTAACTTTACCTGTATCTGTAACAGGCCACGTTCGAAGCTTTCTTACTACATCTTATAAGATCTTTCTTCTCTCTTCACCGCCTTAATTTCTTTCTTTAACATGATGTCTCCTTACCTTTCCTTCTTCTTGGGAACAACAACGATAATGTCCCAAGCAAAATGTTATTAGTCCTTTCCAGTTGCTGCCCAGTACGGAATAACATTAAATTCATTTCAATTTAGTGGTTTTCCAAATTTATTTGCTTGTCAGTTTCTTCCTGTATCATCATCGCCATCATAATCATCGTCAGCTTTCTTTGTTCCAATATATAACATTGTATCATCAAAACCATCAAAATATTCACAAAAGCTGTGAATGTAATCTTTTTATTTTTGTGAAACAAAGACGAAAACAATTATACATACCTTTTGACAAAAAACTAGTTATTCCAAGCTAATTAGCCAGCAGCAACCACAGTCCCATGGCTATACGATAAACAAGGATTAAATCTGTAATTAAAAGTTGATTTTAAAAACGACAATAATTTAAGTTAAACTAAATCCAATCTTTTCATTCGACTGTGAACTGCCAAGAAATGAAAACTGCCATATTTCTTATTCTTGTCACATTACTCATCGGTAAGTTGACTCATTTTTTCTATTGCCCAATTTGTTTAGTTTTACAATGGCGTCTATTGTTTTTATCCTACTGTTATTTCAATTGATATCTTTTTTTACCACTAATTTTAAACTATCGGACTACCAAATAGCTGTTAATTAAATGTGTTGTTATTATATGTGTATCAACAATATAATCAATTAATAAGTGTAAATTTGGTTTGATGTTTTTATGGAACCACCAGTTTAAGACGTTTTTACTTGCGTTGGCTTTCAACTTTTGGTTTGGCAAAAAATCTTGTTTTAGTGAACGTTAATTTACTCTTTTCTAATTGATTAATTTTGGTGCAATTTCTTCACTTAACATCATTTAATTACGCCCGATAAATTAACTTAAAATTTTGTGCTTCTCGTCATCTGTATCATGTAAATAATGGAGCAGGTATATTATTAATTTTGAATAGTAGTGTAGATAAAAAAGTGAAGACTAAAGACCGTCTGATGTTAGAACCAGATAATTCAGTCATGTGTGCTTTTATTTAAGTAGGAAGATGAGAAGAGGGAAAACCTAAAATTCTGACGTCTGACAAATCTCCATCAATGTCCTTTTGCTAAACGACACTGATTTCAAGCATTTTTTATCATCTATCCCGTTCTTTGAAAAGTGTTTTTGTTGATGAAAAATAGACAAACCAATGCGACAGGTTGATTTCAAAAGTAAAGTGCCCGTGTCTCAATAGCAGTTTACACAAGCTTTAGTACAACATGAAACCGCTATTATTGCATTAGAAGTAACAAACCCGTTAAACCCTTTTATCTGTCGATTAAGTTCACATGTCAAGCTTATAAATCAAGAAGCTTATTTTAACATGTTATTTACTTGTATAATTTGGTGGAGCAGATTACGGTTTAATGAGCTTAAAATTTGTGCATCTAACCAATGATGAACTTTAAAATAAATCAGATTCAACAATCAAGAAATGGTTCCATACTTTTCTTGGTTCAATATTTGGTCAAACTCACTCTACTTTGACTTTTCATGATACGTATCAATATCATTATCCTTATTAACTTGTTTACAATATCAATTGAGAAGAATTGTAATAATCAAATTGGCATGACACGGAAGCAACGTTTGATACTAATAGCCAAATCTTATCCCTGATGTCCATCAGATGCGTTATACTGGCCACTTATCTGTATTACCTCATCTGATCGTCTTAATTACGTTATTCCGTTTAAAATGTGTTAATTAGTGTTAACAATTTTGTTTTTACACGGAAAACAAATTAAACAATAATTTGTTTAGAACATCTTTTTTCTGCTCATTCTTTCCATTCTTTACTCTTGATCATTAAACTGATTGTGATTTTTCTACTGATTGAAATTTCAATCTTATTCAGTTGTTAACTATTTTTAGATTGCCAGCTCAACTATTAGAAACAATCAACAGTTTTATTCTTGATGAAAACCTTCTTGTTCCCAACGAGTTAAGTAAACCCACAATTATAAGGTCATCTTAATTGTACCAATCAACACACATTTTCATACAATTTAACATTCAACAGTTATTTACCACAAATGAATTTTCAACCTTTAATGACTTTAATATCATATAAATATACATTACTCTTAATATGACACAATTTATTTGATCCTTAAATATTCAGTAAACGATCAAGTTTGTTGAGATGAAATTTTTGAAAGATCAAGTTCGATGATTTTCAAGTTGATCATCTTTATAAGGATTTGCTTCGACAATTTAAACCCGAATCGTGTTTAAACTGCTCTTTAATTGTTTACAATATTGCGATATATTCTTCAACAATTAGTAAAATCGATGAAGCTTTTCACTTTGATTTTCAATTGCAAAAGTATGGCTTGCTATAAAACATGAATAAATTTAAATCAGTTATTTAGAATAAAAAAGTCTCCGATTTGCAAAATTTCATCAAGTAAACCCATTTTTTCATTAGTTAATTGAATTAAAATCTTTAAAAAATTAGCTCAAAAATTTTAATTCTAATAATGATTAAATTAAGGTTATATTCAATTATTAATCAATGCAAACTTCCGCAAAAACGCTGCAACTTCACTATTGATTTGCCATAATTTACATTACCTGGTCAAGTCATTAATTGTAACCAATTGCCATCTTTTACATGCTTCCTCTTTTTGTCATAATAATAATAATCAAATGATCAAATTGAAAATTGTGAATTCAATTTGCTCTGTTCTCTCATTTAAACCTGTTTACCTATTTTTGTTTTGAAACAGTAACTTTGATTATTATCATTTGATCCTTTTGATAATAATGAATCTTTAGCTACTAAATTGCTATTATATTTAGCAGAATCCTTCAATCAATTGAATTTCATTGTTATATTCTTATACACCCGACAATACATGTTAATCATGACAGTTAACGCTATTAACTTCCGTAATTGCCTATCATTTTGTTACATATGATTGTATTAAATTTCCGTATTCTATTTATTTTTACGGCAGGTCAAACATGGGGACAAGGTCGACGAGCACCACAATCTGTTGGTAGCCAACCAAATAGTCGTCGATCTCAAGTTCCATCACCACCTTCATCGACACCTGCACCGCCTCCATCACGAGGAGTTCCACGTAATAAGCCCGAGGAACCAGAGGAAGGTGAAGATGATGATGATCCAGCTCCATTTACTTGTCCAAGATCAGATGGACTTTACGCTGATCCCAGTAATTGTAAAAGATTTTACCTTTGCGGTGCTTACCATGCATACTCACAAGCCTGTCCACCTTCACTTTATTTTGATGACAAGCTTAAATTTTGTACTTTTAAAACTGCTGCCTTGGTTTGTGGTCCAGTTGAAGAAGATCCAGAAGAAAAGATTTCAACAAATCAAGAAAAATTGACCATTTGTAATAAGCAAACTTGTCAACTTCCAAATTGTTTTTGCTCTGATGAAGGAACAACCATTCCAGGTATTTACCATTTTATGATAATATCCATATCATTGGTTGTAATTTTAATTGTATTTCATTGAATAATTTTTTCAGATTAGAGCGATAAATATTTTCTAATATACATTTTCCTTTCTTTTAGGATCATTGCCAGTATCCCAGGTTCCTCAATTTATTCTGCTCAGTTTCAGTGGAGCTGTTAATGAACTTGTCTTCGATCCCTACAAGAAGATTCTTGGTTACAGCGGAAAATATTCAACCACCCAGTCAAGGTGAATCTATTTTAAATCATAATCAAATCTTAGTTTTTGATAGTCTCAATGGTTCTGTTATCCTTTTGATAGTTCGTTTATTGTAATATTTATGTATTTCAAAAATATTAAATATGATTAATCTTTTAGGAATAATCCAAATGGATGTGGAATCAAATCAACCTTTTTCATCAATCATGAATATGCCAATTATGCAGAAATTCAATGGCTCGCTGCACAGGGACACGAAATTGGACTTCATACAATCACGTAAGCCATAAAAGGTAATTGGTTGAATTTGTTTTGAATAAATTTTTATCTCTTTGTAGTCATAGAACACCCGAAACATGGTGGACTGATCGTGCCAACTATTCTCAATGGGCTGAAGAAGTTATTGGAATGAGAGAAATACTTCTTAAATTTGCCAATGGAGGAGTTACCACAAACGGAGTCCTTACAAGGGACAATATTGTCGGGCATCGTGGACCTTACTTTAAGCCTGGTAAGAACCTAGTAACTTGAAGAAAACTTTTGATAGCAAAATGGTTAAAATCTAATTTCTATTCTTATCAGGTGGCGATGCAATGTTTGAAATGCTTCATGATTTTGGCTTAATGTATGACTCTACAATTGTTGCTCCTCGAAGTCCTGTACCCATTTGGCCATTCACATTTGATCATCGTCAACCATTTGACTGTTCAAACAATGCTGCTAACAATAATAATGGAGGCAATGGTCAATCTGGAAGTTCATCTTCTGAAGGAAGAGCAGACATTCTCAATTCTGATGGACGAAATGGAAGAGGTCCACCTCCAGGAACTCCTCAAAGACAGAAACGATCAACTCATCTTTTGGATAGATCCAAACGTTCGTCACCTTATCTTGGTCGGCCTCTTAAATGTCCAACCAAAGCTTATCCAGGACTCTGGGAAATTCCAATCAATCCATATTTCAACGAATTTAATACATGTCATCACTTGGATCAATGTGTTTTCCCGTCGGCTGATGAAACAGATGATGGATCAGACATAGTTGACTTCCTAACAGACAACTTTAATCGCCATTATTCAACCAATCGTGCACCATTCCAATTGAATTTCCATGTTACCTGGTTCACCTCTAAAACCAAGGTTCGAGCCTTGAACAAATTTATCGAGCAAACATTAAAGGACCACAAGGATGTTTACTTTGTCACCTTCCAACAATTGATTTCCTGGATGAAAGATCCTCAACCTTTGGGCACTTGGAATCCTAAATGTGAAGAGCCCAAGTCTGGAGCCTGTAATCGTCCCCATACTTGTGTCCTTAAACACTATCTTGATAAGAATGGTGAAGCAGCTCAAGCTGATGAAGCTGTTCGATCAGACACTCGATATATGCCAATTTGCCATCCAACCTCGTGCCCATCTCAATATCCATGGTATGGTAACCATGCTGGCTCTACTCGTAATTTCAAAACAATTATGGCTTTAGTCGATGAAGCCCTTGGAGCTGACGGAAACGATAATAATAACAATAGCAATAACTCAACACAATCAGCTTAATTAAATTTGATTTTTTTGTTTAGACAAAATTACAGCACACGGTTACAATTGATTTATGAAGATCATTGACTAGTAAAAAGTTCTTCGTTATAAACTGTTAAATTTTCCGTCGATACTTGAAACTCAATGCATTAGATGCTTGACTTTCTCAAATAATTGCCTGATGCTGATCATAAACAAGCAATCAATGTTATTGGATCACCATTTTGGGTACGAATTTTCAAAAACAAACTCAATATTTTCTTGTAATTTTTCATTCTTATACACATTGAATACTTCATGATCACTTCATTGATCATTGTTTTTTTTATAAAAACTGTTTTTTATAGTCTTCATTCACCTTCTATTTAATTACAAATAAAAAATAATAATTAGTTATAACTGAATGAAGACACGTTTCATTGTTTATCGATTATAATGAGAGAGTCGTAAGAAAATAAGTTTACATTTTAGCCTTAAGATTTATTTTAATTTTTGGCAATAAGTTTTTAATTAGCACAATACAAATAACAATTAATATTTATATCAAATTTGGAAATTAATAAATAGATAAATGTTAAAATTTCAAAATATTTATAAAAAACAAACACGCTACTGGAATAAAGTACAATGCAATAAGTAGCAACCCTTGAAAACCTCCAAATAAGATTGTCAAGTTTAATAACTATTAGCCATTTGATTAGTGAAAAACAAAATGGGTTAAATATTAACAAGGAGTAACAAAGGTCGAGGTCAACAATTGTTTTGGCTTTAGCTAAATTACAAGATGAAATAATGGAAGTTCAAATGATTATTGAAAGTTGATGGTTTAGGACCTATTGGTAAATAGCAAGAGAGAAAAGTTAGAAACTTGAAGCACTAAAATTTATTTTGCTATTTTACCCTGATCGCCAGTGATTAATAAGCATTCGCAATTAACTTTGAGCGTGAATTAACTGTCTTTCTTCCTTTTCCAGCAATCGTTTTTGTAGTCTTCTTGATGCAAGATGAAGGGGATTTAAAAACGCCAAAACAGTGCAAACACAATTGAATAGATTGACCTGAAAATGAGATTGATAAACAAAATTAAGCTTCGAATAATTTTAACTTTTTTCTCGATTAGATTTTACTTACCCATAAAGCACATTCAGGTGAACTTGCCTCCCAAACGAAAAGAGGAAACTGTAATAATGAGATAATTGCTCCAAAGGTGCTCATAATACCAAGTAATCGAGCGAAATGGTCACCAGGAAACCTGTTAATGGACATTAGAGGCATCGGTTGGCAAACATTAAAACCAACTAAATATTCATGTTCAATTACTATCTATTTATTTTTATATATTATCTACAAATTTCTAGTAAATGGCTGAAATTAAAAAAAAATTATGAAGTGATGCTGTGTTAAGGCAAATATATTAGTAATCAATGTATCCTCTGTGTTAATTGAGATATAAATGCTTCTAAAAACTTTTGAAATTGGGAAAACTGAATCGCGATACGATAATCAAGATTCAAGAATATAAGACTATAAGAAAATTAATTTCAATGCCGCAAAAAAGCAGTCATTTACTGTTGATCTTTACTATTCTCCTGTTAACGCTCTGATTATTCTATTTAATAGTGTTTGTATAATATAAATTTTACAGACAACAGGGAAAATGTTGAAAATGATAGAAAAGAAAAGGTCATAGTTTTTCCTTATTTAAATGACTATCAAAATTTTGATTAAACATTGAAAACAACTAGACAACTATAAACTTTGACCTTATAGTTGAGTAATGTCCATGTGATTTCGGAAATACATTTAACATTAAAACAATTTTAAGGATCGACCAGAAAAAATATATCACATCTTTTTCCTTAAATCTTTCGATATGATATTAGCTCAATTTACATGGGACTAGGCCAATGAAATGAACACAATTATAGCAAACATGGGATATAATTCAAAGAATAGGTCAATTGAAACAAATGTACCATTGTCAAAAGATTGAACGTGGTAGACTTATTCTGAATAAATTAAGTTTGTTTCGTTAAAATAAGTAAAATTGTGTGCTTACCTGATTCTTAAGAAAGCTGAAGCAACAGCGACGAGGAAAGAACGTAGAAAGGTTATGAAAACTATCGATATGTAAATGGCAAGTGGAGTATTAAAGAATCGACAAGCCAAAATTCCTGCTAAAGTTGCTGTCGTGAACATCATGGGCCAGAAGCCTGAATTAATTCGTTTTAATTTCCTTTCTAGTGGATCTGAGACTAAATCTGCTTGATTAACTTGATAGTCCATCCAAAATCCAGCTAAAGGAGCTATGGCAAGAGACAGTATTTGAATGAGACCATAAATTTTAGTAAAGTTGCCTGCAACCACTGCATCATGGGTAACACGATTCAACCAAAGATTCATGGATCCAACATACATAATCATGTATGTTATAAGCCAAGAGAACCACCATTGATGAAGAAGGAAGGCTAAAGAGAAGAGTGAAACTTTCAATGGAACTGCTGGTGGTGAAACAGCAGTGTTTGGTGTAACTGTTGACGGAGATAATGATGAAGGTGAACCATCAACTGATGAGGTTGGCGTCGTTGCTCCTGTTGTAACAGTCGATGTCGTTGAAATGTGTGAAAGGTTACCTAAACTATCATCGTCAGATCCATGAGAAACATAAGCTAAATTATCTGCTTCATAGGTAGTCCTTTGAGGAATGGGTAAACCTGAAGCAAGTTTATTTGGAATCTCAATTGATGGAGATAGAGATGATGTGGTTGATGAAAATGATGAAAACACTTTGCGTCCCATTGAAGGACTTTTCAGGGAACGAAATTTTTCTAATGTAACTGGACCGGTAATATTTTTCTCATAATATTTACGATTTCCGGTAAAGGTTAAGGCAAGCTTAGAACCAGATAGATCATCCTCTTTGATAACAGTTGAAGGTAACAAGAAAAAGGTTGCTGGTAACATGGCAAGACTTAATAGTACAAGGGTAAAGCTGGTCCAATAGAAAGATAATCCAGCGTCAAACATAAATTTAAGAATGACAAAAGTGAACGCTGACGCACTGAAAGCTCCACTATAGAAGGTAATTACAGATGATCGCTGTTTTGGAAATAGATTGGCTATTTGCATATTGGCAATTCGAAGAGGAACGCCACCGAGGCATAGAAGTATAACTGATGGAAATATCAAGTATGATCGAGCTAAGAAGAGGCCAACAAAGGATTAATATCATATGAGGTTGAAAAAGATTAAACACTCGGTGAAATATTGCATTTAAGAGTATAACAGATTGATTGAAATTGTTTAGAAGTAACATTTATTTAGTAATATAAGTTATAAATTATTCAACTCAAAAAAAGGACAGCTAATTAATTACTAACTAAACGAAAATTCAGCACAAATTAACAATAATCACTACAGACAAAGGGTTGACCATCAAGCCATTGTTACAGAGTAGCATTGTTACAATATCGGCTGAGGGGAGTTAGTTGCTATTAAAACGCAGCAGGTTTTCAGCTGAAACCAGATATTCATTACTAATCAATATAAGAAATAATAATTTTGTTGGTATTGATTTGACCGTCTAATTATTTGTTTGAAATATTATTATTTATCATATTATAAACATCTTATTCAAATTGTGATCGCTGTAGGCCTAAGATTTAAAATCTGGTTACATAATGAAGGCGCTTTTTTGTACGAGAATATTAAATCTTGAATAATCTAAGACTGAATTATTTATCATTTCATGTGCATCAATCTGGATCAACAATCTTTGACAATACTTTCAACACCCGAAAATGTTGCGCCTTTAATCAAGACACTATTTTTGTCAAAAGAGTAACTAACAAGCCAAGAAAACGGCCTTTATGTTGTCATTTTTTTTTCTTATTGATTCTGTCATTTTTATAGTTAAACAATCAAACTAACAATGTTGTGATTGTTGACTTTCAACAGTTAAAGACGAAAAACATCATCAAGAAAACAAATTGAAAAGCAACTTACCTCTTGAGGTGAAACAAAGTAAAATACTACCAAGTGTTAAAAACGCACTGTCAATGAGAAGAGTATAATTTTATTATTAACATTATTAACCACAATCAATTATAATGATTTATCACGAACCATTTACATAAATAAACTGAAATTCAAAAAAGGTATAATCTAAATTGTTACTTTAAAAACAAATAAATCACCAAATTGGCAGCAAAATTGTTTCATTGACTATCAATAAATATACCAAACGAAGCCGTTTAAAGGTATAAATGCAATTTACAGTTTTGCACTTCCCTAGCAAATCAAATTCAATTTATTTTATTTACTTAATAAAATGAATTCCTTGAGTTTCTAAACAATCAAGATAATGATAAATTTAACATTATTATACCAACTCAACCAAATTTTCACCTAAAAATGTAAGCATAAATGAAACGAAACCCAATAACTCTATGCATTAATCGTAAAGATGGAAAGCACGTTGAAGTCACCTTAAAATGGTCATTTTAAATTAGATTGTGACAAAATTATTAGATTTATTACTCACTTAATCAAGAGACGAACTCTTCTCAAGCCCCATTTGTCCAGCAAAAATCCCCAAACAAAGGCAGTGAAACCATTGAAAAAGGTTCCAACAGTGAAAGCTAAATTTAAAACACGATCCTGAGTTGCACAGGTTTTGCTTGTAATTGTTAATGTTGATGGCGTTGGTGTTGATGACAGAGAAGATATTATTGATGATAAGCGTGTTGAATTATCAGTCAGATCCTAAATAAATGAGAATCAATAAATTTTTGATAAATAATGAATCTGGCAAACAACAAATGAATCCATAAAATGTATCAACAAAGAAACGTAATGCTTCCATGAAAACATTGTTAGAGAAAATTTCACTCGATTAGCCATTCACACTAATTATATTGTAATTTGCAAGCAATACTGATTTAAATATGAATGTAAATCGTTCTAGAAAATTTGGTTTTCCATGTAAATAATCAACTGTTTTCCCCATTCAATGTTAATATTAGCAGCAATCGGTAACCAGAATTGATTGTCGATCAAGTTAAATGTTAACCAAATTGTTGCAAAAATTGTCAGGAAACAACATTAACAGTAATTAAGGTTACAAAAGATTCGTACTGATTTTGAATGATTAAATCGACATTGACCATGAAAATAGAACAGAAAAACAAACATTTTTACTTTAACCAAACAAATAAACCTGAAACAGTGAATCTAAATCAACAATCAGTAAATCATCAGAAAATGAAAAACAGCAAAATCTTTAGGATAAACTGAGAAAACCTGAAAACTAAGTCAACAATTTAATGTTTATTTTAAATCAGTAAATTGATTAGAAATCGAGATATTTGATTGCTTGACAATGAAGGAAGCAAAATAAGCTATATTTTTGTCTCTCATCAACTATTAATTGAACAATTGAATCAAATGTTGACTGTTTAGTCCTTGTAACTGTTGGACCTGCTGAGGTGATCAACCGAGTACAGAAATCAGTGATTTATTAATAAATACTGAACCGTTTTAGGAGAGAATGAAATTTAGTTAATTTGACAATTAACCTTCAAATCAATATTTAAAGGTTCCGGGTTTGCCTTCAAATGGTTTAAAATGTTCAATTTTGAACAATAAAAAAACAAACTCAAATCTTTGGAGAAATGAGTTTTTTTGCAAGACTTGACTTCAACTGATATTGCAATCATTATCACCTTCACAATCAGATGAATTGTGAACACTTCCAGGTATCGGTCATTTATCTGATTCTGTTGATTTAAATAGTTAAACACTGAAAAGGTCATTTCCTTTACTCGTCTCATTATCGTCAGGCCTTCATTGGATTTTCAATCCTACAAGTTGTTACACAAAAAAAGTTAATTGCTTCCTTAATTATGCAAAAGTTGCACTTTTTTCCGTTACAATTTATATCATGAAATTGACAAAATCTTGTTGATTTTACAAATGATTGCAAATGTTGACTTATTTTATCAATTTTTTTGAATTGTTTACTTCCATAGTTTTGGGTATTTTCAAGGTTTGGTTCAGCCTGATTTGAATACTTAATTACTGATGAATACACAGTTGCTCTGGTTTGATCAATGGAATCTGATTTCATAGAACTCTATTTTCTAATGTCAGTTAGGTTCAACTTGAGGACAATTTAGAATAAGATTGGAATAACAATTAGTTTGAATTGCGGAAATAGTGAAATTGTCTCATTGAATTTTGTGGAAATGAAAGAGAATGAATTTTTGGTAAATTGAGGGAAAAAGAAGTGAAAGTTGATAAATTTACATACTTGGTTGGTGTAAAAGACGCTTGAAACATTTGATGATGTTATTAATGATGATTGGGTTGATGGTGGGATTAAATCGTTGTGTGTTTCAGAGGGAAGATATTCAATTGTTGAATAGTTTTGCAAAATGCTTGGAATCATTGGAATATGAATGTCTGAATTTACAGGTAAATCACAAAGGTTTTCAAAAACACCTTCTTCTTTAAGCATGTAATTCAATGCAGACCAACCGAGAATGCTTCCAGTGAAAATTAGATTCTCCATTAATCCAACAATTAGTATTAACCATTTTTTCCAACTCGGAGTCTTCATGATAACTTGATGAACCCAAAACAATTGATTAGTGGAAACAAAAACAAAAACAAGATGAGGTTAGATCACAATTGAAAGTAAAAAACACTTTGCACTGGTCAATAGTTGGATGAGTTTGGCTTGATGTTAAATTGATCGTTAGTTGATGGTTGGTTGGTGATTAGGTAAATGACAAGATAAACTGAAATTAATATGAGTTTTGTGTGAACACAAAACCCTTTTTATCAACTACAAAATCATATGGTGGATGATTAATATCGCTATTTATTAAAGAAGGAGTTGATAACAAAATATAACAATTGGTGATTTCACTTTTTACAATCATTTTTTTTTGTTATTACTTTATGTATCACAACTCAATGGTTTCCCATTGACCTAGGCTTTAACCAGCTGATAATAGAGGAAGGTGGTTTTTTGAAGGGAGGGAGGGAATTGAAGCCCACAGGTTGTTGGAAGAAATCACAGGTAACCATGTCTATCAGAGGTAACTTAATCTTGGAAGATGAGAGAGAAAGAGAGAGAAGACGATGAGGACGGGGAATACACGAGGTGTATTACAGTGTCAACTGTATTACATTTGAAAAAAAGTGGATATGTTATGGTAATGAAGAGGTTGATGAAAAGAGAGAGAGAGAGAGAGAGTGAGGAAAAAAGGAGGAGAATAGATGATGACAAGGGGAGGGAAATGACTAAGATACTCGGGTATACTTACATTATAACAATTAAATGTATCACAATTAAGAAAGTGGGTGGCAAGGCTTAATCGTGGCTAAGGTGGAGATTGTCCTTCACTTGTAGGCAAAGCAAGACTGGATGGAGAGACTGTCAATTGTTGAGTTTAAATTGTAATAATGATTAACTAGCCTAATGAAGGACTTGATTTGTGTATGTACATACAACTAGCAGTGTCTGTGACAGTCGAGCAATTCAAGACAAGTTAGTTAATCACAAAAAAAACAATACAAATTGACAAAAACCAATTGTTGTTTACCCGTGTTTTTTGCTAGCTTAACCAACAGATTTACTGGGAATAACAAGTTGACTTTAAACTCTATGTTGACTTGCTCATTGTGATTTGATTAGTAATTAGCGAGTAATCATTGTAATCGTGTGAAACTTATTGTTATTAGTATGATCATCGGGCTCTTGTCATAATCATTTGCAAGCTATTATTGGTAAATTAATTAACCATTTCAATGCATCTTTTTTCACTGATCAAACCTTGAATTACTCCGCTATCCAAATTTATTTTTCCCATAGTTCGATAGGTTTTAGCCAACTAGCTTTTTTATTATTAATCAGTGAACATTTATTTTGATTTAATTAGTAGGTATGCAAATGATATTGTAATCGTTTTCTGTGACAAAAGTAAAAATTAGATTCAATCGAGATATGTTGATGTTAAAAGTTAAACCAGAGAAACCCATTTCGAGTCAGAGATGTTCGGTTGTCATTGCAATTGTTTGACTAATGACTTCAATAATGAAATGACTAGATTTATTTGGTGGTCAACAGTTTAGATTGACTATCTGGATTGAAGGTAATAAAGGTAATCTCCGAAATCAGTTGTTCATGAAGAAGATGAAGATGAAGGTTTCCTTGCGGAGAGGGAAATACTGCTCTTTAATGATTGACAATAGAGATGAAAAAATCGGAAAGTTGATTGTAGTATGAATGACGATTTCTTGAAGGTTTACACGAAAAGGTAATTGCCATTGGATAAGAGATTCCCATAATTGAATTGAAACTCCATACTCATTATTTAAAGCCATTATTGTCAGTAAATTAACGTTGAAATGATAATAGCAATGATAATGGTAAACCCATGTTGAACCCAGTCCACTCTAACCATAGCAAAAAATGTCTTGAAACTCCTTGTCCTTCAAGATTAGCCTTTTGGGTACGAATCTTGGACATCGCCAATGTTTATTATCATTTCCTTGTTTATATTCCTTGGTTATATCATTTAAATTACACAAGAAATGTAACCAACACCCAAATAAATTGCCATTTCAAATTTATCTCACCAAATTTGAAGCAAAAAACGTCGATTGACAATTTAAAGTGGCACGCAATGGATAATTGCTAAGATTAGAGTTAAAATACGCAAATAAATCATTATCAACTTAACCAGTTGAACTGATATAATTAAGTTGTCATACAAAAACCACATTTAACAATAAAAACAAAAGCTCGACAAGAAACATTGTTAATAAACTAAAAACCCATTGAAATCAATACACAAAAAGCATACAATATTTCAATTTAACCCAAAAACTGACCAACTTTAATATTGCAACTGATTACTGTAAACATTGAAGCAATAAATAAATAATCTTAGCCTTTTGTTATACTTTGATTGATTATTGTTGAGTGTTGAATAAATCATCAAATAAAATGATTACCAAACGGTTATTCAAATCATTGTATTCTATGTAATACAAACTCCACAAATGTGAGGATTGGAAATGTTATTACATATTTTTTTTCATTAACACAGTCTATTAATTGCTTGGTTAATGTTAAATATCAAGGTTGACCATAGGAGCAATGCCTTCCGGCTCAATTCAGTTTTACAATTCAAGATTTTACCAAATTGTAATCAATTGATTTTAACTCTACAAATGTGGAAACATTGAGCTTTGTTTGAGTGTTTCCTTCAAGGACTAGGATTCTTACGATTCGTGTTAACAATCAAAATTGACATTAGTAAATCGTCCTTAATCATCATTATCCTTATTACCTTTTTCATTCCACTTGTTATTGAATTATCAACTATTATGTATGTATTTTCATTATTTGATATTTTTTCTTGGGTATTATTTGAAAACATTTTGTTGCTTGCCAATCCGATGTAATAACAATATTACAATTGAATTGGCCAACAAAAGGGAACCTTATATAATCAAAGATAAAAATTTAATCATCATCCTAGAAGGCCATTTAGGCCAATTATTAATATAATAAATTTTTTGCTCATTCAATGTTGATTCCGATTGTATTAGATTGAAACCTTGAAATTAAATGGCGATTTAAACCTTGTCCAATTGATCATTGTATGACCATTGTAACAGGGCTTGATAATCAGTTGACCATAATTACTTTTCACTCGAGTTAACTATTAAACAATTTAATCACTTGGGGTTTCACATTATCAATATATTGATTAGGGAATCGATAGATCGACCTATCATTCAGCACTTCGGGTAAAGGCTGAAGCGAAACAAATTTGTTAATTACGTATTGATCCTTCATTGCAAATCAATTTTACAGTTTTATGATTATTTATATTAAATATTCTGCTAATTATTTGATTGTTGAACTATCATCTAAATAAGTTTTGAGAGTTTCTTTAAACATTTCTTTCTTTCATTTTAACAGTTTCTTTAATGATGTGAAAGTGATTTATCGGACATGGAGGTTTACAGGTTGCTGGTGATGTTTTCATATATGAAAATGAGTGTAAATTGAATCATCTTTATTATTGACAATACGGGTTTTAATCAAGGCTAATCGATCTATTTGGTCATTTACATCAATTTCGTTAAACTAAATGATTGAAGTTTATTTTGAAAATTTTTTGCAAATACTTTTGCAAGTCAAACTTGAATAGGCTAGCTGTTGATGTAAACCCTCATCAGCTTTGTTTGCATCAATTTTTAACAAGTCACTAATTTCAAACAAACCAATATGGTAAAACAATGAACTTATTATAAGGATTAAAAATCCTCGTCATCAAATTCAAATTTCAGATATCAACTAATCATCTTTTGATCTTTCTTAATGAATTTTTGTATCCAAATTTTTATCATTGTTTTATTTCAATGGTCAGTTAGCCTTTTCTTTTCTGTGCAACTTAATCAGATTAATCTAACTTTTTGTTAATTTATCCTGTAATTTACCTGAAAATTAAGTGGTCCATTTTATTTGATAACAGTTATTGATACTAATCTTAATTTATTTAATTTACAACTTATACAATGTATTAGTAGCAGTTCGTTTTGGAGTATTAAATAAGCTTTCATCTGTTTCTTATTTACGCTATTAACTGTTACATTCACAGTAGTTTAATATTACAATTCATTGTTTCGATTATTTAATCAATTTTTAAAAGCAAATGCATAATCTAAAGATATATCCTTTACATAATTATAACGGCAAATTATTAAATCAGTATACAATTAAAACCAAGTTAAATCTTCCAGTAAATTGTCGTTCTTTTGCTGATGTAACTATGCCCGTCATTTTAGGCTATAAAATTAAACATTACCTTAAATGCCTATTTAATTGTTCACTGTCAAATGTGCTATTATCATATAGTTGGACACATTAAATTGTTTGCTGGTCAGGGTAAGAAATGACATATGAACAATTTATCCATCACATTATGAAACTTATAATCAAATTGGCATTCAATTTCAATTGTTACCATCTTTACTCCCTTTAATTACAGCTATATCTAATTGTAATATATCTTCAATCTTATTATTCATGATTTGACAATAGATATTAATCATTTGATTCGTAATTCTTACCAATATTAAACCTTACAATTTACTGTTGAACAAAAAAACCAAAACATGGTTTTACATGCCATAATACAATGAAATAATCTCATTTGTATTTAAATCATGTTTTTAATATTTTATCATAAATGCATAACTGTTTAACATTGATCGTGATTTTTTTGTGTAATGATTTAGAAAATTGTTGTAAATTTAGGTGAGATTGATGGATATACCTTGAATTAATGCTAAATATAGTTTCCGCAATCAGTATTCACTAAAAACGAGTAAAACTAACTAAATATTTAAGTTTGAGATTGAACAAATAAGTTATTAGAAGTTAATTTCTCGAGGTAACTTTAGCAGGAAGTTTGATTAACAATACTTTCTTTGATCAGTTATGAGAGGCCGAATTGACGTTCAGTATCCTTTTCACTAGATTTCAGCATTAGATTACAAATTTTTGGTTTCATTTTTTTTCATTAGATAAAATTAACCTTTCGTTAAATTTTGATAACCAAATTTAACTACAACAGCTATTGTTGTTTACTCTTTTGAACCTTAAGTTGAATAATTAACCTTGACAATCGAAGCGATTTTAAGCCCCCCATAGGTGAGTGTTCATTGAACCTTTGATTGTCAATCTATTTCAATAATGGTTAATATAATGAAGGTTGCTTATAAATTAAGGTTTAAAAGAGCTAGTTTAGAAATTATGCTTCACTTAATCCATCTATTTTAATCACTTTTGCTACCTTTTCTAATCGTTAAGACTTTGGTCTTGATTTTTTACTTCCAACTTTAAATTGTACCAAAAACCTTATTTCCCGTATTTATTACTCTAGGTTCATTTTGTCTCGATTAATCTTTATCCTTCGAATTGTGGTCTTCAAATATTTACTATTTGTTAAGAGTGTTAACCAAACATAACATCGATCTGTTGACTAAATTTTGAATTTCTTGAATATCAGTAGAAAAAGTAGGAAACATATCTCAGCTGTAGTGGTAACAAAAATGAATGTCTGATGAAGCTGAGAATTTAATAAAGATAAACAAAATACACATGTACTTGTTTCAACTGGATTTATTAGTATCAGATTTAGCAAAAGAAGCAAGGTCTCTTCTCATGGCATAGGCATCCTCACCATCCGCATAGTACTTGGGTTCAGTCTCGTGAATTACAAATCCTAATGTATTGGCGTATAAATGTAAAGCAGCTCGATTGCTTTTTCTCACATGAAGTGAGACATATTTGGCGTTGAAACATTCAACCATAGCTCGAGATGATTGATTCATTAATTTCTGAGCTAATCCTAGACGACGATGAGATCTCTTGACAGCCAATGAGGTAATGTGACCATGAGGATCATCCTCTGAATCCTCTTCCATTTTCGCCAGGACATATCCGACAATTTTACCACTTTCATCCTCAGCTACATATGATAGTTGAGGCCAAGATAAACCATGGTAGAAATAATATTTCATCTGGTAATTTTCAGGTAAACATAACAGGTTACAATGCTGCATGTTTATTAAATCTTCCGGCTTAGCACAACGGATATTCATTTTGACTATATTTAACTACTAAACACAAGCTTAAGGAGTAAGTTGAGGGAATCAGAATATTATAATTAAAGATAATTAAAAAAGGAATTTATTGAAGATGAGTCAAAATAGTTGGTTAAATTTAAACACAATGTAAAAGCAATCCAAAAACTCAAAATTAGCCAATGCCATCTAGCGAACTATATCTTTATAATTTCTCATGTGACATGATCAATGAACTTCATACATGTATTTATCATATTACTCAGATCATGTAGACTCGTCATTTAAATTTAAATTGTCATGATGAACAGTATTGGTTTATCATGTTAAAGCCTTTAATTTTGGAATAAAATGGTGAATGGTTAAGTTTCACTGAGAAATTTTTGCATATAAGTCATTTATTGTATAAACTGCGTGATTTTTGAAACTTTTACTAAAAATACGATAAGTAGGTTAATTATACTTATACTTGATCATACTTGAAATTTTATAATCCAATGTGAACTTTATTATCAATCATCAAAACATTGCTAAACCATTTAAGAATATTAGAAGTAGATGGTCATCTTACAAAAAAAAAGATAGATCGGAGAAAAAGAGGACAGAATAGAAATAAAGAATTGAAGGAGAAAAAAATATCAATGAACAAGTTAGCAATTTTTGTATCCTTTTCGCTCGGGTTCTTCAATCCCACTCCAGCATACAAATTTGGTTAATTTATTAATTGGTTTTTCGTTTTTCTTTGTTTTTATGGTAGCTAAATGACAAAATTAGATAAATATTTTGTTCTATCCACTATAGTTTGGATTTTTCTTTAATATCACGAAACCTTCCAAAATAGGTGTTAAAGGTTGGTACTCTTCTGTTGCAAGCTCTGCTCTTTCCCCGAGAGCTAATAAAACTGGAGTAGTGTGTGTTTGGAAACCAGTGATTGTTTTGGGTTTACCTGCTTGACCTACAACATCAACTGCTTGACCAACACGAACTGGTACTGGTAAGGGCAAGAGATCTTCATTGAAAGTAACCAGCATTCGAGGTTGAATGGCTGCGGTCAGGTAGTATAAAAGATAGTGGGATTTACCGAGGATAGTTGATTTAACATCTAATAAACTGACCAAAACGATTAATATACCAGCTAATGCAGTCGGAACTGAAAGTTGCCGATCCGAGTGGAAAGGTGATAATGTGAGTGTACCTTTACCCAAATGTGTTAAACCTTGGGCGATTCGGGTCATGAAGAGTCCATTGGGTTCTTTAGCATGATATTGTACAAGTTGGCGCAACATTGTAGCTAATCTTGCATTGTTGGTGCCTGCACCAATGATTCCCATGGCGAAGATTGCATTACAGGCAACTTCCATATCAGTATCGTGACTGAATTTGCTAAGTGTTTCCAAAATATTAAGTTTAGGATTGGAAACAGAAATGAGAGCCAAGGCCAAAGGAACGGTTCTTTTAATGGCTGCATCTCCATAGCGTAACAAATGGCCGAATGAACGAAAAGCCATTTCAGACCCTATTTCTTCCGACATTGTTATTAGAGCTATCCCCAAAGTAGCTATTGCTTGTTGCGCTGATAGATCGGAGTTTGATGAGCTACTACTAGAAGAATCTTTCTTTTTAGATGAGGATGAAGATGATGATGAAGAGGAGGAAGTTGAAGAAGAATCACCACCCTCTTCTTTAGAATCTCTCTTTTCGGAGCAAATATGAAGTAATTGTTGGATTTTTAAAACATTTCCAGTTGCTGCGTATGCACAAATGTCCAGTAAAGTTTTGGACATTGCTTTGAAAGGTTCGTTAGTGAGAACATCTAAAGTTGCTTGAATTGTTTCAGCTTCTTCTTGGCGTCCCAAATAACACAAACCAATAGCTAGAGATAAAAACTTAGCGAAAGGCTCATTCTTTAAATCGAATTTTGCTTGGGAGTCTCTATCAATTAAAATTTGAAGACAATTTGCTGTCACATCAGAGTTTCCCGAGCCAACAGCGATGAGACCACATGAAACAGCGGTGATACCCAATACTTCCATACTTTGTTTGGAGTCTGAAAGAACTGGAAGAAGAGTACTAATAACATCCTCACGATTAGATCCAGCATAAGCCAATCCTAAACCAATGATAGCACCGATTCGCATTTGAGGTGAGCTGTGAGTAGCATAATCACCAAGCAAAGCCAAAGCGGGATCACAATCATTTCTTACTCCACAGTTAACGATACCACAGGCAAGAAGAGCACCGGCTTTGATATTATCTTCGGCTGAGTACAAAAATTTATCTATCTGGGTAAGTCCACTGTCAACATCCCACAATAAAATTAAACCAAGAGAAGCTGTGGCACTAAGCATACCATGATCTTTGTTCTTGTACAACCATTTATTTCCATCTTCAATCAATAGTAGTTTATCTTTGCCGAACCCACAATTGACAAAACCATTTACGAAAGATGAAGCTAGATTGGCTCGAGCTGAATCAACATTGCTTGCGCCATGAGAAGAACGAGTAGAAGTTTCAAGATGACTTTTGTAAATGTCTTCGGGAGTTTTAGGTTCAAGAATATCCAATTCACGAGCTAAAGCAAGAAAATGACTGTTGAGATGAGCGTTTGACATAATTTCAGTAAGTTCGCTATCTGAAATGTCATCCATAATGAAAATTTGTTGTCTTCCTATCATGAAGGCTAATTGTTTTTGCAAAGCCGGATCCTTACAGGCCTTAAGAATGGCTTTAATTTGATCCAAATCATTTAGCTGCATTGCGCAACGCAAGGCTTCGGGTAATTTGTTGAATTTGCAGAATATCCTAAGAGCCGTTCTAAGAATATTACTGTTTTCTGGGTCAGGCACATAAGGAACACAACTTGTTAAGTAAAGACAGACTCTTTGACAAACATCCTCATCGTCAATGTAACTGTCCAACAAATCAAGTTTCTCAATTTCCATGAGAAGATCAGCTGCCTCCGCTTCAGCGTTATGCTTCATATGATAAGGTACAATATCATGAACCAGTTCAATAAGCTTGGTCTTGTGTTCGGGAGTAGATTCATTTTGCCAATCACTGGAAATCTCACCAGCAATATGACGAACATATTCATGACCCCATGAACCGATTTCTTCTCGACTTCCTTTCAGTCGATACCTGTAGAAGGAAAAATAACAATGAGAGAAATTCAAACATTTTTTAATGTTAATAAAAGAAAAACAAACTACCTTAAAGCTTCTCCGACATCGTATTTATCTAATGGCATGGTCATTGCCAAAATTGAAATGATATCAGCAACAAATCGTTGAGTCTCCTCATTAGGCATGGACTCATAAATATTCTTAAGAGTATCATAATGAACCCGTAAAAACTTCAGAGGCTTAGGTACTGAGGTCATTGAGGTTGTTGCACTTCTGATTTGCGACCTTAATTGTTCCAAAGCTGGTAAGTAAAGACTAGTATCACTTTCTTTTAGCCGGCTTACCAACATCTCTAAATCCTCTTGCAATTGCTTGTCCTCTTCACTCATTTCATTTTCCTTGTCATCCTTTTCCTTCTCTTTCTCCTTTTTGGCATCTTTGGGCGGCAAGTCACGTTGAGTGTCCTTCATTTTCGGATGATTGATTAATTAATAAATTGGAAGTAAAACAATAGGCCAAAAATAAACACTTTGACAATCGTTAAATTGCAATCGATTAAACAGTTTTGGTATAACAATAAAATGCTTTTAAAACTGCTGACAAATTGTACAACTGTTTAATTCAATAAGTAGCGCCATCTATCTTAAAAAAAGTAACATATAATAATCAAAACAAAGTTGAAATTTTGATAGTGATTTTAATACAAATAGTAGTATTTTATAAATAATTTATTAATCACAGAACTAATAATTTAAATAGCGTTAAATAATATTAATATGGAATACTTTTTATTAAAAGAAATAGTCTTTGACTGCAAGGCTCAAGACCAACTATCGAGTATTTCAATAAGTGAATTTAGTGTCAATTTAACCAAGTGCAAAGTTATTGTTATAATTGATCGAGATTAACTGAAAATTTAATTTATTGGTTTGTTCCTGATTCTAATTATTCTTTTCTTTTATACCAATCAATTTTCGTCCCAAAATGAAGAAATGATTTCCATTAAACATGTTTAGCTAACATGAACTTGATTTATTGTTTATTTATATTGATTTTTGAAGCTAAAAATTAAATTTTGCTTATAAATTGATTTATTATAGCAAAATTGTGTGAATAAATCACAAAGACAATTTCTGTTGCTATCATTGGAACCTTAAAATGAAAACTCATCATTTAAATAATGAAAAACGCCATTGATTCGTTAACAATACAGATAAGTTTAACAATTTGTAAAACTCGTGCAGTAATATGAATAACCTCCAAAGTTAGCATTATCAGCTGAAAACAATATTTCTTACAGATATCAGATTGGGATGAGTTGAGGTGATTTATAGTAATGAATTATGACAAGTGTGATAAAATTGCAAAAAAGGTTCCAGATGAATAAAATAAGATGAAGGTAATGAAATTTATGATTAAATTGAATCAAAGGATTGTTTGAAAGAAGAAATGAAATAAAAAAAGAGCGAGAATGATGAAAAGAAAGAGTAAGAAGAGTTATTAATATCAAGGCAGATTCGATTTGACAGAATCTCTTTTTCCTCAACTTATAACTGTAACCACAAATTTAACATGAGCCAAGAATGGCGCTTTTGCCATGGTGAAGCAACTATTTTTATTAAGAGACTTTACGATTATCCTGTGTCTTCCTCTTTCACCATCTCTATCATCATTCTCTTTCTTCTCTGTCTTTCAATAATCAACATGTTTTTTTTCTTCAACAGTCAACAAAAGCCAAACATTGGCATTAACTTCGCAATAGTCATATGTATATGTGTGTAAACATAGTTAAAGATATTGAAGCAACTTCATGTTAACCGTTTTTACTTTGCTTGTTTCTATGTTCACCAGCATTTGATGATACAAATTAGTATCGATATTTTATACTTTTAGTGTCTGCGGTAGAGTTAAGTGATCAAAGAAGATATATTAATTAAATCAATTGACATCAAATTGTTGGCTAACAATCGAAAACATGATTAGTCTCAAGTCAAGAGTTGTGACACCTTTGAGTGACAATAAATTTAGCAATGACTATTTGTCCTCTTCAACATCTTCACCTTTTTCAAACAGACTTTACTTTACTGGAGTTGGTCAAAGGCCATCAACATCATCAAGTTTATACTCTAAGGGTCGTCTTTTGGCCTCTTCATCTGTTGAAAGATTGAACCGGTCAGAAAGTCCACCACCTGCTTTCCGTGGTGGATCAAGTTGGGATTTACGAAGTTCATCTCCAATGAGAAGACCTCGTCATCCATCTGTTGATCGCTTTCGACGAACAGACCACCATCCAAGTTATCGATCAATCTCTCGAGATGAACTGTCGTCGATTGATTTGAGTGCATCTCCAGGAAACAATTTACAAACCTCGTCCATAATGGAAAGACGTAATATGATTATCTCCAACTTTAATAGAAGCCTGCCTCCAAGTGGATTGGCTCCGACATCTTTGATCAGTCACCATCATCATCACAACCTTCACCCGAGGAGCAATTTTGCTGCTTCACGAAATAATTTAACCAATACTTCATCTGCTACTCGCCCATGGCCCTCGTCTGGTTTAGACTTTTTCAGGCCTCGAATTAGAGATAGACCATCGCTTGCGTCAATCAAGAGTTCAATAAAATCTAGAATAAAACCATCAGATTCGTCCTCTCGTTATTCTAAGGCCGCACCAGTCTCGAGTGATGCATCTTTACGACTTTCACGCTATCGTCATGTCATAAAATTTCGAGAGTTTCATATCGACGAGCCAATAAATAAGCGTAAAGCTTCAATTTCCTGGGATCTTCCATTGGAACCAATAAGCTCGTCTTCAAGTTACAATTCAAAATCTAGTCAGAATGATTCTTCTGTAGGTTCACATTCATCTGCCTCCAGACAATCATCTGCAGAAAAAGAAAATAAAATGCCGACAATGACAAAGCCGGATACAAATGATGCAAAGAATGAGAAAAATGAACTTACATCAACATCTTTTCCTCAATCCTCAATTCATCGACAAAATTCTGTATCCCGTTCTAGTTTCAATCAAAAATCCAGCCACCAAACACCGAAAATTAAGGTTCCTAAGTTAGAAATAACTCCTGATTCTGTGATGAACCAAACAAGCCCTGATGTGATTGAATTACCCAAACCAGTAAGTCCACTTAGAGTTCATTTTGAGGTTTCAATATCACGACTCGAGTTCATTCCTATCCCTGATCAAACTAACCAAGAAAATAATTCATTTGAAGTCAACGTCGTTCTTCCTTTAAAAGCTAAATCCAAGTCTCCTGATCCTTCCATGCTAAAATCCCAGCTAGATGATCCTAATAAATCAAATTTAACAAAACAACAACAAGTGATTATTGTCAATAAATCTGAAGGATCAATTCCTAAAATAACTTGTAAGCCACAAACACCACCAACCCCTAGCTCTACATCTCGAATGCTTCCTCCTCCTTCACCTCCTACTCCTTGTGTGTCAATCTCACCTAGAAATGAATCAACAACCTCATCTGCCTTATCCTCCTCTGCTCTTAAGCTTCCCAAAGGTCGAACCAAACCTTCAAGTGACAAGGATCGTCCATCAGGTAAACCTATGCATCACCATCGAAAACCATCATCACCTGATCCATCCCAAATCTCACCTATTCCTGGTGAATCACCAACATCATCTAGACTACCTTCACCTTCACCCTCCCTCATTTTGTCCATTGAGGAGAAAAGTCGTAAAATTTTGTCAAAATCAGGCACAACAAGTCCAGTTCCGATGAGTTCGAATAAACATTTATCTGCGAATTTAAATGAAACTGGAGCGATTAAAGGCAACAATAGCGCGTCAACATCTCCATCATCTTCGATATCATCTCGAAGTGTTGTCAACCCAAGACAAGAGTTGAAATTGTCAATTGTGAATGATTCTAGTTCATCTGGAATAAAATTTTCAGAGAACTTGTCATCTACACATTCATCACCGCCATCATCAGTATCATCTAGAGTACCAGGAACAACAACAAAAACAACATCATTATCTTCCTCTTCATCATCCTCATCTCCCTCAGTAACTGAAGCCAAGTGCAAAGGCCTCAAATTAAGTAAGGAAATAGATGAAACTAAAAAAAGATCGTTGACACCCAGTCGACCTAACAATAGATCGTCAAGCCCTAGTTTACCATTAACTTCGAACTCATCTCCATTGACACCACCAAACTCGAATCAGGTTAATTCAGAGAGATCTGAGTCTTCTAGGGTTGACTCTTCAGATAAAATAAATCCATCACCACCAGTACCAACTAATCATTCTCCAATGCCAAAGTCATCTGTAGATAAAGTTAAAGGATCTCTTAATCTACCTGCTGCTCCTAAAAGCTCAAGTGTCTCACCAAAACCTTCGGCCAATTCGAGCTCGAATAAAGTTACCAAAAATACACTAACATCTAAATCCAACTCTTGTCCACCAACACCAACTGAAAACTACCCATCATACGTGGTTAAAACAAAAAATTCATCGACTGCAAAATCCAGTGAAAAACAATTGCAAGAAAAGTTGATTTCCAAAAATTCGGGTAGAAGTAAAGCTCCAGAAAAAAGTTCACCGGAACCATCATCAACACCATCATCTCCCCAGGTATTACAAGGTGCTAGTCCTGCGGTCAGTCCCATCTTGTTAGAGTTTAATAAAAAATCAAAGGCAAAGTCTAGTGACTCACTAAAGCAGCAAAAACAACAACCAACCAGATTGTCCAGTTCATCCGATAAAAAAGGTAAGCCTGAAAAATCAGTCGAGTCGGAAGAGGTTAAACAATCAAGTAAGGTTGAGCTAATTAACCAAGCAATGTCAGCATCCAGCGATAAACAAAATTCTGAAACCACCAAAGATAAAGATTCATTTGAATTATTGGATGGTAAGTTCAACACTGTTAATAAGCAGGCATCAGTCAAAGAAAAGAATGAAAACGATGCGAAGCGAAATTCATCTGCAAAGACTCCATCTGTAAAATTATCTCCAGCTCCATCCACAAAGCAAAACGGACAAGACGCAAATGATTTGAAAACCGAAGAAATCCATCAAATTAAACCGACTCAAGTTAAAACAGAAAGAAAATCATCAAAAATTCAGGCAGATAAACGGGAACCAAAAGAAAGTATAAGTAAGAAAGGTGAGAATAAAGTCAACACAGAGAAAGAAATTAAGGCGGAAAAGGAGGACACCAAGAATGATCAAAAAGATGGAAAGTTGGAAACACTGTTGGTTGATGAAAATGTGACAAGAAAAGAGTCCAGTGAGAAAATGAATGCAGCTGATGAAAAAGAGGTAACTCAGACAAATAAACACCAAAATAATACAAAAGGTAAGTTTGAATTTTATAAACATAAAACGTTTATTTTAATATTTGAGGAGTAAGAAAAATTTTGGGCAAGAAGGAAATTTTACCTTGTTACTATTTTTTGATCAAAAGTCCTTAGTTTATTTTAATCAACTCAAGTTCATCTCAATGTTTAATTTTTTCATTTCATACTTTTCTGTATTTTACATTTCCATTAGTTTTTACCCTTCATATCTTTAACCTTTGAATCAGCATAGCATTGTCGACGTTCACTTATAATAATGGAAACATAAACAAAGGAAAATGAAATATAAAGTTCATTGGCATTTTAAGGCAAATTATTGCTTATCTCTTTTAAATTTCCTTGAATCTGATTCATCTAATCAACTCGAAGACAGTGTTGAAAGGGAAAGACATTTTCTTGTTTTTTGCCGACCAAAGCAAAAGCAAATCAACTGACACTATTAAGTCACACTGTTTCAATTATATCTTTGTTGAAAATGTTTAGTCAAAGTAAAAACTGCCAAAAGGTTGCAAGTATTTAAAATGCTTATATCTGCAGGGTTAACTGTTTCAACTTAATGTCAAGGTTTGAACTTCTCATCGTCAGTGAAATGACAATCAAAAAAGTGATTTAATGGTTATTTAAGATTTATGTGAAATGCTTCAACAATGCGTTCAAATTTCAAAATGCCTTAACGAAACTCTAACTTCTATGTTGCACATAAATTAGATGGTGATAGAATCAATGGATTGAACAAATTCTTGGTTGATGGTAAGCTGGAGGAGCCAAGTATCATCGAGAACAAGAAGGAACGAAAAAGAATCCGATTCAGGCCTTATACAATGGACGATTTTGAGTTGAGAAAGGTTCTTGGTCGAGGTAGTTTTGGTAAAGTAAGTATAGTTAAGATTAAAATGGCTTGTCCAATACGTTGACCCAATTTGTAGATAGAGATCTGTATTTTGAATAATCTCATGATAACATACAACATCACATAATCAGCCAAATTACCAGATTTAATTTCTTGGAACACAATGTCAATTTCTAGAAGCTTCAATCTTAAGTCAGCTGCTTTAGGATTATTGTTAACCTAATAGCAATGAATGATCAAGCAATGCTTTCTCTAACCGTAAACTCGGATTGAGGTTGAAGTTACGATAGATGTAATGGTTTGAAGTGTTGCTCATAGTTTATTTTTTCATGAACTTAAACTTTAACTTGATGAATTATTTTGAACTTCACTCGAGTTTCAAATATTTTCAAATTTGGTGCAGATAGAGCTCTCTCTCTCTGTTGAGAGTATCAATATTGGCTTCTAGAGCAATTTTTGTTTTTGCTTTTGCTGTTGAATAAGATAAATTGACTGAGGCAATTGTGATTGACAAAATTAGCTATCAACCAATCGATCAATCAACCTTTTTAAATGGAATCGTTGCTCTTTTTTTTGTTTAAAGCAAAACAAAATGGTTTGAAAAATTGTCCCCAGTATTTATATTTGTTTTTTAATTGCTAGTTGTGCCATAATTTTTTTCAAGTTATATCAACAGTGATGCCTCCAAATCATTCACTCCTATCCATTGTTTCCTGATCAATCATTAGTTAAAAAGATGATATGTGATTAGCTCTAACCCTTAATTTTCATAGTTTGTTTACTTTCACATCTAAAGCAAGTAATTCTTGAATCTTTTGGCAAAGGTTCCATTCATCATCACCATTATCTTAATTTCCATCTCCTTCATCACATTAGATTCTGTATCTACCTGATTCAAATCTTCATCTAATTCTATTTCTTGTTAGTACGTCATGAATGTTGACTCAGATCTTCCTCAATCCCCTTCATCCATCCTCATCTTAATGATGATGAAATTGAACAGTTTGTTTTACTTCCATTGTTTTCGTTTCTTGTCTCAAGCCAATCATCATCATCATATATATATGATCATCATCTTCGTCATCTTTACTCCGATATTTCTCCAGAGTTTGTAACAATATTTTGTCACATTCAAGTTTATTGAACTAAAAATTGCAACTTTCAATATTGATACACCAATTGCTATTATGTTCAATAATTATTGCTCTCTCTAATTTCAGGTTTACCTTGCACAATTAAAAGGACATGATGTATTTTTTGCAATCAAATTTTTGAAGAAACATGTAGTCATTGAAGATGATGACTTGGAAAGCATTATGGTTGAAAGGAAAGTTCTGGCTTTAGGTGTTAGACACCCATTCATCTGTAAATTATTTTGCACCTTCCAAACAAGGGTAAGTTAGAATCATATTAAAATTCATTTCAAGAAATGATTTACCTTATGGTTCAGATTATCTCACTAGTTTTAGCTTTTGTTTGTCTTGGACCAACTTTGGTCAATGTTAATTATAACCCGTTTCGACGACAGAACCATGTTAACAGTGTTTAACTTCAAATATTTTTAATTTAAATGCACCTTGAAATTTAGTTGATTTAACTACGACTATATTTGATATGTAAATGTGTATTATTTGAATTATTGCCATGATGATTATCATTGAGAATAGGTTGCCAATAGTTTCAAGAAAAGGAAAATTTAAGTTGAAATTACCAAATTTTCGTTTCTGGTTAAATGAAATTATGGCAACACAAGTGAAAATAGTTATGACAAATATTCTGATTACTTGCATTAATTTAACTTGGACATTTTTTTCTTCATATTTTCATGTTATTCCTTTCACCATATAACCTGGATAATCTTTCACTTGAAACGATATTTCAACATTCACAGATTAAAATTCATCTTTCGTCATAGTTGCAAATGGATAGACCTTCTGAAATCAACGGGTTATTAAACAAACCCTTGACTTTAATAGAATCAAGTTTAAAATAAATTTCTCTTCAACTAACAGTTTAACACATAAATTGATTAATGTTTTAATCGAGGCTCTGGGTTAATCATTTTCATATTCAATGAATTCAGAGACGTACGTAAGGTATTTAAGTTGATTATAATGAAAACTTATGAAAATCAATTGTTCGTTTCTTTCAACTGTTAGTTTCATTGAATAAGTTGATCATCAATTTGTTTCCTGGTTTGTTGTAGACAAATCAACGACCGCAATGTTTATAATTAGCGATCCTGTTCACTATAATATAAGTCTATTTATCTATGTTAAGAGTTTTGATTAAAATCTATCCAGGATGAAATAAAGTGAACGCCAAAATATTATCAACTCAATATCCATTGTAATTGGCAAAAAATCAAATTCAAAGAGAAGCAAATTTCAAATCATGAACTGTGTTTCTAATTGATTATTATCGCGATTCAGACCAATTTCACCAGATCTCTGATCATCTTGTGTTTTGACTTTTCTGTGCAGATATAAAATTGAGACTTCTGAACCCGGAACAAATTCTCATGACTGTTTTTGACAGTTTACTATTGAACGCTGTCTTGTTTGAAAATTTAAATTTATTGTATCAATTTTTATATCTCGAAACTTTGATTGGAAAGCTCGATTTTTATTTCAAAGAGCATTGAGTTGTTGAAATGAGTTTTTCCTGGAAATTGTTGATTAGCCAGATTAATGATGATGGAAAGTTGAAAAGAAGTGGAAAGCACAAATATGATGTCGACAATATGCACAATTTATGAATGAAGCTGAATGACAATCACCCATTTGACATCCACAATCAGGTTTATCGAGTATACTATCAATGGAAATCTCAGGTTCTTTCTCAACTTCAAAACCAGCCTTTGCCCAAGCATTCCGTATGAGTGGCTTGAAAAGAGGCGCTCTTAATTGGTTGTGAATTAAAAAGTTAAGCTTGATGATAGAATTTTTATCATTCAGTTTTAGAGGAATTTGGTCGAGTGAGACGCGTTTCATGAACTTTTTAATAAATAATTTCCATTGTTTGAAAATTAGGACACTGAGTGGTTGAAGAATCGCAGCAGAACCACTTGGCAATAGTTTGATGGTCAATTTTTTTTCAGGCAAAGAAAAGATAGAATTTTGAACTCGCTGGGTTCCAACAGGACTTATTACTAGGCAGGCTTCTCTTTCAATATTGGGTGATAAACAAATTGTAGCCCAGTTTTTGAGAGCATCTTTGTCAACTTTACCATTATCCGAAGAAGTAATGTAAATATTTGGAGGTATAATTAAATCCTCTTGCTGGTCTGAACATTGTTGGAATACAATCATGAAATTGTTACATAGTTCACCATCCATGTTAATGATGAGTTGAATGCTATAAGTCCGTAATTCATGTTTTTGGCTTCCAATTGGATCATCAGATGATTCGTCTTCTATTGTTATTTCATAAGTGCAGCTTGTTTGTGCAGCATTAAAGATCTCTGAAGGCTCAAACCGAGAATTTAGCTTAAAATTCATCAGAAATTCTGCTGCAAGAACTTCAGTCTCAGCTGTATCATGTTCATTGTTGTAAGTTATTACTTCTGTTGTTTTCCGAACACCTATAAAGTGTCGCTTTTTAAAATTATCCACCCAAACGTCACAAGCTTTGAAGCCATCCAACTCTACTTCCCTTGCTTTCTCTAAAGCCCATCTTTTTAAATCCTCATCATGAACAGGGAACTTGGAGTCTTGAGCTTCTCGATATCTTGACCAAACAAATTCGGATATTGTGGTATATTTTTCTCGGTTTGATGCCATTCTTTCAAGATAGGCTCGAAACTTAGCAATGTAGCTCGAATTTGTAACCCGGGTAAACTGTTTTTGTAAAGTTTTGAAATTTACTTTTGGGTTTCTTTCTTTCCAATCAATTACATTTCTGATGTAGTCATAGTCGAAAGATTCCAGCGCATCATAAGTGACATTCAAATCAAGATTTTCTGGTGGCTCGACAGAGTACAACTCTTCTTCTTCTATCCATTCATGTTTTGAGGATGCAGCAATCCTTTTGATGACATCGACAATATGTTCAGCAAATTTCCTTTCTTTAAGGCTAACTTCTCTGGACTCCTCACAAGAGCCTGATGAACGCATGGTCTTCATTACCTCCAGGATTGTATCCACTTCCAATTGCTCCATTTTGGTTAGGTCTATCGATGAAAAAGTATCGTAAATAGATTAGCAGGGAGAATAAAGTTTATGATAGTTTCAACAAAGTCGTTATGCCCGAATTTTGTTTAACACATGAGCTCGTTTTTATTTGTAACAGCTATTATTTAAAAACTAATTCATTCAAGCAAACATACTAGTCATTCACACCCAACCACTAGTAGACCAATACACAAATACAAGAATCTAAGGGAAAATTACGTTTGAACAGTCTTGGTATCAATTTGAAATGACTGGCAAAATTCAGCGACCAAGTATCACCATAAATTTAAATAAAGGCAAATTGAAATCGGTAGCTTTTTTTGCTAAGCCAAACGGTTATATTGAGTATAAAAAATAAGACGCAAAACTTACCCAAGATTGCCTCCTAAAAGTAGATAGCCGATTGGTTTTTGATTAAGTTATATCAGATGGCTTTGAAATATAACTTAAATTTTTTGATTAAAATAATAGAGAACAATAATCAACAGTCTCGATAATTGAACCAAATACAAAAAAAGTCACAAGAGAAGTAAAGCCTGAGTCAGATTTGAGAGTGATGTCATTCGATAGAGGATAATGTGTTGTGAAAACTCCTAATGGCTTTCATCTGCGAGCCTAGTGGTTCCTAAGATACTTTGATTTAAAATTAGGGCATTTTTATCATAATCATGTTTGAAAAATAAAACAAAGATGAGTGAGAACTTGCTGTCAGTGAGAACTAAAACCGGGAGCAAAATAAACCGCTCAACTTCAGCTGATTTCTCGTATAAGACTTTACCGGACATTTTAAAGTATGATAATGATTCTAGGCGTTTATTTGCATAAAATATTAAATAAACATAATACTTTTGGAGTTATTCATGATAAGACAAACTTGAAATATTTACTGATGTCCAAATATTTGAGATTAAATTTTTCAAAATGTCTATCATGATGTTCACGTAGTGATTGAATTTTGAGACCTGATTCTTGATAATACAATAATGTAATAACGGCCTTCGTTGCCTCGAATTTGATCATTGTAACGTAGCAGTAATATTAATATCGTTAAATTATTTTATTTATTTAGGGGATGGTTTGCTTTGTCATGGAGTTTCTAGCCGGTGGTGATTTAATGTTTCATGTGCAAAGCTCTGGAAAGTTTACTGAGGACCGATCAAGGTAAATTAAGAATAGCTTGGTTAATAATTCGATCAAATTGTCAATCAAATATTCCTTATCGTCTATTTTAGGTTTTATGCGGCTGAAATTGTTTCTGCCTTAAACTTCTTGCATAGTCGCTACATTATTTACAGGTAAGTTTTTTGTATTATTTTGGACATTTGGTTATTACTCTCTGATTTTGTTACTTAATCCTTTCCTTAGAGACCTCAAATTGGATAATATTTTATTGGATGCTGAAGGACACGTTCGACTTGTTGATTTCGGAATGTGTCAGTGTCACATTTGGAAGGAAGAATGTCTTCCCTCAAACTTCTGTGGTACACCAGAATATATGGCTCCTGAGGTTAGTGGAGCCATTAATCTACTCATTGAATAGATGACTGTTTCTTTTCAATGTACCTTTGATTCACTCTTTTTCTAATCTTTATTTATTCTTTGTATTATCAATTGTAGATAATTAAAGGTGTCCAATATAACCAGGCAGTTGATTGGTGGTCATTTGGTGTCCTTCTTTATGAGATGATTGTTGGTGATTCTCCATTTAAAGCAACTGATGAAGATGAACTTTTATGGAATGTTTGCTATGAGAAAGTCCGTATTCCTTATTTTGTGAGCAAAAATGCTCAAAGTATTATCTTAAGTGTAAGTATTTAATGCACTTTCGTGTATATAGGGATAATTAATTTGGTTAATTTTATTTCTTTAGCTATTAGAATACGATCCTGCTGAGAGATTGGGAATGCCAACCAGTTCCAAAGGTGATATAAGAAGTCACAAGTTTTTTGAATCCATTAATTGGGATGCAATTAATGCAGCTAAAGTTAAACCTCCTTTTGTACCTAATCTTGTAAGTGAAGCAACAATATTACAATTGTAACTACAATTTACCATGTTCATTCACTAACATTGAATTTTCCATTTGATTTCAGAAAAATCAATTTGATACTTGTTATTTTGACCGTGAATTCACCGAGATGAGACCTGTTCTAACACCAATCGATGATTATACTGTTGAAAATGTGGACCATGAGTTGTTTTTTGGATTTGATTATACCAATCCTAATATGACTGATTAATAATTGTTGATTCATTAAATTCGTCAATAAAATTTTGAACCAAACTGTTAAAGTATGCTCAAATATTGCCATTAATTTAACCTCAAATCAATAGAGTTTTTGAAGGAGTTGTTAATGGTCCATGAAGTCACTATGAAAGGATACTTGATCGATGAATACCATCTTAAACAATGAAAATACTAAATACCAATTTTTAAAGCAAATTTTCCATCACTCTTTCGATATGGTCTACATAACGTATTGATAAAATATAATTTCAATTATTAAAAGTCACGATTTAAGCAGTGGACAAGATGGGGAATTAATCTATCCGGATAAGTGATCAGGGTAGGCTCTAGAATAGGATTACAATGAATGTGAGGGAAAAAACAGAATTATTGCTAAATGTTTACTCAAAATGTTTAATAATGCAGTGAAAAATAAATATTTTCATAGTTGAATCTGCATTTTTATCGAGAGTTCCATTAAAATATCTAACCTTGCTGTAAACTCTGGACTTGAAAATAAAAGTTCTGCCCTCTTGAAGAGCTTAATACGTACCCCTTAAAAATATTGACAATATTATGGCTAATTGACGGAACCGGGTTGTCTCGTAATCCTAGAGTGTTGTACCAAGTTTCAGCTTTCTGGTTGAATCAACTAGATAGAAATGTTCGAAATGTGTCTTTACATGATAATAATTTTAGCCACAAATCAAGTTCACTTGAACTTGAAAAACATAAACATTGAATAGAAAACGGGTTTTCATGTTAACGGCTGAAGAAGTGATCCCTGATCAGAAAGAGGGAGACAGAAAGATAAAAATCAAACATGTGTGAAATGTTAAGTAATGAGAGGCTCATTGTGAGTTCTGATTTGAAAATAGTTTCATCATTTTTTTCGTATTCATTTTTCTGTCTGTTGGACAATAATTTGACGTTTAATTCGTGGTGTTGTCATTTTTTTCATTCAATTAATCTCATTAGCTGATAAGCTACGTTTAAATCAACGTAATTTTCCTTCATAACTGATGTAACCATTTACTGTGCATTTCTATGGAAATACACAGTTTAAAACAGTGTCAATGAAACCGAAGCTTTTTTGTGTTGATGCTTTTTGCGGTGACCAATGGTTTATCACTTTGATAAAGTTGGTATCATTTTGACCCTTTATTATTTTATCTGATTGGTTACTTCATCGTTATCAACTATGTGTCAAACTTACAAAATGACTATCAACGGTTTTGTGTAAACATTTTGTTAAACATTTGCTTTCCTTATCTGTTTTCGTTTATCTGTCTATTATTTCAGCGAAACAATTGGAAGATGAGATTATTTATGTGTATTTATAAATATCTATAATTCAACTGTAACCGTTGAATTGATTTACTTTTAAGGAAAGTGTATATAATAGTGGTTATAATTCCTTACGGTCATTTCATTTTCTGATTTTATAAAAGCCTCTATAATCATCTGGTTGTGTCACGTAAATCTTTTGCTATGATTTCTTGGGTTTATTCAACGATTATCCATTACCTAATATTTTCTCACATTGTTGAGGACAGTATAGCTGCTGAAAAGGACAGTGCAGTTAAAAGATTGGAATTGCTTACCATTGTTCATCGGCACGGTGAGAGGACTCCGTATAAGTTTTTCAAAAATGATCCTTATAGTGACCCCAAGTACTGGCCTGACGGTGAAATTCAGTTAATAAAAACTGGTCGTCAACGCATGTATCAATTAGGAAAGTCTATCCGAGAAAACTACAATAATTTCTTGGAAGATAATCCCAGACAAGTTTATGCTCGAAGCTCTGATGCTGACCGGTGCATCGAAAGTAGTGAATTGGTTCTACATGGGATCTTCAAGTCTAAGGGTCCTTGGTTTTACAGTAATGACACTGATTATTTGCCCATCCCAATTCACACTGTTCCAACTGCTCTTGATGGGGTAAGAGATTTACTTAGGTGAACAAACAAGGCAACTCAAGTCAAGCTCATCATTCTTTAGCCTAGAATGAATAAATAGTTGTTTCAAATGCTATATTTTTCAGTTTGATTTGCGACGCCGATTTGGATTGTTTGTTCAACTGCAAGGTTCAAGCTGTTGACTATTTTCGATCTAACCAATTTTTTCTATTTCAGATGTTGACGATTGATTGTGACTGTCCAGAATCTTCTCAAGAAAAATTGCGGTTACTCAATAGTAAGACAGCCAAACAAGTTACCCATCAATATTCTGATACGTTGAATTTAATCCGAGAAAAGACTGGCAATGATTTGAGCAATCTGAATGATATTTCTGATTTTTACACTACACTTACAATCGAGGAGGAGAATATAAAAGATTTCAAAAGGCCAGATTGGTACACTGATAAAGTTAAAGAAGAGTTGCGTATTATGAGCGATAATGGCTTGTACATATCTTCGAGTTCATTCGAGATACTTCGCTTACGAACATCAAATTTTTTCGCTGACCTCAGACATCGTATGCATGCTAAAATAAGTGGCGATTCAAAGCTTGGTGGCCTCAAATTTCTTTCATACTCAACTCATGATAATCTGTTGGCTTCAATTTTAATTGCTCTGGATATTTTCGACCACAAAGTTCCTCCATATGGAGCAACATTAGTTTTTGAATTGATTCATGTTCCTTCAAAAGGCCATTTCGTACAGATTTATTACTGGAAAGACACTGAAAAAGAAGCTGATTTAATGTCATTACCTTTCTGTAATAATCAAATGATATGTTCATATGACCGCTTTTCTAGATACATTTCTACTTACATTGTGGATGACTGGCAGGCTGCATGTGGTCTTAAACACGAGCCAAGTTTATGGTCAAGTGGCATTTTCGTTGCCTTGGTTGCTATTCTTGCTTTAATAATTGTAATTGGTTTAGTGTGGTTCATGGCCATCCAATGGTATGGAGTAAGGCGCCAATATGAAGTCATTAGATCTTAATTTTGCAATCAAAACTAAAAATCAGTAGATAAACTCTGATGTCTGTATTAAAACCGTGAAGTTCCAGTGCCTTAGTAGTAGCTTTTCTTTGTGAGAAGTTGCAAGATGATATATTCATAAATGAAGTCATGTCATATGTTAAAGAAATTAATGATGTTAATGCTTTATAAGCAGAAATAATCCAAAATAGCACTAATTATTTGATTTTTCCATGTCTCGTATCCTTAAAATTATTGTTTTTTTTATTGTAAATATTACAAAATTTAACATTCATCTGAATAAAACAAGTCGATATTCATAATTAATTGTTTAAAGTTATTTGAAAATGCTTAAGTCCATCATTTTTCAACTAATTAATTACGATTTGATTAACTGGGTTAATAAAATAAAACTCAAACTGAATAAGATAAGTTAGATTGGAACAACTAGGATTTGTTAAAACACTGAAAACTCAGATCAAAGGCTCAGAAAATTTCATTTGTTGCATAAACTCTCCTATTTAGACGATTAAATCACAGTCATTGGATTGCATTAAATAACCAACACTATCCAATCCTATTCATTACTAATCATAAGTTTGCTGAAGCGATTAGCAGCGTTTGAAATTCGTAAACCAGAACCAGCTGATTGTGAAGGTTATTACTGTTACCTAGGTAACGATCATCAACAGCTCAGTTTGATAAATTTTTTTATTAGTGAATTCATATTGTTTTCAGATTAATCTATTTGATTGTGGTTTATTTTTGAGACGGATTTTGTGTCTGTTATGCATCATTTCATTTTAATTAAACAATATTAAAGGTTTGTATCCTCGTTTCACAGTAAAATAGTTGTTAAATTTTGCATAGGTGTTATCCTTTTTATCACTCGTTGATTTTAATAAAATTGTGTTTTCGAGCTTTTATTAGAGCATCATTTAACCCATCTTAATCAACATGGAAAAATTAAAGATCAATAAGTTTGTAAAAAGGATTAGAAGTAGTAATAAATTCAAATTATTTCAAATAATCTTTGAAATGTTTAATGTACGAATATTGTATTTTCATTTTAGATCTAACCATTGTCAGCTGTTTCAATTATGTTCAGAATGATGCTGCCTAATTTAATAAAGAAGGAGATGCGAAAAAACACCTTTTCTTTACCTTACTCATGGAGTTTACAGGATCATCTGTGTCGCAGTTTGAAAGACGATGCTTCTACTACCAAATCTTCTTTACCTTCAGCAAGTTCATCCACAAATATATTGAAGGATTCTGAAGGAATTGAAACAAACCCATTCTATAACAAATATGCGGATAAAATTAAAAAAGTAGTTAACAATGAAGGCATCAAAATAGCTGAAAAAATAGGTAAATGACCTACACTGATTATCATATATTTTCAAATTTCATATTTATTTTTTAAATCTGTGTGATAACTGATGCTATTATCTTCTTTTCAGAAAAAAATCTTGAAGAGATCGCAACACTAAACAAGATACCAGAGTCTCAGAGAGTAGCAACGAAAACAAAGAAAAGTAAAGATCCAAAAGAAGTTGGACCTAAAATTGGAGGATTTCCTGGAAATCGGACACTTAAAGACATAGTTAATTTGGAGATGTTATTGAAATTAGATGCTGATAGTATAAGTGAAGTTTGGAGTGAATATCATCGTTTAAAGTCAAAATGTATTTATGCAGTTATACCTGGTGAAAAATATAAAACAATTTACGAGACTGGTAAAAAATATCCATTGTTTATATTTCCCGTTCCTAAAACTGAATCCAGTACTGGTGATGATAAAAGTAACGATCAAAGTGGTTATCAAATATATTTAGGAAGCTTTAATTATCACCAAATTCATTTTACTCCTTTAATTTCGTACCATGCACATCAAGAAAATGCTCCAGCTGTTATGACCTTACGACATTATCCCGAGATAAGTGAAGAGAAAGGAATTGTTCTGATGGAAGGTTATTATGATGATAAGATTCTTAATTCCATGGAGGCTCAATGTTTAGCTAATCAAGTGCAAATATTTTATGGTGCCAATGATTTAACGAAAAATTTACTTCTTCATAAATTCAACAAAGATCCAAAATCATTTGATTATAATGAAGTTATTGATCAATTTGAAAAAGGTTTATTATAACCTTTTTTGTATTATACATAAAAAAATATTTCAATTAAATATCTTGAAAGAAAATATCTTTTTATCAAGTATTATTTAAAATCTTAATATGATATTAATCATAATTATTTATAATGCTTCAACATGCGAATCCAATATAATGAGATTATTCTCAAACAACTTTTCTCTTCAAGATTATTTGGTCCTGGACATTTGTTTTTCAATCCTCCGTCCCTACTGAAGCAAAGGCTCCAAAAAAATATTTTCATCTAGAGTCATCAGTTCACTAGTAAAGTTTTTGTTTAATTATTAATAAAAAGTGCTTCATCTGAAAATTAGTAAATTTCTGCATCTAAACACAGTCACTGTCAAGTTCTTGCACTGTTAATCAACATTTGAATTTCAATCAACTGATTATTTACCGCCACCAAGGCTCGTAAATCTGACGATAAAGCGAAAAACTGAAAATAAATGCTCGACTAAAAGCGATCTTTTTTTCTTTAGGTTGTCAAAACTTAATGATTTGTGGAAATTGATTTCGATCTTTATTGCATTTTTATTAGACCGTTTGGTGTTTATTTGTAAATTTTTAAATGATCCGTTGTGACTTTTCCCATTGGTTATTGGCGGATCAACATGAATGGATCATTAGTTTGCTAAAAAGAGAATTTTAATTAAAATGAAATCCTTGGCGATGAATAAGATGATAATGGATACTGAAAGTTAATTAACCGAGTGAAATGTTCAGTCCTTGCTGAAAACAAAAGTGATACTTTGCCAGAAACAATGAGTTAGTGAAGGATCAAGATTGAAGCAATGACAAGTAAACGGGTCGTCCTTTAGTCAAAATGGTCATAAATTTCGAAATTAACTGGCCTTCGTTAGTATTTCAGGATTACTACAATTCATTGTCTATTCATTGGCATTGATGAGTTTATGCGTCGACTTGAACAGATTAGTTTCATCCATTTGTGTGATTGTTATTTACTTTCAGTAGATTCAACATTTTTCTGTTCATGACATCACTGTTTGTTAATCCCACTTTGACTGAATATCATGCTGAGATTCTGGGTTGAGTTTTAACAATTGATTCAAATCATGCGATTGAAAATACTTGTAATTGAGAAATGGATAAACCATCAGTGAAAATAAATTAATCTTGATACCATTTTATCGCTTGAATCAGCCGGTGATTTGGATATCGTAGTTGCTTGGGAAATATTAATTTGTTGTCCAGAATGTTTTTGCCCCAATCTGAGTCCAGTGTTTAGGTTGAATACAAAATACAACCTCTATTTTAGTGAATCAAATTAAACAGGTAAAATGTTCACTGTGAAGTAAAGACTCTTGTAATTGTCTTTTCTTTGTGTATATTAGAAACTAAATTTAGTTTTTTGTTTGATGATTAAGTTTCAAGTCAACCTTTAAGCCCCCTCATCATCATCATCATGCCTTTTCTCATCTGCATCTTCATCTTTCTTAGTGTTCTGTCTCTTAATGAAAGATGAAGAAAGAGCAGGTTAAGTGATAATTGTACTTGATCTTTCCTCTGAAAAACATGAAACTAAATTTAGTTTCCAATTGGATTCTCGGTTTGAATTGAATTCGAGCTTATCTTTCTTTTCTTCTTCATCCTCTCTCCCTATCTTCACGTCATCATCCTCATCATCTTCACCATCATTTCTCCGTCTCTCACGTCGGAATAGGCGGTAGTGTGCCCAATGTATTTAGAGTCGTTAATAAGAACCGAGTTTCAAGATGATAAAGGGATGATGATGAGAAGAGACAGAGAGACAGAGAGACTGAGTAAGCAAGAAAAGATTGGGAAAGAACATGAGAAGGTAAAGAAAAGAAAAATAAAGAAGAGATAGTTTGATAGTTGAACTGAGAAGAGAATTATTTTGAGAAGAAATCGGGCCAACAAAGATATAATTCACTTTAGTTAACATAACCAAATTTAACCTAACCACCATGATTTTGCTTTTCTCTCCCTATCTTTCTCTTTCTCTCTTTCATTTGCCTTTCTTATTCCAACCTCTTACTTTTTTCTCGTTGCCTTTTCTTTCTAAATTTAGGTTTTCTTGCAGATTTTAAAGCTTAGATTGAAAAGTTGAGTCAGTTTCTCTAGTTTAGATTAATCTTTTTCATAGTCTTGTCCTTTTTATATGTTATAGATGAATTAGTAGAGGATGAGGTGAAACAATGAAGAATGAAGAAAGAATCGATCAATTATCCCCAACAGCAGCAGCATCAACAGTTTCAACCACAACAACCAAATAGTGAATTAAATGTGGATAATGCTGGTTTGTCACTTTCATCAGTACCATCGACAACTGGAGGAGGAAGGTTTGATTTTGATGATGGAGGAGTTTATGTTGGTGGTTGGCAAGAAGGAAAAGCTCATGGTCACGGAATATGTACAGGTAATTTCATGGTAATGATTAAGAAAAAAACAGTTTAATAATATTGAATTGATATACAATTATCATGTTCCATCAAATCAGGACCCAAAGGACAAGGTGAATACAGTGGATCTTTTAATTTTGGTTTTGAAGTTTGTGGTGTTTATAAGTGGCCAAGTGGAGCTATTTATGAAGGACAATGGTTAAATGGTAAAAGGCATGGATTAGGTGTCGAGTTTCGCGGTAAATGGGTTTATAAAGGGGAATGGACACAGGGTTATAAAGGTCGATACGGTGTACGAGCTTCACTTTTATCTTCTGCCAAATATGAAGGAACCTGGGCCAATGGATTACAAGATGGTTATGGATCTGAAACATATGCTGATGGTGGTACCTATCAAGGGCAATGGCTTCGTGGGATGCGCCATGGATACGGTGTCCGTCAATCAGCACCTTATGGTCACTCTAATGTTACAAAGGCAGCACTTATTAAGAACTCAACGAATGTGTCGATGCAATCGCTTGATACTGAAGGTGAATCAAGTTTGTTTGATACTCATGTGTCCGGCAAAAGAGACTCTGCAATGCGAGGAGGTTTTGTTTTGGTTGTGAAAAATAATTCATCAGTTACATCAAGACCAGGATCAGCGCCTCCAGGATCGAGAAAACGGCAAAATTCATTAGATAAAGCATCCAGTTTAAAGACAGGATTTTTTAAAGGATTAGTATTGAAGAAGCAAAAATCTACTGGTGATATTGATGTTAGGTCAAATCGTTCATCATCATCTGTTGTTAGTTCAACTGAATCATCCCCATCAACTCCAGGAATCAAAAGAAAAGGTGATATTGAAGCTGATGCTGTTTCTAATGCGTCTTTCTTATCTCAAGATGGAGACATTTCAGATCCATCGACAACCGAAACTTACATTGGTGAATGGAAAAACGATAAAAGAAGTGGCTTCGGTATATGTGAAAGGTCAGATGGTCTACGATATGAAGGTGAATGGTACAACAACAAGAAATATGGTTATGGTGTAACCTTTTTTCGAGATGGTACTCGAGAAGAGGGCAAATACAAGAACAACTGTTTGGTTACAAATGCAAAGAAGAAGCATTTATTTGTTTTAAGATCAGGTAAATTGAGAGAGCGCATTGAATCAGCAGTTGCTGCAGCTCGGCAAGCTCAGCAAATAGCTTTACAGAAAGCTGATATTGCCATAAGTCGAACAGCTACTGCTCGTGGTAAATCTGAACAGTCAGATGCTGTTGCTGCTCAATCAAGAATTGATTCAGGAATTGCTTATAAAATAGCTAAACAATATGGAGGATCAGATGTAACAAATTTACAACCTGAGGCTCCATTAAGACGAAGATTATCCGAATTTTCACATGTCCGTCGAGGAACTATTGCTCAAAGTATGGGTGGAATTAGCGGTGGAGGTATTATGGGAGGTTTAAGTGGGTCTCGTCAGTATCTCGATCCTAATGAACCATTTAGTGGACGTAGAGGTTCATTTAGAACTGGTCATGGTTCAACAATGAACACTAATGAACAAGGTTCAACTTCACATAATTTTAATCATCCATCAAATCAACAACAACAACAACACCATTCAAATTCAATTCAGTTTACCACCGGACCTAATCAAAGTGAAGCTAGTAATCGTTTAATACCAAGTGGATCCAACCTAACATCTTCATCATTTCATCCTTCAGTACAACACGAACAACATTCTCTGCAACATCCTCACAGCCATCCTCATCATCATCAACAACAACAACAACAACATCAACCACAACCACAACAAAACCAACAATCTCAATACCAGCAACATCACCAACTAAGACAACAACACATAAACGATCCCGACCCGTTGAACGACCACCTTGATCACTATCAAAAATTAGTTCGAACCTATGCAAGAAAAGGCAAACCTCCTCTACCAGATAAAACCTTTGATCGTCTTCGTTCACCTAATTTTTTACCCTCGAATCGAACAGAATCTCAAGTAGCGGCTTCCTTAGATAAAGTCTACGGGGCAAGTTCATCGGCTGATTCTGGTCATGAAAGTTCTAATAAAAGTGACGCAGGACTTAAACTTCCTCAAGTTATCGATATGTCTAGCGATTCTGATGCAACACGAACCCCAAAACGAACGTCATCTCTTTATCGAAATCCGAACACATCAAGTGGTGGAGGAAAAGGCGGTGGAACAACCAGTGGAGGTTTAGGTGTGAGTGGTCTTAAAAGAAAACCCTCACTTCAACCTTTAGGTAAATCAATTAAAGAGCCTGTGATGAGCCGAGAAGAAGTTTCCGTTTTATCTCATGCAACTCGCTTACAACGCCGTGAAGAAGCGGAAATGGCTGAAAGGCTTGCTCGAAATCCATTACTTTATTTGGTTAATCCTCGTTTCAAGGATTGGCTGAGTCGACAACAAATAATTATTACCGTTCTTTTCATCAATATCACTTTAGCTATTATATTTTTTAAACTTTTAGGTTGATTTAAACTATAAAAGGAAAGGAAAGCAAACCTTGTTTTTTCATATCTCCATCTTTCTGGTCGTCTAATGTTTTTGCCATTAACCTATTCATCAACATCCAATGTCAAAAAAGTCTCTTTTGATTACAATATTGTAATAAATAGATGCTGATAGTATAAGTGAAGTTTGGAGTGAATATCATCGTTTAAAGTCAAAATGTATTTATGCAGTTATACCTGGTGAAAAATATAAAACAATTTACGAGACTGGTAAAAAATATCCATTGTTTATATTTCCCGTTCCTAAAACTGAATCCAGTACTGGTGATGATAAAAGTAACGATCAAAGTGGTTATCAAATATATTTAGGAAGCTTTAATTATCACCAAATTCATTTTACTCCTTTAATTTCGTACCATGCACATCAAGAAAATGCTCCAGCTGTTATGACCTTACGACATTATCCCGAGATAAGTGAAGAGAAAGGAATTGTTCTGATGGAAGGTTATTATGATGATAAGATTCTTAATTCCATGGAGGCTCAATGTTTAGCTAATCAAGTGCAAATATTTTATGGTGCCAATGATTTAACGAAAAATTTACTTCTTCATAAATTCAACAAAGATCCAAAATCATTTGATTATAATGAAGTTATTGATCAATTTGAAAAAGGTTTATTATAACCTTTTTTGTATTATACATAAAAAAATATTTCAATTAAATATCTTGAAAGAAAATATCTTTTTATCAAGTATTATTCATAATTTCAATCTTATTAATTGTTGTTATTTATTCCATGTATGTTTAAAAAAATATAAATTTTACGATTGATGTTTCAAAAAGTCTGATTCACGATTCAGTCAAATGTATTGGAACGCGAAATGATTATCAATTGGAAACAGATTTTTATTTTAAGCATTTTATGACTTTAAATTCTGGTTTTAATTTGGGTTTCTTTAATTTGTGATCAGTGATCACTTAATTAATCAATTTGCTCGTTCGGTTTACTTTCTTTCAATATTAATAGTAAACTCAAAACAATCAATTTGTGTTGGGAAATTAGCTTTGAAAATCAGTCAATAGTAAGTTCAAATTGAGTTGATGTGAGTAAAACAAAAAGTTATGTTAAAATTAGATCAAATTATTTCAATTTTCATTGAGAAAATTTATATATTCTCATTGAATCAGGTGAGTGAATAAATGTTGTGATGAATTGCGATTGATTGAGTTAAAAAAATATATCAGATATGAAGAGTCAATCGGTTTCAGTAGGAAAAATGAGGAGGAATCAGTACAACAGGAGGTTATAAACCGGAGGCAATCATCGATTGATTTGAATGCAAACGAAGGGTTCAAACGGGTTCTAAATGGCCGCAAGAGTGTGTCATATATTTGAATGGAAGAAGAGCCGAGAGATGATGATGAAAGAGTTGCAATTGGTAAGTCAGGTGAAGATGAAAAGAGAAAAAAATAAGGAATATGATGATGGAGATTGAGATTGAGATGAAGATGAAGATGGAAGTACATGAAGATGAGTTTGTGTCTATCCGCAAGAATTTGACTTCCTCCGCCTTCAGGCCATCCATTTCCCACCTTTAAGAGGGAATAATAAAGAGTAAAGTAGACAGTTAAAGGAAGATATTTAGACTGAGCGAAAGAGACAGAAACTAGTTGCTTTTTTGAGGAATTGGAAAGGTTAGAAGAGGCAAAACAAGCAAAAGAAACCGAATAACAAGAGAATGGTAAAGAAAAAGGAATCTGGACTAAGGTAGGAAGAAATGGAAGGGAGGGATTTTAATCTGATCAAGAGAAAGAGAGAGAAAAGGAAAGATTGCTGAATTTTACAGGAAAAGTAACCGACTTGACAAAAGTTATTGAATCTTCTAACATTAGTTTCAAAATCAACTACAGTTTTATATATGTTGCTACCTAAAAGTATCGACTAGCTCTTTGGTTGTCCAAATTGTTATTTGTTTACTTGGTTTCCACCCTCGACTAATTTTACCAGAAAACTTATTACGTTCAGTTATTTAGTATTGAATATATTTTTAACTTGTTTCTTCATTATTTCCCCTCAATTGTGTGTACTTTTGATGACGCTCTTACGAAAATGACGCTAGATTATTTCGGTCAACATTATCTTGGAAAGTGACTAATTCTGAAGGTAACCGCGTTTTTCTGTTTATGTTCAACCATTATGTAAGTAGCGTTGAGTGACTTTCTAAAGGTTATTTCCTCGATTAATATAGCCCTGAAACGACATTTTCCTCTTCATCTTCATGACTGTAGTGTAACATTGGTATACCTAATTGATACCATCGAAGCGGCTACAATTTTTCACATGAAACAATCAAATTGCCAGTTTTCACTTGCAAATCATATACCCAAACGATTTATTTTGTACGATTAATAGTTATGTTCGTTAGAAAATGATGTTTTCATTGCTGAATCATTTGTTTCCATCAGTTAGTATGGATTGTTACCGAACGCATTCGAAATCTACTGTAGTTTGTCAGTAAAAAGACACAGAAAACACATTTTTAACACTTATAAACAACTTTACAAATATACCGAAACACAAATGGGCAAAAACGGGTGAAGATGAATCTCTTTGCCTTTTAGATTCCATGGATTTGTAGAGGCATGAAAACTGCGTTGTTGCATGTGCTTTGAATGTTTCTCTGGCCTATAGTTCCGCTGAAAATCGAGGTCAAAGTTGTAACTTCGATAGCGTTTTGCACAATTATGGTACAAGATTGTTTCACGAAACTCATTTCTAAGACGTAACTTTTGATAGCGAACCAGAAAATGAAGTTTATAAAATAAAATAAAACTTTTTGACTCTGAAAACCAGATAACTTCGATTTTCGATCAAATCGACAGATTTCTGTGATCGGAAGAGTTAGAGAGATGAAACTTATTCTTACTACATAAAAATAATTTGTACAAATAATGTGTCAAACAGTTTTTTCAATTTACTAATAGTTCTCTTGATTTCGGCCATTTACCTAAAAACTTCGAACCTCAATATTTCGAAGACAGGCATACTTACAATCATCATTCTTGGACTAATCATTAGCTTTTAATATGTATTATGGTATGATATTGTTTTTAGGATATTCGTCAAACTACAAAAAAAGCTATGCCTTGCTATTAATTACGTTACCAGAATTTAGAGTTGAGCAACAAAGATGAATGGTTACTTATCAAGTGTAAAATTTTTACTCTTTATTTAACACATTCGTTCTGATTTCTTCAATAGTAAGCCATAATTTGTTATGAACCATATTAAAATCTAATGATTAGTCCAAGAATGATGATTGTACGTGTTTCCATTCTCGAAATATTGAGGTTCGAAGTTTTTAGGTAAATGGTCGAAATCAAGAGAACTATCAGTAAATTGAAAAAACTGTTTGACACATTATTTGTACAAATTATTTTTATGTAGTAAGAATAAGTTTCATCTCTCTAACTCTTCCGATCACAGAAATCTGTCGATTTGATCGAAAATCGAAGTTATCTGGTTTTCAGAGCCAAAAAGTTTTATTTTATTTTATAAACTTCATTTTCTGGTTTGCTATCGAAAGTTACGTCTTAGAAATGAGTTTCATGAAACAACTTGCTTTCAAAATTGTACAAAAAGCAATCGAATTTTCAACTTTGACCTTGATTTTCTCAAAAACCAGAGATCCGAATAGCTTTTGAATCACGCGAATGAACTCAGATTTCATGTCTCTAATAGCTATTAGAACCCTGTTCCAAAAGAGATTCATTTTTATCCGTTTCTACCCATTTGTTTGCAGCATTTGTGTCATGTTGTGTTTGAATGTTACAATAGTGTTTGTTACAAATTTTAACAAATAATAACTTTTCCTAACAAATTAGATTAACATACATTTATTTTAATCGTCCTTTTTTGTTGATCATTCAGATCCTTCCGTGCAAAGTTATTTGTGGTATCTAAAAGCATTTATTGCATTAAATTCATCAAGGACTTTAGGCAAACTGAGAAGAAACGCCAATAATGGGCAAAGATTCGAGCTTAAATGGTGGTACCACTCCAATTTGTCGTTGTCGGGTTATGTATTTAGGTTCATCTGTTTCCTGTGGAGCGAAAGATGGCCTCCAAGGTATCCAAGAACCTTTACGCGATTTATATCCCGAAAGTGGTCGAGTGGACTATGCGTCATCAGGAATCGATTCATGGTTAAGTGTGTGGTCAAATGGGATTTTAATTGAAAGTGTTGATGCTTCGAGATGTGGAGTTGAAAAGTTTTTCCCGATTGAATGTTTACATTTCTGTTCCGCAGTCAGATATGTTGTTATGTCTTCAGTTTCAGACCGTAATACTAATGAAATAATGCTCAAAAACGTATCGGGAACATTAGCAAAAGTAAACTCACCATCATTTCAACAATCAATTACCACATCATCTTCAGATACTTCAACCGGGTCGATAACACCACCGAATAAAATCAATGTTAACTCATCAACTAGCAAACGTGGTCATGATGATGGTAAAAGTTATGATAAATTAGTGAAGTTTCTTCCTCTTGATAGTCCATTTTTTCGATATGCCGATAATAGCCATCTACCTTTATTTGCTGCAATTTTAAGTCGCACAACCGGCATAAAAGTTCTTGAATGTCACGCATTCATTTGTAGACATGAATCAGCAGCTAATGCGCTAGTTCGCTGTTGTTTCCATGCTTACGCCGATGCAATGTATGCTAAACAAATCGAAGAGAATCCTTATTGTCATATTGGATCTGGTACAAGCTGTGTTGGAGGTGGAAGTTCTTTGGCCTCAAAAAGGTCTGTTTCAGTTGAGAAATTGGACGACAATTGGAATGACTCCAAACAAGTGGCTTCATCTCATCATCTTTCGGATTTACCTCTTCCTTCACCATCTCACCCTGCTTTAAAAAGGCACGACCATATTAATCAAATATCTTCTGAAAGTGATTCCAGTTTTATGCTCAGCCAAACACCAGATTTGGGTGACTACAGGATGAGCCACCATGACGCGTCCTTAGCAATGCGAAATTACATAAAGGAAGGTCCTAGCAATACCATGAGACCTCGTCGGATCAAACCTCCTATCCATATGGCTTCATCGCCAACTCCAGGCGGAAGAGGATGTGGACCACTTGTTTACCCAGTAGTGCTCGGTAATCATCCAATGACACTCAGTATACCAATTACTCGCAATGGCGATAAAACTTTCAAGCATTCTTTGAGGAAGCAGAAAAGGAATTCGAAATCAAAAATAGACTCTAGCTTACGTGTTGGATCGAGTTCATTTCCTTTCCCAGTCCCAGTTAATTTTTATCCCTTACCACAAATGTCACCTCACAACTCTAGTCCTCTTTATCCTATGCATCCTTCTTTGCCTCCACCATCACACCAGCGTTACGTTCGAAATACCATTTGTGTACCTAACCCTGTGAATCATCTTCTTGGATCAACTGCATATTCAGTAAGAAGACAATTAGAGCGAAATCATTCAATAAAAGGTGGAACAGCTTTAGGTGACTATTTGCATATGTTTACTGGCCCAGATGAGGAGACAATTTATGTACCAACAAGGAGACCATCAACACCACTGCATGGTCATCACTCTCATCCTAAAAGTCATAATCATACTCGTCATCCTCCACAACGAAACAACTCTCATTATATTAGTCATTCAGTTAGTTATGGAACCACACCAAGACGCGATGAATATCGAACTAAGGATAAAATTAATAGATATAGTCAGTCAGTTCTAGGTGCTATTAATGGAGTTGATAGGGATGACTGGGATGAAATTGAAGGAGAAGAAACTGAAAGGGAATTACAACCTTCAGCAGTTAGATTGTCCAAGAGAAAAGATCGTGCGATCGAGCGAGCCTTTTCCCACTCAATAAGACAACAGCTTGGATCAATATCAAAAAGTTTAGCTAGTTTAACAATTGACAATTCTCCAGCTTCAATGTTTGTTATTGATTCTTCTGGAGATTCAGGATCATCAAGAGAAGATGACGAGAATCTTCACAACTATCATGATCGTTCTCAACGTCATTCTGAACATGTAAATGATCATGATTCTAAGAATGATTTGTCTGCTGGTGAAAAAGAATGGGTTCACTCAGCTCACTCCTCAGATCATTTTGATGGTCAAGAATTTACAAATGATAAGTCTTATAATGGGTTAGAAACTAGTTCCGATGCTACCCATGCAGATGATCAGAGGAATGAAGTATCATAAGCTGAAACTCTGATGTAACTTTGAATGTCTAGCAATAAAGTGCACTTATTTTGAGTAATAAAAATATTGTGTTTCTGTTCAACAGGTCATTAAGTTTGTAGTTAATCCGCATCATTCAACCAAAAGATTTAAATAACCAGATTAATCGTTATGTGCATCGAACAAAAAAGTATTCATTGCTGAATCATTTGTTTCCATCAGTTAGTATGCATTGTTACCAAACGCATTTGAAATCTACATCCATCTACTGTAGTTTGTCAGTAAAAAGACACAGTAAACACATTTTTAACACTTATAAACAACTTTACAAATATACCGAAACACAAATGGGCAAAAACGGACGAAGATGAATCTCTTTGCCTTTTAGATTCCATGGATTTAGGGGCATGAAAACTGCGTAGTTGCGTGTGCTTTGAATGTATCTCTGGCCTATAGTTCTGCTGAAAATCGAGGTCAAAGTTGTAACTTCGATAGCGTTTTGCACAATTATGGTACAAGATTGTTTCACGAAACTCATTTCTAAGACGTAACTTTTGATAGCGAACCAGAAAATGAAGTTTATAAAATAAAATAAAACTTTTTGACTCTGAAAACTAGATAACTTCATTTTCGATCAAATCGACAGATTTCTGTGATCGGAAGAGTTAGAGAGCTGAAACTTGCTATGAGTACATAAAAATATGCAGCAAATATTATGTGTCAAACAGTTTTTTCAATTTATTGATAGTTCTCTTGATTTCGGCCATTTACCTAAAAACTTCGAACCTCAATATTTCGAGAATGGAAACACGTACAATCATGATTCTTGGACTAATCATTAGATTTTAATATGGTTCATAACATAATATGGTTTACAATCGAAGAAATCAGAACGAATGTGTTAAATAAAGGGTAAAAATTTTACACTTGATAAGTAACCATTCATCTTTGTTGCTCAACTCTAAATTCTGGTAACGTAATTAATAGCAAGGCATAGCTTTTTTTGTAGTTTGACGAATTATCAAAAAACAATATCATACCATAATACATATTAAAAGCTAATGATTAGTCCAAGAATGATGATTGTAAGTATGCCTGTCTTCGAAATATTACGGTTCGAAGTTTTTAGGTAAATGGCCGAAATCAAGAGAACTATTAGTAAATTGAAAAAACTGTTTGACACATTATTTGTACAAATTATTTTTATGTAGTAAGAATAAGTTTCATCTCTCTAACTCTTCCGATCACAGAAATCTGTCGATTTGATCGAAAATCGAAGTTATCTGTGTTTCAGAGTCAAAAAGTTTTATTTTATTTTATAAACTTCATTTTCTGGTTCGCTATCAAAAGTTACGTCTTAGAAATGAGTTTCGTGAAACAATCTTGTACCATAATTGTGCAAAACGCTATCGAAGTTACAACTTTGACCTCGATTTTCAGCAGAACTATAGGCCAGAGAAACATTCAAAGCACACGCAACTACGCAGTTTTCATGCCTCTACAAATCCATGGAATCTAAAAGGCAAAGAGATTCATCTTCGTCCGTTTTTGCCCATTTGTGTTTCGGTATATTTGTAAAGTTGTTTATAAGTGTTAAAAATGTGTTTACTGTGTCTTTTACTAACCTAAGTAGATCTAACATAGATGAATGTAGATTTTTTGGCAAATTAAGCTTTGTAAAGATGAGCAATGAAACCTGAAGGCATCTATTCCTATAATAAAAATGTTTTGTTCATTTATTGGTACATTTTCTTGTTGCGTCTTTGAAATTACATCCAGAAATGAGTATTATTGAGTATTTATATCAAGATTTGGAGTTTATCCATTTGGCCAAAGTGAGTAAAAAAGAATCCCTTTGCATTTAGATTAAATTGTGCTGCAGTAGATAAAACCTGAGATCATTGTCGCTATTTAACGGTTTCTCTGATCGATAGTTTTTGAGCGAAAATCGAGGTCGAAGTTGTAACTTCGATAGCGTTTTGCACAATTATGGTATAAAATTATTTCATGAAACTCATTTCTAAGACTTAACTTTTGATGGTAAACCAGAAAATGAAGTTTATAAAATAAAATAAAACTTTGTGACTCTGCAACTTCGACTTTCAATCAAATCGACAGATTTGTGTGGTTATTACGATTAGAGGCCCGAAACTTATTAAGCGTACATAGAAATTGTTTCTCAACAGCATCAATAGAATATAGTTTTCTATTTATCAATATTTCTCTTGATTTTGGGCATTTACTTAAAAACTTCGAGCCTCAATACTTCGAGGATGGACGTGCTTACAATCATCATTCTTAACATATCATTAGATTTTATTACGGTCTATAATATTATGCCATTGAATAGTACTAAACCAACTATTAAACTCATTCACTCATTGAAAAATATTCTTCCAACACATTATAAGTATCCACTTTCCTCTATTAGTCTGGTATCAAATCTGGTAGCCTAAGTTAGACAATGCGATAACTTTTTCTGCGGTTTCTTGCACTGTCTAAAAACTTCAATATATCATAGCATATATTAAATCTGGTGATTGGTCAAAGAATCTGGATTTTAGGCGGTGCTATTCGTGAAATATCGAGGCTGAAAGTTTTTGAGATAAAGACCGAAATCTAGCGATCAATCTATGAATTTAAAAAAGTTTTCTATCCATGAGATGTACAAACAATTTTTTGTGTTAGGCGGATGAATTTCAGCTCGTCAACTCTTTCGGTCACAGAAAACTTTCGATTTAACTGAAAATCGAACTTATCTATTTTTACGAATCGCAAATTTTTAGTTTGTGGTTCGCCATCAAAAGCTACATCAGAAAGCAGAGTTCTATGATAAAAATCTGCTTCCACAATGGTACAAAAAGCAATCTAAGTTTTGAATCTCGGCTCAATTTTCTTCAAAACTAACAATCGAAGAAACTTTTAAACACCACAAATCGACACAGGTTTTATTTCCCTACACACTATCAACATTTAAATTTGGAAGAGATTCATTTTTACCTATTTTTGCTGGTCTGTATCAATTTGTTTATGAATGGGGCAATTGTGTTGTGTCGTTTTAGTATTAACAACAGAAAATAAAGTCTATTCCAGTTTAAAAAAGGAAATTGTGTTAAAATGTGAACTGACTAAATTTGCATGGTGCAAGCAAATTCAAGCCATTCCCAGTCGAAGGAGGCATACACGCCAGAAAATGCGCACCGAATAAAAGTCTCAGATTTAGCGCCATTTTTGCGTTGATGCAAATTTGATGTGCGCTAAGCGCTCGTCTAAATTTTTAGAAACAAAAAAATCCTCAACCTAGATACGAACTCTCTATTATTCACTTTCAATTTAATCCGACTCTTTAACCACTGATTTATGAGTTTACATTAAAAATAAAGGTTAAATTTATGTTATCAATTGTTCAAGTAGACATTGAAAATGAAATCATGGCGTAAATGCAAAAAAACGCAAGATTCTGGCGTTTTTGTTTTATGCGTAGCAAAATGAGCATGAAACGCAATTCAGTGTAGACTTTTTTATTCGACTGGGTTTGTTTATAATTTACAGGTTTGTTTCAAGGTTCGCGTTCTTGATACAATTGTTTATGGGATTCTCAAATAGGCAATCAAATAATGAAAAAAAAGAATGCTGATTCAATAAAGATTAAATCTTGTTTAATGACTTTCCATAATTAATCAAGACAAATTTACTAATTACATAAATTAAATAAATAAAAATTGCATCAAATTTATAAAAGATGGTGATAATTGCGAGGTTGGTGGTAAGTTGTCAGAAAATTGCGCTCTTCTTTCCGTAGAAATAGTTTATCACATATTAGCTTTGTATAATCACAAATTTACTAGTTTGTTACTATTAATAATTATTATAAATAATTATTCAATCGTTTTCTTGAATATACTGGTCCTTAAATTCTCAAACGGACATTCAAACAATACATAAAAGAAAAATGCTGTTATAATCGACATTCCAACCATGAGGACAGTTCTTTCACCCTGTAAAATAAAAAAAGGAAAGTTAAATAACATTGAACATGTACTCTCGCGATAATATGACTAATCGATATACTAACTATATTAAATGCATCATAAACAAATAATTGTCTTGAAGATGTCCAATACCAACGAACATAAATTGAATGTACCAAATATATAGAGAAATACATTCGAGCGACTCCCAAAATTAATGAAGTAACATGGAATGAACTTGGAGATGAAGTAGGATTTGCAGTTGGGTACTTAGACATTCCGGAAGCTTCTTTCATAAATTTAACAACTGAGGAAATGATGAAATTGGAATTAAAAACTGAATTATGATACTAAGCAACAACCAGAGAAAAAACAACAAACAATTTTCTCACCTTTTATTACATATTTAGTGAGAATAGAGATTCCCCAAGCAAAAGCAAATGTCCACAAAAAGCGATAAAAAGTCAAATAGATTGCTGCGGAGTAATATTTTTGAGGTTCCCATTTGAATGTGTTCCATAAGGCTGGCATAAATGTTATTACGATAAAGATGATAGGACAGAAAAGCCAAAGTATCTTTTCAATTGTCTAAATAATAAAGAAGCAACAAGATTAGAAAAACATTAAATAAACCGTTATTGAAATTACAGAGTCACAACGACTTACCTTATTGAGCAATTTCGAATCATTTTTGAAGTAATAACCAACCAGAATTCCCATGAAATAGGGAGTGAGATGAGGTGTTGTTGGGAGATATGAATAGTCGATGAAATCAAGAAAACCCCTGAAAATTAATTAAGAAAAGTAATGGATGAGTGATCGAAAGTTTCGAATCAAGTTTTGAATAAAAACACTGTAACCATGTGAGCTAAATGTAAATAAAGTCTTTGTTGTGCAAGCATGCTCTTTTAGCGGTTTATTCAAAATTACTCTGCTTCATATTGAACTTACATCCAAAATCTGCTTGAATAATTGCTTGAACATTTTATGTTAATGTTTTTTTTTTCAATAGAACAACTTATCCCTAAAGTGTGTTTAACGACTTTGTTTACAATTTAGTGAACGGAACATAAATCCTGTTTTTTCTTTTTGTATTTCCTGGTCAGTTTGTGCTCATACTTACCACCAATCTTTGTTGGCCAAGATAATTGCTGGGATATGATTTTCAAAATATGCTGTTAAACCTGTTAACATCATTCCTAGGATAACCAAGAAATACATCAATGAAACACCTATGGTTCTGTTGAACTTTAGAATGGCCATAACAGCTAATCCAATCAGGAAGAGTTGAATGTCTGCGCTAACATACCATGTGTGGGTTAAACACTGTTGCATAAATAGGAAAGAAACTCAGTTTAATATTATCGTCATTGTAATTTTTTGCTATTTGTCTAATGTCATCTTAGTTGAAGCAGAAAACTATAGTTTGAAGGTAAGTTTCAAATATTCGCTAATTCTTATTTCATTCCTGTTTACTGTTCTATTCAATTTATGTGAGATTCGCCCAACTTTGCCAAGGATAAAGTAAATCTGTTAATCTTCATTGAATACTAATAATTTTTTTTGTTGTGTCTCTTTATAGATTATTTAAAGAAAATGATTATCGGTGTTTTCATTTAAAAAACAAATCACTGCTAATATCTTGTTTAATGACCCTGCGGGATTAATCAGGATTGACAATGCTTCTATGCTCAACCTTGGATTCAATATGCAGATTGTTTCGTAAGAAACGATCCTGGTGAACCAATGAGGTGAACCAATCATAGAGTTGGGACTAAAGTTAGCAATATGACCAGAAAGCTTAGCGAAAATTTATCAACGTATGGATCAAATTCAATTTCAATTTTTTTTAATGACTATCAATGAATATTGAATGCCCTGCAGCTTTAAGTAAACTTTTTACGCACTTAAATTTATGCTTAATGGCGAGAACTTGTCGTTGTACGATTCAACAACATTTGATAATTTAAATAGTTTCAAACTGAATTTTTCAGGAGAAAGTAACCAAAGGATAATCACTCAGAAGACTATCAAAGGAGCAAGCCTTATGTACGACGATTATTCATTAGCCATGCTGAAATCCTGTAATGAATTAACTTCTGATTTAACAAAGCTTCCAGTTCATGGTCATTGAAATGTGCTAAATGGATATACAGAAACTTACCATGTTTACCAAACCATCAAAGTTGTTGATAAACAAAATATTTTTCCACCAATTTTTGGCACAGTTTTTATAAATATTGTCTCTGACTTCAGCTGCCATTGGTCCGTTAGTTAGTAAAGGCCAAACTTGTTCCACTGCCATTATACTGATCATTCCAGGCATGTATCTAACGTGAATAAGATGTGAGAGATTATTTTTCAACCAAATCTCAAAATTATAACACAATTGCTGCTTACCTCATCCATCGGTTTATTGCGAAGCTGCCTAATGAAGCTGTTCCCTTGAATAACATCGTATGCAATGAGACATATGTAACGAACCCTCTGGTAACATAAGGAAAAAGATAAAATGAAAGTAAAAGAGTTGAAAAAACATTGGTGAAACTTCAACAGCACGTTTAACAACAATCTTGAATATCTTACCCGATGTAAAAGAAGCCCTCAATAACAGCAGCATTAAATAAAGGCTGATTATGGAAGCGTTCGAAGAAAAGTGGTAAATCGACATCTAATCGAGCTGTTATACAAAAACACACACGAAACTCATTATTATGATGTTCTCTTTTCTAATGAACTTTTTTGAAAACTTACCAACTTTATAAATGACTCGAGGTTCGATTCCACAGAAAGCTGCATGAGCTGTTATAATGATTACAACCCAAACAAATCTCATCAAATCAATGCTTTTTTTTCGAGTCTTAAACCTTTCATTGTCAGCTGATAGTAAATCCAATAACGCTGAAATTGCTGATAAACTGGAAGCTATTTTATTCACTTTGCGCTTTGAAAATCGCAAATAAAAATCATAGCAAGAAGCAACCAAAACCATGATCACCATTGATAAAATATACGATCTGTCGTGTTTAAATGAAAATTGGCTGTAATCATCATTCATAATGGTTAATCTTCATAAGACTCGATCTATTATGACAATATGTTATTACCTCACAGCTAATGAACACTCCAGCATGCTCGTTTACAGAGCCAAAAGACAACAGAATCACTGATTACGAGTTACAAAGAAATGTTTATTGTTCAAGGTCATTGTCATGTAAATCTTATCCTGAACTCAAAGTTAACCGAATGGTCAATCACAGAGATTACTGAAACTATCAGGCTCATGAAAGGGTTATGACACCAAGAACTTGAAATGGGCTGAGTTTCCCTGCTCCGAATCAACTCCCTCAGGCAATGAAAAGAAACTTTCATTTTCATGAAACATCATTATTCAAACTTTGCCTCACTCATTATCGTGCTACACTTCTAACTGATACATTGGAGTGCACTGAACTCATCAATAATTAATCGATTCTACTAATGTCAACGAGATACGAGCATTCACTTTTTAATTTTGGAAATTCTCAGCTTTTGGTAAACTTACATGGATATCAATTGTCCAGTTGTTAAGCTATTTAAAAATTTAGAGCTTTCGAATGGTTCATCACAGTATGGCTTTTCAATTATACGATAAGATGAGTACAAAGCTGTAAGGAATGAAGAATGATCAGTGATGATTAGAAATTGTGATTTTTACAATCAATTGCGACGAGTTAATACCTTTCGAGAGAAGTAATTGAATTTCATTTGTCGAACAAGAACTTGGAATGCAAATACCGATGTTCAAGGGAAAGTCATTCTTAACCATCCACGAGTTTTCCAATGCTTTGTATTGTTTAACATCGAGAATAGGGTTGACTTTAATCATACAATGTTTACCCGTCATTTGATGTTCATGTATTGAATTGCCCGGTACTCGAAGTGGTAAAGGGAATTTAAGAGAAAGACATTCATCGAAATCGCCGAAATCGACTAAAGTTCCATCAAGAAATCCATCGGGGAAACTGGCTGAAGAATCAATCACTATTAATCACAGAAAAGGAAGCAATCATTGTATTACAATTGGTTAAACTTTAAAAAATAGAACCAAAATGGCATAGTTAATATCAAAAACAACCGGTGAACCAGAATGTTTTTGGCAACAATTAGAATCAATTGTCAGCTTAAGCTTATCAAATCAAAATCAAATTCTAATCTAAAAATAGAGTGAAGACTAAAGAATAGTCCTGAGTATCGTTATCAGCTTGCAGTTGAGATTTGTTTTTATCCAATTCGACAGTTTAGTTTACTATTGTTTTGACTTAACTCATTTATGTTAAACTTTATGTCATATTTAGTAAAAAAACCATTGCTATCGACAAAAGACTTTCAAATATTTAATGACGACTCTTTCTCATTGGGACTGTAATTTTAACATCGTTAACCCATTTCTTTGCTATTTCAACTTGTTAAGTTTTTAGATATTGAAATCAAGTCAGGGTGGTTAGTGATGGTCAAATATCAATCGTGAGATGAAACTGTAACAAGAACAAAATGGTTTGACATTGAGATTATAAGGTTTGATCGACTAACTGCTTGAATTGGTAGCTAAAAATGAGGAACCGAAAATTGAATTTTTGATTCATTCAGCCTTGGTCAAAGCTCATTTGTATAAAAGGCGGTAAATTGCTGAAATCATTTCCTTCTTCCTAATTTGGTCCTTTAAATTCCAGGTCATTAACATATATGAAATTGAAAATGAAAGGTGAATCAAACAATTTATTCAAAGTGATCATCAAAGCTAATTACAAGGTAAGATAATATTGAAAACAGAAAAAAATATTAATTTTGAGGCTTACTTTTCAAACTAATTGGATCTGCTTGTTGAAATTTGTTGATAATCAATTGAATACTTTGGTAACATAAAGATCCGATTGTCGTGTTAACATTGTCAGTTGAATCCAATTTTAACAAAGCTGACCAAAAGAATGATTTATCTTTCAATAAATTCACGAAATTTAATGTTGATCCACTCACTTTATGATTGTCTAACGAGTTAATCACTTCATTTGTATTATTAAATTGTAAACTAATTAAAGGTGCAACACAAAAATTGAGTAAAATCACTGAGAAAAGCAGAAAACTATAAATATTATGAAACATTTTGCAGTAAAAAGCTTAAATTGTTAAACAATTTGAATGAAAATAATTACATAGAAAAGTTGGATTAACTGTAAACATTGAAATTGAATGGATGGTTTAACTCACAAGACCAAACTGAATCTTATTTATAAATTGAACCTTTTCATCTTATCTTCTCCTTCATCACTTGATACCTTGCTTCTCACTTTACAAGTTTCATAACGCAAGCCAGTCTGACGTTGTTCAATCTAATTGCTTTCATCTTCATCATGATTTGAGAAACGCTTCGGGCAAGTACTAAATGTGTATGATCTTGCTCAATCTTGATAGGAAAAATCGTTTCCATCAATATTGCAAAAGAGAAAGTTTAAAGTTTCTTACAAATTAGCAAAGGAAATCCCAAATTGTTGATAAAATTTGGAGTGAAATTAACCCTTCACTTTACCTCTTCTAGGGTTAACAGAAAATTACCCAAAAACGATCCAAATGATTATTTAATCACATTGTCATTTCGCTCTAAAGGAGATACAAATATCATGGGCAACACAAAAAATATAAATATGAAAACATAAATAACCAGTTTTTTGAGTTTTACAAATGTTGTTGTCCTGGCCAAATGAGCAAATAGTCGTTTTGACGATCATTTGTAGTGATTAATCTGATCGTAATTTGCATTAAAGGGGAATTACAGTGTGCTTTATGAGAAGTAAATGATTGTTTGCATTCAATTTCACTCGAAATTTTGTTCTTCTGATGTTTTTCTTGATATTCAGCGATTTTAATATCTGATCAAACTTGAACCGTTTTTATGGTTCAATATTTTCTTATGCATTGATTGCTTTTTCATTGAGAAATCATTCAGTTAACCAGACTTTATCATTTCGATTGTTTACTTGATGAAGAATACGAAAACTCTTGATTGGCAGTTCGACTCTTTCTGTCCTTCACTAGTATCGTGATTGATCAAGTAAACCACTGTTTATCGATCATTGAGATTCATTAAACTGATAAATCCTTTTCATTTGTTGAAAACAAGCAACTGGTTTATTAACATTGGGCAACTAAAAAATACTCTTTACTTGAACCCAAGAGAACCAGTTTGATTATTTCAATATGATTGAAAGTTTCTCATCTGATTCCACAGGAATGTGAATAAAATTCATTGCTATTCATTTTTTATTTTTAAATTATTTTGCAAAAAAAGTTTCTTTTTTGTTTCAATCAAAAAATTATAACCATAACCTATTGATATCTTTCAGTGTTGTTTGTAAACAATTACTGTTACAAACAACAATTTGCAAAATAAGTGATTAAATTGAACTTTAAACATACTAATTATCCGTACATAATCAACTAATCTTATTGAATTTTCAGTATATTTATAATTATTTAGCTGAGTTTATTAAAAAGTTTCTCAGATTGATTGTTTTCGAGAAAAATTGAGTATTGATTATATTTTAACTTGTTTCTTGACTATTTTCCTTCACCTTCCCCTAAACTTTTGATGACGCTCTCCAGTACCTTACAAAATGAAAAAGTATTTTATTGTGAACCGTTCATTATAGTTTATGAGAAGCATATGGGTTGTTATCTCGCGCTTCTGACAGCTTAAATTGTAACTTTGCTTTGTTTGTAATAGGCTTTGCCAAACCATCATAGCCCATTGCAACAACTTAACCAAGCTTGATGGAAATATTTTCATCGAGAGGTGCTCATTCAGGTGAACTTTGATATCGACTTTCAGTTCGTGAACTTTCCGTTTTCTTTATCAAATATTTATAAATTTTTATTACGATCATTCTCACATTGAGCACGCTTAGATTACAATCTAAATGTAAACACAGTAACCTGCAAGATAATGGGACTGTATATCACAATCATACGCTCTACCTTTATAATAAAGTATAACTACTTCTCATCTCCCATCTACATTGTAAACCTTTGAGAAGGTTACTGTATCGATATTTTCACCATTGTTTGCGTTGAGTCAAATGAAACTTTAGTTTACCAAAAGTCAATTTCGATTCCATTTTTTTGAATTACCAATTGGCTTGATTTTCTTTCGTGAAATTTCAATTCAAAAGCTCTGATAATTAATTTAAATTGTGTAATAAATAATAATTATCCATATTATATGCCTTATGTAATATATAGCCATACCTGATAATAGTTTCATCGTTGCCAAAATATGTTTTAGGACTACTCAGTGATGACAGATCAGATTCAGTTATTAAGTTTTTCAATACCGGTCCTGACCATCTGTTGTACGGTCAGTATCTGCGTTGCACTCACCTATAATAAATAAAGCTTTGGCACCATCAAAGTGTCTATTGTCAGTGTATTAACCGTGAAACCAAACATCGCATAGTGCACCAGTATGTCACCGAGGCAGCTTGATCCATTCCTCGAGACCTATTTATGAACCTAATCCGTCAGGATGTACGATTGCCTGGTCATATTATGCTTTGTAGCGAATAGATGTGATTTTGAAGGGTTTGTTTATTTGTACCAAGCGTTTTTTTTACGTCAGTTTGCATGCATAACTTCCGAACGGCGCATGATACAGATCTCAAATTTGGACCATTTGCTTCCGCAAATTGACTTATACAATACTAAGGAGACAATCTATGTTGTTTGCTGTTGTCTGTCAATAGATCGCTTTTTTTGCAAAAAACCGAGGGTGTAAAGAAGTCGAGGGCTTACTGTACAGTGCCTGGCGTACAAGGTAAAACTAGGTACAAAAGTGTTCTCTGCGCGTGTCAATCACTCAAAATGCCTGAAACGCGTTCTCATGCAAGCACGATTTTCTGCGATAGGGGACGTTTTTACAAAAATGTTGTTGATACAGGATGTTAAGAAAGTTCATGTGAGGGCTGAGTATCAAAATGGGTTAAGTAATAGCGACTCTGCAACCATAACATCAGAAAATAGGTTTAATGCAAAAGGGAAAATGGTTTTTCTCCGCCCACGAACTTTCTTTACAGCCAGGGTATTCGAACTCAGCTTGTTGTGTTCCAAAGTACACAGAGTTCCACTGGGTACGAAAGTTATACCGCGGGAAGGCATACAATGAATTTGAAGTCTTTAGCGACAAAACTTCTTAAGTTATGACTCTGGACAGTCGTTCAAGTTAACAAACGCTTAGTTTGATATTGCGCCCGAGTTGCAAAAGTTTATGTACAGTAAGCTCCCAGACAATGAGAAACCTTTTTCATCAGTCTTAACAAATAAGTTGTGAGATCGTTATCAAACTTGTGCTTCATTTGATTTACTTCTATTGACTTAACGACAATAAAGAGGATGTTAAAGTTGCCTATCATATCACTTATCTTGATCTTGCTGATTTTCAACACCATCTATGAAAAGGATGAGAACCAAAACGGCCTAATTTTAGATTTTTTGCTAACTATTTTTTTCAATATAAAAAAATATGAAAGACAAGACGGTGTCAACCATTTTTTTATATTCGTAGCCGTTTTCGAGAAAATGGCCTTAAAATTTTTGTTGTGAAACCGACTATTCTAGATTGAAATCAACACGCTGATCATGAATATCAAATTTTATCAGATTTTCACTACGAGTTTTTGCTGAAAAACTTGGAAAAAGTGCATAGAATGAAAATAACAGCTCGCAATGATGAATGAGCACTTAAAATGTGTAATATGGAATGCGTTCAGCCAAATAAAAACTAGATTACGTTGTTGAATTCGATAAGGACTCTCCATCGGTGTTACCAAAAGCAGTGAAAAGACCAGCAAAACTGCCTTACGATAATGCTGAATTCCATAGAGGCAATCGATCTGCAGATGCACGAAAGAGTGCGTGATGCCTAATTAATACTAGATTTTATTACTATTGTCGATAAGAGCTTTCTATTGATGTTTTAAAAACTAATGAAAAATGAATGTTTCTTGATATTATGTTGTTTAATATTTATGGTGCTGTCTATTTATTTGACAGTAAATTTTTTACAATTTTGCAAGCGTAATCATCTACACTTCCGTCACGTTGTGTCAACCTTCTGGCAAAGTTTTGTAGGTGTTGAGCAGGTTGGACGAGGTTTGATCTTTGACCAATCGCTACATACCAAAGAAGAGTTATAATGTGCGTACAGCTGCCTTTTCCAAAAGGACAAGTGCAATAGTGTTCGCAAATCATCTCGATACCTGTTTTGGCCAAATCATTTTAAAATATAACAAATATAAACTTTGTGCCGACTGTGAAGGAACTTTGGCTCGCAAAAAAATCGATTCATCGATGCTAGCACTCATATCATGTAACCACTTCGAACTATCACCCCAGATTTGAAACATGATGCCTGAGTGGAGTCTTTTTTGTGCATAAGCAAAGTATGATGCACAAAATTTCAGCTGGTAGCTACCTTTTGCAAAACAATACAAGTCATCGTGAGTTAAGTTAGGAAACCAACTAGTTATTTCTTGCATCGTTGTGGCTTGAAAAGATAGTTGCTGCCTGTTGTACCTGCAAAACCTGGCAGAACAGTCTTCATTGGCCAAATAGTTAACCTTTTCTTCGTGCATCTACATACGGTCAACTAATTCTATTTCCCTTCATTGCGGGTTTTTTCACTGATTTTTGTAACACCAATGGAAAGCCCATATCAACAATAGTAATAAAATCTTACTTTCATTTGGCTTCAGGCTCTCCATGATACACATTTTAAGTGCTCCTTTATCATTGCGAGCTGTTATTTTCATTTTATGCTTTTTCCAAGTTATTTCAGCAAAAACTCGTCTGATTTGATATTCGTGATCAGCGTGTTGATTTCAATCTAAAATAGTTCATTACAAATCAAAAAAATTCTAAGGCCATTTTCTCGAAAACGGCTTCGAATAAAATCGCATAATCAAACTCAGCGTAAAAAGTTGTGTCTAGAACAAACATAAACAATGTCTAAATCATGAAAATCTATCTAGGCCGTTTTCCCCATTTTTACGGTCCTCGTCCTTATATAAACAATTTTCTAATGTTAATCGTAATACTCTATAAAAACATATGTGAATTTATGAAATTACGCAGGACAAGAATCTTAATTAAAAATTGTCTTCGGAAATTCTTTAAATGGTGACGTCATCAACAATTTAGATCTCGATTCATTTTTTGACCGGATTCACCTTAAAATGAAAAATTAGAAAGAAAAGTATTAATTATTCCAATAGATGGAGCACCTCCAAAAATATTGAAAAAGTGTGGATTTACTGTATTCAGATCGGGGCGCATTACAGAAACTTATCAATTGATTGACTCCATAAGGAAAAATTTCTGCTGTGAAAATCAAAAACGTATCACGAAAATTGCAGAGTCATTGCAACCACAATGTTTCATAATAGAATTCTATTTGTCCCTACCCATCTACATTTTCGAATATTTCATGAACGATACCTCGGATGAAAAAATAGTTACATTTTTAGAATCAGCAAAAAAATTTAGATTAAAAAAATTATAAAAAAAATATTCGAGAATAGGCAATTCACCCTATTTGAATTGACATCCTCCTTAACTAGATAAATCAGATCGAAAGCAATTTAACTTGAATTCTATCTATTGAAGATGATTGATAATCATGAAAATAAGCTACCGGCGGCTAGCGTAAATAAACTATTTAAAAGTATTCTCATTAGCTGGTATGTTTGTATAAAAAAGATTTCAATTTATCAATATTATCTTGCAAGAGAAATATCTTAATTTTAACCAACCAATCAACTAGTAAATATATATAAATTACTTGTTTATAAAGAAATAATTAAGCTTAGTTAATATGAAATCCAAATTGTTTCTATGTGGAAAGAGTCCATTTTGAAAATCCCTCCATAAACCGCTTAAACCTATGTTAGGTTTGAAAATCTTTTGAAAGGAGTCTTTTCATCGGCTGTTTGGTTTTCAAATGGGCAACTTGGTTTAAATCTTATTTTGAAAATTGTTTCATTTATTTTGTTCGATTTTTAATCTTTTTGGTATATTTTGCGATTTTCTTGTCTGCCAATCTCCACGGGTCCTTGGATTGCTTTGAGATTTCCATTCTGTAATAATAATTATGACATCAAGCAAAAAGGTCCGGACAAGGTGTTTTTTTGACATCAAGATAGGAGACCGACAAGGTGAGATTTCTGTTGCTTTAATTTATTAATAATCATGTTATAAACATTCCATTTTCCCAGTTATGTAGCATTTACGCTAAGTTCTCAATCTCAACCATCTCAATTCTAATTTTTATTTTTCAGCTGGACGCATTGTCTTTGAGTTGTTCAATGATATTTGTCCCAAAACTTGTGAAAATTTCCGGGCTCTCTGTACAGGTAAGATGATCTTACATTTTTGTTTATTTCTTATATTCTAATCATTTTCATGTTATTTTTAGGGGAAATGGGTCTCGGAAAAACTACAGATAAGCCTCTCCACTACAAAGATGTTGTTTTTCACCGTGTTGTTAAAAACTTCATGATCCAAGGAGGAGACTTCTCTATTGGTAACACATTTTCTTTTAACATTATCTTTGCATAGATGGTTTCAAAACTTTTTTTCATATTTTAGGAAATGGAAGAGGAGGAGAATCAATTTATGGAGGAACTTTTAAAGGTTTGTTGATGCCATACATTGATATTTGTTTGTGTACTCATTACTAATTTCACTTATTTTGTTCAGATGAAAATTTTGAAATGAAACATGACAAACCTTATCTACTTTCTATGGCAAATCGAGGACCGAACACTAACGGGTCGCAGTTTTTCATGTGAGTTTGAGAAAAAATTTTCACTATTTTCTTTACTGTTGTCTTTTTAAATCTGACGGTTAACTTGGCTGATCACAATTATTGTATGGGGATCAGGATCACTAGTTTGGTGGAAAGTGAGTCTAATATTGAGGTATTCAATAGGTTCCATTTAGAGGGAAACTTTGGATCTAGTGAATCACTAGTCTGCACTTGAAATTAAACGTAATGGTGATCAAACTTTTCAATGTTTGGATAAAGAGTTGACAACTTTACAAGATCCCCTTCAAATTTACCAAACACAAAGTTAACCATTGTCCTATTGGATGATTGGAATTACCAATGAATGTTTATTCGCTTCAACTGTTCAACTATACCTTACTGGATAACGTTTTTTCTGATTCCTGTACAGCACTACTAAGCCGGCTCCTCATCTAGATGGGTAAGTGTCTTTCTCCATATTGTGGTGGAAATCTTTATCATTCCCATTCTCTGGTGATTTCTAATACTAAGCAATTTTATTTTCACAGAGTTCATGTTGTGTTTGGCCATGTTTTTTCTGGACATGAGATCGTAGATGAAATTGAAAATCAGCCAACTGACAAGGCATCCAAGCCTCTGACGAATGTGATGATATGCAACTGTGGAGAGCTGGTTCCTCAAATCAAATCGAAAGGTTCAGTTTTTAATGTGAGTACATTGCATATTTTTACTTATCACTCTATTTTATTTTAACAGAAAAGAAGAAGAGAAGACACTCCGAATCTGAGGATGGCGAAAAAAGTAAAAGCAAAAAGAAGAAGAAAAGCAAAAAGAGCAAAAAACATAGTAAACACTCCAATGATGAAAAGGAAACAAAAAAGTAATGAATTAATTTCATAATTTTATAAGAAAATTTGAACTAATGTTGATAAAATCTTCGTTTCAGTGATGAGACTGAGACTGCTAATAATGTAGAACCAGTCAAACCCGTAGATGATGATGAATACGAGTGTAGTGTAAAGCCCGATGAGATTCCTGAAATACCTGAAAACAAATTCCTGATGAGAACTGTAGTTAAAAAAGATGACGATAAAAAGAACGATAACCAAGATGAATCTTCAGTAAAAGATCGTCTAAGTAAACCTCGAGTCCAAGTCACTAGATCTGGACGTAAAATCAAAGGAAGAGGATTTAGAGTGAGTATTTCTGCGATAACTGTGTTGCAAGCAATAATTTGTTTGATTTTTCCAATAATAGCGTTATCGTACTCCATCTCCTGGAACGATGCGTAATGGAAGTGAAACACCGCCTCACTGGAAATTTGCACAATCTCGAGTTATGCGCCTCGATGAAGTTTTGAAATCAGACAAAAGGTTTGTTACTTATAATCAACTATTTTATGTTACTAAATATTTTATGCTCCTTGTTATAATCAGAGATAGTGATGCTAATTTGGATGATAGGAACAATAGAAGTGATCGAAACGAAAGAAATGGGGATAAATTCGATCGGAGGTAAGATAAATTTGCTTATTATCATGTTCTTTGGAAAACTAATCAAAAGTACAATTTTTTCAGATCCGATAGATACAGTTATCAAGGTAGAGATAGATTTAGGCGAGAAAATGATTATAACCGTGGCCGATATGACGATTTTGGTTCTAGATCAAGAAATGATAGAGATAATCATCGAGAACGTCGTAGATTAGATAGAGATGAAGATGATAAAGATCCTGGCCGAAGGAAAAAAACAAAAGATACTTATGAAAAAGATTCTGGTCACAAGGAGGAGAAATCAGAGGGCAAAGAAGATAGCGACAAGGAATCTGGACATAGAAGAAGAGCCAAAAATGTAAATGAAAATTCTAGTCGTGAAGAAAGACGCAGTGAGAAAGACAAGGACAGTACTGATAGGAATTCTGATCGTAAAAGAAAAGACAGAAGCGGTGAAAGAAAGGTTGAACTCAATCTTGACAAAGAAGAAAAGTCTAAAGAAATGGATGATACGGATGAAAACTCCGCACGCAAAAAAGAACGAAAAGAAGACAATAGTACAATCATCTCAGAAAAAGCCTCCGAGAGGTTTATTAATTCAAAAAGTGATGAAATCAAAGAATCACATCGAAGAAGAACCGAAAAAAATATTGATGGAGATGCAGAAGACCCGGAGCATAGAGAGGAAAGACGTAGGGAAAAAGAAGAAGATAAAAGTCATGATCGTAATAGAAAACAGAAGGATGGCAACAAAGTTCCTATCGTCTCAGAGCAAACACCGGAGAGTCTTATTAATCTAAAAAATACTGAAGACTCATATCGACGAAGAACTGACAGAAATGATGATGGAGATCGAAGAGAAAGAACTGTTAATGAGAAAATTGGCCGAGAAGAAAGACGAAAAGATAGAGATACTTTTGATATAGATTCAAGTCGTAAAACAAACGAAAGAAAAGACGATGAAGATAAAGTTTTAGTTTCTGATCGAAGTGAAAAATCGACATATGAAAATACTGGCAGAGAAGAGAGAAGAAAAGACAAAGACAGTATTGGTATGGACTCAAGTCGTAAAAAATCCGAACGAAATGATGATGGAGATGGTGAAAAGGATTCATATCGACGTAGAACTGACAGAAATGATGATAGGGATCGAAGAGAAAGAACTGGTCGTGAGAATATCTCCCGAGACGAAAGACGAAAAGACAAAGATAGTTCTGATTTAGATTCTAGTAAATCAGCCGAAAAAAATGACGACGGAGATAGAACTGTAGTTTCTGATCGAAGAGAGAAATTTGGAAGTGAAAATACTAGCCGAGAAGAGAGACGAAGTGAAAAAGACAAAGAGAAAGAAAAGGACGGTATGGACAAAATCTCGGATCGTAATCGAAATGAAAGAGATGAAAAGGAAAAGGTTGACCGGGATCTTAGTCATAGAGAGGAAAGGCGTAAAGAAAAAGATGAAGACAAAAGTTATGATCGAAATAAAAAACAAAAGGAAGAAAACAGAACTAGTAACGTCCCAGAACAAACAACCGATAGGCTCACTAATGTAAAAAGTGATGACTCATATCGACGTAGAAATGATAGAAATGATGATGGAGACAGAAGAGACAGAATTGTGCATGAGAGAATTGGTCGAGAAGAGAGACGAAAAGATAGAGATAATTTTGATGCAGATTCAAATCGTAAAACCACTGAAAGAAAAGATGATAGAGATAAAGCTGCCGTTTCTGATCGAAGAGAAAAATCTACAAATGAAAACACTAGTCGAGAAGAGAGAAGAAGTGAGAAAGACAAAGATAGTATTGATAAAAATTCTGATCTAAGAAGAAAAGAAAGAGATGAAAATGAAAAGACCAAGCATGATCTTGATCACAGAGAAGAAAAACGTAGAGAAAGAGACAATTTAGATAAAATATCTGATAGTAGAAGAAAAAATAAAGAAGAAAACGAAATTAGTTCCGTGTCAGACGCATCTTTTGAAAAGAGTATTAATGTAAAAAGTAATGAAGGCATAGACACAAATCGGCGAAGAACCGAAAGAAGTGACAATGTAGATAAAGTTAAAGTTTCTGACAGAAGAGAAAAGAGACGTTCTGTTGAGCGTGCAACTAAGCACGGTGATTCTCGACCTGCTCGTAATAAAAGTCGTGATGAGAGTGATAAGAAGAGACGTCAACGATCAGCTTCATCGTCATCTTCTTCATCTTCAGTATCCTCATCGTCATCTTCGTCGTCATCTTCCTCTTCATCAACCTCATCTGATTCTAGCTCATCATCTTCCGACTCCAGCTCCAAATCATCATACTCAAGTTCATCTTCATCTGAATGAATAAACGATTAAACTCAAGTCGATGTTTGATATTGATTTTGAGAAGCCATGTGAGATTAGATTTGTGAAAACTTGAAGCATGTAAACATCGCACAACTCCATCTTTGATTACATCGATAAGAATCAAAGAATCGGTAAGAGCATCTGAGCATTTTGTGTTAAATATATCAAAACGGATCCATCTTTAATCTAATCGACTTCGAATTCGATTAAAGCTGGTAAATTTAAATGTATCTTTGATAATTCTTTTACAATGATCAATTACAACATCAATCAATCTTTTATTCCTTTTTTTCTTGACTGTTTTTCTACACTGTATTGGATAAACCATGAGGATTGATGATTGATTCTGTAAAATATTCACCGACTAAATAAAATAATAATTCGTAGTAATTCTGTCAATATCGTTGTATTTTAAACTTTTTCCGTTCTCACATTGGAAACAATTCTGTTATTTTTTTCTTCTGATTAATTATTAAGCATTAGCTATTAATTTAGCTACCAACTTAAATTTTGATTGAAGTCAAATTTCTGACTAGAAATACAGCTAATCATTAGGAAATGCTTAATTATTAAAGCCAAACAGCTGCAATCTTTACTTGCAACCTAACCTGTCAGATTATCGGAATGTCGGAAGTAGTCACCCTGAATGACATGAGGGTCATAATCTAGATCATTTTGTTAACCACCAAAGTCCGGTTCACTTAACTGAAATTAAAAAAGCCTGAGAAGATGGAATCAACGACTGAAATATATTTCAGGCAACGGCCTCTTCCTTGACTTCTTGTTTTTTCATTCTCGTCGCCTTTCCATCAAAACCGTCATCTTTCAGTATCTTTAGCCATCTTTATCCTTCTCTTCCTCTTCTCTTATTTTTCATAAATAATCAGCGGTTTTAATCTAATCCTGTCCTGAAAAGTCATTGGAAATACATGTTTTTCCTGTTATTTTTGACCGCAACTTAAAGATGGATCACTATCTAACCTTCATCATCAAATCGGCAGCTCCTTTTTTCTTAATCAATTAAGTTGTACTGCTTCATTTCATTTCCAAATTCCAAACTCTATTCATTAATCTGGTTTAACCAAAGAGAACAGAATTCATCCGTTAACTCATTTAGTCGTTCATTTTGATTCCTTAGTTTCAGTCACAATCATCATCCTCTACTCTTTCTAAGCCTTTACTAGGAAAGTTGACACAATTATCCATCTATGGACCTGTTAATCCCATTCACCTTGTTACTTGCACTGGTCTCTTTAGGTAAGTTCATTTTTGTTATCCAGTCAATTCAGATTAAGAAGAAAATTTTGTGAAAATTTTACTTTGAACACCATTTGCTCATAGATAAGCAAATGTAATAAAAAAATAACTGCGTTTAGTGCAACCAAAACTTATAGTTTTATCAAACTGATAATATTTGGTTCACTTCAAAAGTATAATTTTAATCTGAATTGACTGTAATCTTCATCATTCGAAAGGAGTTTAAAATTGCAAAAAGTTGACTGATCACATAAAAAGGCAGTTCGAAGTCTTGGATAGTTTACAGCCATAAATTTCAGTGTTTACTCGGGAAAAACGTGTAATCAACTTAGAGGTTCTTTCTATCCACTTATGTTTTTATCAATTTAATAACACTTTTGTATCAATATCACTATAATATTTTTAATTCTTGATAGGTTCAACATCTCCAGTTGCTGTTAAGAGTGATTCAAATGTCAATGCTCAACCTGATGGAACAGCAAAACCTCCAGGTTACGGTGAATCTGATGAAGCAAGTTTTATCCTTAAACTCAGTGAAGAAGTACCCTTGGAAGGCATTCATCTTCCTAGCTCAGTTGATTTGATTGATTCGATTGGACTACTTAGTGCTGAAAAAGTACCCTCATCTCCTGTTGATGGGTCAAAGAAGGATAAGGTTGCTTCAGAGTCAATAGCCTCTGTTCAAGAATCAGTTACTAGTCAACCTGGAGAGGCAAAGTCAAGAGAAGAAGCGGATGATCAATCAATCGGAGTAAACTCAGCTGAAGAAAAAAAATCTGAAATTCGTACTGATTTTGATAGCGAAATCAAAGACAAAGTCACCAGTGAAGATGAAAAAAATAATCTCCAGCCTTTACACTATACATCTGGCTCCAGTGGTGCTTCTCAAGCTACCAATACAGAATTACCCCAAGAAGTAGCCTCAAGTTCAAAGTCACCCGATAGTAATGTTGATGTGAAAAATGTAGTCAAAGAAAAAGCTCCAGTTGTACCCGAACAAGTCAGTCCAATTGTGCAAAAAGTAGCCGCTCCAAGTCAATCTGTAGTTTCTTCTACTTCCATCACCAATGGTGTAACTGTCGTGACTAGTACATCTGTCCCAGCTCAATATGGAAATGGTGTTAAGCCTCAAGAAGGATCAGAGTTAATTGCAGATTCTGTTGATCAAGCAACCAAATTATTGATTGATCTTGAAGAGCAAGTAAAAATTTACCTTAATACTGAGGATGAGTCTAGTTCATCATCAACTTCCGTCCCATTGGTCTATGGTGCTGGTTCATCTGGAATTGCTTTATCTAATCCTAGTGTTAAAGATATTTCTGGTGATCTTGTAGGCGAGTCTTCACCTCCTGTTGTAGAGGAAAATGTTAACAAACAAGGAGCCACTCAGATTCAATCCATGATTGATGAAGTAAACCGAGTTGCTCAAAATGTAGAGGTAAGTTATAATTCAAATAAATGCTAATTGTGATTTAAGATCTAACTATAGCTATTTATTTCAGAGTGTCATTTCTGAACTGGTTTCAAGTCGTCGTTATGTCACCGCTGCTGTTTTCCGTTCTTTACTCAATTATTTGAGGTGAGAAAATTTATTCAGAATTGCATAAGTAGTGCATTCAGGTTTATTCTTATTTCTGATTATCTTTTCAATCTATATCAATTATTTATTTTCAATGACTAGACGAGTTCGCATCAGCTTGGAGCGATTACAAAATCGTATGCAAACAATCGGAGTTGGATCTTCAGCAACTAACCTTTCCGCTGAAACCGCTGCCGTCGGAAGTGCTCTTAGTGATTCAGCTAGCTCATCTTCATCTTCTTCCTCCTCCTCATCATCTGGAACTTCTGTTTCTAACATAACCAATGGTTACTTGGAAGCAATTAGGGATCGAATTTACCGCATAACTGATGAAATTCGAACTTTGATAAGTCGATTGAGGTTAACATTTTCACCAACAGCATCAAGTTCAGCTCCTCAAATTCAGTGATCAAAGTTTGAATTTCACAATAATGCTTGATTTGATCCGGGAAGATCGTGTAAACTGAATACGTAGCAAATGAACTCCGAAGTATTGAAAGCTACATATTGAGCTCGGATGAGCATTGAGATTTACTACTCTATTTATTTATTTATTTATTTATTTCTAAATTTTAACTAGTAATTTATTAACATATGAAATAAACTGATAAGTACATTTTTAAACATCTTTGTCCTTGCTAATTTAAATCGCATCATAATAAAACTTGATTGATATTTGAATATGAATCAACAAATATTTTAATGATGAAGATGATTGCAATTTATTTTGCAATGAACATAACAATCTATAAATCACTGTATTAACTGCAACAGATGCAACAATGTCTGTTTCACGAATATTCCCCATTTTATTATAAACATCAATAATTGCGCGCTATTCAAATCAGATTTGATTGACCTATTGAATTCAGCAAATTATCTAGATTGATACAAAATTGCGATCATTTAAATTATTTGTAATTTTTATTAATTTTTGATATGGCAATGTTACTCGTTTATTAATATTTATTGTTTGTATGAATAAAAAAATTTTTTAGGATTTGGAAATTTCAGAAAATGAAGGTTAAGATCATGATTAATTTCTGTGATCAAAATTTTTCATGATTTTCCTGATTACGAAAAGTAAACAATAACATGATTATATTTTGTTTGATTCAAATTGAAGTCCAACTGTTGAACAATGTCAATAAAGCGTTATTAGTTGATGGCCCCTTTATCAGAAGTGAAAACAAAAAAGAGTTTAGCGGTCTTTCGAAATTTTAAAATGTGGTTAGATTATGACACATTGTTAAATTTAGTTCATCGTTTATTGTTCGTATTTTTTATGTATCTCTGTATCTAAATTCCTGCCTATTATAAATCAAAATGGATACATCTGATTGTATTGTTGAGCCATACCTAAGCTGCTCGTATCGAGCTCATAAAAATGAAGTGAATCATGTCAAGTTCAGCCCAGATTCCAGTCATATGATTACTTGCTCGAATGATCAACAAGTTATATTTTGGGAGTTCAAGGATAATCTCGAGATCAGACGAAGTTATAGATTGTCTGGTCACAAGGATATTGTTCATTGTGTCGATTACTCTTCTAGATCTGATTACTTTGTCTCTGTGTCAAGAGATAAAACTGCGTGTCTTTGGAGACTAGGACAAGATGGTCGACCTAATCTAGATCCTTTAATTTATAACTGTCATTGCAGTACAATCCGATATGTTGATGTTTCTCCTAAAGGTGACTTCTTTTGTACAGCATCCGATGATAAAAGTGTTAAAATCTGGTCTGCTGTAAGCAAGAATAAGCAAATCAATCTGCTTAAAGGACATATGAATTGGGTTCGCTGCAGTAAATATTGCCCTAATGATGAACAGCTTGTTGCTTCATGTGGCGATGATTCTTGCTTATTTGTTCATGATCTGAGAGTTTATGATAGCCAGCCAACTAAGAAAGTGACCAAAAGAGGGCTCAAATTCACCTGCATTGATTGGTATCCCAACAATAAAAATTTGGTCGCAATTTCATCCCATGATGCATGCATAAGAATATTTGACTTGCGATCAGATAAGGCATTGCAATATTACAATGCACATTCTGGACCAGTTAATCATATCGAATTTCACCCATCCGGAAATTATCTCATTAGTTCATCTGATGATGGAACATCCAAGATTTTTGATGTACTTGAGGGTCGAGTTCTTTTCACTCTACAAGAGCACCAAGGCGCTGTTTTTTGCTCATCTTTTAATAAAGATGGCAAAATTTTCGCTACAGTCGGTAAAGATGCAATTGTCAGTCTTTGGAATAGCAATCTATTAGCACAGAATGACGATAGCATGCTAGAAAATGAACAAGGTTCAATCGATGTGGAGCGAATCACCAGGAGATTGTCGAGCAGTTCCATTAAGGATTCATCTTTCGACGCCAAATTTTCACCAACTGCCGATAAAAAGTCAGATAAATTGTCAAATGTTGATCAGCTTGACTCTTTATCTGTAGACAGCAGGACATCAAAAGACCCATCAATTTTGATTCAAATTCTCAATCACTTAGATTTACTTGCTCAAAGCGTTACGTCCTTAGAGAAACGAGTTGCTCGAATTGAGAGAAAATTTGGAGATTTTTAATTTATTAGCATTTATTGGTCATTTAAGTTATCTATTTTTTGCAATTTTCATCTGTATTTTTTTCTGAATTTCTCAGTCATTTTTACTTCTGAACTGTGAGTAAACAATGTTTTGGTGATTTCGTGCATTATTGCGCATTTTGATTTGATTCAGTTTTGTACTTTTCTATTTCGTATCAAATGTTGTAATTATTCTTCAGCATGTTTTGTTTATTAGATCCGATTGATCTATTTCTTAGATTTAAAACAAATTAAAATATTTAATTCTACATTTCTTATTTTAAACTGTCAATTCATTTCACAGTCAATTGCTTCTGTAATTTTCTTGAATCGGCAATATTCATCCATTAAGTTCGATAAGCTTTGTTGAATGATTTCAGCCCAAATTTGCAAGACTTGAATTTCAAATCTTGAAATCTGAAACATTAAGCGGCATCTAGCACTAAGTAGCTCAACTACATTTGATCAAGACTCAAGAGTTACTCGTCGCTTGGATACAATTTTTAATGATTAGTTGAAATTGCTATTTTCATTTTAAATTCAGACGATTGACCTCAAATTAAGTTTCTATTTTTTTTTATTAAAACAATCTTAATCACTGTTATCAACATGTCCACGTTACAGGTAAAAGATCATTTTATAAAATTGAGTTATTTTATCCCACTTACCTTCTATGATCACTCAATTGTTTTTCTTTCATTTTCTCATATTCATTTTTATGCATTCTCTATTTTTCTATCCTCCCCTGTGCAATCTAGAAAGCCATTGATTTGGTTAAAAAGGCTACAGAAGAGGATAAGAACCAAAATTATGAAGAAGCCGAGCGATTGTATGGTAGTGCTGTGGAATATTTTCTTCATGCTATAAAATGTAAGTTTCATTAAATGACCATGAATGAATGAAACTATATCCATCTCTTTGCGTTAAAATCTGAGATTTTGTTTACATTTTCAATGAATGATTTGTGCTACACCTTGTTTTTTATCATTCAATTACAATATTTTTCTAATATTTACATTATTTTATTGATATGTTTGTTTACATTTTTGTTCACCCAAGATGAGGTCCAATCTGATAAAGCTAAAGAAACTATCAGACAAAATTGCACTGGTTATTTGGAGAGGGCAGAAAAATTAAAAGAATATTTAAGCAAAAAGAAGAAGAAGCCTGTTAAAGCAGGAGACTCGAATGTTGGTAACTCCAAGGACAATAAAAGTGACGATAGCGATGAAGAAGATAAAGACAAGAAAAAAATGATGAGTCAATTGGAAGATGCTATTGTGATTGAAAAACCCAATATTAAATGGTCAGATGTTGCTGGGCTGGAAGGAGCAAAGGAGGCTTTGAAGGAAGCTGTGATTCTACCTATTAAATTTCCACATTTATTCACTGGTAAACGTCAACCATGGAGGGGTATCTTATTGTTCGGTCCACCTGGAACTGGTAAATCTTACTTAGCTAAAGCTGTAGCCACGGAGGCCAATAATTCCACTTTCTTCTCGGTATCTTCATCCAATCTGGTTTCAAAATGGCTTGGTGAAAGTGAAAAATTGGTTAAAAGTCTTTTTACAATGGCTCGTAAACAAAAACCAAGCATAATCTTCATTGATGAAATTGATTCTTTATGTAGTTCTCGATCAGATAATGAATCGGAATCGGCTCGACGTATCAAGACTGAATTTCTAGTTCAAATGCAAGGTATTTAGTGTTATTCGTTTTATGATGGTAGTAACATATGTTATACGTAAAAACATTGAATGATCCTTCATTTCCTTCTTTTTTGTATCAATTAGGTCTTGGAAACGACAATGATGGTATTCTAGTGTTGGGAGCTACAAATATACCTTGGGTGTTAGACTCTGCTATACGTCGGCGTTTTGAAAAACGTATCTATATTCCCTTGCCTGAAGAACATGCCCGTCTTACTATCTTCAAAATTCACATTGGTAATACACCTCACAGTCTGACTGAAAATGATTTGAAGGAGCTAGCTCATAAAACAGAAGGTTTCTCTGGTGCTGATATTAGTGTTTTGGTTCGTGATGCACTCATGCAGCCTGTTAGGAAAGTCCAAACAGCTACTCACTTTAAAAAGGTATGTTATATTCATGTACAATTGATTTCTCTAAGTTGATTATATTTTAATCAATTCCTAGTATTTTATAGAAGTAAAATTCACTAGAATACGATTATTTTTGGTTTATGTGATTTATTTTTTAACCATCTTTTATGCAATTAGGTACGAGGTCCTTCCCGATCAAATCCGAACGAAATTATCAATGATCTGCTAACTCCATGCTCTCCCGGTGATCGAGGAGCCATCGAAATGTCATGGGACGATGTTCCAGGGGATAAATTACTTGAACCAGTAATTACAATGAGCGATATGTTATTGTCATTAGCAAATGCTAAGCCCACTGTTAATGACGCTGATTTGGTTAAACTGAAAGAATTCATGGAAAGTTTCGGACAAGAAGGTTAATCATACAAATTTGTTAAATGTATAATATTTTAATCATAAATTTCTTTTTTGAAATAAACTACAAAATAATACAAAATTTCAATTTCACCCCGTCACCCAGAGAAAAATCTGATTTGCATCTCGCATCATGCATACAGTTATTCAAATTAAATCAACAATATGTTTTCTCATTAAAAATATCTTTATTTTTACATCGTGGGTTTATTTGATTTCGATCAAATTTTCTAGCTCAAAATCTCCTTGACACTCTTTAAATTACAATTACTTGTAGCATTGAAAAGGAACTGTAAAGATAAATTATCTAATTATGGTTACGACCGAATATTAAATAATCAGTTTACACAATCTTAACTGATTTTCGATAAATAAACTTGCATCGAGTCACAGCAACAATTTCTGACGGTTTTTTATTAGTTAATTGTAGTAACATGTTTGATTTGCATCAATAGTGAATTTAACAATTTTTCTCGTCGTCAAAATATGAGCATATTTCCAATCATTGAGTAACATTTCATTGACTTTACGATAAAAAAGTGAAGTGATGAGAAAAAAAGAGACTTAGTGTTGCCTTAAGATAAATCCACAAGCATTAATAAACTTACTTGAATTGAATCATGCAAGCAAACTGAATATAAACTGGAAAAAAGCATTATTACTGACATTCTTAGGGAATTTTTGTTGGGTATTTACATTGATTGTCAAGTAATAAACCGGATGTTTGTTGGCGCAACTTTGATTAAACGCTTTAGTAAGAAAAGCGTCAACAGCTACAGATTGATCGAGGGGGTAACACATTAGAGGCTGTACAATGGAAATCATGATCATCAGTTGTACAACAAAGATCACAAAGATCGTTAATTTGCTCCTTGTCGAAGCCTTTATTCACATAAACTGTTTTAGAGGTAAATTGCAAACATAAGTAGGAACCAGTTGAACAAATGAATCGATACCCAGAGTTATCAAAACTTGCCATGGTGAAATGTCTCAAGGCATAATACTTTTTGGGTAAAACAATCTTATTTCTAGTCACATCATACCAAATAAGCGATTCTCCTGATGGAAAAGTAGTGAAAGCCAACCAATAATAAAATCTTTGAACACAAGTGATACCAACAAAGTTTATTATACTAGTAGACAAATCAATTGCTTCGGTCATTTGGCTATATTGAGCTAAAATACGTGTACTTGAAATCTCGGTGATCCAAGTTGGTGATTCGGCGTCTTCTGGATACTCTTTGGTGTCATAGTAAACTGAGCCCCAAAATAATGGATTTAAGCTTAATGTATAGCCATGAGAAACAACAGTGCGACAAGCACGTCGACAGTTAATACCATGATATGAGTAGTTAAGATAAATTTTTGATACTGAAAACCAAGCATTTTCGGGACAGAGAGAAATAATTGGATCGTCATAAGTTTGAGCTAACCGACACAATTGATTAGGAGGCATGGTACACTCATCCCAAGAAGCTATCAGATTTTCAGGTTCATTAGCCATTGAAATTCGATCAATTGTTAAATTAAATTGGTCTTTAATCAATTGAGTAACATTAGTGATGTAATAATAGTATGCTTCTTCATATTCTGTGGCTAAATGACGGAAAAAAGTTTTCATATAATAAGGTGGTGACCAGATTGAGACAATGACCGATTTATCTGGCAATTTTGAAATGAGAGAATGCATGGTAATCCAAGTACATGATCTCACATCCGAACAGTTGATAGAATAAGTATCCTCTTTTGTTGAAAATTGCGGTAAATACTCAGTTCTGAAATTTCGAATCAGCAAATCATTGTAAACAAGGTTAATAATTGATGCTCTCACATCAGCTGATGTCTCATTGAAGGATTCCAACTTTCCTAAATGAACGCCAAACCCCTCAAATGGATAACGACAAGTGGGAGACACAGAAGGCAACAAATTATTGATTATGATGATAGAGGTAACAATTAACTTGAACGCCAAAATGATAAATAGAAACATAATGTCAATGAATCCACAGTACAAATAATGCAATAACAAAAGTGTAAAGTGATAACTAGAGATAAAATGGTAATTTAACGATATTCACAATAATTGGTAATTTGTATCTGAAATACGCGACATTGGGAGCTACGTAAATTAGTAAGTCATTTAAATAAACTTAACATTTAATCACGAAGGCGACTGAAACAAGTTTAAACAAGAATCAACAGCGTTTTACAGGATAGCACTAAAATAAAATACTGTCAAAGTAAACACAAGAAAGAGGAAAAACAATGAAAGTGAAGATGTTTTCTCAACAGAATTGTCACAAGCGAGTATGTTTGATAATAAATGCTTATAAACCTAGTTTATTTATTGTTATAGCTCAAACATTGCTCAATATTAACTCCTAACTGATATGATGACAATTTAGTGGCAACTGTTTAGCTCCTTGGAAATAATAGTTTTAAGGAAATACGAACTAACAATAAGGCAATACAATACAGTCAAAGAAATATATCCCATGATAATTGATCTTATTATTTGATTGCTATCTTTTTGATCCACCGCGGCATTTGGGAGATTGATTGATTTGTTGATTTGATTTTTCCCACTCAACTGGAGTAAAAGCTTCAATTGCCAAGGCATGAACACCAGATTTCAATTCATCATTAAGTATTTCATTAATATGTCGATGCCTCTGAAAACAGAAGAAGAAAAGATAAGAGGAAGATAAAATTTGCTTGATTAAAATCTACAAACATAAATCTACATACTTCAATTAAACTGGTCGAATCAAATTTATTCGATACAATTAAAACTCTAAAATGAGTCTCCGATCCTCGTGGCACATTATGTTGATTACTTTCATTGAAAACCAAGCAATGGATTGGCTATAAGAGATTAATCAAATGAGAAAATATTTATGAATTAGAGAAATATTCAATTAAAATAATCAGAAAATAATATATTGTAGTAATAGCTGCATTAACCTGAAAACTATATCAGAATCCACATTGCTAACTCTAATATTCACTCAATAACTAAAACAATGTTCATCAATTGATAATATTGGGAGACAAATTCCAATTGCACCAGAAAATAAATTAACAGGAAACAGAAAAGTCATATTACCATGTAATAATAGCTACAATTTGGTCACGTAAAATGAAAATTAATCAGACATGTTAACCGAGAGTTCTGATTATGGGCGCGTCTCAAACTCAGTCATGACAATTTAATGTATATTATATATGTCTGCAGACAATTGATTGATATTTCAAAGGTTTGATTTTAACTACATTTTTAATAAACATTAGCTAACATTAAAAGATGTGGAATAGCTAAATTCATAATAGTCATTACAATATCAACCAGGATGCTGCGATTGCCAGCATTCGTAAAATAATTATTTTTTATTAACAGAGAATAGATTTGTGAAAGATAAGATTGAGATACAACAGAGATAAATCGAGATTCAGTAAAATTGAGTTTTGGAATTAGATTTTGGTAGGTAGATGGCAACAAAGACTAGAATTAATCAAAAACAACTGATGGTTAATCATTTATAAAAGCTGGTATAACTGAGCAAATATTAGTGCTAAGCCTGTATTCAATTCATTTAGCTTGAATCGTCAGGACACCAGAGGCTTGAAGATTTTATGCAATACAGATGGAATATAATATTATTGTAAATCACATTATTTCAACTAATTTGGCAGATTAAATTGGTCGATTGGGGATCGATTTTCATCCAGACTAGCCCATCCTCCATAATTTTGATATAATCGATATGTTTGACAGGAGTTAAACAGCCTAATTTGAAGTCTAGTTTTGGTGAAACTAGAGCATGAGTGACAATCAAACAACCAATTCTAGACTTCATAATTGTTAAATTTATATGCTAATTAGAAATCTGTCAGCAGCTTAATTCCAAGGCTTTCAAAATTGCTCTGGGCTCTTCTTCGCGATTACAAATGCGATGGATGGTTGTAAAAAAAGGAAATTGATCACATAAATTTCTATTGTCCAGCAAACGGTTAACCACTTCTCCAGTGCTTGGGCCTTGGAGCTTTTGGCCTCCTAAAATTTCACGTTCTAAAACAGCCAATGATTTTGTACTTTTAACGAATTGTTCAATAACTTTGCGATTTCGACCACCAAAGCTACTTCCTATCGCATCAGCAATGCCACAGTTTTCAAAGAAAGTGCTCAGTTTATATTCAGGGTGGAAAATTGATGCGAAACGAATTGATTCTCTAATACCAGCTCGAATTGCGGCCGCTTTAGTATTAACACCATATCCAATACCATCAATTATTCCTGCACCACAGGAAATAACGTTTTTCAGAGCACCACATATCTCGACAGTTGGGGTATCATAACAGACAGATATTTTGAAGTAAGAAGTTGCAAACAATTTATTGAGCATCTCGTCAACTTTTGGTGATGGTGGTAATGGCGGAGAAAGGGTTGCTTCACTGAACTCTTCCTTAGCTACAGAGAGAGCAACATTGGCACCTGAGAGAGCCCCCACGGGTATGTCTAGCATTCGACTGATAATTTGTGTGGTGCGTTCTAAATTTCCATGACCATCAATGTGAAGACCTTTAATTAATGAAACACCAATAGGCCTTGGAGTTGGAATATTTTTCTTGGGAATCTTGAAACAAACGTCTTTAATATATTCATGAGGGATAGCGAAAATTAAAACATCACTTCGACTTATTGCTTCCTTCAAATCCGAGACTGGTTTAATATTTGTTGGAAGTTTGATCTGTAAATATCTAATGTTGACACGAGTCTTCTCAATGACCAGCCTTAAGTTTTCATCACGAAGGTATAATACAATTTCTGGATCAAATAAATCAGGATATTTAATTACATTTCCAGCGATCACTTTTGATATAGCTGATCCCCAGCTTCCTCCACCAATTACGGTTACTCGACGAGGTTTATCGTTATTACAATTAGTTTGATCTAAATCAGAAGTTGATGATAATGATGAGTATAAAGAAGATGATGAAGGTGAAAGCTGGTTTTTCTCGAAGTGTAATGTCGGTGACCAAAGACCATCACCTGAGATTTTATGTTGATTTCTAATGCTAGTATCACTATAAGTATGATGATGTGCTTTAAATCGGAATTCATCATTCTATTAGATGATGTTATTCATGTGCATGTAGTCCAGGTGATGAGAAATGATTGATAATCCAGAGAAAAAGGAAAGATTAGGTGAATTAGTATAAAACGAGAAATAATAAACAATAGAGTACGAGACAATTGTTGCAAAAAGTAACAGGATTTTTGAAGGTCAATTTTGTTGAGCAGAAAAAGACTAGCTAACCACAACTTTATTAAATTAAATTGATAAATTGCAGAAGAGCAGACTAAAGAAAACGAAGGTAAGAACAATTTGATCAACAGATGAACAAAAAATCACCACAAGATGTCAATGCAGCACACAGGATAAATCATACAGGCGTATGAATCAACCAGAATGGAAATAAAACAGTAATTAACTCACCTTCAAATGATTTTGGAGTTTACTCTTTATTGATTCATAGATTGAATTATAAGTTGAAGAATAGAAACGGATAGCTTGTTGATTTGCGAGAAGCTTTCGTAACATTGTGTTGAATCGTAAATTTGATGTAGAATGTAAAATTTAAAATGTAGATGAGAAGTTATTAGTTGAAGTGTATTGCCGATTGTTTCGCTTTCAAGGCGATGTTACATACTAAGGCACAGTGCTCATCAAATTACAATATAAATAGATTAAATTTGAGGAAGTGGCAGAGAAAAACTATTGATTGAACAAACCTCTCCCAATGTTTCAACACAAGAGCAGCATGAAAATTAAGTCAACCTTACACATGTGAGACTATCTCTTCCAAGCATAACATCGATTAACATGTGCTACTTACAATTGTTAGATTTGAATAATTTTTAGGACTGAAATAAATTATTTAATGCGAATTGATTTTTGTCCAGCCATCTAGATTTGCCTAGTTTTATTCAATAACTCTTAATACTCCGAATACATAAGTGATTCATCCAGAAAATCAAACAACATTTGTAATTAGCGCCACAACTAAGTACACCATTTTCCCATTGAGCTTCATGTTAAATTAACTTGGAAATTTTAAGACTCCGAAGTCAGTCCATTGAGCCGTTGAGTCAGTTGATGAAGATGCGAATGAGCGCCAGTTGATTGAGGTATCAACTGAGTCGACTTAGTCGACTCTAATTTGAGACGACTAAGTCGACTGGGCTCACTCAAAATTTGAGTTTAAGCGCCAAACACGTCATTTTTTCACCATTTTTTTAAATATGTTTTTACATGGCAACTTTGATCATGTAACGTAGATCTGCGATGATTTTGACATTAAATAAAAAAGCTAATATATTAACTTAAAAGATCATTTTAAGGCAGAAGATGTACTTTCTTGTTTATTTCTAGATCGTCTCTTGAAAACCCCCCTCTTACCCCCTCAAAAACTGTGCTTTGAGTCGAAATGATTCGACCGCCAGTCGTTTTGGTGAAAGTCGAAAGAGTCGACTAGAGTCGACCGCCAGTCAATAAAATCCTCAGTCAGTCAGTCGTTGAAAAAACGATTGGCTTCGGAGTCTAAAATTTTTATTACCAAAACGGGCATCACTAAAAGACCAAAATTGGTCAAAAAAGGCAAAAAAAAGAAACCACTAAATGGCCAAAAAATCCATCTTCAAAATAAAATATGCTTATCACAAAAACTGTTCAATAACTGTTTCACTTGGACACACAGTGAAACTATTTCTAAGTTTTAAAGTCGTTCGAAGTCGTTTATTTAGACACATCAGGTCTTATTAATTATGCACATTGAATTCCCCACTAAAAAAATCAATGTTAATCGAATAAATTTATAGCTCAGTTGATTGTGTTTAAATAAGCGACTTTGAGCGACCTTAAAACTTAGAAATAGTTTCACTGTATGTCCAAGTAAAGCAGTTATTTGACAGTTTTTGTGTAACCATATTTTAACCTGAAAATGGATATTTTGGCCATTTAGTGGTTTCTTTGTTTTTTCCCCATTTTGGCCAATTTTGGTCTTTTAGTGAGTCCCTACAAAAAAATTTATCAAAATTTTGACAAAGTTAGTTGCTTGTTAGTTCACTAGAGGAACAAAAATCATACAAAAAACGTTCAATTATCTTAATCAATTTTCATAGAAAACTTTTGCTATACTGTTTTGAAGCCCTCAATAGTCAAATGATTTAATGGCCGCTTGTATTTCTATTTTTTGTGATAGTTTTTCAGAATATTGTTTTTAAACTTGTTCCTAATATTACTGCCAATTTTGATTAATTTTGAGTATGTAACGACTGAATTATCCAAATATTAACACGATTCCTAAACTTTGCAATGCACTGTATTCATAGCTTCGTCTTTTATTACATAATGTATTAATAAATATTTACAAGGTACAATTTTTCTTAGTAAAATAGACTTTTAATCATGAAATTTATCACAAAAGCACATCTCACTCAAAATTTTGATTAATCCTATTTCGTCTGGAAATTTTATGGATGATTTTACCATGAAATATAAGTTATTTCCCGACGTTGTAAGATTGGAATCTCAATGCTACTATTATAATCAAGTATATGAATGTATGGTAGAGTAATTCCTGATTATACAGGAGATCAAATTGCACAAAGATGCATCCACGATTGACATTAAAATTGTATTCTAAAATGGCAAAGTAGATTTGTATTATCTGTCATTAATAGTGTCTTAATTTAGCAAAGAGGGAGATGCTTAAGGAAGAAATATTTGTATTACTTTCGACTTTGGAGGCTTTTATTGAAACCAGCAAGAATAGCTTCGACTTCACTAAGTTTCACTTCTTTATCTTCAATATTAATCAGCTTCTGTGGAAAAACTTGATGCTTTATTGGCTGACCCTGCTCATCTAAAGAGAGCCATCGCGGTGTTCCAGGCGTTATATGTCCTCCACAGCACCCTGGCCAACCTCCTGCAGGCATTACTTCCCCTTCTTCTTCATCAGAATCATCTGTTGATGACCAATACTCTGCAGGTTTACCCCTAGCCATTTCCATTATTTCTTCGAATTCTTCGGGTCTGTCCATATTTTCAACGGTAATAATAAGACCAGGGTATTTCCTATAGTGTATGCCGTATCTTTTCCTGTAGATGAAAATGAAAGACGTTAACTAAAGCACCATATTTAAGATTAAAAATTTCTTACATGAAATGAGAACGAGGTAGACGACCGTGTTCACGAATGAATTCTATCTTCTCTCTCTCTTGTTCTTCAAATGCTTTGACCTTCTCTTCGCTTGTCTTCTCTTCAATTAGATGTTCGGGTAGAGGAACATATATTTCCTCTTCGTGGAATGATGGACAGGCTCGCCTTCTGCGACAAGGTGGACGGAATCTATGAGAGTTTATCATTCTATCGAGCTTTTGCCAATCTGTTAGCTCAACAGTTCGATAGCGTTCATCTAAAACTCCCCATGGATTATTGGTTTTAAAATCCTCAGGCATTTCATGTTTTTCAAAATTCAGAGACTTTGATAATTCATCGTAAATCAATTCTTCAGGACCACTTTTCACTAAAGTGAGTGTTAAACAGCTCATACCTAGAAAAAGAATACAAAAGATTATTGAAATATTATTCAATGGGACTACCTGGATGGTTAAAATTCATATTTGTAATAAAAATTAAATATTTACTAACCAAAACGTCCAGCTCTTCCAATTCTGTGCAAAAAAGTCTCTTCGTCAATGGGTAAATCAACATTAATAACCATGTTGACATTATGGCAATCAATTCCTCGACTAAAAAGATCAGTAGTTACAAGTATATTGTACTTTGAACCATGAAACTTTTTGAAGATATCAAATCTTTCTGTTTGCGGTAGGTCACCAAATAGATACATACAACGATATTTTTTCTTTTCACGAAAATCATCAGCAATTTTTTGCGCACTGTTTACAAATAGATGAAGATGGAAGAAAAATGATCACATAACTTTTCTGAAAATAAATGGAATTATCCATTTAAATATAGCTATTTGTAGCATCTCAAATTTGTTGATTGTGGTCCAATGATAAGCAATCGGAAATAATAAATATATAAAGTTTACAGTGAAAGGAGTGCTGGTAAAAAGCGAACATTCGAGTTAAGAGTTGAGAGTTGAGACTTAGTGGGTTTGTAGGAACTCGAAAACTGAGTCCATTATTGTTATTAGAAAATTTATCCGATTATCAGTTTTCGAAAAAATTCGAGGTCAAAGTTGAAACTTAGATCGCTTTACGGAATTATGAACAATTATGGAAGCAGATTTTTTCATGAAGCTCATGATGTAACCTCTGATGGTCAACCAAAAAATGCACTTATTTCGTGAATTGTTTGTTTACAAGAGGTCACTTTGATTTACAGACAAGTTATTCTCTTTTAACGAGAATAACGAAAATAACAGAGAATGAGCTGAAATTTTTAACGATAAAACTTATTTGTGATCGGACTCTTTTTTCAATTTATCGACAGTTCTCTTGATTTCGACCATCAACCTAAAAACTTTGAGCTTCGATATTTCGAGAATGGTATCTCCTACAATAATCATTCTTTAATCGATCATTAGATTTCGTTATGGACCATAACCTATCGAAATATTAAACCATTCAAAATCCTACAAAAAGAGTTGTATCATTGTATTACTTATGTTGTCTGATTTGGTTCTTGATTTAATCAGATTTCCTGGGTTCATGTCAGTTTTCATGCTCCTAAGAATCCACCAAATCGCAGCTCTTAGCTTAAATGTTGAATTTTTTCGCAGTGTTTTCTTTACACAATTTATGATACTTTTATAAGTAAGGAGTTAAGAAAATTATACCTTTCTTTGGTGTTTACAAAAATAATAAGTTGATCAAAAGTCAGGTTGTCAATCCACTTTTTGATCAGTTTTATCTTATGAGAAATATTCATTCGATCAGGAACCACGGCATAGAATTGCGCGTTTTTGGCAGGAAATTGTACGTTTTCATCTGTTTTTATAATTTGAGGATCTTTCAAGTATTTTTCTATGAATACTTTCATAGTAGACGGAAAAGTGGCACTGACAGCGATCGTTTGTTTGGCTTCTGGCATACGAGCAAGAAGTACACTAAGCTGTTCTCGCAACTGGTCTTCGAACAGTTTATCAGCTTCGTCGAGAATTAATAAACGAATCGAACTAGTTGGAAGATAATTGAACTCTATTAGTTGAATCAGTCTCCCAAGTGTGCCAATAACAATTTGAGCATTTTGCAGGTTGTCCTTATCTCGTTGAACTTTAAATCCACCGGTTACCAAAGCTATTTTAAGATTTTCGATGTATGTACCGATAGTTTTAACTACCTCTGAGACTTGCAAGGCAATCTCGCGGGTGGGGGTAACAATTAAAACTTGAGTGTTACCACTGGACAGAAGAGAGTCCAAAGCGATCAAAGTATAAGCACAAGTTTTACCGGTACCTGAGCGAGAGTGAAGCACCATGTCAACACCGATTCTTCCAAGCGGGACAGATTCCTTTTGAATAGTCGATAATTTTTTAAATCCAGATCTGGCTAGACCCTTAAGAAGTCTTTCGTCTAAGTTCAGATGAGAAAATCGAATATTTTCAAACAAAACCTCGTTGATGCAGACATCAGCTGGATCTAGTTTACGAGCAATTTGATTATTTGGATAAAGAGTTTCTTCTTTTGATTCCATGATTACACTTAATTAAAGAACAGAAACTGTGTAAAGAAAGAAAAAATGACAGACCAACGCAAATAGGACAACACTCAATATAAATTGTTAGAAATGATCTTCATTTCTATTGATACTAAAACATATTCAAAATTGAAGCAAAACAAACAAGCATGAGACTGGGCTGGCTTAAGAGAAGTTCTCTTAGAGCGCCTGACTTGAAAATTTCAAATTAAATTGTAGCAAATGGTCACGTGAAGTTGATTAATCAAGGGTTGATAGATAAATAGCAAATAGTCTATTCAAATATGAAAAATGACAAAAAAGCAAAATTCAGATTGAACTGGTCTTAGGAGAAAACGCTGAACTTAAGTTGATTTCTTCAGTTATCTAACATTATAACCCAAACTAAGCTTTTTAAATTGACTATTTAATCGAAAATAAAATAATCAACAATAATGTTATCTTATCAGATAGTAAAAGAAAGTGCATAGAACTAATAATCGGAAATTAATTACAAACTTTGATTTGATCTAATGTGCATGATAGAATCGGAAAAAAAATCAAGCTGAATTTAAATAAAGAATTCAAAATTGCGCTCTTAAATAAAATATAAAATTTTCCTAGTTTCAAGGTGAATTCTTGATGATAATTAATTTAGTGAAAAGGTTACATTGAGTTTTCATTAGTAAAAACATAGGTAAAAGGTTTCTACTAATTCAGGTGTTACAAGCATCAAGCAGATGAACCTGACTCTAAGATAATCAGTAAGGGTGTCATGGATGACTGAAAGTGAGAAAAACGATTGAAAAGCAACGCAACTGGCTTGAAAAGTTAATTGATGTTGATGTCAAGTTGAATTGATGAATTTATTTTCTATATAGTCAAGATAGACTACAAAATGACTCATTTTCAGTATCAGTTTATAATATTATGATCCACAAGAATTTTTGAGCTATTGCAAATTGTAGGATTTCAGTGACAAAAAATTCATGTTAGAGTTGAGGTTAGATTGCAATGTAATCTTTTCAGAGAATAGAATAAAAAGCGAGATATCGATAAACTTGACTATGCTGGCCGAATTAGATAGAAGGAATAAAACCGATTTAAAGAGTGAAAAAAGAGGTGCATCAATAATCTTATTTTTTTGTATCATTTTTGTTTGATGATATCTGATCAATTGGATACACACCGTTTAAAATGGTTTACACACAAAGCCAACAACTAGTTTTTCCCATCTTTACCTTAAACAGAGTGAACAAACTTTACTCTTCATTTTGGCTGATTCTTGATTATATTGACAAATGATTTGAGTCTAGAACAGACAACAAAAAAATATTAAGTTATTAGAAAACAAAGGAGAGTGAAAAAAAATAATTAAAGTTTCTGGAGAGACGAAGAAACAAGCGATTATGTGAGTAGGGGTTGTTGCTTTTTGGGATCCGATGATAAAAACTTTTTGGTTTATCTTCCAGTGGTGGCAAAACCAAACTCAATCTTTAAATATGATAACATGATTTTGAACCAAAAGAAACAAACTTGTAGATTGCATTCTACTGTGAAAAACAGTTCAATTTCATTAAAGCATAACCAATAAAATCGATTGCTTGTGTAAATTTTTAGTTATTTAGTCTGGAGACTATAAGTCCCATTCTGGAATATTCATAACAGCATTGAATTCGAAGCAAAAGATAAAAATAAAGGAATGAAACAATTGAGGAATCATTTTGCTTGGGCTGGTCCAGTTGACTGACGTGGGTAGAACTCATTGAGGGTACTGTGAGGGATTCGTTTCAACATGTCACGAGGGAATATTCTCAGCAATTGCCAACCAATATCTAATGACTCGAAAATTGTTCGATTTTCGTAATTACCCTGAAAATAGAATATGTAAATATATAATTGAATGTTTTGATAGATAAAATTAACTTCAAAATTTACCTGAGAAATAAAGTTTTTCTCAAATTTGTTCAAGAATTCAAGATATAATAAATCTTCAGGGGTCAAATCTTCACCACCAATGACAGCTTTCATAGATTGCACGTCCTTACCAATAGCGTAACAAGCATACAATTGGTTGGAAACATCTGCATGATCTTTTCGAGTCATGTTTTCACCAATAGCAGATTTCATAAGACGACTTAAAGAAGGAAGTACGTTGATTGGGGGATAAATTTGTCTGTTGTTTAATTGACGGTCAACGTAAATTTGACCCTCTGTAATATAACCTGTGAGATCGGGAATTGGATGGGTGATATCGTCGTTTGGCATGGTAAGAATAGGAATCTGCGTAATTGAACCAGTTCGACCCTCTACTCGACCAGCTCTTTCATAAATTTGAGCCAAATCAGTGTACATGTAACCGGGGAAACCACGACGACCGGGGACTTCTTCACGAGCAGCAGATACCTAAAGAATCAAAATTTTGATGACAGAATATTAATATCTAGCAGCAATCTGTTTGTGAAAGATTCTTGTGTAAATAAAAATGAACATACTTCTCTCAAAGCTTCAGCATAAGATGACATATCAGTAAGAATGACAAGAACGTGACGACCACATTGGTAAGCAAGAAACTCGGCAGTAGTTAAAGCTAAACGGGGAGTAATGATACGTTCAATAGTTGGATCGTTTGCTAAGTTAAGGAACAAGCAGACATTTTCCATAGAACCATTTTCTTCGAAATCTTGTTTGAAAAATCTAGCTGTTTCCATATTTACACCCATTGCAGCGAAAACAATGGCAAAATTATCATCAGGTACATCTTTGTCGGGTGATTTAACAAGACCTGCTTGTCGACAAATTTGTGCAGCAATATCATTGTGCGGTAAACCTGATGCTGAGAAAATTGGAATTTTTTGACCTCGGGCAATTGAGTTCATTACATCTATGGCTGATATGCCAGTTTGGATCATCTCTTCGGGGTAAGTTCTAGATTCTGGGTTTATGGCTTGTCCTTCGATGTCAAGATAATCTTCAGCTAATACTGGTGGACCTCTATCAATGGGTTTACCGGATCCATTGAAAACACGACCTAACATGTCTTCAGACACGGGTTGTCGAAGAATATCGCCTGGTAATTAAAAGAAAGAATTAGAATTCAATTAGAATAAATTTCATTATGGTGGTTCCATGATCATGCTCAGTTTCATAGTAGCTGAGTATCTCAGTTACTTTCTTTTCTTTCTTCTCTTTCATCCCTCTCATTCTACCGTTATTGTTCATCTCTCATTTTCTCTTTCCACCTTCAAAACGTCATAGAATGCAAACAATCAAGATAAAGCATTCTCATCAAACAAATAAAAGATATGATAAGAAAATTGGAAGCAATGAAAGCTTAATGTTATGGATCTAACCTGAAACTATGAGGAAAAGGAATAAAATATCATGGTAACCTTTACAGTTCTAAACCTAACCCTATGAACATTACAGTAAGAATAGATTTTGAATATTTTGAAGTATATAATATGCATTAAAGTGTAACTAAATGCATATTTTCATTTTGAGTGAAGATGAAGGATTGAGAAAATTGAGGAGGTCGAATGACTGAAATATTAGGTGAGGATAAAATAAATGAGCTCATACCAGTGAATTCACAATTTGTGAATTTGGCATCAATTCCAGAGGTACCCTCAAAGACTTGGACGACAGCCTTTGAACCTCGAACATCAAGAACTTTACCGGAACGAACTGTTCCATCAGGTAAGGTCAATCTGACGATCTCGGCATACATAGGAAATTTGACATCGTCAAGAATAACCAAAGGACCGTTCACACCACATACAGTCTTGTAAGATAATCGAGGTTGGTTGATATAGTCCCGAGTCACCGCTAATTTATGTTGAGTAAGACCAACATTTTGAGGAACCCATTCATTAACCGTCATTTTGATGCAAAATTATGTGACTTGTTTGTCCTCTAAACTTAACTCAAGATATCTGAAATAAAAAAAAAGAAAATGATAACAACAGAAGGAGAGAAACAAAATAAAATTAGATTACAATTTAGCACTTGATATAAAAAAAGTAGAGATCGTTTCAACAGCAAATTAAACAGTAAATTTATAGTCGCATAAATGAATGAATACAATAATTTAAAAGATTATTTAATTAAAGAAAAGAAGAACAATAATAATTACCTTGATTAGACTCGGGTAAAGTGGGGAGTTAATAAAAATCTGGAAGGTCACTGTTTTTTTTAATGAAGCATCGATAGTAAAAAACAGTCGATACTATCGAAACCAGAATTAACAGCTACAGATTGCTGAAGCCAGTCAGCCAATAACAGAATCAATTTAGGTTTCAGATTCTTGATGAAACAACGGCTGATTCCAACTTTGTTTGTACAGGTTAATACAAATTTAAAATCAAATACGTTCAGTCTCTCTTTTTCCTCTCTATTTATCTTCTTTGTCACTCACCGATCATAACAACAATGGGACAAGATGAAGAAGCTCAAAAGAATAATGGTCAAGAGGAAGAAGAAACACCTGAAGTAGATATTCATATTAGTAATGTTGTATGTAATTTTAGTACTCGTTGTCATCTTAATCTCAGGCAAATAGCCACAAAAGGTTCAAATGTTGTCTATAAAAGAGAACAAGGGGTAAGTGTGAAATTTCTTGAGAATGTCTATTGTCCACCTGTCCTTCTTAGTCCCAATATCCTGAAAAATTTCCCAATGATGGTCTGATTACTTATTATGATTAGGTACATGAAACTAACAAGTGAAAATGCAATACTTTATGAGTTTATGAGTACTGAGTAGAATTAGAACTAAAATTTTATCAGTTTCTTTACTAAATTCAAATTCTTATTAATCATCAACTGTTAATCTAGAGTTTCGTTAATATCTGAAAATTAAAAGTTCGAAGTTACAATATTACCAACAAGTTTGAAGTATAAAAACCAGAATTGTCCACAAAAAGCTTTATGAGATAAAGCATGGTAAATTACTATGCACATCTTTAACTTTAGATCGCTTTACAGTTTAGATTGTACCTAGATTTGTTATCAGGAAATAATATTAACAAATTAAATTTAATAATAATTTACAGTTAAGACCTGTAATGAGGCTCTCTTGAAATAACTTATTCACACTATTCGCCGGGCAGCATAGTTTCATGGATTTCAATCTTTTTCTTAATGGATTAAATTCAACCTGAATTTATTTAAATATGATTTAGAGAGTTAGTTGATTCATACTTTACGAAATAAATTTAATTGATTTAATTGAGAATTGAAGAAATCGAAATGAAATTCGATGAAATCACTTATTGATTGCAATTGAAAATTCGTTGAATGACCAACTCAATTATTGCTTATGGTGTTTTGATTGACTAGTTAAACCACGTTATTTAATGCAATTATCTTGCCTTCTCACTAAAAATTTAATTGGGAAATCAAATTCCGAAATCACATTTGGAATGGATCAATATTTCTTTGTACGCATATGCAGCGAAGCTAAAAGAAGTTGTTTTCAGTTTAAGTTTACGTTTGTTACAGTTAACCATTTTTATGATTCCCTCATATGCATGTATGGTTCAGTTCAGTCATATGCATGTATGGCCTGCTTGTAATTTTATACACTCCAATAAATCTCCATTTTAACTTTATTTTTTTTATTGGTCCACTAATTAATGATTATCTATGAACAGATAATTTAAGACTATCAATAAATTGCTGTCAATTGGCAAGATTATGGATTGGAGCCAGAATATTTTGAGCAAAAGCTTACTCCTTTTGCTGTTCGTTGCCTTGGGTAAGGGATAAATTTATCTTTACTTGATATAATTAATTTATCTCTGATTGTGATTCTAATTCTAAAACTAGGCTATGATTGCGCTGGAAATAAAACAAAATCAAGTAAATCTGGTAAAAAAATAATAGAGGTGAGAGAAGATTCAAGATTTACCATGTTTAACCTAAAGCTACATATGATCGACCGAATGTATTGTCTATTTCAAAGTCAACAACAACAGCAAGTTACCAGGACGAGAATGCAAATAAGCAGTCAAATTTAATGGAAACCGCTCCAAGTTTCACTTTTTTTGGTCGAGATGAACATGGGAAAATTTGTATTTTAGCTAAATTTGAAGCTATTTTCACCATAACTTATGAAGCTACCTCAGGCTCTCAGGTGAGTCAATTAAAATCTCAAAACATTTATTCGTCCCTACAATAAACAATCTCTTTTGTTACCCAAAAATATAGCAATTAATCGCTAAAATACCCCGGGATACTGAAACAAGAGCACACTGCGTCAGCCTACTTGACACCAACCCATATTTGGATATTTCATGGCGAGGTGGATTCACATTCCGCATGGTTTTTAGCAAAGTACGTAACCGTTAATCTGTTGGAAGGGCTAACAGTTGACCGTCATTACCCAAGTTGAACAATTGATTAACAAATTTCAAATCTTGGTTAACCACTATATCATGATATTTTTATTTTATTGTACTAACAAATGATTTACCTTTTGTTTTATTCGTAACAGCATGAATCAACCAATTCTTGGGGAGTTAACGGAATGAACCTTGTTTATAATACGAAGGATTCAGCTTTTACGGAATCAGTTGATGGTTAGTTTCACAGGTCAAGTTTTAAAAGAAAATAATAAATCATTCTAAATATTTGTTAAAATCTGACACCTTTTTGCTTTGTTTTGTTTCTCTTTATTTCTGATAACTATAGGTAGAGAACTAATTGTTAGAAGTGATCAGGATTCTATCAACCAATTTGAAACTCTGCTTGGTAAATCATATTATTGTCCAAGTCCATCTATAATAAATATGTACAACCCTGCAGGAGAAAGATCTGTAATACTCAGATTATCCAATGTTCAACTTCAAGCTTACGAAATCAAGAATGGAAAATTTTCTCCAAGTAAGTTTTCACATTGAAACTGCTTTCGCCAAACGCGTAACAGGCTATATTTACCACCCAAATATTTATCAAATTATCAAATTTGTTCGATTAAAAATTGATTTTTATCCATTTTTATATATTTCAGTGTCTCGATGTGGTTTGGTTGGTTTCGGATCAGGTGTTATTGCTCCTTTCTATCTGGTTAGTTATCACGAAGATGATAGTGCTTCGATGGTTGTTGGTGTTATTACAATTTTAGTCTCGGTTCTTACTGTTGCTGGTTATGCTGTTTATCGAGCCTGGTTCATCAAAAAAGTAGATTATGATACAATGATTTAACTAAAATCCGGTTAACTAATCAACTTTAATGTGAGATGAGAGTTATTTGGTTATCAATATTTCTCTCTACAATTCTTCCAATTATCTCAATCTTACAGAAAACTGAATCAAGAAATTAATCAACTCAACTCAAGTCTTTCAAGATACTTTTCAAGTCATCACACATTTCGTCCAAAGACTTTAATTGGTTTTCAAGGTTTACCCTTACATTAACTTTTAATCATACTCATGTCTTTCAATTATCGTCATATCATGGACAAGTCTTTCACTTTCAATTTTTTCGTCTTCTGTAAACAATTATCGTTGTTAATTGTAAAGAGCAACATATCAAAGATCTCAGACAAGTTAAGAAGTTTCAGGAATCCCTTAACTTAACACAAATTACAACTGAATATCAATTGTCTTCCAATTTCTACATTAACAAATCAAAATAATTATCCGGAAATTATTGTGCTATATCTAATCGATCTATTAATTACTTTTCGTTTCAATCATACAAACAAACCTTGTTGTCATTTGAGAGTACAAATTTACATTGAAAACAGCTAAAGATGTATAAAATTAAATAAAATCAAATTTTTCTCCAATTCTGATTTCAAATAAATAGCAAAATTGCAGTTTTGAATTTTTGTAATTGTTTACTCATCCAGTAACTCGCCGGCGAAAGACCCTCTGTAATATAACCTGTGAGATCGGGAATTGGATGGGTGATATCGTCGTTTGGCATGGTAAGAATAGGAATCTGTGTAATTGAACCAGTTCGACCCTCTACTCGACCAGCTCTTTCATAAATTTGAGCCAAATCAGTGTACATGTAACCGGGGATACCACGACGACCGAGGACTTCTACACGAGCAGCAGATACCTAAAGAATCAAAATTTTGATGACAGAATATTAATATCTAGCAGCAATCTGTGAAAGATTCTTGTGTAAATAAAAATGGACATGCTTCTCTCAAAGCTTCAGCATAAGATGACATATGACATCCGATAACGAACGAGACTTGCAGTCTACACTGCAGTACTCCCCCTTAGTCAACCTGTAGGTGGTAGTATCTTTTGATGGTTTCGGCTGTTGAGGGCTCTGCTACTATTAGCCTGCAGAATTGGCTAGGGTAAGGATGCTGTAGCACTGTAAGAATTTCTTAGAGGTACAAGCGGCGCTCGCGCGAAACAGAGCAATAACAGGTCTGTGATTCCCTTAGATGTCCAGCGGCGCACGCGTGCTACACTGAAGTGGGCATCGTGCATACTGTTTCCTGCTCCGAAAGGAGTGGGTAACCGCTTGAACTCATTTCGTGATTGTAATTATTGACCATGAACGAGGAATTCCCAGTAAACGTGAGTCATTAGCTTGCGTTGATCACGTCCCTGCCTTTGTACACACCGCCCGTCGCTACTACCGATTGCATGATTTAGTGAGGACTTCGGCGGACTGGTCAATCCAGACCACTGGGAAACTAGTGGTCGGATTGTGCTGGAAGGGTTCAAACTTGACCATTTAGAGGAAGTAAAAGTCGTAACAAGGTTTCCGTAGGTGAACCTGCGGAAGGATCATTAACGTATTACCCTCTTATTATAAGAGAAACACAACCTTCAAACGATCAAACACTCTGCATAGTGAAATTGCAGATGCTAATATGGTGAATGCAATTGAACTGTAAATTGCATTAGAGTCGCAATTGTGAATGTTTATTGAAAACATTTAGCCATTGCAACATGATTCTATTTGCATTGCATTCGTGCATTCATACATCCATCTTTCATTATCCAATGCAACAAAGTGTGAGGTTTATCTAACGATAGCCATAATTTCTTAACGGTCACAACGATAGTAAAAAACAGTCGATACTATCGAAACCAGAATTAACAGCTACAGATTGCTGAAGCCAGTCAGCCAATAACAGAATCAATTTAGGTTTCAGATTCTTGATGAAACAACGGCTGATTCCAACTTTGTTTGTACAAGTTAATGAAATTTCCAATCAATAGCTGACAAGTTTGTAAATACCTTAATTTTTTTGGTTACAATATTGTAACTTGTGAATTTAGTTTCGCTAACTATTCAAGTTTTGATCAGTGGCAGTGAAATAATATTCAATACCTAACCGTGCAACTTTTGATTCGAAGGCTTTAATCTGGTGTATTGGACTGATGAGTGAATAATTTTGCACTGTTGATTTTCATGATGACATTCAAATTCACCAATCCTTCAAAGTAAGTTTTTAAGATTCACAGACATGTACTTGATCACATTCTCAATCTTCTGAATCTGACAACTGATTTTCTGTATGCTCCAATCCAAGAATTGTTTTTAGTCTTTCATTTCAATTAGAATTAGATCAAATTATGGCATTTTTGATTTCCTTAAATATGCAAGGTTTGCGAAATTATTCGATAGATTCTTATTAATTTTCAGCCAGACTTATTAAATTTCAAGGCTGATTTATCTATTTCTTGTTTCGATATAAGTTAAGATATTTGAAATTTGATCGATATGAACTTTTATTTCAAAATAAGATTTTTCTTGCTATTACGACAAAAAAGTTTATCTTTTCAAGTGAACCTTCAACTCTGCGACCCAACTCTAATTTGCGACTTAACTCAATGTTCAAAGGTCAATTTTTTAGACTTGAAAACTAACTAAAATAAAGCAACTTATGAACTAGAAATATTTCCAAGTACAATATATAATTCTAGGAAAAAATGGATTATGCTAATATTTGTCAGAAGTAAATTAAAAATTGTAAATTCAATTAATAAGTTATTGTCTTTGAATATTGTCAAATCTGCCGCTTTTAAGCTAGCCGGTCAAGCCGCTCAGTCAGTAAAATTTCAACTGATGAATAGCTTTAGTGTATTGAATTTTAAAGCTATTAATGCTATTAAGTTAATAGTATTAACTCCATATAATTTCTATGAATTAGTGAACCATTCTATTCACAAGCTTAAAAAGTAAATGTAAAAGCCAATTATCGATGATTTATTTAGTATTCTATAGAGCATAATATCTAATGATTAAAAAATAGTCAGGTTCACTAGACTTCAGACTTATGATTACATGAACTTACAGTTTGTTAGGAAATGACAATAGGAATCGCTCTAATTTGTTTTTTTCTTATAGATTCTCAATTGAATCCCATTCAATTTCCAAAAATGAGGAGACATAAATTCAATGCTAAACTTAAGTAATGTTAGTAACAATTCCATTGGCAACCCAATAACCTATGTACATCTGTAAGCAGAGCATTCCGAATCGAAATTTCCGTTACATATAGCAGTCAATAGATGGTTCCGTTATTGTCCCGGACAATTGTCAAGGAAGTTTTTCTCATTTTAATATCCATCAAAAACTTATATCATCCAAACAATATTGTAACTCTTCACAATTAATCAAAAATATACTTGTTTATGTTTATTTGTAATTCCCTCTTCTAAACTGTCTGGTTCTTATATTCTTTGGAGATGAACCTGTTTCTGCGCAGACCATTGTAGTCCCCCCAACGGTGAGCATGCTAACTGCATGGATCCAAATGATCCTGATCCTAAAGAGTTTATAAAGAGTTTTTAAAAGAAGAACCTTCTCTATTTTTTTTATACACAATTTTGTTGAGAAACACTACAAATATGATGGAAAACTCAAAAAAAGCTCATGATTTCTCATATTTTAATCACTTGTTCTATGATGATTCATAAGCCTTTGATTTATTTGACTTGATGTGTCTTTAAGTTTACTATTTAATTTTGATCTTGACGTTTAATCAATTGTGATTTTATTATTGTGATTTTGTTTAACTATTTTCTATTTATTTCTGTATCTCTCTTCCTCTCTCTCTCTCTTACTCTTTCTTTCTCAATTTTCCTCAGTCTTTCTTAGTCTTATATTTTGTGCATCAAATACGTTCAGTCTCTCTTTTTCCTCTCTATTTATCTTCTTTGTCACTCACCGATCATAACAACAATGGGACAAGATGAAGAAGCTCAAAAGAATAATGGTCAAGAGGAAGAAGAAACACCTGAAGTAGATATTCATATTAGTAATGTTGTATGTAATTTTAGTACTCGTTGTCATCTTAATCTCAGGCAAATAGCCACAAAAGGTTCAAATGTTGTCTATAAAAGAGAACAAGGGGTAAGTGTGAAATTTCTTGAGAATGTCTATTGTCCACCTGTCCTTCTTAGTCCCAATATCCTGAAAAATTTCCCAATATTCACTCTGCTAATCACTTGAAACTAATGCATATATTTTTCTGTTGCTCACTCCTACTCTAGATGGTCTCTATGAAATTGAGGGATCCAGTAGTAACTGCCAGTATATGGTCATCAGGAAAAATAACTGTCACAGGAGCAACCTCCGACGAAGAAGCAAAGAAGGGGGCCAGGAGAGTCGCTCGTGTTTTACAAAATTTAGGATTCAAAGTTAAATTCTCTGCATACCGTGTAGTTAATGTGCTTGGTACTGTCATTCTTCCTTTTGGAATCAAAATAACTCAATTTACTGAGCATCACAGAACCCATTGCAGGTAAATATATTGTTTTTTTCTTCTGTAACTTATTGTATTAGATTAGTGGCTATTTTCGCCTAATCTTAGTGTGCAATATTTAGTGTCTCTGTATTTTATATGTTAGCTTATTGATGACTTTTGTTCCTTTTTATTGTTAACCCTCTTCCTACACAGTTATGAACCAGAATTACATCCAGGAGCTACTTATAAATTTAAGGAAGCTAAGGCGACCCTTAAAATATTTCAAACAGGAGCAATAACTATCACCGCACCCAGCATTTTGTCTGTTCAACACGCCGTTGAGCATATATACCCCTTAGTGTACGAATTTAAGAAAGACAATGAATATTAAAAAAAATTTTTTTGTATCATATACATAAATGAAATGAATGAAGCAGGAAAATAAATGAAAGGTAAGACAAAATTTACTGTCAGATTTTCTGATTCCATTGTAAATTGGGTAAACTGAGTTAGTGTTAACTGGAAGATTTAAATTCTCAATAGATGAAAATGTAAGATATAGAATTATAAAGTAACAATTTACTGATGGTATGATTCATCAGTCTGGTGGTTGATTGAAATTCAAAACTAAATGAATAAGATGGAAGTTGAAAAGTAACAAAGATATAATAACAAAAGAAAAAGTAACAAGAAATAATGAAGGTTGATTACTGGAATCAGTTTGCCTCATATGAAAATAAGAAATGAAGTATCTACCGACTTTTCTTTCATTCTGTAAATAACCTTAAAAGTGTTAGTTGTTGAACAATTGCTTCTATTTTTCCTATTATCTTTACAATTACCTTTTTAGTTAAAGTTCCTAAGTTGCAAAAAAAAAAACTAGAAGATCAGTATTCAGGTAATCCTAAGACAAAAATGTCTTGCTTCGTGCTCACTTTCCCGTCCTTTTCTTTTTGACGATTATTCGATTAAATGTTTTATGAATTCAGTTTTTTTTGTTTCCTTCTTCCTCCAGTTCAATTTAATCTTTAACTGATCCCCATTCCTGAATGAAAAACAAAGGGTTCAGAGAAAGGATTTAGAAAGAGAAAAAAGAGAGATTTCACAGGTTATCAAATTCAGACGAGATTCTTGTTTTGTTTTAGAAACAGTTTGAAACTTGTTTGATTGTATTGATAGATTACTTAGACCAAAGAGATGTTATTACATTAGCTAATTGTTGATCTGTCTACAATCAATACGGTTTTACAATTGAATTACATTTGATTTACATATCAATTGGTAAGTTTGAAAAGAATTAACAATAATTTTTGGCATTAAAAATTTTTCGACAGATTTTTATGACAAATTGATATTGTTCAATTTATCATGGTCAAGGAAAAGATCTAAATTAATTTACAATTAAATGATAATAGTTTCTGATTATGGACAGGTTATTAACATACCTTAATTTGCGAGGAACAAGATTTTTGCTTAAATAAAACACGGTTGCAATAAAATTTGCATCTTCGAATGTTAAATGTATAACAATGGTTGGATTATTTCTTCCAAATTTAAATAAAATGGCTAATTGATTGTGAATCTTTTAACAATCCACAAAATTGAGTTGATATTGAAATAACATTTCTCAATTTAAGAAATGATCAGGAAATAATTGGTTGCTTATAATTTCAGGGTAACCGGTTAAGGAATCGATAATGTATAAAAACATTTGTTTTTGCTTGTGCTCCTTGGATCCTACGAGCCTGTCTCAAATTTTACTGGAATGAGCATTAAAAAATGGTTTATTTTGAAAATGAATTTCAATATATGACGAATGTAAACGTTATTGACTAGCGACGACTTCGACTTTGGATTGCAATTGTTTGTGAATGTGCGAGTAATTATCCTTCTTTTGCCGGCAATATTGAGCTTGGAAACATAACTTATCAACTGCCCTTGAAGAAGTAGTAATTATAATTTAGTATGCTAATTATTGAATGAAATTTTTGTTTTGTATAAATAAAATATTCTAAGGATCATCTCCTGAACCGTCGAAAGAATCATCTGAATCGTCAGAGTCGTCAGAATCATCACGATCATCATCAGTTAGTCGAGCATTATCCGGAGAGTAGATATTCTTCTTTTCTTCCTTTCTCTTAGCAATACTCTTATGGTCTGAATTGGATGAGAAAAAGCGATCGATTAATAGCTTTATTTTAAATGAAACGAAATTAATCTCTGAATACTTACCGCAATCAGGAATTTCTGTTTGCCTTGTATTTTCAATTTCTATTCCATGTCGATCAACACACCAACATTTATGCAAGTGACACTGAATTGGCTGGTAGAAACCGTCTTTGTCACATTTTGGAACAAATTCATCATACACTTTTTTTCGCTGCGATTTTTCAATCAAACATGGCTTACCTGCAATCGGATGAAAAAAGATCAATTGAATGAATAGGAATAAATTGGATGGATCAAAATTTGATATAACAATTGTGTAAAGGTCGAAAAACAAGCTTACTTTTGCGATCAAAACAAGAACACCATTCATAAGGATTTAAAAAAGTGTCTCTGTCTTCATCACAACCATCCAGATACTGTTTAAGGCATTTTTCTCGTTTATCGTGTTCTAAATCATAAAGTTCTTTGAGAGATAGCCTCAAATCTTCATCAGTATCAAGACGGTGAAACATATTCGCGATATCTTTTGGACAATCTGGACTGGTTATGTAATCCAAAAAGGTTTCTTTCTTGTTGAGCTGACTTCGCTTTTGATCGCGTAAAACAACGGTGAACCAATCAGATAGTCTATCGCCCATTGTTTTCAGCTCTTCTTTGGTGCAAATAGCAATCTGTTTTTTCAAAGACTTTTTTCCATCAACTCCATCATGGTATAAGCCAGTATACTCTAGCGCAACTTTGGCTCGATTTTTGACAAATTTCTCAACTTTATGGCTCCTTCTCAGTTTACTCAATGTATCCATGTACTTATTCCAGCGTTCATGGTTCCTCACCTCTTTGGTGCGAGTATGAACATTCACTGGACTCCCACAGGGACAAAAACCTTTACAGGCAACCTCGACGTCAGTCTCGTGGACACAATTGTGAAATTGGAGGCGACACATGGATGAATAAGTTGCATTGTCCGTTCCGCAATAAAATGCTGGTTTGGTTACAGGGCAGGGCCTACAATCTTTCCATGGTTTTGTTTTATCAAATGGAGGAGCAGATGATGATGAAAGTGGCGATGGCAATGAAGATGGCAGGTATGACGAATCCCAGGATTTCACTTGATTATTGGACTTGTTTATTGAAGCGGATACTTTGTGCGTCAACTTTTTGCTATTATTGGACCATTTAGTGTCTTTCTTGGATTGAGCTTTTTTCCTGTTAATTGACTTTCTCAAAACACAAATTGCAGATTTGCGAGACTTTTGTATCAAACAGACCTGGTTAGGTTTACATTGTACATCTTTGCATAGATCAAGATCCCAAGACAAGTAAATCTCCTTTACTCTATCTTTGACATGATTTTTCTGAGATTTTTGGTTCCATGGATTTTTGAATTGTTGGGTCAATGGATAGTTTTATGATGAAAAATTAAAAATAAAGTAAGAAGATACAAAGATAAAAATAATGGTCAGTTTAAGTTGAAAAAAGCTTCACCAGATAACAATAATGAGTCATATGATTGATAGGCAAACATGTCATTTAGGTAATGTTTACTTGGGCTTTATTGGTCACAAAAACACACAAATCAATTGGTTTATTAATCTATAACTAATTATAAATTAATCATTATAATTCACTTGTGATTCAAGATTTGCGAAATGTAAACAGAAAATATATTTACCTGTTTATAAAAGGGTTTCTTGTCTTCAAAGTGGAAGTCTTGATCATCAGGAGAATCTTCAAGATCATCTGAATCATCATCATAGTCATCTGTATTCAACTCTTCTGAATTAGGTTCATTCTCACTTTTTGCAAATTGGAATGTTGTAGCAATTAACAATAAAATCAGTGAGATAGTAAATTGTCGCATGATGCTGAAATTAATCCTTAGTTACACTTTTTTTAAAAACACATCTCTCACTTTCACTTTACTTGATATTTGAGTAGAGATTTCTTGAACTTGAAGAGTCGAAGAAAAGGTAAAGATGAGAAAATGATGAGGATAAAGATGAGGATGAAAGCGCATGATTTTTATCCACTGAAAGTTACATATTTATCGATCTTGAACTTCGTTTGATTGACTTTCCTTTTAGGATAGACAAAGATCGAACTGTCAAATACTATTTTTGTTTGTTTTGCCAAAATCGATCAAAGTTAATCATTTAAAAATTACCTTCGAGAATAACTTGATCAGAACAAGTAAGCTTGACCAATTTTATCGCCAATTGTCATGTTGATATTTAACTAAAAAGGAAAATTGTTCTAAAAAACATTAACTTTTCGATTGCTTTCTAAACTGTTAATGGTACTTGTCAATTTCAACTAATCATTGAAAAATAAAATCAATTTTCGATTCTGAACCAATAAAAAGTTTACTCTCCTAAATGACCCTTGCAAGAAACATTTTAAACTCGTATCGATTTGAAATGCTGATTGTTTCTTGGCAATCAAATATACTGGCCATACATTGTATTTTGATTAGTAAAAAAAATACGAAATATTTCAATTTTGGGACAAATCAGTTTGAGCTGACTTTAATAAAAGTATGAACCAAATTTCATCAAAATAAAATTTGTTACATTGCATTTACTTAGTTTTAGGTGAATAAACGAACAAATTGGCACAACTTAATCTTTTCATTTGGAAATCAGCTTCATGAATGACCAATGATTTGTCAGCAATCTTTGTTGGACCACATAAAGGAGAATCACTGTCAATAAAATAATATTTAGCAACTTCTGGCTCTTGTCCGTTGATTCCCAGGTATTTTGGTATATCAATGTGACCAAGTTTATGAGCCAAATCTCCGACTTCACACCTTGTTGGAGTAAAGATATTACAATCGCGCACGTATATCGGATTTTGAGAAGCAACTGAGACATTGTAAGGGTTGTGGTGACCTCCAGCTGGACCACAATCGGTTGTACTTAATTGAGTGTCTAAAAAATGAACGGAAAGAAGATTGAAATTAGCAAATAGGAGTCAAAATCATTTTGAAGTTTTTGCTTGAATTAATTACCTTTAATGTCAAGTTTCTTTTCGTGCACATGCCAAGGATGATTAAACGTCTTGTCTGTTTCTAAACTTGGGTGTTTTGATACCTCGATATAAAGGTAAGTATCTGAAAAACATTCACCTTCAGGTTGTCTAAAAATAAATTGACCCTGAATTGGGTAATCAAATGTAGCATAAACAACATGCATTGGTTTGCCATCGAGATCAATATTTGTACAAGCTACTGCAGGTCCGTTTGGTCCATAGATAACAATAGCGCGGCCAATAACTGAATAATATCCAAACAATGGTAAATTGACATCCCATGTTGTCAATTTAATAGATTGGCGAGTCTCCAATGTTCCATATTTACCAGATAAATCTCCAACAGCGTACATTTCAGTTGTACCCATACCTTGAGCTGGTACCTTATCTGGATCAACATGGAATGGATTATAAATTGTTTCCTTTACATTTGGACATTTCTTCCTCTCCTCCTTCTTTCTTTTGAGACTTGGTAATACATCGATTCCATAGCTGAATGCTGGTGAGAAAAGTTTAAGATCAATAACGACCTTTGTAGGTTCAAAAGGTGAGTCTTGTGTGAACTTTATTTCTCCTCGTGCTGAGCTACTTGAAAATGTTGCTACACCAACTTTTGGTTCGACTCGATTCAGGGAAGTACAGGCAACACGATCTCCATTTAGAGTTTCGAGAATGAGGTAGATTGAATCAGTTGGATCTATGCGAGTAGCCAAGGGTGAGTGCATTCGACCTCTCCAAATAGGTGCTTCGGTACTAACTGGTAAAGGCTTCTAAAAGACAACAAAATGTGTTAATTTGAAAATTGACAATCTTTTGATTCTTTAAAATAATCTTGAAATAGTTTAGAAACCATTTTGATTGATTTGTCTTTTTACAACAATGCTTACCTGTCTAGAAGAATGAATTACATCACCATTGAGACCTTGGCAACGATTTTTCTCATTAATTACTTTACTATCAACAGTATCGGAATCAGTTCTGAGTAGTGACCATGCGAATCTATCATCCCGTCTTTTACCATCAGAGAACATCATCCATTCGGTTCCAACTGCTGCTGCAATATCACTTTGAATATAATAAGCCATACCAGAAATAGGAGAATGGAATTTACCAATAAGAATCAATTTCTTATCATCACCCGGCATAATTACGGAACAAATAGAAACCCCACTGTATTTAGCTTGTAACATTAAGGTTCTTCCTATGATAGAGTTGGGAGCTGATGCTATGGGGAAGACTAATTTTCGATTTGGCTCGATTGGTCTATCTTTAAAATCGTCTACCAATACACCGACATTAATTGGAGTACATGAGGCACCATTCTGTATCGGAAGTTCAAAAACACGAGCAATATAAGATTCATTCACAGGTCCACCAGTTATGCTAATCGTAACTTCTAATCCATCTAGAGCGATTGCTCGGAAAGATGCATAACCAAGTACACCAAAGCCTTGGATTTGAGCAACTAAAGTATTTGTTACGTTATCTGGCTGTGGATATGGATTTGAAGTTGGTGTTCGAACCTCATTATATCGAGGTTTAGTGTTTATTGGTGGATAAGGCTCATTTGGAACGTATGTATCGCTTGGCTGGTGTGGCGGTATTGGCTGAGATGGACGAGATGGACGAGGTGGAGCTCTGGATGGATAAGCGCCGTAACTGCTTTGAGCTAATCCAACATCTGTAATGATAAAACCAAAATTAAATTTTCATAGAAATAAAGTTAGCTAATAATCCGTTGAAATCCCCAATTCAATTGAAACTAAATAGATACTAAATGATTACATCTACAATATGACGAACAACACAAGTTAAGTTCACGAGACTAGGATATTAGTATCAAAAAACAATAGCATTTCCATCTTTCACCGAAGCTGTATTCTGTATTACACTGTAATTATGTACTAATCTGATTACTTTAAAAATAGAACAAGAATAGATCAAGGATTGATGTTAGCAAGGGATTTTTCAGATGTGATGTGATGATGTGGAATGAAAATGATTGAGATATGGTTTTAGATGCCTCATGATTAAACTTTTATTTAATCAGAGGAACTCATATCAATACATCTATAACCATGAAATGTTAAATTAATTTATTCGTTCATTACGTTTGAAGTAATACTTCTAAATAACTGTAATTATATGTTTATTTTGCTTGCTAAAATAGATTCGAACTTTTTATTAATAAATTTTTAACCTTTTAGAAAATTTGTTGACAGCACATTCAACCGAATAATGGTCACAAAAAATAAATTAAACAATATCAACTAAGTACAGCAAGACAGGAGAGATCTGCATACAAAATAATAGATGGACTTAAAATATCGGATGTAATCTATTGAATGAAATGCGATTTAAACTGATAGTGATATCAGTAGCACTTGAATTATCATTTATTGATACGTAACCCAGTTTTTAAATCCGATTTATATCTCGAAATTCTCATGTATTTTATAACTGATTGCTACAACTGCATTTGTTAGAGACTTGATGTAAAACTTATTGAAAATACTAAACAGAATTGACAATTACCCTGATTTTGTCATTTTTGGCTCTATTGGGTAACTTTCAAGCAAAACTGAAAACGTTATTCAAACCTAGTAAATGTATTGAAATCCAGTTGATCTAGATATTAATTATAAGGCAAAATTACTTTAATTTACACAAAACGATAGTCTTTTTGAAAGATTATAACCGAAATGGCAGAAAGAGCAAAAATATAAAATTAAAAAATGAAACGATTGAGCGAGCTCTGGTGTTTCTAGAAACAACTAAAATTATGTTTTGATTTTATTCATTGATTGCAACTAAAGCCATCAACTTCGGCAAAATTAATTAGTCATTAAACTCTGCCATCTTTAAATATTTAAATTTATTGAAGTTTAATTTTTGTGTGAATTTCGGTGACAATCAAAAATAAGGAATAAGGAAGATGAAATAAGGTGGACATTTAAAAACTCCGATAAACGGTTCAACGTGACTGGTCTATTGAAGGAAAACCAGAAACTAACTGAAACTGTATATTATTGATGATTCTTCCGGAGAAAGTTTAAAGTAAGTAAAATGATTCAATGAGAGAAATTATATATATACATGGAAGTAAGGTTTGTACTTGTAATTGGGTGTGAGGCCATTTTCCCACCTTTATTTCACTAACAAAATGAGCCACATTCAGGCCTCTTATACTTTCATTTTCTTGTAACATCTCAATTAGATTGGAATCTGATGCTTTGTTATCAGTTCTGGTTGATAATGATTCCATTTTTTAACAGTAATCAAAGATGGAAAAGGATGAAAAATGATTCAACCATTGATTAGGTTGTAAATAATTGGCGTATATAAAAGAAAAGTGGCTTCAATCATGAACGGAAGAAATGAAAGACAAAAATGGTTTTAGGTTAACTGAAAAAAAGACGGAGAACAATCAAGATTAGATAAAGGTCAATTTCGCCATGTTTCGATTAAAAAGTCTTTCCATTCATCATCATTACCAGCAATATTAGCTTCAATCTTTATCAACAAGAAATCAAAAGTTTGGCAAACACGCAATACCTAACAATCAGAAAGATATTTTTGTCCATCGATTACCATAAATCGTTTGGAAGTAACCCAAAACGGATCAATCTTGATTTATTACAATCAAAATCTTAACAAATGTTTTCAAAATATTCCTAAACTATCACAATTAAACTTGGCTATATTTGAAATGAGCATTTCTATAAACCTCAAATCATGTGAAGATTTTCTTCTGTATAGATTTACTCACTAAATAGATTTTTTTCATTCTTTATAATTTTTAAGCTTGTGAGCTTGGATACTGACAAATTGTGCTGATTAAGACAATCAACTTGTCTCTGAACTGATTAAACATGGCTTCAGGTCATCTTCATGATCCTCATTATTGTCCATTTTCAACCTGTTCTGCTAACAGAAACATAAACAAAACAAAAAAATGTATTGCATGAATTTCAACTGATCTTTATCTACACGGACTGTAAACATTGGAGAAACCAAAACGCAATAAATTATTTCCCTTAGACAAGCTGATTTGTGAGATTATCAAATCAATGTTCAAGATATTTTGGATCCAAATGATGGCACATTTTAACAGCATGTTATCAAGGGCTATATTGTTGTCAAGAAGTTAACTAATCTGTAAATGAAGGGGTTATTAAGTGATCAATGATGCTAAAAATGCAGACTAAGCACACTTGAATTGCTTTTAAAAGGCTATCCCTCAACAATATCAGCCATTCAATTGGTCTTAAATTTCATTTAAATTGAAACAAATGAAAGGATAAAACATTATTTAAACAGGAATCGGGTCTGTTGACAAGGTCAATTGTAATTGTTTTGTTGAAAGGTATTGCTGGACAAAATTATAGCTAAAAGGTAAGAAAAGCAATTAACTAACAAATCACAATAATCAGCGATTTGTTAAAGGATTGATGGCAACTAACGTAATCACGAGAATCAAAGTTGAAGGATTCATCTTAAACGGCTGCTTAGTTCATCATAATGAAACTGTAATGGCAATATTAACAACTGACAGTAAATCGTTGCAAAACTTTAAACTGTTGCTCAGTAAATGACTTTATCCAAAAGTCGGTAATTTATCAACAAATAAAAACCAAATAAAAGGACACAATTAAACAGGTTACAGTTGATAGTTGTAAGGTCAAAATTTAAATAAACAAGCATTGAAGTTAACGGTCAGTATAAAGCTGAAAGTCAAGCAAAAGCTGCTGTTAGATGTAAAAAAAGGTGAACACTGGTGACAATTTGTTGATTATTCACTTTGGCACAGTGATTTAGCATCATTTAGGGGATAATTAATACATTGAGATTGAAAGGGTAAATTGAAATGAAATAATTAACTTACCAAATAAAAGAGATGAAGAAATTATGAAAACAATGTAAAGTAACATTGTTGTTTATGCACTATACGGTTAAGCAAAGACGAAGACAACCAATTGAAGATGTATTTTGTCGTCCTGATTGAAAGATGATCATTGAATTATAATTTAACCACTTTTGGCATAATATTGATTGACATAGAGGGAGAAGAAGATGAAAGCAAGAAGGAGAAAGAGAGGGAGAGAGAAAGAAAAGCTAGAATGATGATAAAGGAGGAGTTGAAGATGATGATGTTGATAGGTTGATAGAGACAAATCGTGGGATCAAGAGAGAGAGGTTTGACCGGTACATCGACGACCGATCTTGTTACTCTAAAACTGTATTATGTTGGTCAAATAGATTGATAAAAATGGCCTGATTCATGTTGTTATTTTCAGTTGAACGGTTCAATTTCATCTTTTTAACTTACTTTGCCCAAGAGCACATTATTCATATAAATATGGTTCACGTTGATTGCCTTTAAATGAAGTTGAACCTTTTTTTCTTGTTGCCTCTTCTTCATCATCATCTTAATTTGCTTCTCTTCATTATCTTTCACTTTTTCTTCAACTGTTTTCACCATTAAATTGTTCATTATTTGGGCTCCAGCCATTCATACATTCACTATTTTTTGTTAATTTTAAATTGTCTCCTTTGAAGATTATCTTCATCTCTGATCATCATCCTAATCATATTCATAACAAACTTACCCTTCTTTAAATCAATTGTTAATATTAGTATCATCGTCCAACGCATATTTAATCATATTAAAGATGTTGAAGGTTTGGTCAATTGACTGAGATTGTTTTTAAAATCTAAATCTAAATCAGTTATTTATAATTGCATTCTTGACCGTTTGTTTTCATATTAATCACTGTATATTGTTTGATTTCATCAACTCCAACCTTTAAATTGTTTCATTATAATTGCCAATTATTGATCAATTTAAAATTAGATAGACCAAATCTATATTTGATTCAGTCATCTGAATTATGTTCCTTGATTGAATTGAATCAGGAATATGAAAAAAAAGTAGAAATATGTTTTTAAAAATGAATCATTTCAATGAAAAATAACAGTGTGAATATTGAGTCTTTTTTTCAAGTGATATTTATCAAATTGAATAAACTTATGCCATAATTGAAAACAATTTTCTTAGTTAATCAACAATTGTCTGAGCTTCCAATTGCTTAAGTATTTTTTGTCGTTGAGCTTCCAACTCTTCCAAATCATCAGAATTAATTAAACTCTCGCTGGGTAATGATTTTGATGTTGAAGGGATTGGGACCTGAAAAAAACCAAAAGTGAAACATAAAGAAAAGTTTAAGGAATAGGAAGAAGAGAAATAAAAATCATGATGGGAATATTAGTGATGAAGGATGGGATTAAATTGAACTTGAATCCATTTTGATTCTGGTGTGTTTTGTTGACAAGAAAAAAAAGACAAGTTTAAAATGTCACACGAAAGGGAATTATTCAGCAGTTGCATGATGAGAAATGAGAGAATTGAGAAAAATTAATTAACCCAATAAATAGACTTATTTTTATAGAATATAATAAGTTACATTCACAAATCAATGCGAAAAGAGAAGTCATCAATGATTAAATGTTAAATGGTCACTCTGTAACAGAGAAATGCATAAGAAAATCGAGAAAACATCTCGATACCAAACTAAACCAGAATTTGTGAGAGTTCAACAATCAATTATTGTTTACCATAAACAAAGGTCGAAGATTATTTACTCCGTTTAGCCCTCATCGCCTGAAATGGTATTTATGTGAATGATTGATTGATGAATTTACATGAATTAGCCCAGGTACAATTAAGCGAGGACTAGGGTTGAGTTTAACTCACTGATGGTTGTTTTTTTCGTTTACCATCTCCATGAGAAGAAACTCTTTTAGAACCAGAATATGATCCTCGTTCACGAGAATAGCTTCTTTCATGAGATGGACTTCGAGAATGTGATGATGATCGAGACCGGGAAGGTGACGGTGATCGAGAATGGACAGGACTTCGAGATGGTGATCTAGAACCTACTTGTGATCTTACTCTAGAATGAGATCTAGATCTTGATTCTTGATCAGTTGAATGATGGGACCCTGAGTTTGATCTTGATCCCGATCTTGAATGTGATGGTGATCTTGAAGTACTTCTTACAGGTGGACGTCGATGATGAGATGGGCTCCTTGATCTTGATCTTGATACAGATGGTGAAGGTGTCCTTGATCTTGATTTTGATTTCGAGATAGATCGACTACGCACTGGACTTTTGGGTCGAGATCGCGAATGCGAATGATGTCTAGAGTGAGAATGAGATCTTGAATGATCGGATTGAGAAGATGAACGTGATCGTCGTCTTTCCTTCTTCTTCTTGTCTTTATCTTTATCCTTTTTCGACTTTTTCGATTTACTATGGTGATGACTACATGATTCCTCTAAGGTCTGGATGTAAGTTTTGAAAAGCTGAACTCTTTCCGGTTCAGTAGGAATTCGACTAAACACTTCTTCTTCGCAAATTATTTTCCTGACCCTTTCCCAATCAGATTCATCTTCAACTGGTGGGTCAATTTTATTTAAAAGACTCATAAAGGCTACTTCGAACTTGCGTCTTTGTTTAGTTTCTTCTTTGACCCTTTCTTTCTCTTTCTCCAAAGCCTTTTCCATAAGCTTTTCGAAGACCATTTTAACATTTCCGGCATCTAGAGTGGCACTTCTATCATCTTCACTTAGCACAGTGGCAAAATCTTCATAAGTTGTATTCGCTTCAACAATAAATCCGCTCACTTTTAGAATGTCACGGATAATTTGTTTTTCATCTTCATAGCGAGCTTTCAAATCTTCAACATAAAATTTGAATAAATCTAACGGAGTTGATCCAGAAAAAGGTTGAGATAACATGGCAGTAAATCGTGGGTCAGCACTTATCTCTGGATATAAATTACACCATTTTGACATAGAAGTTAATTTCCCTTGAGCATGGAGTTCATCTAAAAATTGTATAAAATATTCTCGACTCTTACGAGCCTGACGAACCATTCTTTTATGCTCTCTTTTTCGTTCTTCTTCTTCCTCTTGTTCCAACTGTCTAATATGATCTTCAAAAACAATAAGAGCATCCTCTTTATCCATTCCTAAAAGGTCAGCATCATTGGCAAATACAGGATTGTCAAGAAGTTGTTGTTGAGCTTCTTGCCATGTTGTTTTATAAGTAATACTAGTCATCGAGTCAAGGATATCAGCTAAAACTCGAGTATTTCTTTTCTGGAGTTTCAGCGTCTCTTCTTTTTCAGTTTCAGTCAAATATCGAATAACATCCATGAATATTTCTCGTCGATCAATCTCAGGAACAGCTTTCCAGAATTCATTGTCACGGAAAAATTCACAAGCCTGTTTATATCTGACATTGGAATTCATTTTGTCACTTGTTTGTAAGAATTTTTCTAAATTCTCCTTTGCTTTTTTAGCCTTCATACGTTGCTCTTCTTTTTCCTCCCTGGCCTTTTGAACTTTGTACGCATTGAACATTTGTTTTCGCTCCGGATGATGTCTAAAGATTTCGAATCTAGGATCATTTCCAATGAGTTTGAGAGCATATTCCCACGAAGCATTAGATCCAACATTTTTCTCTTTCATCAGTTCACGAAATAAAGTGGCAATATCTTTGGGTTCAGCCACAGAATGTTCATCTGGAATCGAAATACTCACTAAAATAAGAAAACAGATTAATCGCCAATAAAAATAGAACCATAACAATTTATTATTTACATTTATGTCTCTTTGAGCTTAGATTAAAAAAATATATTACTTACTGATGCTAGTCTTAAAAACCAAATTTTCTGAAGAGATAATCTAAGAATAAATTTAAATCATTAAGAAAGTCAATTATTAAGAAATGATAGGTTAAATCATGTTGATAATAAAAGAAGAAACAAGCTTCAGTTTTGTAACCAAGCCAGTAAACAGCCGGCTTGAAGAACCGCCCATTACTGTAAAGTGGGAATTATGAATTTTACTACATGAATCAAGCTTATTAAATACAATGTAACTCGATAATTAATTACGAATTTTCAATAAACTATTCATTATTCATATTAATTATTTAACTATTGAAACAAAAAATCTTTAAAATTATAAACTTTAGGTGGTTGATCGTACCGCTATGGTACTTGTTTTTAAGGTCCATTTAAAATTGCTCTATGATTGATCTCTTGATTGACTTGAGATGTCAAAGCACAACTTGAATACCAAATTAATAATTTTAGCAAACTGATAGTTAAAAATTGTAACCAAAATTTGTTTTCAAATTAAAGCATCGAAAATCATCAAAATATTATACAGATGTAACTTAATTATTTAAAACCGGGATTCTGCTGCAAACCAGGATAAACAAATATACATGTATTTAATAATTCACAAAAATAAACATAAAAACGTATAATTTATTGAACTTGTTTTCTTTAATTTTGAAACAAATCAAATGAAAAAATAAAAATGATCTGCATTGATAAAATGTCGAGAAATGGCTTTAATTGAAAAAAACCTTTCAATTAATAAGATAGGCACATTGGATTAAAAAATTGGCATTAAAAAACTGAAATTAAATTCATAATGGCTGACATTCGACATCCCGAATGCCCGAAAAAAAACAGTCACTATCTCTCAAAGCCGTAACAAGCCTGGAAATCATTCCAATAAGGTGAGTCAAGAAAACTTTGATCTTGACAAGCATTTGGTCCAAGCTTATGAATAAGAGCATAATCAAGACAATCAATAGCTCCATCATTATTGCAGTCTCGTTTCAAATTTTTAACATAGCCCTTCAATGTTTCTTGAGCACAGTCCATGTTGGTAACACAATTGATAAAATCACTTGAGCCTCCTTTGTAACCAGGTTTTCCAGATTGCAACCAATAAGAAATAGTAATTTGATAAGGACCACATGCTTGAGATCCTCCGTAATTCTTGCAAGGAAAACTGGCATCACATTTGCTTGAAGCCTAAATAAAATACAAAACCCGTTAGTTTTCACAAAAAATGTTTTGGTTCAAAAACATACCTCACAAATACATTCTAAACATTCTGCCGTCATTGAAACATTCCCCTTAGATGGTGCAAGAAATCGAGAATCACGCGGTCCTGGCAAAAGCGAACTTTCATCATCTTCATTTACTGAGATTGGACTGATTGTGGTTGGTGATGAAACTGGTGAAAAAGAATCTGAAGGCGGGGTTAAAGGTGGGCTCGTTGGTGGTGCGATGGTGACTGGACTTCGAGAAAAGTAATCATTGTTTCCAGAGAATGGCCTGTTAGTTGGTTGAGGTGGAAAGTTGAAACCATTTGGACGATCATATCGAGGTGTAAATCTTTCACTGGGAATTCTTGGTGTTGGATTGGCGTCAAAATTTGAATCTCTTGGTGGATTGTTTGGTTGGGTTGGATAATTATTTGGTGGGAAATTGTTTGGATTTGGATTTAAGATGGGACGAAAACCATCAGTTCTCAGTACACCAGGTTGAAAACCATTTCCATTATTATCAAGATTTGTTCTTGTATTTTCAATCGGTCTTGGAAGAGATCGATCACCAGAAGGTGCATTACTGTCTATTGGTGGCACCGGTCTGAAATCATTGTTGCTATTAATAGAGGGTTCTGGCCTAAATCGATTGACTGGTGGTTGCTCCAAAGGATTGTACCTTGGTTGTCCAGGTTGGAATCTATCGCCACTATTTCTTGGTGGATTGATATTATTATTATTATTATTATTGATTGGCGGTTGACCAGGAATTCCTGATGGATTGGGAGTATTGAAGGGGGGATTGGAAAAGTTTAAATCATTGAAATAAACATTGCCTGTACTGTTTGGACGAGTTGGATTAGGACTCAAGTTAAAGTTATTTAATGAAGGTGGAGGAGTGAATGGGAATGGGTGAAAGTTCAAATGGTCATCAATAGGATTAAAATTATCGGGTCCCTCTGGTTGATTAATATTACGATCAACTGATCTAATGCCCGGTATCTCATTCTCATTGAATCGATTGTTAGCACCATTCCAATTAGATGTTTCATCTCGTCTAAGGTTAGCTGGTTGACCTGGTCGTTCAATTGGCCTGAAACGTTCTACATTAGATTCTCGAACACGATTGCCTGATAATGAAGTAGAGTAATGATATTTTTTATTTAAAAATTATTCATATTACTTATGCAAAGATAATCAAAGAAAAATAAACAGTCATTAGCAAAGCAATTAACATAGTTGTTAGAGAAACACAAGAAAAAAAGAGATAGAAGTCTTAAAGAGAACAGAGTAATACAAATGTACTACAAAAATAATGCTAAGTAACGATAAAGTAAAGAATGAGAGATTTAACGGAACCCACTTCGCGCATCAATTGGTGGTTGATGACAATTTTTGTACTCTTGCCAAAATTTGCCTGTACCAAAGACTCCTGGTCCACAGTTGGGTCCATATTGATGAATCATGATATAATCATCACAATTAATTACACCATCATTATTACAATCACGGGCAAATCTTGACATATATCCTTGGACTGCAGCTTCAGCACAATTTTTCCGCAATGCACATGAAACATAGTCAGTTCCTGGTTTACCAGCATCAGCCCAGAAAGGCCATGATATAAGGTAAGGACCACAAACGTTACCAAAACATTGCTTATTAACATCACAACCCGTGCTTGCCTGACAAAGACATTCTAAACAATTAGAATCGACAGGTCCATTTGTGGCGAAATTGGATCCTTCATTGTAAACAGTAGAAGGTTGTCCTGACGATCCGGATGAAAACGATCCAGATTCTGGTCCATTGTTTGAAGATGGTGAAGGTTGATTTGAAGGATAAGGACGAAGGACACCTTCATCATTGTTAGCAACAGGTATAACTGGGGAGGCTGGTGGTTGACCCACTGATGATGGACCAAATACTTCATGTCGCAGTGGGTTATTGTTATTTGATGGTACATTGTAATTATTATACCTTCCTCGTTCCGGTTGACCGCCATATGATCTATAACCTGGTTGAGTGGCAGCAACTGGTTGATAACTGTTATTACGTGAGCTTGGGAAAGTCCAATGAGTGGTATGTGGTTGTGGTTGAGGTTGAGGTTGAGATTCACCATTTACACTTTCACCAAAAGAAGAGTCTCGAGGTGGATTATAATTGCCATTAAAGTTGAGAGCTGAATAATTAGAAAAAGAGATTAATTAATTCATTCATTAACTGTGTAAAGATTGGTAAAAGAAATTTAAGAAGTCATTACTATTGTCTCAATATGTTAATAACTTTGAAGGTTCATGGAAATATGATAGACAAAGTAAATAAAGAGTTAAATATGAGACTCGGAATTATACAACAAAAATATACATAAATAATGTAAATTAAACAGAAATGTCAATGAAGTTGACAGATCAATACCAATGTTTTCATTTACTTATCATGAAATTTTACGATTACTCATTGAAAGGCATGACAGAAAGACTCAATCTTGAAGTGTTATTAGAAAGGCTAAATTGTGCAAAATAATTAAAGTTTACATTGAATGAGACTGTCGAAGGTCGGCAAAACAGTGAAAAAAAGGTTGATGATCGTTGTTTCTCGTGAAACAATTTGATTAGTAACAAGGATAAATATTTACAAAGTTATACTGAGAAGACAACAACAAATGAACCTGATTAGATTACAGATGATTAAGAAAATTAATTAAAAGCAAGCAACAAGAGAGGTTAAGAAATTAAGTTAAACTATTAAAGAAATTGTAAGAAAAATTTTGACATTGAATTGAAAATGAGTATCAAAAAAAAGAAGTGGAAAGTTACCTTTGGTAAAAACCATTGTCACAAAATTAACCTTGATTGTAGTTAGTCAAAAACAACAGGAAGATTGTGGGTTTCATGTTAATATGAATTGTTTGATAAGTGGAATAAATAATTGTTCAACAATTTGTCAGATTCACCATTTATCAAGGTAAAGTAATCAAACCTTGGAAAGGTCTCTGCATCATCAGTAATTCACCACAGTCAATAGGAAAGCAACCTTTAATGTCCTAAGGCAAATTGTAGAACGCCTTTGCTAATTTTAAAATTTGTTGCAGGCTAAAATGAAATTTGATTAAAGCGAAGCAAACACAATTACAATATCAAACAATCAAAACAACCAAATAAGATTAAATAAGCCTGAAGCCTAAAATCTTTGAACTAATCACACGAGCACAAATAGCAAATTCAGCTGATCGTAAAATTGGTTGAAATTAAACATTGAACAAGCTTAACCTAAGTCCAAATAAAATAATAAATTTGTAGTTGAATCAAAATTATGGTCAGCAATTTAAATAATTTGAATAATGTTACAAAATGGCTTGAAATAAATGAGACAAGCTGAAGGTTTGTAACAGCTATTAAAACAATAAGAATATTCAATTGTAATTATGTAATGACGATCGACGAATGAGTAAACTTGGTTTCTTTGTTTCAAAAAAGGAATTAATGGGAAAATTTTGATGATTCTGACTAATTGTTGAAAAGTAGTCTTTTATTAACAACTTAAAAATGTCCTTCAATGTTCATGATGAGATTGAAATTACTACCTGGATTTATTAATGAGTCTACTAAGACTGTGAAGATGACTTTTGTCATAAAATACCATCTAATAAAGCCTTGTAAATAGAGAAATTAATTCAAAGTTAACTTTAACAATTAATATTGTTAATAAGTGAGGACAAAGTGTTGATAAAATGTAACCTAAAGGCTAGTTAATTGGTGAGGTTGAAAATGACTATAAATTGATGATATTAATTGAAATTATTTGAGATTGAAAAGGTTGCTAAAAGATGGTCGAGATGTTTGGTTGTATTTCAATATTAATAATAAACGGGAAAACTGGTTTTCTTAATAGTTAATCAGGTAAGTAATTCCCATAAGTTGGTTCTTAGATTGTTTCAAATGGTTCAAATAGTTTATAAAAGTGATTAAAGCAGCGATTTAACTGTTTACCAATCAATAATGATCAACTATTAATTTTCTTTTGCTTTTGTAATTAAAACAGTTTGCCATCAAAGTGTTTATTAAAACAAAATGATATATTGTATGATTGTACTCGGTGCGATTTGTCTTGTTTTCAAAGTGACCTAGAAATGAGATTATTTTAATTCGTGTTTTTAAGTTGCAATTAAAAACATTGTAATAATTGATGAGAAAATAAAAGCTTATTTCAAATGGAGGAACAAAATTCAAGGTAAGAAATATGGTAGCCAAATGATCCATCAACAATTACCTTCAACTGATCTTTTCTGTAAGTTGATCAAAGTCAACATGATATCATTTTATTGGCCTTTAATCAACAAACTTGCCAACATTAGAGGTCACCTTTTTCAATGAAATCAAAGAAAATAGTATAATTTGGTGGAAAAAAAGTAACAAAATTGCAACTATTCTGAGAAATATTCAGTGGTGATCAAATAGATGAAAACGGATAAACAAACGATAAAGGATGACCAAGGATGAAAATTGAACCTTCAAATTGAATGTTGAAATGCTACATGTCAGCGAGAAAAAAATATCAAGTCATCTAATTGAATCTTTGAAATTGCTTTTTGACAGAAAGTTTTGAAATTGGTTATAAAAAATTTGATTAATATTGCTTGTTGACTGTAGAGTTGCAATGACCAGCTTGAATTTTGTGCTATCACAGAATTGTGATGATTGATGCTACTGGATCTGTCTCGGATAATTGTTAGCTTCATGAGATCGGTCAGCTTATGAATGGTAAGTGTTTAAAAATATACAACTCAATCCTAAATTAACTTAAAAGAGAAGCATTCATGAAGTTAAGAATGAAAAGATTGCGATGATAAATAACCATTTTTAACGATTTGTATCATTTTACAATTATTCAACCAATTCAAATCGAGAATCAAGACATAGCTGATAATGTTTCAAAATGTCTGAGTTAATAGATGGTTGACTAAAGAGTTTCCTTTTTTTCGGATATTACTACAAACAGCAAGCTATCTCGAAAGGCTAAAGCGGACTAACAATTTACCAGGTTGGGCACATTTATTTTGCCAACTGTAATTCAAACTCTTATTTTGAACATTTAGCATTGTTAAATAAGCTTAATATGAACCAATGAGCAAAGATTTGATATATTTGAGCACTTTGATTAAAAAAGCTACCAAAATTTGCTTTTCCAAAAGGGCTTTTCTCAGCAACATGCTACATCAACTTAAGTATTATGTCGTCGAAAATAGCTCTGTCCCCCTTCTAAGTAGCGTTACTAATCGGATATGGTGCGAAATGTCAGTGAATATGTTAAAAGTAGGCGTTTTTAATGGCCCAAGCGACTGTCACTAGTACACAAGAACTAAAAAGGCCATATTCGACAATCAAAATAGATTTATAGTGAAAAATTATCAATTTATGATGGTTTTAAGTTAACAAAATAAACGCACCCAACCTGGTACTATTACGCTTGTTACTTTAATCTATCAGTCCGACAACACCTACATTTGTTTAATATTGATTTGTTTACTCACTTCCAGAGGCACATGATGATGACTGGAAGACTCTCCAGTATTCGGAATCTAGTAGCCATTGAGCATTGCACGAGTGTGGACCTGCTTTATGAATAGCAGCATAATCGGCACAATCAATGACTCCATCACCATTACAATCTCGGGCCCATTTGTTCATGTAACCATAGATAGCTTGTTCGGCACACGATTTATCATTAAGGCAAGTTTCAAAATCATGTGGACCTCCTTGATCACCAGGTCTTTCTCCATCAGACCAGTAAGACCATGATATTTGATAAGGTCCACAAAAGTATGATGATGGCCCTGAGTTTTGACACTTTTTAGAAAGATCACATCCTGTGCTAGCCTAGAGATTCACAGAAATGGCAACAAAAAAATAAATAATGAAAACTCAGTTATACAAGACAAAACATTAAATAATTGACATTGTATAGTCAAAAATTATCAGGACAATTGAGTTGATATAGATTTATTTTTGTTTTTTTCAATCACATCAATCCTTAATGACTGATATAAATTGTCAGTGTTATTGTTACTTTTTGTAAGGCAATTTGGGCAAACACTTTCATTGAATGACAGATAGGACTCAAATGTAATACGAAACTAAAATATGGCCTGAAACCATTGAAAAAAGGGATTTATAGAGGTAAAATAAATAAATGAGAGTGCGATAAATGGAGGGAAGATAAAAGGAAAGGTGGATTGATAAGTTTGAGAAAATATATTGAGGAACAGTTTAGATAAAGAAGTGACGAATGGTTTAAGGCTAAGAAGTATTTTGTATCACAAGTGTTAATCGAAATGAATTAGTAACAACAAGAGTAACAACAATAACGACATGAAACCAAATTAGAATCAATTGGACGAGAAAAAAGTATACATTACTAACCTGACAGATACAGTCGAGACATTGTTGGGTTATTTGCGATTCAACTGAAGCCGTCTGACTGATGTATATCACCAAGAAAACTGGTTAACCACATTGATTGAAAGTTCAATTATTGGAATGGCATGGAAAGCGAAAAAAACACAAAAACAAAAATAAGATCACATTTTATATAAAGTTGCTGGACAACAGGTTAGATAAATGAACTTACCAGTAAGAGCCTGTAAATGGCTCATTTTGGAGTGAAAAATGAATTTGGAAATTGACTTTAAGAGTAAATTTTGTCTGGTATTGGTAAAAATATGATGTCAATGTGATGTCGATGTTGGTATAGCTGATATAGTCGATGGTCTTAACGATGTCCGAAACCAAAGATGAAGAAGTGGTTTGAAACAAAAAATTTAAAACATGATTCCAATAACAGAGAGTCTTCAAGATTTCCCAAAACAGGGGAGGGATTAAGCTTACATTGGTTAATTTTGAACTGAAAGGAAGGAATTGATTCGAAGAGGATGGAAATTAAGTTTATGATGATTTGCTCGAGAAAAATGAAATAATAATAAATTAAAAAATACAGGCAATCTTTCAGAGTGAAAGTGAGAGTAACAAGAAAAAGAACGTAAACAGGAGAGTAAAGGAGAGAACGATGATGATGATGAAAACCCTGAAAAACTGGTCCCTAAAAGCAAATCATCGATTGAACGCTGAATATACGAAGACCATTTTACTTTCTACTGTAAACCCACTTGGATTAATCCACTTAATAATTAGAAAACTGGAAATTTTAAACCTTTGTCAACTTTAAGCAAATCTGATCAGAAAAATTCGAAAATAGTATTACTTTACAAAGACAATAGATGGAGACTAATGTAAATCAAGACAATTTAATTATCGGACTTGTGCTTTAATATTATTTACAGTACCTTAATTACTTATTTCTTAAAGATGAAGGGCCATCTAAATAGTGCAATTCAAAATTGAACTCGCTTTAACCAATATTGATACACTCATTGAAGGTTGGTTAAGATTTCAAAATTTTTATTCTCAAGACAATAAACTCTTTTAAAATGTTAAAGATTATTGGACTTTGTTTTAAAGTTTATCGAAGAAATAGACAACAGCTAAATAAACAATTCAAGAGCAATTCAGAAGCGTAAATTTTATTATGAAGTTAATTACAACAATTTAATAATATGTGTGTATTAGCTCCATCTATCTTCTCTTATCTTCAGCTTCAAAACAGATGGAGCCTGTAGTAGAAGGCATTAGTCAAGATTTCCTTCCTTAAAAGTCTCCTTATAAAACCCGTTACATCGTTTATTATTTTGTTCTTTTGATTGTAATTAAGTGATTTTTCTACTCATTTTTCAGTATTTTCCTTCCATTTTTTACACTTAACTAATATGACTGATACTGACGTTAAAAATCCTTTAAACCGTAAATGGAAATTATGGTATTTAAAACCAAGTAAAGGTGGTGATTGGGGAGCTAATCTGGTGCCGGTAACCACAGTTGGAACTGTTGAAGACTTCTGGGCCCTAATTAATCACATCGAACTTCCAAGCAATCTGGCAGTAGGCTCAGACTACAGTTTATTCAGAGAAGAGATCAAGCCTATGTGGGAGGACAAAGGCAATTACAATGGTGGCCGATGGCTTATGACATTTGATAAACAAGCTAGAGGGAAATTAGATGACTCCTGGCTTGAAGTGGTAAGTCATTTTTTATTTAAAAATGTGTTCATTTTTGTATCTTTGAATATCTCTAAATTCTTATTATCCTTTTTTTTCTTTGCAGCTTTTGTGTCTCATAGGAGAAGCTTTTGATGATGAAAGTGAACAAGTTTGCGGGGCTGTTGTAAACGTTAGAAGCCGTATGACAAAAATATCAATTTGGACCTCAAGTTGTGATAAATCGATTAATAGGAAAATAGGAAATATAATTAAATTGAGAACAGGCTACCCGGACAAAATGTTTTTCGAAAGGCACCGAGACACAGCTGAACGAGGATCCAAAAATATACCTCCCTGGGACGAGTTGTAATAGTTGCTTCATTTGGAAAGGTCAACATTGAGCAAGATTAACCGCGAATTGTTGCATTTACCAAGAAAAACGATTTATATAACTGCCTAATCTAATTTTGTTATTTTTTCAAAAAGATTTAGTAAACATTATTACCCAATTTTCAAGCTTCAGATTTTCATTGATATAGATTGCCATTAATGTTTAAAATGGTTATGATAATATCAGATATGACGATTGAAATGACACTTTGGAAATGGAAAAGTGATGAAAAATTGAAATCGACTTACATTCAGACTGAATAATTGAATCTAAGATGCAATTTACAGGTAAAATATCATCAAATAACCTCTTTTCTCTTCTTTATCATCTTCAAAATTATCTTTCATTTGCTGGATAATGGATTGATGAATGGACTTCATTTGATTAAATAAATCCCAGTGTATTTTTAAATTTTCATTCCCCAATAGAGATACGTCTTTTATTATAAAAATGGTTATAAAAATGACAGAGTTAATTGAAAGCTTAATATCAGTAGTCTGGAGCACAATGTTGGAATGACAAGCTAAAGTGCTGGTAGCAAAGAAGACACAATTTCGTTTTCCAACTGTTAATTTCAACTCTACAGTTGGATAGAGGATTTGTGTCTACTGTTGAGACATGATGATTTTTATATTTGATAATTATTTCTCATTAATCGTTGACGGTTTAATTGTAATCTATTGATAATTGTTTAATACTGGTATTGCCTTCATCCCAATCCATTTGTTCAAAGGCACAATTCTCAAAAAGGCTTCTAGATTTGGGTTTATGTCAGAATTTATTAAAGATGACACTGTATTTTAATCAGTAAAATACTTTATTTCATCTCCATTCGAGTAACAATTTTAATTTCATTAATAGAATAAAGTTGGTTCAGTTTCATCTTTCGATGATTTTTAAACAAGAAAACAATAGATCAAAATTGAAATATAATTGTTTAAAATAAATGCTGTATTAAGTGATTGAGTGGTAACCAGATTGTACCAAAGATGACTGTATTTTTGAACAAGGCTCGAGTCACCTTTGTATTTGCGTTTTAATTTATCCCTATTTATCGTGATTGGTCAAAATAGTTGAAACCAACCAGATTGGTGAGGATAAAGTGATGGCTGTAATCCAGATTAAGAGCAACAAAATAATATCTGAACGAATTCAGTTGACTAACGTTGAAGCCGTTAAAGATGACGAACAAAGAGTATATGATTGAAATTGTGACTGGTGATGAGTAGAGCAATAATGAGTTGATGTTGGACAACTGTCATATGAATTAAAAGAACCTTAGCCAGCATACAAAATAGATTTAATGTGAAAATCATCAATTTATGATGTTTTTAATTTTGTAAAATAAACACACCCAACCTGGTACTATTACGCTTGGCATTTTAACCTATCGGTCTGACAGCATCTAAATTTGTTTATATTGATTTGAAGTTTACTCACTTCCAGAGGCACATGATGATGACTTGAAGACTCGCAAGTGTTCTGAATCGAGTAACCATGATATTTGATAAGGTCCACAAAAGGGTATGATGAACCTGGTTTTCGACACTTTTTAGATAGATAACATCTCGTGTTAGCCTAGAGATTCATTGAAACTACATAATGAAAACAAAGTATAACAAGCAAACTTTTATAATGACAGTGAGAGCAACAATAATGCAATAACGTAAACAGGAGATTAAAGGAGAGATCGATGATGATGGGTCTACTTTCTACTGTAAACCCACTTGATTAATCCACTTGTGCTTGCCCATCACAATTATGCTTTGATATTATTCACAATATCTTAACTATTTATTTCTTAAAGATTAAGAGCCCTCTACCTAGAGCCCTAGAGTGAAACTCAAAATTGAAATCGCCTTTACCAATGCATAGTTTGATTTCTTTAGTTAAGATCTCAAAATTTTATTCTCAAGATAATTAACTCTTCTTAATTGTTTCTGATTTTTTGACAGTGTTAAAAGTTCACCTAAGGAATTGAAAATAGCTAAATTAACAATTCTTATTTACAGCAATACAAACTTAAATTATAAAGTGAAGTTAATTTTAAAAATTAGCTGTTTGCAATTTACTGAAGCGCTAAGCGTAATTTATAATAAGTTATATTCGAAAGTATTTGGTAGTCTTTTGAGAAACAATTTGTTTTATTATTATTTCACCTAGTTACAGGAAATGGGATACCGCTCTCCCTTACGGACGCTCTCGATAAATGGAAAGTGACCTGCGTTTGCATTGGGATGCAACGCTAGATGGCATGTACGGCCATCTCGTGTAGGGAAAATAGGATTACATGGCTTAAATACAATTAACGGGTTACAGTAAGATAGATACATTGGTTTACAGAATTGTGTGGTGGATTACAGGCGATATCAATAAATTATAGTGGTGAAAAACACTCCGGACGGAGGGAAAGAAAGGCAAAAAGAAAAAACGAAAAAAAATTTTGTATATACATTCCCAACCCCACCCAAAAAAAAATGCCATACGGTTCGAGTAACAAATAGAATGCTTAAAGCAATCGCAACATGTGAAAGAAAAAATATTTTTGAAGTAGATGAGATTTATATGATCATGGAGTGATCAGCCTTCATTTCTTGCAGTAGAGACAGGTCATTCAACAATTGAATTAAATTTTTAGTCAATACGCGACGTTAATATGTGTGTAATGTAGCTCCATCTATCTTCGTTATCTTCAGCTTCAAAACAGATGGAGTCTGCAGTAGAAGGCATTAGTCAAGATTTCCTTCCTTAAAAGTCTCCTTATAAAACCCGTTACATCGTTTATTATTTTGTTCTTTTGATTGTAATTAAGTGATTTTTCTACTCATTTTTCAGTATTTTTGATCCATTTTTACACTTATCTAATATGACTGATTCTGAAATTAAAAATCCGTTGAATTGTAAATGGAAATTATGGTATTTAAAACCAAGTAAAGGTGGTGATTGGGGAGCTAATCTGGTGCCGGTAACCACAGTTGGAACTGTTGAAGACTTCTGGGCCCTAATTAATCACATCGAACTTCCAAGCAATCTGGCAGTAGGCTCAGACTACAGTTTATTCAGAGAAGAGATCAAGCCTATGTGGGAGGACAAAGGCAATTACAATGGTGGCCGATGGCTTATGACATTTGATAAACAAGCTAGAGGGAAATTAGATGACTCCTGGCTTGAAGTGGTAAGTCATTTTTTATTTAAAAATGTGTTCATTTTTGTATCTTTGAATATCTCTAAATTCTTATTATCCTTTTTTTTCTTTGCAGCTTTTGTGTCTCATAGGAGAAGCTTTTGATGATGAAAGTGAACAAGTTTGCGGGGCTGTTGTAAACGTTAGAAGCCGTATGACAAAAATATCAATTTGGACCTCGAGTTGTGAGGATAAAGCAAGTAATAGGAAAATAGGAAAGATTGTCAAATTGAGAACAGGCTACCCTGAGAAAATGTTCTTCGAAAGGCACCGAGACACAGCTGAACGAGGATCCAAAAATATTCCTCCCTGGGACGAGTTGGAATAGGAATTTGATTTTCATTGTTAAATAAGTTTATGTAAATGGTTAACAAAAGACTTGGCCTGTATAAAAGCCTACATTATAAACTCATTATGGATGCTTAATTTGGTTACATTCAAATGTGGGTTTATTCTCAATAAATTTGATCGTTTTTCCTTCATCATATTTCATCGTATTTCTAAATAATTTCATCTTATTGGTCCAAGATAAACATTATTTTCACACATTTTTTACACAAATTTTTCCTCTTTTAAAATCACTTAGATAAAGTCCTGATTAACTGTGATCAACACTCTTAAAAACATGAATGATAACGACTCTTTCAATGGAACCTATTCTGAGGAGAAGAAAAAAGTGTAAAAAATGTACAAGCCAATCAATCAGTGTAATATCAACTTGTTCTGTTTATCAACTTTAATTCGTTAAATACTCTTGAGCTAGACAAAATATCAAACCTTTATGAATAGACCAACTCTTGAAAACTAATTTATACATCTCTTTTAATGTTTCTGTTTACTACCATTGAAGACAAATTATATTACATTTAATTTATATATTTTCAGATGATTATTATGATTGTGATATATGGTTTCTATTTATATTATTGATTATAATCAGCCATTCTTGAACCATTAATACTTGCCGTGTTCGTTGTTATTTGCTTTTTATTCAGTCTATTCCAATATATTGTTAATCTTTCAATTGCTTTGTATATTTGCCAAATTATTGCTTATTCAATCAATTAAATGTCATTGTCTCCAGCAATAATGACAATGATTAACTCTGTAAATAAAAAGCTACCCAAACAAACAAGCAAATGACAATGGACCAGCAAATTTAATCAAAATCCAGTTGAATCATTTCTATGTAAAACAGAGGAACGACTCGAGCAGAAGAATTGAACAAATTTAAAGGTTCAAATAATTTAGGCAAATTGTTTTCAGTATTTAATTTTTCAACCTTTTACAATGTTTGCATGAAATTTAGAAACAACAGAACCTCAAATGATGATTCAACTGGGAGTAATTTTTTGACGCTCAAAACATGTTACATTTTGAAATATCCAACAGAGTTGCCTTGAAATTAAATTATCCCATTAAGTAACCTTTCAACTCACATTTATCTGGAAAAGGTAGTTACAATAATCACATATCCAATTAAAGGTACATCATATCAATTCTTTGATTAATGATAAAACAGTCAACGTGATCCATTAACCAGTTTACATAATGAAAAACAACTACATAATAAACACAATCAAAGATTTCTGTCTTTAACAATTATTAACAATCAGAATGATAACCATTATCAATGGCATATTTTTAATTGTAAATATTTACTTTTTGTTATCCCACCATTTCATAAATATATATTTCAATTTCATTGATTAGGTTAATATTTCAAATTTCATTTGAAAGCAAACTCTTTACTCTCAATGATTAGATACAGAGTGATATTATAATATTAATATTAATGGCTATTCAATTGAAAATGTTATTCGCCTCATTTCTTCATTTCTTTTTCTTCTCGCTGACCATGAATTTCATGTTTGTCAGTATTTTGTGACTTACGATTGTTGATAATATAATCTATTATACTAACCTTAATGAAACCATTGAAAGCTACAGTAAACATCTTTTCACATTTTGTGCTGTCCAACGATTGCTTTGAATATAAGGTTTACCTTTATTTTATTTCATTGTCAATGTTCAATCAATAGCTAATTTTAGTTGCTTCATTTGGAAAGGTCAATATTGGGCAAGATTAACCAGCAAATTATTGAATTGACCGAGAAAAATAATTCAATGAAATTGGTCAATCGAATGCTGATATTTTATAAAAACATTCAGTAAACATTTTTACTCAATTTTCAAGCTCTTCATTGATATAGATTGATATTAATGTCTAAAAATGGTTATGATAATGTAAATAATATCCGATATGACGATTGAAATGACACTTGGGAAGTGGAAAAGTGATGAAAAATTGAAATTGACTTACATTCAGACTGAATAAATTGAATCTAAGATGCAATTTACAGGTAAAATATCATCAAATAACCTCTTTTCTCTACTTTATCATGATCGTCATAATAATCAAAATTATCATCCTCGCTCAGACAAGATAATTTTAATGGTTGTATTATGATACTTTTTAATATGGATGAAGCATAAAGAAACAAAAATTGTCATAAAAAAATTCTTGATCAACTCACCTCGATAATGAAGGCAATAGTAAGTACTAGTAGAAAGCAAAAATTTAAAGCAATTTATTTGCTAATTATGCCTGATAACTCGCACTTGATTTATTTTCAAATGTTATTTAAAGGTTTCAACTGGACTAACCTTACATTGACTATTATTACCTTTAATATTCAATTCAATTCATCATCAAATGTTTTTTGTTCATATTTTAAAACGATACAAATAAATTATTCAATTCTTGAATAATGGATTGATAAATTGGCTTCATTTGGTTAAACAAATCCCAGTGCATTTTTATATTTTTCATTGAGATGAGATGCTTTTTTATGATTAAAATAGTTAACGATTATATTGTGATTTTAATGATTTGTTTGTGTTTATTAGTAAACTTTACCTTGTATATTAGATTCAGGTTTCAGGCTTTAATAATTAATTTAATGGCTGTTCATCATGCCAGGAAAATTGAATAAACCCAAAGATGTTGAACGACTTACTAGTATTTACAAACATACGTAATTGTCAGTTATTTTTTACCATTAAAACATACTTTATTCAATCATTAATCTCTTTTTAGTTCAAGAATCAAGACTAATCATCGCTGCGTAAAAAAATGACAGAGTTAATTGAAAGCTTAATATCAGGAGTCTGGAGCACAATGTTGGAATGACAAGCAAGTATTAGTAGCAAAGACACAATTTTGTCTTCAAACTGTTAATTTCAACTCTACAGTTGGATAGAGGATTTGTGTCTACTGTTGAGACATGATGATTTTTATATTTGATAATTATTTCTCATTAATCGTTGACGGTTTAATTGTAATCTATTGATAATTGTTTAATACTGGTATTGCCTTCATCCCAATCCATTTGTTCAAAGGCACAAATCCTCAAAAAGGCTTCTAGATTTGGGTTAAATGTCAGAATGTATTAAAGATGACACTGTATTTTAATCAGTAAAATATTTTATTTCATCTCCATTCGAGTAACAATTTTAATTTCATTAATAGAATAAAGTTGGTTCAGTTTCATCTTTCGATGATTTTTAAACAAGCAAACAATAGATCAAAATTGAAAGATAATTGTTTAAAATAAAGGCTGTTAAAAGTGTTGCCCTCTCTACCCCATTTTTTTAATTAAAATTTTAATTCGTATTTTTAACCGCTATTTTCACATTGTTTCACTTCATTGTCAGATTTTTTTAAACTATGCTTTAGCTCGTTGAAATTGTTTCTGTGTTTGGCTTCTGGTGTATACCATGGATTATTTGATCAATGGCTTGGTTTTGATTCCTGTAAAACGATTAAATAAATAATATTTTTTAACTTGCTTCCTTATATTGGTATTGGACCAAAAGTAAAGGTAAGCATTGCTTATTGGTGAGAGAACTGCAATCGTTTGACTAATTGCTTGTATTAAATAGATTGTTGTAGTTGACAATTGATAACTATTGTCATCGGGAAGGAAATCAAAATATAAATTTGTCAAATTAAGTGGTAACCAGATTGTACCAAAGATGACTGTATTTTTGAACAAGGCTCGAGTCACCTTTGTATTGCGTTTCAATTTATCCCTGATATCGCGTTTGGTCAAAATAGTTGAAACCAGTTTGGAGTAAAAAAGGTTACCCTTTTGTTTTGAATCCATATCATTGAAACACATGAGACGGACCCGGGTCTCCATATGATGACGAAGAAAGGAGTCAACCTTGTAATGACAAAGGATCATGGTTAACAAAGGACAAGCCCATTGGATCAAGATAAGAGCCAGTGTATAAAAAGAGCGTCCATGAGGAGGCCAGAGTTCACCACAAATGGGTATTGTGTGAGTATCAATCAGATTGATATGTCGGACTGTTTGATAAATAAAGATTGGTGAGGATAAAGTGATGGCTGTAATCCAGATTAAGGTCAACAAAATAATATCTGAACGAATCCAGTTGACTAACGGTGAGGCCGTTAAAGATGACGAAGATGAGGATGAAGAAGTAGACGGTGAAGTTGAAAACAATGAAGATGCATTAAGAGGCGATGAAATTTTACTTTTATAACACGATGAGGGCGTTGACGAAGGCGACGAGGTTGAAGGTGAAAAGGAATAATGTTTATATGATTGAAATTGTGACTGGTGATGAGTAGAGCAATAATGAGTTGATGCTGGAGGATTGGACTGGAAACCAGTGATGATAAAGGCTCGCTGAATACTTATTGAAGTTATGGTTCCACTTGATACAAAAACCAAGATACTCTGAAAGGTGGGCACAATTTTACACAGAAGTTCCGGGAAAGGCCAACTTTTTCTTAAAATATTATGCAAAGTGAAAGGACAAAAGAAGAGACAGTAAATGGCATCGGAAAGCGCTAAATTGGTGAACAATAAACTTCTGGATTCCCTTTGGTTAAAGTTGGTTGCACAGAACAATAGGATAATGATGGCATTAGAGACGAAACCGAAAATTAATAATGTTAAATAAGTGATTAACAGAGCTAACTCTGTCTTTATTTCAAAGATGCGATCAAACGATGCAATGTTTTCTCTCAAATCAAGGTGGAAATTTGAACTGTTGGTTTCATTTAGTGTTAGATAGGTTGAAAAAGTCCAGTTTGTAATTCTATCCATTCAATTAATCAAAATGAATCACAATTTACAAAGAATAGTGATTCAAATGTAAATCTCAACAATGGATTGACACTTTCGTAAGGTTTGTGGACTGACTCTGAGGAGTCGAGGTAAAGTCTCGTAAAAATATATTATATTTTCCACGAGTATTGAGACGTCGCATTGTGATTATTTCAGAATGATTATTATGAGAATAATGTCGATGAAGATAGAGACATGAAATGACTTGGAATAGGAAAAGTTATGAAGAGAGCGAGAAGAAAAAAAAATGTTGAAAAGATTATCATTACCAGATTAACTATACCATCAATAGATTTCTTCTTGTTTATTTAGTTCTTTTGATTTATTAAAGGTTTAACTTGATTTCTTTTACTTGTTTATATATAATCTTATTTCTTCATTCCCTGTCTCATTTAAACATGCATTGTTAAACAGCATTATATTTGAAGTTAATTTGCGCTCTCATCAAGATAATTTCAACCGAAAATTCAACAAGATAATTACAATTAACAGCAGTATAGATTCTTGTTCATGGTAGGTAAAAGCTTGCCATTGATTAATAAGATTGTATAATTTAAATTGTCACTGTTTACCCATTAAAATGAAGGCTTATTTGTTACCAGTAAAATATATATTCAGTAATTGCTTTTGATGTTTTGATGTTTTTGATGTTAATTGATTAAATATTCAATAGAGGGAACTAGTTAGAATTTTTTTTCATTTCAATTTTAAGTTCCAAATTAACCGTCTTTTTAAACGTTACATACGATGTCGGACTTCAAGAGCTTTAATTTTTCTAATTGTGTTAATTTTAATCATTCTAGTTGTTTTAAAATGTGTTTCGTGATTGGATTCAATTAAGTTTTCATCTAATACAATGTAAATCCTTCATCTTTATCTTGGTCAATCGGTTTGTAAATAATGTTCGTTTGGTTAAAAAGCAGGATATTTTAAAGCTTTTTTGATGATGATAGGTTTCAATTAGCCCGACATATAAAACTAATTACCTTGCTAATTATCAAGGGATATTAAACTGTAAAGTTTGAGAGTTTGATTGTGAGTAAAGATTATAGTTTAAGCTCACTGTAATTATTAATTTTAATCGATATCATTTCACCAGTTTACTATTGAACAAAGTGCTACTTGGTGTAAAAGATTGACTGTTTGAAACCGTTAGGAGTTAATGAATGTTTACAGTTGAATTTGAATTTTTTTTTGAAAAAAATTCAGTCATCACATGGATGACAATATGTTTAGATGAAAGATTGTGGGTCTTTCATTGATTTTTGCAATGAAATATCAAGAAGCCGAGCGTTATAACCAGATGAAACCAATCTAAAGATGATAAGTTGATTCTAAGTTGCTGGTTAAAATTATGGGTAAGTGTGAATGATAATTGAGATCAAATCAAATTTATCTGATCAATGTTAACCTTTCATATTTAAATGTGTAAATGCGATTAAATTATCTGATTGAGAAGCAAGAAGAGAAACAATAGAGAACCTTTTGTTTTTCTCATTGATAACAGTTGCTTCCATAACTTAATGTTATATTAATTATTTTCCTGTTAATCATATGATTAATATGAAATCTCTTTTTTTATAAAACAGCATTAATCAACACTTTTTTTTATATACAATTTTAATCACAGGAAAATCTCATGGATTGAATTGTCGATTAAAAAAGGAGCTAAATACCAAACAAGAATGATTTCAAGTTAAAGCCAAATCTAATGCAATCCAACCAGGACAATTTAACAAATGGCCAAAGTACTAAATAAACAACAATTTAACAATTTATTTGTTGAGGACAGTGACGATGGTTATGATGGTCAATGAGGAGATTGATTTAACCTACAGTCCACTGAGATGATGTAAATTAAAAAGGGATTTAATCCTTTAAATAAATAACCATTGGCCATGAGAAATGAAAACATTTTTTCCTGATTATTGATTGTTGTCTTTGCAATTCAAATGAGGTGGTAATTGAAAAGAAATTTTTCATTAATTTAGAGGTAAATATGAAAATATTGCTACCTATTTTTAAAACCTGTTGAAAAATGAATTTTTATTTTTCTCTTTTTTTCACAGCAACCTGTCTTTGGACTAAAATCAAGATTGGTGATAGTTGATATAGAATCAAGTGGAATTGATTTGGTCAAGAAAATGTTTTTTTTTCATGGTCAAGATGCAAGTTTCATGGCGAACATCTCACTGGTTTACTTGAAAGAATCAGCAGTTCAACAACAAAATAGGGATCAATGAAATGAATCAACATCATTAAGATGAAAGATCGCTTATGTTGACTGAGACGACCTTCTCATGGACTGATTGACGTTGAAACAGGATACTTATGTTTTGGATTTCTGGATTATTTCCTAGAAAAAGTTTCATCTCTAACTCTGACTGAGACAAAGTTGACAATAAGATTTCACGTAAATTTTGATGGGCGATTTTTCTGTTCACTTAACCTCCTCCTTGAGATGATTTAAGTCGTTATCTGGATTGATTTTTGAGTGGATCTGATCTAAGTCCATTGGGATGAAACAAGAGGAGCTCAACCTAAAATGATAATTGTTTTACCTTCAATCTGATCTTAATCGCCAACAAATTACTAACTAACCAAACAGTAATTAACCGAATCGTGTTAGAGTTTCAAATCTAACTTGAACATTGTCAAAGCATTGGTAGACCATTCAGATTCAACATTTGCCATACATTTTTTTATTTAAATTAATCAATTTAAGACTGACAGTGAATTTTCTCAATCGAAGTGTCTCACAATTTGGTCGAGATGAAGTCAATTATGATTGGAGCATCATAATATCATCTTAATTATTATCGTCATCATCATCAACAATAACAAGAAAAAATACTTGAGACAATTAGTTCTATTATTAATGATGAAAGTGTGTGTTACAATTGATTGGTGTAATCTTTAAAGTTGGTGATCATCATGTTTCTTGATGTTTGGATTTCAACAATTCTATAATTAATCAATAATTATTATAATAATCAAGCTAGATGAATGTGATTTACTTTTTTTTCCTATTTCAAGATGAGTGAAGTGAAACATTGATATTTATTCAACTGATACTCACAGGTAATCATCAATAATATGATGATAATAATAGTGAAATAAAACGATGAAAGGAAGCTTATCACAATTGGAAAACAATAGCAAGACAACAAGAAGAGGACAAAAAAAATGAAAAGGTAAAAAGAAGATGAAGAAAAGAAGAAGATAAGAATGAGACGAGAATGAAGGTGATAGTGACTGGAGATGATGATGAAAGTAAGAGGATGATAATGAAATGAGAGAGAAAATAGAAAGATGATAGAGTTAATTATAAGGATGCAGATAAATATGAAGAGGTAATAAGAGGTGTCTTATTGAATGAGAACAAAAACTGCACTTGAATAGACATAATCGTATCTATCATTTACCATCTTTCTCATCATCGCATCATCTTCACCAACTTTCCTTTTAAGATGATAACAATAATCACAATTAACCTCTGACTTAATTAAGAGAGAAATATTAAAAAATATTATTTCTAATTAAAACGCTGTTCAAGTGGTGATTAGGATTGAAACTGTTTCAATTACTTGTTCACATACACAGAATGAATTCTGGAAGATGACGATGATGATGAGAGAGTCAAAACATTTGTTCACTCGAGACATTTAGTCAAGATTTTGTTGTTTGCAAGTAAATCAAGTATCTATTGAAGATGATTATCATGATTAACTCACTCACTAGTAAATAGTAGTTTATCCCGTTCATTATCATTAATCATATTTCTTTATTGTTGTTATCAATTGATGATTACTACAAAACTGTGTGTTAATAACTCTCTATAGCTTTGTATTTATTGTCTTTTTCAATCCACTCTTGACTTAATTTGATTCCACTTTTGGGTTTACTTTTTTTCCTGTAAATTTCAAGCAATGAGAGTAATTAAAACAAGATTAAATTGTCGATGAAATTTGATTAATTTGTCTCAATATACAATTTAATTTGAAGGGGGAAAAAATTTCGCTTTCATTTTACTTTACATTTTCTGGTTTCAACTTTGACCAAATTTGGGTTCAGATTAACCATATTGGTTTCAACAATATTTTGCTATTGTTATAATTACATTCATAATATCGATTGTTGCAATAAAATTGAAACATTGCGCTTCTTCAACTGTTGAGGCAAACTTTCAGTTGTTGACTGTTTTTTTTACAGTTAAAAGGTTAAACTGTTGTTACAATTTATCTTGATATTACACAAAAGGTTTAAATGTTATTTTTTTACCCCTTTCATTGCTTTTGTTTGGTAATCTGTTGAGTGTATGTGACAATGAGTAGAGATGAGTTTCGTCTTGTAAATAAATAACATTGTTAACCATCATGAAAATGACCTGATTCAACAGATTTTACCATTTCTATCATCATCATCACAATTATTATCAATTATCAGCAAATTACTTTTTAATCACCATTAAACTTGTTCTTTAACGAAATTATCAAGATTAATTGTCAATTGATCATCAGGCTAATCAACATTTTTCCACTGTTAATACAAGCTCAATAGTAATGGCAAAAACGGTAAACCAGAGGAAACCAAAGGATTAGTCAAAGGAAAACATAAACCGCCAAATAAACTGGTAACAGGTTGACCAAGATTCAAACGAATCAGACAATTGAATTAAATGAAATTGTTAATGGACCAACGAAGGTTAAGTCCAGAGGGAAACAAGAGGTAAACAGATCCATAGTTGACCCAAAGGTGACGAGAAGCGACAAAAATGGCGATGGAGGGTTACAGTTTTGATGAAATGGCGACTCTGTTAACACTTGAAATGAACATCGTTAACATGGTGTTTAGTGGTTAGAAAGAGGGAAAGAAAGAGAAATAAGAAAGACCAAGGAGGCTCAAGGCTGGAAAAGTAAGAGAAGAGGAGAGAAAGAGAAAGAGAGGAAAAAGATCGTCCCAAAAAGAGAGAGACAAGGGCGGAGAAAGAACGAAAAAGAAAGAGTAGAAAAGTTGTATTTAAGTTACCTAATGGAAGCCTTTCTTTTCCCTCTTTCCAGGCGAGAAAGAGACAAAAGCGAAACAATACCAAAAGGTAAAGAAAGAGGAAAAGAAAGAGAAATTAGTGAGAAAGAGAGAGAGAGAAAGAGAGACTAATGAAGAGAGAAAAAAGAGAGCGAAAATGGAACCAGGCAGAGTAAGCATAATTCAATACATCGCCGGCCTAAACACTTTAAAGGCAACAATAGAGTTAAGACAGAAAACACTTTTTTTCGTACTTCAAGTTACATTTTTGTTACCCAATTTTTAAAATTGTTGATTAACAGCTTTTAATTATGGTATTTCTAGTGAATTAGCTAATTGTCAATTCTGTCTAATTAACATTTTCACCTTTTATTTTTATTCTCAAACCAATTGTTCTTCATAATTCATCGACATCGACATTTGTTGCTCTTTATTTTTGTTTGCCTTTGCTTGATTCTTAACCCAAGTCAACCCAAGTGAACCCGAGTCAACCTAAATCAACCCAAATCAACTCGAATCAACCTTTTAAAGTGACCTTTGTAAAAAAATTAAACAAACCTTGTTAACCTTTGATACACTTTCTTGCCAATCCGAGTTTCAATATGATCTTTGAATGGTTTAAAATTAACCCAATTTAACCTGCCTTACCATTTGACAAACTGGTGCTTTGTGAATTTACATTTCAATTTTGGATTATTAACTTCTCCGATTTCCAATCAATTCAGTTCAATTGAAACTTGTCGGAATCCATTTGCGATACTCGAGGTACTCTTTTTTTACGCTTTTTTTTGTTGAATTTTGTTTCTCTTCTAACCTCTACAATATTTGTTAACCTCATCTTATTGTTGTTTGTTTTCGGATTATCGGATAATTTACTCGTTCTCGTTGATCAGAAATTTTATGGATTTACAAGTATATTACATCAATTATATCTGCAATTATATTGTTAATTGTTGAATAATATGGTAACTGTTGAGTTATAAATTTGTTTATTATTTTGCTTTCCTTTGGATACAACAAAATAAACCGTTTTTTTGTTTAACTTCATTTTCCAACCCAAGACCAGAACAGGCAACAAGTCCAGTTATGAACCATGAAATGTGTAAAATTGCGTCAACATTTAACTGGTGTTAATTGAATCTGTATTTTTTTCGGTGCATTTGCAGATATATCGAAGAAATTGTTCAACAATTGAATAAATGATGGATTCAAGTAACAGTGTTTACCATTCACCAATTGATTCTAATCAAAGTGACCCAAGAAACAATTTAACTTTGGGTGAAACTGTGGTTTACCAGACAAGTGTACCCTGTGAGACTAGTGTAATCATTGATCAACAACAGCAGCAACAACAACAACAGCAAAACCAACAATCAAATGAACACCATTCCAATCATTCTCACCATCAACATGTAAACGACTCTGGATCAGAAACTAATGCCTACCTTTACACTGAAGTAGATGAACCCAGTCCAAGTGAAATGATTGACCATTGGAGTTACAACAATGGCTCCTCAGGTGATCCCAATTCAGATGACCCCTTAACCTATCATCACACCTCCTCTCACCATGTAACAACAACAATCTACGGATCCTCATCATCAGGTCAAGGGTCAAACAGTCCAACAACCCCTCCAGCCTCAAATGGTAATCCAACCAGCAACCATTCAAGTGAACCAACCGATCAACATCACCACCATCACCACATCATGGAAGTAACCAATGAAGAGATTCGTAAAATGAACGAAACTGGAATCGGTGTAATTCAAAGTTCATCAACAACTCAATCAAGTCGACTCGGACGATCTTCAGTTTCCTCCAGCATTTCAGGTTCCCTTGGAGGAAACTCTGGAAACAGCATGATAGAGCAAAGGATAAGACGTCCAATGAATGCATTCATGGTTTGGGCAAAAGCAGAGCGCAAAAGGTTAGCCGATGAGAATCCCGACCTTCACAATGCCGATCTAAGCAAAATGCTCGGTAAGTCAAACATTTTCCCATTTATCTCTCATTCAACCCAAAAATTGTGTCCATCAAATTGAGAGCAAAGAAAAAAACAGTTTATTACAAAACATTTAAACAACAACAACGACACTTAGACACACACTTAACACACCAAACTGGATAAAACGTTATCACTCGATTCTCAATGTTTTCTTGTTATCATGAACTGAAAATCGCCAAATCAATTTATCAATTTCTTCTAATCATATCTCTTCAATTCATTTATAGTGATGTGAACAAAAGACTAACACCATAACAGAAGAGAGAAAAAAAAAGTTTCATATATTTATAAAGATTCATTAAACACTATTAACTACTGTGAAAAACTAATCATGTGATTATTACCTCTGAACAATCCACTTGAAATAGAATATGGAATAGCAGAAAAAAATGAAGATAGACATGAAAAAAAAATATGAAGAGAAGCTTGTAATGAAAGGGAAATTCCCTTCAACATATGTTGAAGCTTCCCAAAACTCCCCTGAACAGAAAAGCAGCAAAAAAAGAGAAGACGACTTCTCAGAACTCAACAGAACCTGGAACATGATGATGATGATGATGAAGGAGAAAACAGGTGAATCTCAGAATCACCTTGCCTTTCTGTTTCATGTTTCATTTTTTACTTGTTGCTTTCAAAAGACAAAAAAAACGACGTCGACTATGTTAAAACGATGTTTATCTTTTAGGTAAATTCTCAGTTTACTTTCTTCTTCTCCTCTTTCATAATCTCTCATCATCTCATCATCATCATCTTCCTTCCCTTACTTTATTCTCTTTCTTTCCTTCTCTTCCCTGTTGCTGTTGTTGTTCAATTCTTGTTGATTGCGTGAATCTAAAGCTCATCTAACCGTGAGTAGTTCAATTTCGTTAGTAAAACTTTCTCCTTCTAACGTTCACTTTTTTGCCTGGGAAAATTTCGTCCTCTTCTTTTCAGAACTTTCTCATTCTCAGATTTTTCCATTTTTTCTTCATCAAATGATTCTTTTTTCTTCTTCTTCTTCTTCTCCTGAGTTAAGAGCAGTTAAAAAGAAACAAATTGCAATGTAAATATTGAAAGTCAATTGTGCTTGTTCATTTTAATATTAATAGTAAATGATGATAATAATAATAATAATAATTATTACTATTATTATGGTTAACATGCTAACTGAGAGTAAACAACTTCACAAGTTTAATTATTATCAAGTGGCTATCAACAATTAACAGCAAGAAAACAAAAAGATGATGATGACAATCAAAGGTGATGCAAAAATGAGCTTATAATGGATGAAAAGCAAGAACAAAATTATCATCTGTTGATCATCAGTCTATTTGATCAACAGTTCCAACATTTTTCACCTTCACAAACCTTCGTAAGAATCAGAGTTTTAACTAAAACTAAATTTTCCATTCCAACCAATTAACCATTAACTATAATCTAAAAGCTGCAGTCAATTTGAATGAAATCAAATGAAATTGAAATGTTTCAAAAAAGTCAAACAAAACCCTTCAAAACAGCAAACTGAATGAAAGTCAAGTCCAACAGTAAATTATATCAATTGGTAAGCTTATTGAATCTACTTTTTTTGTTCTCAAAATTTCAATATTCCATTCAAGTTAATCTTATTTAATTTTAATCAAACATTGAATTTTGATTAAAACTGATTCACAGGTTGAAAGCATTTCCAACAATCACGAGTTTCGGTAAAAGTAAAAGTTTTAATAGTTGGTTGATTTATGAAAAACAATATCAAACAATGTGAGCAATAAAATGTTGAAATGAAAAATCAAAGTCAACATGAAATGGCCATTTGAAACTATTGATAATTGATTTTCCCTAAAAAGTCCAAGTGCACCTTCAATCACATCTATTATTAAATTATCAGATTTTTTTTTATTTCCATTTCTCCTCTATCAACTTGCCGTTAAATCATTTTCCCATTTTCATTTTATAGATTTGACTCTTTTTTATATCTTATACTTTCATTACCTTGCATTGAACCAATCATCATTATATTACCGGAACAAAATTAAGGTTACAGCAATTACAATGAATTTTCTTTACACTGACAGACAATATGTACCTTACCTGTTACCTTTTCCTTCATTCTCATCTCTATCTTGTTTCGTTGTCATCGAGCAAAGAAAAAAAAAATCCCTTTTCTTAGTTGATGGTTTATCATCTTTTCTCAATTTATCTTCTTGGTCACTTTCCCATCCCAGCTTTTAAAGTTCATTTTTTTCTTCTTATATTCAATTACAATCATCTTCAATCAAACACCTAACAAAATCGATTAAAGAAACATTTGCTTTCATCATTTGTGATCATCTTTCTCATCACCCTTCAATCGCATTGTATTGGTTAACAATATTTATAGCAAAGTAGCAACTCTTAATTGTGACCTTAATATGTCCATTTGAAGGTTAACACTGAAAAGAGTTGGAAATTTTCTTCATTTACTTGATTATCGAAAATAATGAATCTGTTAATTTTGACCATTTAATCATATACTTGTTCTGTGTGCATTGTGTCAGGTTGAAATTTTGGTGATGAAAATTGAAGAATACATTTCAACCGAGGTTTATTCAACCCTGTTCAACATAATGATAATGATGAATGTGAATTGAAAAGTAATGATAAAAAAAAAGCAAGAATATCATTTGCTTTTGTAATCTCATTTCATTCCATAATCTTTTCCATCTTGTCTCATATCACTTTATAATGATGACCCCCCAACCCCTTATCATCAATATCAGCTTATATCTTGACCGGAACATCATGTCGATAAAGACCGGAAACTCATGGAGTGATTGTAAATTGGAAAAGCAAAAAAAGAAAAAAAAATCATTTGGAATGAGAAAAGTTGGAGAAACGAGAAAATTGAAATTGAAATGTTTTCCATCCATTAAATGCAATATTTATCAATAAGATTATTGATGAAAGAAAACAAATGCGCAAAACAAAAATGGCGATGATTTTCAAATTGAACCTCATGCAAATTGAAAGATGGAAGAGAACAAAGAAAAGAAGAAGAAGAAGAAGAAGAAAAAAAAGATGAACATGATGAGAGGAACATGATGCTCAAGTGGCAATAGCTATTTAACTTTTGATTGGTTTAAATGAAAGAGAGAAAGTAATAACCAATAAAAGCAAAATTTCATCTCAACATTTATGTTAATGAAGATGATGATGGCGGTAATGATGATACCTTAATTTACAGTGAGACCACACTCAAATCAATGTATGAAAAATTCAATTTACTTTTAATAGTTAATCGAAAAGAGAAAAACTTGAAACTTATTCTTCTTTGTGGTTGCTTCTGTTTCCTTTTCAAATGATCACCTTTTCATCATCATAATCATCATCATTTCCATCAGCCTCGGGGTAAAAAATAAGATCAAGTGTTACTATATTTACGTGATAACAATTCATGTTTGTTTGCTGATAATAACCATATTTATGGTTCCATATTTGTTGCTCTTGTTAAGACTTTTTGCTCTTCTTTGTGTACACATTTCCTCATCTTTTCATCTAAAAAGAGAAAAGATTTGAAAAAAAAAAGAATGAAAATTTCATGTTTAGTCTCTTTTTCCAACCTGCATTGAGATTTGTGAGAGAAACTTGAGAAGCCAGAAAAGGTATCGTCAAGTATATTTGCAATAATTTTTAATGATCTCCAGTCATTATTATTGACCATTAAACAGTTAAAAGAAAATAAAATGCAACAAAAGTCTAAATGACCATTTGATGGTTTAACTGTAACTAAAGTCAGATTCAGAATTTTGATCAAGAAGAAGCAAGAAAAAAAAACCAACAGAAGATGAAAATGATAAGGTTGATGATGAAGAAACCAACAACTTGACCTCTATTAATCATACATCATCATCTCATTTAACTTTCTCTTTAAGTTACAATTTAAATTACAATTAGCGTCTCTTTTTTTTCCGTTGATTTAGTTTTCAGCGAACAATTAGTATCTCATTTTCGTGTTCACGTTTTTTTTTCTTTCTGCCAACATTCTTGTTGAGCATTTTTATCACCAGCAAAGAAGGTAAAAAAACAACATTTACCTGTATCTCATTACCTTAGTTACCTTGATTTGCCTTTTTCTTTCACTCGTACTTTTACATCGAGCGAAAGATTTATCGATGTTTAATGAACTTTACGGTAAAAGGTTTGAAATCCTTTGAAATTGGTCTCATTAAGCTCTTCATTGATCTGTCAATGATTGTCCATTTCAACGAGAAATATCATTGAATCATTCTAGCCTTTCAATTTTGATTCTTTGCCAATGAATTGAGTTTTCACTTGAAATTTATTTTCCTTTTTTGCTTGTTCTCTTCCGAATCCCAATTCTCTTGGTTCATGGTTTAACCTGAACAATCCGCTCTCTCTCTCTTTGCACATTTACCTTCAGGTTAGGTCAAAACAATTTATAATCTGGCCTGGCTTCAGTTAACTTTACTTGGCCAAGTTAAACTTTTCCAAAATTTTTTACTCTTTTTTTTCTGTTCTTCTTATTCTGCCGTTTCATTGAACAACTTTTACGCCGGAAATGACATTTTTACCTTCAACTTCAACATTATGATGATGATAATCATCTTCAGTTTAACGTGACTGGTTCATGTTCAACACTTGATCATGTTTTCATGTGGTTTTGTCACCATTGTGTGTTCATTATTGCAAACAGATAATATCATTAATAGCAAGGTTCGTTGGTGATAGACAAATGCGATGGCGAAAAAACTTTCGTTACCTTGAGCACGTTAAAGTTGCGTTTTTAACCCAAAAATACCAACCATAGCGACATTGGATAAAAAACAAGATGTAAGATTTAATGGAAACAAATTAGCTTGTTTTGTGTTTAATGAAACATTCCGAATCATCATTGAAGAGAAACTGATTTTCGTCAACCAATCTTTGCCTTTTCAATGAAATTTCCCAAATTTTACTCTTGCTTTTCATTTTCACCTTTAATCCGGCGCTCTTTGGTTTTGGCTTAACAATTATGGCAAGGTCATCATTAATCACTGATAACCTGAACAGGATAAACAGATGATTGTAGACAAAATGAACAAAAACAAAATGTAAACTTTTCTCTTGCTCACCATGTATTACATGTAGAAGGATAAAGATGAAAGATGATAATGAAGAGAGAAGCAGATGTGAATCAGAAGAAAGCGTGATGTTTAACTTGAAAATGAAAAGCACGAAAATTTTTCATCCTAGAAAATGGAAAATAACATTTCCTTTTATTCAACCTTGATATCAACACACACACACACACACACACCACACACCACAACAGGTAAATGTTGAACAAGAAATTTCAATACTTCAATAACAAGTTGAACATTGAAGAGAAATGCAGGACAAAAACACCAAAAATCTGATTTATTCATGGTACTTTACAGAATAATAAACTTATGAAAAGCAGAAGGGATTTTCAATGTTTATTGTGCAAACTTTTTGTTTTGATGCTTCTCGATTCATCAAACATGATAACTGAATCATTGTTAATTTCATTTGGTTCAATGTTTTATTTTGGGTTCACTTTTCTTGGCTTTTCATTTGGTAAAGTTTATCATGAAATGCAAATTCATTTTTTGATTAAATTTTGCATTTTCACATTTTCTTTCTTCATTTCAACTCGATTTCGACAAAAACCAAACTCATTTTGTCTGTATTGGCTCGGATTGAGTCAATTATCGGTGAAATTGAAGAAGCTGATTTTTCCAATTCTCAGTTTAACATTTCATTTTGAAAAGTTCATTTTTTATGATTAGTTTTCAGAGATTTTTCTGTCTTTCTGTGAAGCATTAAACTGACTCAGAGAATATCGTTTTCATCAAAAATCGATTGCAAGCAACCGTAGTGAAGATAATGATAATGACTAATTTTAGCTGATTTTGATTAGCAATTTGTTTGACTCATGGTGAATCGATATCATCGGGCTATTTTGCATTATTGATTGAAACAAAAGTAAAGGTTGATTCTGATGACTAAACTTGGTGCAATATCCAAGTTTTAATTGTCATTTCACATTTGATGAAATTTAGTTTTAATGATTAATTTGCTTTAATCTGATTCTAATCATTTTTAACTTTAACATTCAACTTTTGGAAATAGCTTTCAAAATGAATTGTTAATTTATGCTAATTGTCATTGGCTCATTAAACTTCAACACAGTTTGTGATAATTCCGACAATCATGTTCTCTCTGAGGGATTTTACAAATGAAACCTCATGACGATTCAACTTGAAACGCAAGATTTTTCTGATCAAATTGATGCTGAAAATCGTTGCAAATCAAGTTGACTGAGTTTATTGTTTCAATGATTAAAATGATGAAAACAAGTTTCAATGGTTATCAGCTTCAACAGAGGCTTGAGAATTGGCAAAACATGAACCGTTCTGGTAAAAAAAGCTCAACATCTAAGGCAAAACTGGAAATGGTGTCAATTGTCGCAACGCACTTCTAAATTTATCTCTTTGTGGACTTTCCTTGATTACCATGAAATGCCGACAAATAAATTTGTCATGACAATTTCATTTTATCCCGTCTCAAAACAACAAATTAATTACTTTAATGTAAACTACTTAAAATTAATTGCCAGTAAACATGCAAAAATTGAATCTTGTTGCAAAGATGATCAAATCTCTTTCAACCTTTTCACTTGATAATCCAATTTTGGCGTTTCCTTTAAATCATTGACCAATTTCACTTTTTCCGTTGATTCCATCGTTAACCAAAATTATGAATCAAATTAAGATTTTAATACAAAAATTTAATTATCCGAAGAAGAAGAAGAAGAAAAAAAATTAGGAAAAAAAAGGAAAAGTAGCGCCAATTAATGTGTTGATTTAATGGTAAACACTGAACACACAAATCAAACAATTACGGTTGATGATGATTGGGTTTGGCCAAGTTGATAATTAAATGTTAATTTAAACGTTAACATTTTTTTGTTCGCTAATTCATTTCTTGAAATCGTTGGTCGGTGTTTTATGTAAACATCATTAATTGTAATTGCAGCAATTAATTGTGACTTCTTGCATTACACACAAAACAAGTTAAACTTTGCATCTCTTGTTGACGCGTGTGTTTGCAAATAAAAATGACCTCAGGCAAATGTTTGCGGTTTACGATGAGACGATGAACAGCTCAAAGCTCAGAGTAAAGGATCATTTAAAAGGTTTTACAGACAAACTGTTTCACATGATAATCATAATGATTATGATAGCAGTAGCAAGTGCCAGTAATAATAGAGGTTAACGAAAATTGTGAGAGGAAAAAAGGTTTAAGATTATCAACCAAGAAGATGAAGAAGAGCAACAAAAAAAAAATGAAATAATCAGCGAAACACGCGTTTCGTTGAGACATTTTCATCCCTTCTTTTCGTTGCAAGATAATTACGATTAAAATTACGTTCTGACCTTATATTTATTTATATAAACTTATATTTATCTTTGAAGCCCTTTTCTTTTTATGTGTTTATTAGATGTGCGATTTACTTTTACCTCAATTTTCGTTAACTGGACAATCGCTTTTTCCTTTTCCCATGAACTTGCAGTTGAGCATCCTTAAGGGCTCAACATCACCTCCACCCTCTTTAACCATCCTTTTACCTTCTTCTTCCTCTTTACCCTCATCTTTGCATCCCTTTGCCACATTATGATTAACCTTCTTCAGGTTTACTCTCATCGGAAAAAATATTTAACCGTCTTTATCAGAATCATCATCATTATCATTCTGACCGGAAAAAGGTTAACCTTATCCGTCCAAGGTTAGCCCTTCATCTCCTTTTGGCCTCATTTGACCCAATCTCTCTCCCTTTATAATTGTCTCTCTTAATGCTTACCTCTAATGTTGTCCGCAACTTAATTTCAACTTAACCATCATTTTACATCATCTGTTAATCTGCCATTAACTAGATTACACCTAATCAAACCTCGAGTCTCTCTGTAACCTCTTTCCTTGTTTACCGTAACCTTTACTCAATTTTCATCATGAGTCTGAGAAATTTTTTGAGACAAAATTTCAACTTTTTTTCTCTCTCTTCTTCTTCTTCTTCTTTCCTTTGCTGTCCAACTTTGCCACCTTTTATTTTGTATTTTCACAGCTAGTTAAACATTATCATTAACTAACCACATTCAATTGAGCAAACCTTGATAATAGACTGTTGGTTGATCAAAAAATTGACCAAATTGTTATCGCCTTTTCTTCTCTACAATTTCCTAATTCTGATTCACTTGACATGTTATCCGTACAAATTGAAACCCTTTCAACCTTTTCCTTTAATCCTTACCTTTACAAGATGAAAGGATCAGATTAACAGATGATGCGATGATCATGGTGTTAGAGCATGGTGACAGAATTGTTTTTGTTTTCTCCTTCAAAAAGGCTCATTGATTTCTTTCAATTACATTAATTGAATTTCCAATTGAAACGAAGGTAAAAGATGATGTTGGGTGATTAAAGTAAAAATATAGTGATGAGGATAATAAGTAAAGGATATGAGAGTAAAAAAAAGGTTTCAACCAACGATGGTTTACTTTTTTCTCTTCAAGCAAAGGTAATTTCATAGCTGACTGATTAACAATGAACTTTTTTTTTCTCTCTCCAACTCAATGATAAATGATACAATTCATTATCAGGTCAACTCGGTCAGATTGTCTTAACGCCTTTCAACTCAGTCATCACTCTCAGCCTACTATTAAAAGATGATGAACCAAGACAAGAAGATGAACAAAAAGAGAAACGAGATTAGAAGAAGAAGAAGAAGAAAAAAGAATCGAAAATTATCCAAATTTTTGACGAAAGAAAAAAATTTACGAAAAAATCAATTAAAAAAGGTTTTCTCAAATTTTTCAAATGGCAAAGTTGAAGATGAACAACAAGATTGTCAATCAATTGAGATTGACTTTTGATTAAAATTACATTTCGATGTTGATTCATTTTCAGGGCAAAAATGTTCAAGATTCCCTTGATTCAATTGTTGATCTGAATTGATGTAAAAACGATGGAAACCCACAAGAGCATAGATCCTCTCTCATAATGCACCATGAAAATTGAGTAAAATGACCTTGTCCAGTTCGCCTTATTTACTTCAACTTACCTTCTTTCATCTTACCTTTTCTCTTCATCTTTATTCACTTTGAGCATCGGTAACACCAAAACTTTTTTTTTTTACTTCTTTTCATTTGTGAGTTGCATCCAAAATGGATCAGCATGCCTTTCAACGGTCATTTGAATATCAATAAGCTGAGCATTTTTTACTTTCTGAAGGACTTTTCCATCTTCTTAAATAGTGTGAAAACTTGCCATGAAAATCAATTCAATCATTTTCCATCCTACCACAATCACCATCACAGTCTCACATGAAGAACAACCTTTTTACACTTTTCACCATTTTAATCGCAATCTTTCCAAAAACTTCATCATCTTTTTAGCATTGCTTTAGCATTACTTTAACATTATCAGTGTAACTTGAAATGTTCACAAGATTCTTCATCAACCCTTTTCACTTTACTTTTTTTTTGAAACTTTTCTTCATTTTAATATCTCTCAACATTTAACTGTTGAATAATAATCATAGTTATTGGAAAACCCAATCAATTTTTGCTTACGTTTTTCAAAATTTCACTCAACAAGTTCAATACTTTTTACCTCATTTTCACTCGTTTCTCATAACAATTGATTGTTGGTGAAAGCTTTGAAAATAATGATCAATTTTTAATTGATTAACTGTTGCTTTGCACTCTCTTTTCAAATCATTTAAAGAAAGAAAATAATTAATCAACAATTTAACATTTAATTGTCAAAAACTTAAATGAATCCATGTGAAGGGATAACATGTGAGTTGATTCCCATGAAAATGTCTATAAGCCAACAATTACTTGAATTACTAATGATATTAAAGTTTCTCAAAAAGAGACTCAATTGATGGCTTGAATAAAACAACAAAATAATGATCAAAATCAAGTTTTGTTTTATATTATTGTTCAGTTTGTTGGTTCAATAATTTTAGATTCACTTTTTTCTTAGCAATAAAAGGCATCTTTCCTTCATCGACATTTTACAGTAACGATCAATTTTAATGGTTAAAGTGTAGGGCAACGATTCCAGCATATTCAAGATGAAATTGAAATGAAATTTGATAAATTAAAGAACATGGAAATTGTATAATTCATAAGCTTTTATTCAATTTTGAAGCACAAAATGAACACCAATTTAGAGAAGCAAAGTGTTGATGAAGAAAAAAAAAGAATGATAAAGTTTGTTGAAATTGAGAGAAAAGTTGAGTTTTGTTTTCTGTCTTTCATGATAAATCTCAGCTTGAACAGTATTTCATAATTTCTTTATTTACTTTTAAAATGGTTGCTATGAAAAAAAAAGATTCTGAAAACAATCGAATGATTGAAATCTGATTAACAACCTAAGTGTGGCAATGGAATGTTCAAGTGAAATGATGAGTTCGACAAAATGTTTTTCCTTTCTTATGAGCCAGTGTCCAATGAACAGACAAATTGTAACATTTTGACCAATAAATTTACTCGCAAGGTTTAAATCCATTGTGATAAATTTGCGCAATTTATCGTTTAAATTTTCAGTCTATCAAACCTCAAGGCAAACTTTGAATGTTGACATGAGAATTGATGAAATTCCCAAATTTTGCCGCATTCCATTCAACCCAAGTCAACATATTCACCTTAAACCATGGTTAACAATGGAGGGCTTAAAATGCGAAAAAAATGTCCAGCAAAAAGTGTAAAATGTTCCAACTGAATCAAACTAAAAGTAAAAGTTGAAAAGAACATCATTCCAAGCAATTCAATTTCAATATTCAATGAACATTGAAACAGATTAAAGCGATTCCCTCAGCAAAAAGCAATATTGTATTAAGAAGCTTTTGAAGCGCAAAAACAAGCAAAAACGTTTCATGTTTCACTGGTTAACCTTTTTTTTTTATATCAATACTGATTGACTCTAATAATCGGTTCCTATAGGCTTTGAAGCGCTCTCAAGCCAATAACCTATCTGACTATTCAGACAAAAATTACTCAATATTGTAAAGAGGAATACAGAACATGAAACTCACCAATTTAACCATTTCACATGTGTTACCGTGTAAGTCCAAAAGAAGAGATTTTTTTTTTCTTATATTCAGTTTTCACTGTTTCTAATCAATCTCCTTCAATCCTAAGGCTCAAAGACTTAAATAATAGCCCTAATAAGTAACAGTAGTGGGCCTTTAAGAAATATTATTGAACATTGGCTCACATATCTTAAGGATACATCAATGTTCAGGTAAAGGGCGTGATAAATACACAGCAAGTTACCTTTCTTGGATTATTTGTTGTAATATTAGTTTTCCTTCTTTCTCTCTCTCTACCTTTTTTTACTATCTACCTGTGGTTGTCAATAAATTTGATTCTTATCCCGCCCTTTGGCCTGACTATTTTCGTTGCTGTTGCCAGTTTCAAGCGTTTCAAAATTCATGATTATGATGATGTTCAAGATAATGATGGTCAAAATGATGAAGATGGAAATGATTATTAGCACTGTTATTATTATCACCTTTAAAAGATGATCAAGATAAACGCGTCATCTCTACAAATCTCTATGAAGGCAAAATGTTTTTTTTTCTTTCCACTAATCCAGTTTATTATTTTAAACCTTTTCTTTCTTTTTTTACCTGTTCATTGACTTAACCTTTGATATTAGAAAATACCTTTTAACCAGATTAGTTGATTTATTTTATCTTTCAAATCTAATTAGGTAAAGATTAAAATTTTTTATTTTTCTCACCAGTTTTGCTTCATTTCTGGTGAGCTGGTTAATTGGGTCAAGTCGCTGATTTATTTGGCTTTTTATGTTTTCCAATTGTTAACATTATGGTTGCACTTATTGAGTTGCTTAAGGTTTACAAATTGTTGACGAGTAAAAATGTTAAACTAATGTTGAAATTAATTTAATGTTGAATTTTTGTCGATAAAAATACAATTAATCAATGTGTTTGTTTTGACCCATAATCAGTATTGTACAAGATTGCAATCTTTGATTGCGTTCATTTTAATCAAGCTTTTCAACTTGTAAATCTTTTGCCAGGGAAAAGTGAAATTTAATGTAAAAATTATCTTTCATGTAAAATGACAGGAATCATCATCATTTACCTTGTTCACGTTGTTACCTACAATTAACGCGAAAGATATTAAATGTAGAGACAAAAGGGAAACAGCACATAATCATGGTAACATGATTTTTTTCTGTTGATTATGTTAACAAGAGCGACAGGTAAAATAAGTACACTTGGTATAGACGAGGTCATCGGCGGTAATCGTGAGAATCTTAAGAAAAGAAAGAGAAGATGGAAGGAAAAAAAAGTAAAAAGAGAAGATAAAAGATGAAATTTGAAATGAGAAGAAACAGTAAGTTGATACTGGATGATGATGATGGAAATGATGGTCATCTTGTTGTCTCATTTTCTCAGATTGGCTGGTCAGTTGATGAGGGATGAAACGGAAAGCTGATAATCTTTGGAAATTCAACAATTTCATGATCAACATTCAAAAGATTATTGAACATTTTACTTTCGATAATTTGACAAAAACCAATTTTTCGTTTTCACTATTGATCAAGTGATCAATATTTTATGCCCGAAAATTGACTTTTCACTATTTATAATCAATATTATGAATAATTATGAAGCTACGAGGAAACTCGAAACGCACCTTTTACCATTTCTATCAATAACATTTTCCATTTCAAATATTGAACTGATGCGTTTACCAACAATTGTTTGAACTTGAAATTCAAACAAAATCCGAGGTCAAGATGATGATAATCATCATCGAGTAAAGTCAATTTAAAACAAGTGGAAGCTTAAATAGCCAAAATCCAAGGATGGGTACTAAAGTAACGCACAAATATTTACTCAAGTTGGTAAGTCAGCAACCAATGAGCGTAAACAAAAAGCTAAAAAAAAAAGATTTACATTGAAAATGATTTTCTACCTGTTTGACCATATGAATGTGCTTAAATCACACTGAGTAAGCATTTAATTAAACTTGAAAATTGTGCAAAATTCTTGATTCACTTTTCCATCTGTCCTCAGTGAACAGGGAAACTAGCAAAAACAAGGTTATCATGAAGAAAAAAGAGTTTTATTCGTTGAGAAAAAACAGTGAAGTTGATTAAAGTTCACCTTTTCCTTTGGTTTCAACTGATTACAATTTAACATGATACTTTACCATTTAATTGTGATTATATGTTTAAACAGGCAAACACTTGATCAAATAAGGTTAATCAACAAATCTTGAATCTTTACAGGTTATTTATTGTTACACTTGTTTTTCCTTCTATCAACCTTTTCATGTATATTTATATTTTTCATGTATAAATATATATTATATTTTACTGGTCAATATAAGAACATTTTATTTCATTTGGAAAGCTTTGAGCTTCTTTTTATTATTATCAGTTGAAATTGAATTAATCAATGAGCCGATAAGTTTTGATTAGGTTTAAGTGGAGTTGAATACAATAAGATATCAATAATGAAAGCTCAACTTGAATCTCGTTTTTTTATTTCCCTATTAGACTCATTGAAACCTACAATTAACCTTAGTCTAACAATAATTTTTTTTTCAATTAAATCAGGTTCAGGTCACAATTGACTTTGGAAAAAAAAATGGTTAAAACAGTTGATCAGTTAAAGGTTTAACTTGAGCACTTTATTGTTGCAATTTTTATTGGTTGAAATTGTTTTAATTGCAATTAATTAGAGTTGCAAAGTTAATTTACTTAACCTTGATCAAAGTGTCTAAAAATTGTATAAAGGAAATTAAAGTTGAAAAATTCAAATGATACTTTTTTTTTGCTGAGGAAAAGGGAAAAGTTTTAAAATTTCGAGTTTTACTGATTTTCAAGTTTGATTATTCTGATTGGTTCTGTGGATCAAAATTTTGAATCTTTTCTCTTGACAGAAAAGAAGATAAAATTTTGAACTTTTCAGGGCGTTTTAAAGGTGAGTAGAGATAAAAAAAACTGGTCATTCCAAGGTTTTTTTCATGTCAATTCAATTGATTGTCAAACAATTAGTAAAAGGTGCACAACATGAAAATGCGAGTCCGAAGAAACCTGTTGATATTTGACCTGAAAATATATTTATATGAACAGAGACCTTTATCATCCTCATTATCAGTAACAACAATTTAAATCCGGTTTTTGATTCAAGTTTCAAGTGAGAGACAATTAAGATTGAAAAGATTGTGAATTGTCCTGAAAATTTCAACTGACAAATTGAATATTCCAAAAGTGGTTCTTTGCTTTCCACTGGAAAGCCTTTTACCTTCATGATTGTGACCAACATGAGAAACTGAAACTAATCTGAATATGAAACAGAACTGGAAAAGCATTAAAACCTTTAAAGATGATGAAGAAAAAAAGAAATGATGAAAATTCCGTAAATATTTGTTCTGATTACCAAAGTTCGACTATAGAGTTCTGTATAAATAATGAAATTTGTTAAGAAAAATCGAAACTCAAATCAATTCTATTTTTCTCTTGAACTTATCCACGCGCCTCCAACAGACTAATCAGATTATGCATTGTAAATCTCTGGTTTGGAGTAAATTAAAATTCTGAAATGAAGAATAACGAAAGATAGAAACTCCAAGTTGACGAACAAAAAAAAAGTCATGGGAAAAGAAAATTGAATCGCGAAATGACTTTTTGAAAAGTTCTTTTGAAGACGAAATATTTGATGAAATTTTAAGAATTCCCAACTTGTCCATCCTGGAATGAGCAAGAAAAGAAGAACTTTTTGCTCATTTTCTTGAAGATGCAATCTTTTTGGAAACTTCTGAATCTGTAATTGTATCTCATGTTCAAGTGTTAATCATTTTAACAATCCAATTGAATTGATTAATTTAGATTTATATTTATCTAATTATGACACTTTGAGGTGTAAGTAAACTGATACTTTGCTGTTCATTAAAACCAATTAATCATGAGAAATTAACTTTTCAATGTTTCTCATTTGGTTGGCCATTCATATTGGCAAAAGGGAAACACTTTTTGCGCTCATTTTTGCTACTCAAACCTATTAGTATCTTGTGAGCCATGTGTTTAACCTGATCAACGGGAAATCATTTTTATCGTTGTAACCTCACTCACCAAATCATTCATTTTATCACTTCTCATTTTGACAGAATCTGATTTTCTGATAGTAACGATGCCTTCAGGGTATAAAGAGAAAAAAAAACTTATTCCAACCAACATTATTCAACTTTTTACTTTTACTTTTCCCTTTTCTGTAATCTTTTTTTTTCACTCAAAGTGTGATGATGATTATGATGAAGTTGAATATGATGAAGATGAATATGTTTTCCTGTTGATGATGATGAAGTAGAAAGATGTCAAGAGAACCAGTAGAACAAAATGTTTGGCAAGAAATTTTTGGAATAACCATTTCTCATTTTCTTTCCCTGGTTAATTCAAAGTCGATTCAAACATTGTTTACGTCGCAAACAGCATCAATAAATCATTTCCTTGTTAACCCATTGAACCAGAATTTTGTCAACACTTTGCTCAGAACTTGCAATTATTCCAACATTAAACCATGATATCAATTCAACTTAGTTGATCAAATTGATTAACCTTTTTTATTCCAATCGATTCAAGTTTCCCTGTGAATCAACAGCTTTGAATAACATTAATGAACTTGTCAACTTGGCATCAACTTTTTTTTCATCAAATTTTCTCACCTTTAATCTGCTTAGTAAATCCATCAACTCATCTTGATCCATTAAACACATTTAATCCATTTTCTTTCATTTAAACGATTCTCCATCATAAACTTTCTCAATTCAAGGTGAATTCAGATGAATATTGAAAAGTAATTTTAGTTCATTTGAAAATAATTGCAATAGTGAAAAGTCTTGTCCTGAAATGGTTATTTACAGATGAAAAATTATCCTCACTTGAAAAGAGTAGAATTATTTACTCTAATCAATGTAATATTATCACCAATCCAGAATAATCAGTTGTATCAAATGATTGCTACCCTGAATAAGGAATAAAATATCTGTTCAACTTTTCTTCTCCTCTTCTCCATCATTCCGTTAACATTTACAGCAGCATGTGATATTACACTGACGTATTCAATTGCTTGTTCACCGTTGAAGGTAAAGATGAAGAAAAAAACATCAAATTTTGTGACAACCACATTTTGCCACAATAAACACTTTTAATGTAAATTTCAATAGTAAAGTGCATTTATAATGTTGATCATTTAAACTTCAAATCCTTTGCATTTTTCAAATGATAATTTCACGTTAATCAACAGGTCAACATGAAGTTTTCTCATGCAAAAAGTAAAGATTGAAAAATTGTCGAAAAAGGAAATTTTTCCCCGAAAAAAAAACAAACAATTTCTCCATTTTGATAACTTTGATTTTTGATCAAAATGAATAATGTTCAGTTTTGATTTGTGATTGACTCACATTTTGAAACTCTCAATTTGCAAATCTCATTTATCCAGATTTAATTTACTTTTCATTGGAATGCAATTTTCTAGTCATTTCCGACACTTAAATGTCAACTTGTCAATCTATGGACATAATTGAATCAATTTCTTGCTTTATTTGCTAAATCAAACAATTTTACTTTCAATGTTATCATAATGAATGCAATAAAAGTTTATCTTCAATGTTTTACCTGTGAAAACAAAATAAAAACAAACAGTAATGCCAATGGTGATGAATTAATAATCTGGTAAATAACTGGTTAACTGCTTTCAGTCAATCCATAGATTTGCAATATAATCTTACCATGACCTAGACCTTGACGTTTCCATCATCCAATGACTTGCATTGTTTCCCCATTTTGATACACATTTTTCATCATCATCACTGCCACCCTCACCATCATCAGTTGGAAACAGTTTTAACTTTCCAACTTTCCCTTTCTCCACCCAACACCAAATATTGATTTCACATGTATTTATAATTAGTCTTGTTTTACCTGTAAATGCTTCCAAGACAACCTTGTATGAGTTATCATTTCATCCTTTTCCATACTCAGGTAAAGCCTCAAGGATACCAATTATACTGATTCACAATTTACCCGCAATTCACTTTCCATTGAAACACAAAAGTCTCTCAATGTTTCATTTCATTCACCAGACAATTCGAGCAAATTTTACTTCTTAATCGAAATAAATACTTAGAAGATCGCTTTGAGCGAATCACAATTTTATATAAATAATTCATTGATGAAAATCTGATGAACTTACGATGACTCATAAAAAAACTGTGGAATCGCAAAGTTTCTCTTTTAATGTAACATTTGTTCAAGTTTTGAAACAAAATTTTACCATTAAATCCGCAAATGGATACTTGTATTTCAATATCATGTAACGAGAAGAAAATCATTTCCAATCCATCAGAATTGTCCACTCCAGTTGAAACAGAATAATCTAGAAAACTTAAATTCTTTGACCAACATTTCAAATCCTTTAATTCTGTTTCACTAAACTACTTAATTAGATAACATGTTGAATCATTGATAATATAATGTTGATCATCTGTTGAACCCAACTTATATCATGTTAATAGACGAAAAGTTTTCCTCCTCTGACGTATCAACTTACGATTTACGAAACTTTTTTCTCTTCGTTTTCTATTCACTTCATGTGGCAAAAATAATAAAAGCCTCTCGATGCTCTAATTAAATCTAATTATGTTTAATCATTCCATGAATCAATCTGCGAAAGTTCTAGAAAAGTTTCACCTTATTAACTATTATTTAACCTTGTTATTGCTCTTACCTTATCAACTTCTTGGATACCAAATCATTATTATATAACATGATATCTATTTTGAGTTGAATGATGAACATACAGATTTAGGCGCATTAAGACTTTCCTCTTCGACTATTTTTACCTCAAACTTTTTTATCAACATTATCATGAAAAGTCTAGACGATTGATTTTACATGAAAAAGGGTTAACCAATTAACTTTGATAACTTTGTTTTCTCACCATTTGGATGGCTTTGTTATTCCATTCAGAATAATCTCTGTTATTCAGTTTGGCATCAATTGAAGGAAATCAAACCTGATCATTACTCTTTTATGTTACCCAAAAGGTGGAGTAATTTTGCTTTAAATCCATTGCCATTCAATTGATCAATTTTCCTATTATTGCTATAAAAGTGTTTCAATTGGCAACATTTTTCTATCAGATGAACCATTAATAATGTCCGTCTGTTTTTTTATGTGCTATTCAAATGGAGAGAATAAAAAAGTTTCTCAAAATCAAATTAAACTTATTGTTGCGGTTATTTGCAGTTTTGGTCAAAATTTTTACCGATAAAATGCCATTTATTAGGATTAAAGCAACGTTTAGTTAAGTGTTTGCAATAGGAAAATACGGAAATTGCAAAATTGGCAACTTTTCTGGAATCAGGTTTGATTACATTGAAATTGTATCGTTAAATTGTATTGGACTTTCAGTTAATATTGTTTGAGGTTTCATCAATAATGCAAAATAACTCGATAAACTTGTAGGTCAAGCCAATTTGATTCAAATTGTCAAATTGGAAAGGTTTATAAATAGTAACATTAGTCATTAAACGCTTTTGTTAATAGTTTTGTTGTAACAAACTTTAACAGCAATTGCTTCAACTCCAAGTGTTTCTTAGTGTTATCCATTACTGAGGAATCAACTTTAGACATTAGCTGTAAATCTGATCTAATATTTCGCATCAGTTTCGCATTACAATGCAAAGTTAAATCGATGTTTTGTGTCAACTCTTTCAGTTTGAAAGTTCACTCAAATGTCAAAAGACAATTTAAACTAAACTCAATCAAAACCAAAGATCAATTTATCAACTTTCATGTAAATGTAAGAAACAAATTTTGGACAAAAGTCAGAGCTCAGACTCGATGAAGCTTTTGCAACTTTAACAACCTTCCGAAATTTTGTTCAAATGTTGATAATTTCATAAACTTTACAACATTCAAATTGTAAATTTCATTTCATCAGTTTCTTTCAAGAAACTCCCTGTTAGCCAAAAATGCTAAATGCTTCTAACTCTTGCAATTAACTAAACATCTGGTGTAAATTAGAACAGATTAACCTACGAATAAATTTCCTTGAACAGTTTATCGAAGCGAATGATCAAAAGGTTTTTTTTTCATGATATTTGTGCAAAGCAAAGATGTAAATCAAATTAAATAAAAATATATCAATTAAATGATAGCCAATGCATGGACATGCAAAAATGAAATTACATTTAAGGTCAAACATTAGGATAATGCAATAATAGCAACAAAGTATTATACCGAGTGGCAATTAAACATTCAAATATATTAAATATCATTGAATTAGTGAATGAAAAAAACGAGAGAAAAATAAACGAAAGAAAAACAATTAATCTTACAATTAAACTTGCTGATTACCTTGTTGAGTTATTCAATGATTTATCTGTATATTTATTTACCTTTATTTTCATTTAATGTTATGTTAGCCTAAAGGCAATTTCACCATCCAGGCTTTCCTTACCGTTCCTTATGAAGCAACAGCAAATATTCAGCAATCATTTTGATTCACTTTATTTGTTTTAATACCAGTAAAAGTATTATTGCCATTTATCCAGGTGAACATGAAGAGATGAGGAATGAAGAAGAAGATGGTGAAAAAGGTTGAGAGAAAAAAAATTGAGAAGCTTGTCTGTTCGCAAAGCTAATCTGTTTCGGTTCATTCATAAAAACAAATGATCATCTTGAAGAAGAAGAAGAAGAAGAAAAAAGGTTGATTAAGGGTGAAGCAAAGAGAAGGAGAGAAACTCAGGTTGAAACAGGTAATCGGACTTTAAACTTGATCGGACCTCAACATATTTATCATAATGAAAGCTTTCATAGTAACACAGCAGCGTAAATTTGGTTACCTTCAACTTTTTGAATTATTATAATCATTATTGATTGATATAATACACACTGTTAAGTGTTTTTTTTTTCTCTTGATCATTCAAATTTTCACCAATTGAAGAGTCACAGGAATTGATGAGGAGAGATGAGGAGAGAGTATGGTAAACATGGTGATGATGATGATAAATACATGATGAGTTGCTTGATTTATACCATTTTTCTCACTAATTTCAACCATTGTAACTCAAACCCACGCAACATTCCGCCATTTGCTGCTGTTTTTACCTTCAACTTACCTGACTGTGCCAATATTAGGCTTTAACTTTTGATAACTTTTTATTATCCAAGTTCACATTATTTCTTCTTCTTCTCTACCTGCCTTTACCTTTATTGTTGTTACTGCTTCTGTTATTACTTTTGTGATTCCAATTGATTTGGAACACGCAAAACCAATTGTTGATCATTAATCTTAATTCACTTAATCACCCTTAAAGCTTAACCTTTGAAAAGCTGCTGATGAGATTTGACGAGATTCAATTTGATGAGAAGTGAAAATTGAAATTTCAATATTTCAAGGTTTAACAGGAAATTTGTAAAGTTTACATTTTTTTTCCATTCGTTCTGTAACATCATGCAATTGTCCAAACTTCATTATTCCTTTAATAATTGATGCAAAAACTTTGATAAAAGTCTGTTCATTTGCAAGTGAATGACTAAATCAGTTGATATCGATTTTGATGAAGTTCAATATTTAATCAAATTGTATATTGAGGTTAACCTAGAAACGTTTACAGCACTTGTTCAAAGGCTACATCGTTAATGTACTTTATTATCATGGTAAAAGAGAGAAAAAGAAAGTTTCCATTTGTTTGATTTTGATGATTAAATTATTAAATGGGATTGTTAATTTGATTACAAACATATTGTGCAGCATTCGAGACTTTCGTTTCAACTCTCCCTTTCTTTTTAGTATAATTTACCTGTTAAGGTGATGGTGATTGAAGCGGCAACATTTTCAATGGTTGGTTAAATAATAATTAATAACATCGAGTAAATGAAAAATCAATTCAAGGACAAATCTTTTCAAGATCAGTCAATTTTGTGTAGAAATGCATTTTTACCAATAATTGCAGAGTACAATTTAAAAGTCATTTGATCATATTGAACGGCAATAATTTTTGATGAAATGTTTTTAGAAAGCAAATGCAAAAGGATTCATTGAAAGTTGAGTAAAACAGATTCTGTTGAATTGAACACATTTTTTCATATTCAAAGTGCAATGAGAAATTTGATTTCAAGTTGAAAGTTGAATTATTTGATGTGAAAAGTGAATGCCATTTAGATATTTGAGTTTAGATCAACCGTGATTCAGCTCTTCATCTAGTCGCGTTTTTGCACTCGAGCTCGCTTCGAGTTTACTTTCCACCTTCATTTGTCTCATGAAACTGGACAAAAGCCTTGTTGTTCAGCCAACAACGGCAATTGACGTGACGCTACTTGACCAGCTGGTTACACCTGTTGCAACTTGTTTTCATTTTGTTCAACTTTGTATGGATCAATGCAATTATTATCATTTATCCTTTCGCTTTTCTCATTATTTTTTCTCAATTCTTTCATGCTGGTTTTACATGAATACAAGCTGATCATTAAAACATTGTGAATAAAATATTTCATTCAATTAAATCACTGATTCATGAAATATTAATATCACAGACCATTAAACCATTCTTGCAGTGAAAATGTTGGAAAATTTTACTAGAAAATTCCTTCGAAAAACAACAGAATTCATTTTCATTTTTGATATCAATTTGATGATTTTTCTGTAAACAGCATTGCTATTAATGGGATTAGATGTGTTTAAAACTGGAAAACTCGAGGGAACCGAATATGTGATGAGAATTAAATGAATTCTGGAAAAAAAATCAGCACTTTAAAAGAAAGAATCATTAAAACCATGAGAAAATAAGTCGTAAGGTAAAACCCGTTATAAGGAAATGAAATTTGCAAACAATTCTCAAAGTTTATCTTTAGCTCAGTTTGCTTGAACTGCCAACGAAATTATTTGTGCACTTGTTTGATTTAAATCAAAATCATAATTTAATAATTCCAAGTCTTACATGAGAGTCTTTCAAAGAAAACTGCCTTTCACTCAAAACTTCTGTAAACACAATTCCAAGTTTAATTGCTGTGAAAGTTTTTCAAGTCTCTTTCAGGGCGAAATTGTCATTCAATATAAAACCATTGAAGTTCAATGAATATTGGATGAACTGTGGATAAACATAAAACGATAAAACTCTATGATATCAACATCTACATTAGCAAAGAGTCAAGAGTAAAGTTCGCAGAAGTAAAACTGATCAATGAATATTTAATCGAATGAAAGGGCAAGTGAAAGTTGCGGTCAACTGTACTAAACACCAGAGACTTCAATGAAAAGGTCAATTCGTTTACATAATTCATTGGGTGAATAGCAGTTTAATGACTAATTAATTTACCTATTCACCCACTTGTCAACAGATTGTACAATACAAACTCTTTCCCATCCAACTAGACTCTTCACATCTTCTGATGAAACATTGAAACAATTGAATTCATTACCGACTAATTAACCCTTGAAACGTTTTCCTTTGTATCAATGCAACACCAAAAATTGAATATTTGTGTAACCTTTGTCATTACCAAATGATTACATTGAGTGAAAAGTTGAATTAAAGTTGAAGCCAACAAGATGAAGGATAAATAGTAAAGGTAAATATTCAACATTTTCAGTTTTTATGTTGAAAATTGAGTGATTATAAAGTAAAAGATGGAGAAAAAGAAGAGGAGAAAAAAAGGTAAACCTGAATTTATCCTCATCCTGATCATTGATTGGGTACATTGATTTTTCTCTTCCACTAACTTCTCTTGTAAAACAACATGAATTGAATAAAATAACAATCTCAAAGTGAACAACAATCAACTGATTTACCGGTCTTTTAAATCTATTTGATGTTTCCCAAAAGTAAAATTAGTTTCAATAGTTGAGCCAAAATTGGCGAATAATTGAAGTCAATTGCTTTGAAAATGAACCCTTATTCTTGTACCTTTTTCCCTCTTCTTCTTACCATGATATCAACATACCTGATCAATTTGCTTCTTCTTTTCTTCTTCTTCTCTTCTCGTTGTCCTCATCATTTTCATGCAACATTATCAAATAACACCAACAATAAGTATCCAAATTTTTACAAATAATTTTTCCCATTTCATTCTTTTTCCTTCTCCAAATCTTTTCTTTTCATGATAAGAGATTCACTTTGATATAAGTTGAACATTTGCCTTTATTCACCTTCTGATCAACTCTTTTTGCTTGTTTAGCTTCTCTAATGACTGTCAAAGGTTTATAAATAACTTGAATTTCATGAGGAAAACAAGGAATCCATTTTTAAACGTAAAGCTCAACAGGTTGAAATTGGTGTCAGTTGAAAGTCCATGTTGTGCCATTGAATGGATAGAAATGAATTTAAACTTTCCATGAAAACTGGCAAATTTAGAGAAAAGTGTCAATCAACAATTGAATTATTGTTTTTGACAATAATTAAAATCAAGATTAAAGGAAATGAATGGTAAAAATGATGAAACAGGAAAAGTTCATTAAAGTTTCGAAAAGAAGAAGAAAAAAAAAAGTCGAAAATGAATTCATTAGAAGCATGAAAAATTGAAAAGGTAAATCAGATTAAAGTTGAGAAAGTAAACGAGAAAAAATTGAAACATTAATTAATATCGTCAAATTGAATAGCAAAATGTTAATCAATTTCAATGTTGAACTCAGAACTAATCTAATCAAAATGTCTGGTTTCATGCTTTACTCAAAGTTGAATTTTGTTTTACTCTGCGAATAAATAATTTTGAAATAATTTTCACCATTTAACCAAAATAATCGAAAGAGCAATTCATTGAACACAAACTGACATTAGTGATGACATTATGTTTTTAAACTGCTATCTTGCCTATCATTAAATGTTGATAAATGTTTGTAGTGAAAAGAAACAGGTTAGACTATTAATGGTACTTTGAATCTCATTTAAATGGTGTCAACTCTTTCAAAGTTTGATTCCGATATTAAACCCTTCCTTGATCGATATCATTGTTGCTTGGAAAGAATCTAATGATGAATTTCCATTGATTACAATCACTGGTTGTGTATGGTTTATGGATGTTGTACAACATTCATTATCACATTGATTAACGATGATAACATTTTGTTGCCTGAATTCATTAGACAATCATTGTTTTAATAAACTATTGTTATGCTAATAAACATGTTTTTTTGTGTGTAAAATACGTTCAACATTATCGTGTATTTTAATTATTATGCACAAGCAAAGGTAATTAACCAAACTGTGATTAATTGGCAAGATAAATGTGGCTTCACCTGACAGTAAAATGTTAATTGACTGTTGATAGACCATAAAGTCCAAGAGTTTATTGTCTCAGTTTTGTATCATTTAATCAAATCAATGGAAACAAAATATTTACAAAAAAAAATACAAAAAGTTTTCTCCAAATAATCTTTCAACTTTCAATTGAATATCTGATTCAACTTTTATTTAGAGCTTTTTGCTTCTTCTTCATCCCACGTAGATGGGATCAACATTTGATGTAGATGTTTTACCATGTGATGGAAATGATAAGAAGAAAGAAAAGATGTAATAATAATGCAAAAAGGTTCAGTAAAGTAAGACATCACCTGAAATCTTTATATCATGGAATATTGGACTGAACAGAAGAAGAAAAAAAACGTGAATTTGGGTGAATTAAGTCTTAGATTAAGGATATTTTGTTACTGCTTTTGATCATTATGATTATATCACAATGATGAAGATGGCAAGATATGGAAGAGTGATAAAGTAAAGTATAACATTGAAACTGCATCGCCCCATCAACATCACATTTTTTTTGTAAGGTTAGTCTTTTTGTGTTTTTTGGCGTTTTTTGCCTTCTCTTTTCATCTTTCAATGTCCAGGAAGAAAAGGGCGAAATTTTGTGTAAACCTTTTTAGTAAATGTCACTGTGACTATTGATTTAAATGAGAAACTTTTTTTTTCTTCTTTTGCTGTTCCTCTAATTTTTTGCTGTTTAATTTGTAATTGAGAGTTTTGTAGCCTTTCAAGAATCAATTAAACTTCATTCTCAATGAATTAGCTCAAGTTTATTATTTTCCTAGTTTTTCTCTCCATTTAAAGAGCAAAGTTGAAGTCAATTTGTTTCTCGTTCTCAACCAATTCTGTTGTTGTTTTTTTGTGCCTTCACTCAACTGATGCATCGTAATCTCATATGGAAACATTGACGTCAATTTAATCAAATTTTCATTTTCAAATTTTCTCTTTACCAAACTCTTTTTACTGCTTTTTCTTCATCTTCAGTCTTCAAGTTGGATTAGATGAATTTTAGTCTTCATTCAACATTAATCTCTATGAGAAAAAACCTTTTAATCCTGCAACAGGTAACCTTCATCAATTGAACATTTTCATCACTTTTATTGCTCAAAATATCCATTTCAATCTAATATCATTGTCGAGTTTCAGTTCAAAGTCTCTGTGAAAACAACTATTAAATTGTCTTAGTTGTTCAAGAATTGTTGCAATAATGGAAAAATAAGTCGATGACTCTTCAATCTTAAATTCTGAGTTTCTGCCCAAAAGATTATCAGCCTTTTAAGGATAAAAGCATTTTCAGTCATCAAATAATCAACTCAGTTATCAAGTATGTGCAATAGTATAATCTCAATCGACTGAGCCTTGAATCAAACCTGAAAATCGTAAACTTCCTAATCGTTGTTATGACGGCGAAATCAAATTATCTAAAAATGTAATCTTTTCATGTTTCATCAATTTTTTGTCACAATTATGATGCAAATAACTTCATTTGTTAGCTGAAATTTAAATGAAATGAACCTAAGAGACTTTTAGACTTTGCTGTTTCTTCAACATTTTTTGAATTTTCAATTTACTCAACTTTATTGGGAGTAAATTTTGTATGCGAGTTTTACTTGAAAAATAACTTTGATGTAGAAACCTCTAGATTTCAATTTACTCTTGAATAATTAACTTTACATTTCAACTGAAAAAAAAATGTAAACAACAGCCTTAATTGACTGAATTTCAAGTTATTCAATAAAACCTTTTCATCAACTGATAACGATATAAAATCACAAGGAAAAGTCACAATTTAATTGCGACTAAAAGACAAAATCTTGCAGTTGCTTTTTTAACCAGATAATGAAAGGCTGATTAGACTGTTGAAACAAGGTAACACTGGATGGTGATTGTCATTAATAGGTAACATCTTTGGTAGAAAATTTTTAATAACGATAATTAGGATGAGAATGATGATGAATTGAGGGGGGAAATTCCGGTTAAATGGATGATAATTGAAAATAGGCTGTTGGTGAATGATCATATTGCGTGATGAGATTAACGATTTATCATAAAATAAAAGTAAATCAACAAGCTAATGATTATGCATTAATCTCAATGATCAAAGGAACAAAAAAAAATGTTAGAGAATGACGATGACGACGATGAAGATGATGAAGAAAAAGTAAATGAAGAAAAAAAAAGTGAAAGCGCAAGAAACAAATGAATGAAGAAACAAAATGAAACAAGTTGCTGTTGTATCAAAGTTAACCTGAAAAATTGGTCAGTAAACGTGATTCTGTTTAAAACAAAAAAGGTATTTAAATCGATTATCGTGATCAATGCAACGATGAGGATGAAGATGAAAAATGTAACGTAGGAGGTTTGGGTGGAACTTATCTTTTAGGTTAAGCTTTATCACACCAAAAAATCCCTGTTATAATCTCATCTTTTCTGTTCATCATCATTATCATCATTTGGTTGTTGATCATCGTTTTCGATTCCTTATTGCTCACTCTTTTTTTTCCCCATTGATGGATGATGAGAGAAACAAGATAGCAGATTCAGTAGATGATCAACATGATGAGGATGATTATGAGGTTGCTCTTGTTTTCTTGTTGTTTATTTTATGGTCTTAACAGGCCACTCACACTAACACCGAACAAGCCATTTCACTCATTTAAAGCTCACAACATTTGACTGTAAACTGGCCTCCACCATTCAACATCATCTTCTTCCTCTTCTTCCTTTAACCTGTCGTAAATTGGCTAATCGGTAGACCTTAAGAATATAAAATTTACCTTGAACAAGAGGAAAGAAAAGTGAAGAAGCAGAAGGATGAAGAAAAACAAAACAATTGAAGCTTAACAGTTAAAAGTTTGATTCCTAATAATAATGATTACTTGAAATAATTTAACCGCTATTAGAGATGATTTTGATCAATTTTGCTCTTATTTTTTCTTTCCACAAAATTACTCAAAATGATTCATTTTCCAGTTTAGTTAACAAAATGTTTCTCTAAACTAATTTTTACCTTTTCACTTCAACATGATTAAGGCTCATCAAAAAACCCATCAACTTGACCAAATTGTGTTTGCATAATTAACATCTTGTGCTCTTCATGATGTGTCTAGTTTAATTGAAACGTTGGGGGAAAAAAATGATTGCAGGTTCGATTGAATGAATTTTTTTTTTAAATTTCAATTTTTCTCAACTTTTCTGTTTTAGTTTTTGACATTTTTTCATTGCCAATCAAAGTTGAACGTAAAAATTGTCATAAGACTTGGTTAGACAGTGCAGTGAGTCGATTGCATTAGGTTAAACCTTTTGTCAATGACAAGCGACTTGACTTATTTTATGATGAAATTAAAAGTCTTGCAAATTGTGAAAGCAAAAGCAAAAAGGTAACGAAACATGGCGAGAAACGACAGTGTTGAGCGAAAGAGAGAAAAGGTGAACGAAAGAAACAAAAGAAACAAGTTTAATTATTATCAATTACAATCTTCGTCTTTTATTCTCATGTGACGTGTGATGTAATGTATTCTCAGTAGGTCACGATAAGTTTCACGGTTGGTCAAATAACTTGAAAAGGATTCAGCTTTTTTTTTGCAATTTTCAAAACTCCCCTGTGATCATTTAGCGGTCTAAATGGATATAAAAAGATGAATAGGTTGAACCTGGTCAACTAGAACTCGCTCTTTCTCTCTTTAGTTACTCACTCTTATCAAGCTCAACTCCACCCTTTCTTGTTACCCGCATCCATTTTCATCCGCAGCATCCGTGGCCAATTGAACCAGCACAAACAGATAGACAGATAAACAACCTCCCATTGGAATCTCATACAGTGTTTAATCTTTATACTGATCGTGTACATCACACTGAAGAGCAAGTGATAGAGAGGAAGAAAGTAGAGGAGAGAGAGAGAGAGAGAGAGAAGAGCATCAAATGAAGATTCTTTATCATCCTTATAGAAAATCATTTTTCTTGTTTTTGTTTCATCAACAAGGAAAGCAAAAAAGAAGCTGCGTGGGAAAGTACAGGGTGCGGCGCAATGAGCTTCCGTCAGGTTTTTATCAATAACTTTTGCAATGAGTAAGGTTACGGAAATAGTTTCTATATCATCCTTTCATTGCTGCTCTGTTGTTTGTCTCACTGCTCGACGAGTAACAATAAATGTATACATAATGCACACTTGTAAAACACCTTTCGATATCAACACTTGCCAATCAGTCGATTAATCAGTGTTCAATGTTCAATACTCTGAATTGAAGGGCGAAAAATTCCATTGATTAAACCTTGCTTTTTAGATTGGGGATCAACAAGAAGCGCCAATTTGGCAACATTTTGCTTCATTTCAATTTGCACATTTTGAATATTTTCTTCAAGTTAAGGAAATGTTTATCAGGATCAATTTTAGTCATCAATAAAGTTCAATAGAAATTCAAGTTTTGCTCTTTACCCTGCACGCAATCAACGAAAGTATTACATTGTTGCTCAACAACGATTAAAACGATTGCTAATCAATTAGATAAGAAATTAATTGAGAAACTAAGAAAAAAAAACAGGTTTCAGTTTATTGATGTTTACTGTTTATCGTCCATTTTCATCTGATGATAAACGAATCCTTTTATTCACTTACAATTTTCACCTTGACAGCGGACAAGCACCTAAAACTCAATCGAATTGCCATTCCTTAATTTTCTCATTTCTTGCCATAACTTAAACATGATTCACAAAAATCAGCAAATCAATTTAACTAGTAATGGTCGTTATCCACTTCTCCAAGAAAAAAGTTGAGATTAGGGCAAAATATCGAAATTCATCATTTGACCCAAAGAACAAAAATATAACTGAAACATCGAGTGTTGGAACATCGATGTCCAGTTTTCAATTTGATAGAAGCAACAGTTTGTTGAGTTGACTCGAAATTCTTACATCAACTAACTCTTGACATAAAGTTGAAATGAGCTTAAAAGCTAAACTTAGCTCACCTGAACCTCTTTGAGCCAAAACTTCCCAATAATAATGCAAAAATCTGCTGATTAACTTTAGCTTTTCAACCAATTAGTAACCAGATTTAATGCCATTGACAATTAATACTTGCAAATCTGTGTAATTACAATGATCATTATCAGTTTGTTAATTCAAACCTTTTTTTTGCTGCAACAAGAAGCTTTTCCACTAATCCAAATGAGCTTAGTAATTATTTCCATTACCATTTGAAAGCGACAAATCAATGATTATTTTACTGCAAAGTAACTTAACCATCAGGTTGATAAAACTAATACTTTTGTGCAAGCAAAATCAAGCGACTCCAAGTTGAGGTTAAACATTGAAATGAAACCTTTTTTAATACATTTATGATTACATTTTTGATCGGGTCACCTTAATCTGATAATTTAATAAGATCATCATCATTATGATTATTATCATCATCACTATAATTATTATCATCATTAGGCACATTATCATTATCATTTGAAGGAAATGATGAAGCAAGGTAAAAGAGTTGAAATTCAAAAAATGATTCACAAAAAAAGCTAGTCTTGATTAAACTAGATTCAAACGTGAATCCCGACGATAAGCTAACCACGTACTTTACTACGTGTCAACGAAGGTTAATATGCATTGAAAAAAGCAAGATGAAGTACAATTTAAAACTGTTTAATTTAAATTTTTTTTTCAGTTGAATGATAATTATTTTAGACAAGATTAATCTTGATTCAAGTGAAGGTTTCACATTAATTATGATAAACTCTAGCCATTATCCAAGTGAACCAATTCAAGACTAAACTTGGTCCAATTAAGTGTTTCCAAACAATTAATAGAATTGAATTTGGACGCAAAAAAAGTAATGTTTCCTCTTTTCAGTGAATCCTATGAATAATTGGAATAAAATTCAACTCGAAAATCTTGACTCTAAACGTTTCCATTGAGAGTTGATCAAGTTTTAGTAAAGAGAAGCAAAAAAGTTGCAAATTATGTTAATCAAGTTTCTCGTCAATTGGCCTTATTCACTTGAATAATTTGGAAACTTGAAACGCACAGATTAACGAAAAAAAGGTTTAATTAACACAAACTAACCATTTTGGTTAAAGGGTTTGATAACAATCGAGTGATTCAATGGCTATTAAACCGGTTAATTTAAATTGTGTGTCTTGATGGGCACGAATTTGATAATTTTAGAGTCAAAAGTTCAATGATATTGGCCATTATTTATGCATTTTAACTCGATTACTCGATTAGTCGATGCAAAGTTTTATTCAACCAATAAATCAACCGAGAGAAACTAGAATTTTGTTGAATAAGTTGAGCCTTTTGTTCCCAGCGAAATGCTCAATGAACAATTCTGTGTGACTGTTTTAGATTTGATTTTTTTCCTGGAAACGATTGGTAAACTTGATGATTGCTGTTATCAGTGATGCTATTCTGACAAATATATTTAATTTCATATTCAAATGAACATCCATCAATTTGCCCTTTCTTATTCAATCCATCAATCTCAAATTTCAGGTTCGTTTCCGGTTGAAAGTAAGCCGCTTTCATTTGCATATTCAATGTTTTTTTTTCCTTTTTTTCATTTTCCTTTTCAACTTTGATCATTTAATTGGCTTTGAAAAACATCTTGATACTCTTGAGCTTTCAAAAAGATGAACAACAACAAAACAAGATTCAACTTGCAGCTACCTGCATTAGTGTTCAGTTTTCAGTTTACATCATCAGTTTCATCTTTACAAATGATGTATTCAAATGAAGAGAAACATTTATTCTTAATGCTCAAGTCATGTTGTCTCATGTACAAAAGCGCATAAAGGCCATGATTTTTGTCTAGAAAATAGTTTCCAAATGATTACGATTTTTAATCAGTTTTTCACTGTTTCATCATTTGTTTCCCAACCGATGAAAACTTTCAAAACAGCTCAAGATTAAAAGTTGCCAGATTTCACTATTGATGAAATTCAGTTTCAAAAATTTAACCATTTAATCCAAAAAAACCCGAAGACGACATTCAAAGGGAATTTATTCCTTTTATTGATTAAAAGCCAAATAAAACTTGGAGTAACAATTCGATCGAAAGATTAGTTCGGCAACATTTTCCAAAACCTAAAGTCCTTGAGCATAACCCTGAAGTTTCCACTGAATTGCCGCAAAAAGTTGCTCAGCAATCGATAAAAATAATCTTCGCATTTAATGTTTCCACAAATGAACAAAAGCGCCATTCTGAAGATTTAAATCCAACTTGAAAAGCTTTTAATTTTCATTTTCAATTTGAATTGTGATGTCAATGTAAACAAAACTAGAAAAAGCAATTCGAAATGGAAATCCTGGAAATCTGGAGAAGTTTCTATTCGCGCCGTTTTCGCATCAAAAAGGACGTTTCATGATATTTCGTTATCAATAATAACATTTCACCAACAGAATTAGTTATTGAAACATTGCATTGTCGTTCAACTTAAAAGTGGTTCCCTCAATATCTCGTTGAACCTCAACTAACCTTGTCCTTTTTACATCTACTTTACCGTTTCCATTCAACCCAATAAAGACCATTTTTTCCCTGCAATCACTGAAATAGCAATATCAAATATTTACAGTTGAAAGCAAAACAAAAAAACAACAACAATAAAAAGAAGCAAAAAATGGCTCAGAAATAATAAGGTCAACCCAAGTTATTGGATACTGTGTATCAATTAAATGTTGAATTTGGTTGATGAATTTGTTGTTTTGTTTTCTGTTTTCTTGAATCACATTTTTGGTTTCCATTTTTGTTGCTTCAATAGAAGAGAAAAAAAAGTCTCAGGAAACGATGTTTTCAACTTTTGCAACATGATAAAGGTAAACCTATAAGGCACCGTCTATTTACGTTGATCTTCATCAATGTCTATTAACTTTGACAGATCGTGAGTCCGACAAACACACACGCAGTTATATGAATAGCCTAAGCACCCACCAATCTTCATTTGTTATCTTCATCTTGATCATCCTTTAACCACCATCAAGTTTATCATAGCGTTCATCTTTTCCCGATTTCCCGTCGTTCTTGCTCTCTTCATCCTCATCATTCAATACACATATATTTATATCATTAAACATCACTCCAATTTCTTGTTACCTCAATCTTCTTATTCTTGATCAAATCGTGATTTACTCATGAATCTTTTCCAACATGAACAGGGAACAAGAAAAATGTTGCCTTTAAGGTTGTAACACTTGAAAAGGTGTCATCTAAAGCACCGAAAAGACAATCAAAAAGCAACACTTTTTTTTTACCTCCTTTCATTCCCTCCCACCTTTTCACCTTTTATCAAGTGTTGCACCTTTAAGGCTCTGTTCACTTTTACTTCACTCTTTCAATAGCAAATCATGAGTATTCACTAATTGTGTCACCAAACGTTTCTTTTTACCACCAAATCGAGACTCTTGAACCATATTGAAACTTGAGTTGAACAATGCCAATGTAAATATGAAATGAAGAGTTGAGATAAATTGTTGAAATGCTTTTAATTACAAGTTGGTTCAATTGATTGCCTGTTGAAAGGAAAGTATCATTAATTAACTATCTAAATCAATATATTTATATACATTTTTTTTTTGTTGCTTGTTATTGTTACGACATTTTATTCAACTTTTTAACTGCATTTTTACCTGTTATCAACTGTTTCCAGTTGCAACAACAAATCAAGTTGACTACATATTTTGACATTTCAGGTTAAATAATATACTTTTTTAAGGATGCTGATAATGATGGCTATAATGATGATGATCCCGATGATCATCATGAGCATCATTAAAGATACTTGATGAACCCAGAGTCAATGTGACAGTTGATTAAATGATATTTTTATCGAGTCAAGGGAAGGTAAAAAAGGTAGAAGAAGAAGACAGAAGAAAAAAGCATCTTGAAATAATAGATGATATCCTCATCTCTTCACAATCTTCATCATCTTCATCGTCATCTTCCACTTTTTACCTTCTTTTTTACGCTTTAAGCGTAACACGAAACGAAATGTCTGCAGACAGAAAAGAAGGAGAAGAAAGAGAAGAAAGAGAGAGAGAGAGAAGAAAAAATGAACACAGAAATGTTACCTTTTTCATCAAATCTTTTTCTCGTTCTTATCATCACATCTTGATGACCTGTCTTCCTCTGTCTTTTCATCTTTTTTAGTCTTCTCAAGTTTTTCCTTCTTTCTCTTCTTCTTCTCTCTTCATTAATCAAGGATCCGTTCAAAGGTAAATATACCAAATGAGACGGAAAAAGTTGGATAATCAAGACAAGAAGATGAAAAAAGCATGAAAATGGTGAAAAGTTGAGACTAAAAACAAAGCTTAAAGGCGTTGTTTTCCTGCCAATACTCTGATTGTCATTAATGGTCAATGTTTTGTTTCATCTCTGCTCATCTTCTTCATGATCATTCAGTTATAATTTCATTGCAATTAGCACAGTAAAAAGCCAATTATTGATCATTTTTTTCACCATTCATTTGATCAGAAGCTAGACTTGATGAAATGAACTGCATTCTTGGAAAATTATTTACAGAAACAAAAACAAGAGATAAAATATTGAAACTTCAACTCGGACTGCAAGTGTGAAAAAAAGGGAACAAAATGAAATCAGAAATTGTTCAGTTCTATCTAAATTTTCCAAATCATTATTTGCACATTTTCTAATCAACACGATTAATGGATGAATGAATGGTATTTTCATTAAAAACTATCATCAAGTTGACTCGAGAATGTAAAATGTCTCTTTATTACCTTATTTACTGAATATCATTATCAATTATTTAAATAACTTTTCAAAGTTGAGAAAATTTCATTTTCAGATTGTACGTCAAGAATATGGTGAAATGTTTCCAGGCAAAAAGTGAATCAACAATCCATTAGAACTAACAAGATTGAACAAGTCATCATTTGGAGACATTTTTTCATCATCTTCACGATTCCCAATTTTCTGTTGAATGTGTCGGTAAAAGTAGGAAATAAGATTGCAATGAAAAGTGAAAAAATATTGTCAAAGGCAATGTAAAGCAAAAGTGAAATAGAGTTGAAAGTTGATAAAGTTAATCATAAACAAAATAGGAATCCAATTGAAATTGAGTTATTATTCATATTCAATGGAACTGGGAGAGAATACAAAATATTTACATTTTTTTTTCAAGGTAAATATTGCTAATGATAACTGTAACTGATGAAAAGATGATAATTTTAGCTCTTCTCGAATGAGCAAAAGGTTGCAAAATGAATTTTGTTCAACTTTGCATTTGTAAACATCTTTTTTTTTAACCTGATAATCAAAAATAATATCAAACCTTTCATTGAACTGGGAATAATTTGAAAGGGCAGTTAGATGATAATGATTGTTGCTAGTGGAAAACATGAAGAGTGTAACTAATATCTTTTGGCATGACCAGGAAAGAGCAGAAAAAGTTGTGATTATGAGGTTAACGTTGAGTTTAAAGGTTACAAGATGACCATTATCATGGTCATTATTACTCTAACTATTATTATTGTGATGAACGGGTAGGCTTTAGTTTAAATACCATTTCAACATTCTATGGAAGTTTATTCATTCCTTGGTCAAGAAATGGAAAAATTGCTCAAAAAAGAAGACGAAGAATCTGAAAGATTTAAACTCTTACAGGTATATCAAATTAATTTGGTTGCTTATCCAAGTCCATTAAATGATCTTGTCATACGCTTCTCCATCAAATTTAATTGCTACTAATTTAATAAAGTGTTTTTTTTCTCAGGTTCAAGGTAAGAAGATGGTAAGGAGAGAGAAGAGATGAGAAGATGAAGAAGACCCTTTAAGATGCCGATGATGATGTTGGCACTTATAGTGTGTGTAAAAGATTATAGTGAATTAGTAATTTTAGTAAAGACGAGAAAAAGATGAGAAAAGATGAAGATGAAGAGGAAGAGGTTACTTGAAAATTACAAGTCAATCTGTCAAAAGGTATAAAATGATCTACCATCAAAAGGCCTGATTCAATGAATGGTGTAAAGGTATTTCTGGGCTGGTCAATCGGTTCATCAGGCTTTCTTTTTCTGAATCAATTTTCATCTTTTTTTTTTCCTCTTCTTTTCTCTAAATCAATTTGGATTTTTAAATTTTCCTTTTTTTTCTTGTTTTCATTTTTACACATTTTGTTTCATTTCTCATTCATCGTTTACCCAGTAATTCAAGAATCGATTTCAGCCTCATAACATTTAACTTGATGATGATGCAGTTTTCCTTCCCAATGTATTAACTTTCAACATTTCTTACTCTTCTTGCATTTCATGAGCTCTTTTTTTTGTCTGACCAAACAAAATGAGCAAAAAGATTAGCCTTGAATTTAGTTTCCATTTACAGATTAATTTGATTTCCGTATTGATTCTCATGCTGGAATCCATGTTAATTACTTTTACTCTGATCTTCATTTGGTTAACTTTATTCATTTTACTTCTTTTATTGACATTTACTGTCACTTTGTCAGTGATGTTAACCATTTTTTTACTGTTGATTTACAACTTTGTAACTATTTTTCAATGTATTTTCATTTTCATTTTTTTCTCTCTCTCTCTCTCTTTTTCATTTGATTATTCAGCAAAGGAAATGGTAATTTTTTGAAGGTTTACCGATGCTGAATAAACCTGAGGTTATCAGTGAAGCAAATGCAATATTTACAACTGTGAATGTGCATTTTCAATTGATTCATCTTGGAGAATGACAAAAGGAGAAAATTTTCTTTTCTTTAAATTTCTCTGTTGTTACTGTGCTTTACAAGGGATAAAATAAAATATCCTTGAGATGAGATAGTTACTTTACCATGTTACTCTAACTGAACCTCTTGGAATGGTCTAATGCTTAAAGGCTATGGAACGGGAACAATAAATACATGCGAGTGAAGAAAAAAGGATTTTATTGTTGTTCGAGAAGAGAGAAAAGGTGAATCAAAAGGAATTGAAATGAATATCAGATAAATGATAAGTTTTTGTTTGTCTCTCAGTTTGTTTATCATTCAAGTGAAGTGATCCAATGGATTAATGGACAAATAGGTGAAATCAACGAAATGGTGAAATAAATAAATAAATAAAAGGTGAACCACTAAGAAGAAGAAGATGGAGAAGAAGAAGGATAAAAAATAGAAATGATGAGATAAACAAAAGTGAAATAATGTTTCATTCAAAGGTATATTTTGCCACATTTCACCTTGGCATTTCATCTGATTATGATGTGTGATGTACTGCAAGAGGAAGGAGAGAAGAGAGAGAAAAGTTTATGCCAATGTCATCAGACGGGAATCAGATGGTTGATAGAGGGTGAGTCAAGAAGGGAGTCAGAATGGGCTGAATTGGTGAAAAAATGTTTATCATGACAATACGATAATAACCTTGATTTGTGCGTCAGCATGAAGTAGACTCACGGTGATGCTCAACCATTTACATGAAATTGTATCTTTACCTTGCTCACCCTTCAATGGATCAACAGATCAACTCTTGTAACCCTCGAACTAGACTCTGATCACTTTGAACCATTCGTCTTTTACTTTACTTCTTTTTAGCCCTTCAATCTCAATCTCTTTCAACTGTGATTATTCAGCAAAATCTCATGTTTGTGTCGATGCTTAATTCATGAATATCGTTATTGAATCAGAAATCAGAATGATGAAGAGAAAAAAAAAGTTTACCTTTTTTTTGATAAGATTAATAAGTTTTTTTTATTTCTTTACCTCAACTTGACCTTCATTGGTTTATTAAAATTCATTGATAATACTTTTGATGTTATTTTGTTTTTTTTGTTGTTGTTCTTCTTCTTCTCCTGTTTTCATGAAAACATGGAAAAGGTAAAAATTGTTAATTTCCGTTGATGAGAATATCGATTGAAAACAATTGAATAGTTGAATTTTTACTTCTTTTTATTACTCCAATTGTACAGTTAAGGTAAAGGTAAAAATTAATGAGTTAAATTGAAAGGGACATCGTCAATGTTTAGCTGTTTACTGAACAAATCAAGGTTTATTTGCCACCATTTGGTTGGTTAAATTGAAATTATTTATTTTTTGCTTTTCATTTCAATTTAATCACTTTTAATTGCTGGTAAACCTGGTTTTGGTTTTAACCAGAAAAGAGTAAATGAATGAAGAAAAAATATGGAAATTGTTTTTACCAATTTTTTAATGTTTATTTTTCCCTTTCAACTTTATGTGTTTATGCGATTTACATAATAAACATTGCTAACTAATTGTGTTGGCCATTTCAGTGATTAACTCATTTTTGTTTTAACTTACACTTTGATTGCCAATGTTGATTAAAATGAATTTAAAATGATATTACAAAGCACTTTGAATTTGAATAAACCAAATTGAAATGTAATGCGAAGAGGTTAAGAGACCAGTTTAACAAGTAATACTTAACGGTACCAATTCAATGTTGATCATTTATCTTTTGCTTTAAATAACAAAAGCAACTCTTTAACTCACTCCTGGCTGCCAAACAAGACTCATTTGATATGACCACCAACATGGCCTGTAAATAGCCGTTTACATATAAACATTAACAGTCCAATAATTTTTAAATCAGTAGCCATTCATCCATCTCATACAAATGAATCTAATAAATAATAAAAAAAAGGAAAAGAAAAGAAAAGTTCATGAAAAGTCCAAAAATGGAGGAGTTTAGAGTAGAGTCTTTACTCGTTGAGTTGCCCTTTTTTTTTGGTTAAAAAAAAGATTTATCTTTCAACTTGTTTGCATTCAATGATGAACACAATTTTAGACAGGTTTATCTGCGGGTTTAATCCGTTCAGGCTTTTATTCTCGGCCTCAATTTACTTGAATTTTCCTTCAACTAATAATGATTCTTTTTTTTCTTCTCTTCTTCCACTCTTTTTTCCCATTCCCTGCTGTTGCCAAATTACTCTTGACCATCATCAACATTATCTTCATCTTCCTCATATTCATAGGTAAAAGATGGAGAGCGTTGACATTACAGGAGAGACGTCCATTTGTTGAGGAAGCTGAAAGATTAAGGGTTCAACATATGCAAGATTATCCTAATTATAAGTACAGACCGCGACGCAGGAAGAACGGTAAACGTAATGCCCGAGGTGGCTCCTCAGGTGGCCTTAATGGCACTGGAAATGGTGGCGGAAATAACAGCGTTACTGGAGGTAATAACAGTCCTCACAGTAGCAATAGTAGTAGTAATCCTTTGGTAAGCGGAGGTCGATCTCCGTCTTCAACAGGAAACTGTATGCCAATGTCCAATGACAACACTCCGGGTGGAGTGATGAGGTTGTACAGTCCTTCTGGTTCACTTGCTGGTCTAACCGGTGACCATCATGTCACTACCCATGGACACCTTTCTCACCTCTCCTCATCACATCACCATCAACCTGGTTCCTCTCACCACCACGGACAAGTTCACCATCACCACCAGCAAAACCCACATTCCCATCACCATCATCAACCCCCGCAACACCATCACCACCTTTCCCATCTCACTCATCGTCCACACCAATCGACCCTCGACACAATGGACCATTCCTCCCTGTCACCACCCTTGGACTATTGTGGAGTTCAAACGCCAGATTCATCGCCTCATGGAAGCCCCTTCAGTTCAGGCCCACTAAGTGAATCAATGATACGATCGGGCAGTTCTTTGATGGATCAATATCGTTCTGGTAACATGGTGAACATGGTTGTTGTCAGTTCGACCTGTGGCAATGGGTCAGGTCTGGGTGATGGTATCAATACAATAACCACATCTGGAAACTCACTGGGCAACAGTGTTGTAACCCTTAACAGTAATGGTGGACCTTTGTTAATTAATCACGGCCCAGGTCAACATAGTCATTCATCCCAACAAACAAACCTTGGTCAACCAGGCCAAACCTATCTTTCCGTTGACGGTTCATCGCTCTCAAAAGAAAGTCCTCTGTCTGATCTAGAAAACTCGGGAAGCAGCAATGGAGGTGGCGGTGTTAATGATCCAGCCGGTTCATTGCCAACACCGGAAATGTCACCAGTTGAAAATAATGATAATATGGATGTTATCAGTGGTAATCATTCATCCATGAATCCAGCCTACTATCAACAGAGTGTAATCCAGGGTCAAGTAACAAGGAATCGTAGTTCGCATCAGCAACCCGCAACTGGTCATCTCTATCGTTTAGTCCAGAATGGACTGAAATTACCTGTTGATCAATCAGTTTACCAAATGTCCAATTCACTTCAAGATCAACAACAACAGCAGCAGCAGCACTCATCGTCAAACTCAGGTTCATCATCAAGCAATAATGAACAGTCCAATAATAATCAACACTCACCTCAACCAATAACTCAAATTAAACAGGAACCCGGTTTAAATTCACCCGGTTTGGTCACAACAACATCTTCAACACCAACAGCAACAAATGATGGTTACACTAATCAATCAAATGAGAATCCTGTTAGTCAATTGATGTCACGTTTCAGTGATGATTCATCGTTTTTAAGAAACGTTAATCCCGTTTGCCCACCCTACAAGAATCGAGTGATTGTCAACCATGTTGATTCATCTGTAATCAATTCTTCATCCACTGGCGGTGATGAGCAACATTTTGATTCAATTTATTCAACCGGATCAACCCAAAAGGATGCAAGGTATGATTATCAGATGGATATGATTCAAGGAGATAATCAGTGGTCCTATGAGCATCACCACCACCACGATCATCAACACCAACAACAACAACAGCAAAATTGTATTTACACTTATAAATCCGAGCTTAAACCATCTATCGATTCAATATATCGTGATCCTAGCGAGTCAACTGGCTATAATGAAAATTATTTAACGGTCAATGGAGAGGCTGAATTTGAAAATGGTTCAGGCTCTTGTTTGACTTCCAATGTTAATGGTGGACAGGGTAACAATGGTGGAGTCAATAGACGTCAAGATGATTATAATCAACGTCAAATAATAATTCCAACCTCACATCACCAACAGACTCACCAACAACACCAAACCATCATTAAGGCAATTAACCATCATCACAATATACACCCACCTCACATGCATCCCCATCAACAGCAACACCAGCAACAACAACATGGTTCAGAGGTCAACCCAAGTGGTTCATCGGCTGATCACAATTTTAGTTCACAATTGATTCAAAAGTTAACTGATTTTAACCGTCCAATCACCGGCAGCTCATCTTTATGTGATAATGGATCAGAATTGATTGCCGCTTTGGCTGAAACTCGACAAATAATTTCGTAAAACATAAACACTTCTAACCAGAAAAATATTAAATGATATTAAAGGAAGCAAAAAATATCTAAATAAAACTTAAACAATGTAATGGACAAATTGGTGCCTTGAGAGGGTTCAATTGCGATTACAACCTTTTTTTACCATAAACATGTCCAGACGAGTTAAATTTATCCATGTTGACCATAAATTGAACCAAAATGCTGGGCCTGTTGAAAGTAATGGCTATGGACAGTTAGTGCCAAAAACCAAATTTAAATACAAATATTCCGAGCACAAAACAATGTCCAAGCTCAACATTTTTTTCCTCTTCTTTAATTTGGGTCAATTTTTATTTCAAATCAAAGTAAAATTTTGATTTACATTCATCATTTTCATCTTTAATGACCAGTTTTTCATTTCAATTTCATTTATTAAAACAAATAGAAAGCATTGCTACAATTAAGTAAAAAACATGACAATCAAGGTGATTTTGGAACCACATTTTTAAAGTTTATCAACTAATAGATATAAATATATAAATATATAAATATAAATATATATTACAAAGTTTTATATTAAATATATATTAATTTGTCGTATTTGGATGACGAGTTCCTCACCATTGACTGTGCCAGTTGTTGTCCAAAGTTGATTAATTTGCAACTTTAAACATTCCTGTTCATTATTTTTGCAAATTTATCGACCAAACAAAGCATATTAAAACACTTTCATCAACCAAATTCACCAGCAAACCATCGACATAATCATTGAGAAAAATGAGCAACAAAATGATCATCGAAATTGCCTTTTTTATCATCAAATCATTGTGACCAATGGACTGGATTGGCAAAGTAAATTGATTAGCCAAGGAATGAAATGGAGACTTTGATTCATCTAAACATGGCTTCTCATCTTGCTCATCATGAACAACCATTAATTAAAACAAAACATAATCCCATTTCAATCAATCCAACAAACATTACCAGCAATCATGACAAACATTTCAATTTTATTTCTTGACATTTTTTTTCTTCCTACGATTCCCAATTTTCCCAACCAAATCATCAATATTAATTGTTATCCTTTCCTTATCCTCTTAACCATGTTTTTTTGTCGTCATCATCATCGTAAATTCACAATGTTGAATCCAATGGAAGCAAATTATCCCAAAATCCAATGAATATATACCTCACCATGACAATTTGTAGAGGCTAATTGTATGTCTCCGAAAAATCAACATTTTTGCTTTGAGATTATTTCTGTGAACGCAAGGGAAACCGATTTATAAAGATTTATAAAATGTATAAATATTATTATTATCATTATTATTATTAATAATATTATTATTTCAAATCCATTATCCTTGATAATTGTAATTGTAAAAATTGGACTCTTGGATAAGAATGGCAAGGATTTCACCTTAAGCGCAATTATACTTTCTAATCGGAGCTCATTTGCAAGACTCTTTCACTCTTCTTTGTTTTAATGTTATTCATAACAATTATATTCTTATATGAAAAACATTGTTCTTGCAAGTGATCATGATTATCAGTTGGATGGTGGCAATTTGAGCAATCAAGCAATATAAAAACTGGAAACATTGGACACCAATATGACAGACAACTCATTTCTTTGCAAGAAAACTTGAATGGATTTCTAGTTTCCGCAGCTAAACACGTTTTTTTTTGTTATTTCAATTGTACTGACAATATATAATTGCAATATATAAGAGGAAATTTTTATACCAACTGTTCATTTATATATATAATATAAATCCCTCTTGAACTTGTTTCATTTCCTTACATTTTCACTTGTTACCCAGAGCTTGATTTTAAAATCCAGTTTCTCATTGAGATTAATGAATAACGATAATGATAATAATAAAAAGTAAAATGACAAACACTGAAACGCTGTGTGAAGTTTTTCACTGGTAATTTAACTATTAATACCATCGTTTGATTTTCATTCATCCAATGTGGCTCATGTTTCGCAGGTTCGAGCATGTGAAGATGGATAGTCTTTGAATGCTGAGCTGGGAAAGATGCAGAAAATTGGTAGATTAAGCTGAGGATTGAGCATGATAATTTAGAAAGATTTATCATTCCTTAATAATCAACGTTTAACAGAAGTTATATCTCCATCTATGGGTGAATCAATTAGACCTTTTGACAAGTTAACATCCAAGTTTCAAATAAGGTACTATATACCTTGAAGTTTGTCTTTGATTTTGTCATCTAGTGATTGTTATCTTGGTGAACCACGCGGCAGTTTAGTTCACAAATTTTGATTAGTAAGAGAATGTAATTTAATAAATTTGGTTAAGAATCGAATAATCAAAATGAAAACTGTTTGAAAATGAAACCAGCAATTAACCGGGGGAAGGTAACCTTGGTTACTGGTTACAGTAAGTTACTGTGAGTAACTATGAACTACTAGTGTCACATCTTGGCTGTAACAATAACCATTTGGTAATTGTTTAAATTGACCGATTATTAATTGCTTGAATTTGGTTGATTTTTCTCTCAATTTCTTGCAATTTACGCATAGAGAACCATTAGAAATGTCGAGTGTTAATGATAGTGCCAATGATGATTGCATTTATAAATTATGATGTAAATGATTGATATTAAAGTGTTTGAATCCTTGTTTCTTGAATTCAAAGTAACCGCGAATACTGGTTATTCTTACCAAAACTAAGCATAACCAACGCACCTCTAGTTGTTGAGTTGATGAGCTGTTCAATTCACTAAAGCTTTATACTTGTCTAACCTAACCTTCTCTTGCTCCCTTCTCTTTCTTTCTCTATCCATCTTTTTTCCTCATCATCAATTTTTTTTTATCTTAGCTTGAATTTTTATTTAATTGTCAGATTGATTCTTGTTTATCTTTACCTTCAAATTGAATAGAATATCAACTAACCAAGATGGGTAATGTGTTTGCCAATCTATTTAAAGGACTCTTCGGTAAAAAAGAGATGAGAATATTGATGGTTGGTTTAGATGCCGCTGGTAAAACTACCATCCTTTACAAGCTTAAACTTGGTGAAATCGTCACTACCATTCCTACCATAGGTAAGTCTCTTTTTTGTTGGTGACAAAATTTTTACATTCCTCAACCCTTTTCAAGATTATTCTTTAAATTTTTGAGCATATTGTACGAAATTTTTCCATTTGTTCGCTTGAGAGTTAACACACCCATGACACCTTTCTTCATGACACCTCTCTCTTTCTCTCTCTTTCTATCTCTTCTCTCTTTTCTATTCTTCTTTACTATTCACACTCTCTTTTTTCTCTTTCTCTTCTCTTTTTACTCTACAGGATTCAACGTTGAGACGGTTGAATATAAAAACATAAGCTTTACTGTTTGGGATGTAGGTGGACAAGACAAGATTAGACCACTTTGGAGGCATTATTTCCAAAACACACAAGGCCTTATATTCGTGGTTGACTCCAATGACAGAGAAAGAATTGGCGAAGCTCGGGAAGAATTGAACCGTATGCTGGCTGAAGATGAGCTCAGGGATGCTGTACTCCTTATATTCGCCAACAAACAGGTATGTAACGGTTGAGAGAAATGATTGATTACCGGTAGGCATTGTTCTCGGTTAAAAAGAGGCTGCTCCGGTAGTTAGTTGTACCTTGACTTTGGCACAACATTCTTTTTTCATTTCTTATCTTTACCTCTATTATCGCTAATTAATTTGTCATCTCTGCCTCTTTTTTCTCCCTCTCTTTCTCTCTACCATCCATCCCTTTGATACCTTAGGACCTTCCGAATGCAATGAATGCTGCTGAGATCACCGATAAACTTGGCCTACATTCCCTTCGTAGTCGTAACTGGTACATTCAAGCAACTTGTGCGACAAGCGGTGACGGTCTTTACGAAGGCCTCGATTGGCTTTCAAATCAATTGAAGAGTCAAAAGTGAACATCAGGTTCAGGTAACAATTATGGTTAATTACAAAATTGAGAACAATTATGATTAATAAAAGTCTTTGTTTTCTTAAACAAATTATCAAGTTAACTAAATCATCTTAATCTCTTTCCATGTGTAGACCTTTTCTATGAGTTTTTAATTTAATGTACATCTACACATCACGAAACTGTTTCTGGAAAGAAGTAACTTGTATCAATTATCTATCATGATTAAATGTCAGCAATTTTGATTATAAAAAGAAACTAACTGGCTCAACTTTTAAATAATCTAATCAAATGCTTTTTCGTTTAATCATAATTTCGTTCTATTTGCTTCAAAGATTTATTGTAAATCTTTTGAATCAGTTGAAAAAAACTTGGTTTAGTCAAATACATTGAATTATTATCTTTCTAATCACCGTGTTGTTGATGCATCTACATATTAATTATCACTGAATTGATTTTCCCTAATCAATTATCTAACCTTAATCGTTTCCAATCATCGCCAATTATGGTTAATCATTGTATCAATCAAGATATACAATCAGAAATGGTACAAAACAGTTCATATTTAATTTTGATTTCATTACCAATAATGACCAATTTAATAATCTTTCCGTTCTGTGGTTATTTCCTTGTTAAATTGAAGCAATGAAAATTTGCCGCATAAAATTGATTAAAATACACTCATATAAACCTTGAAAAGCAACTGCCAACTTTAGCATAAAAGGTCATTTAAAGTCAATTTACAGACTCAATCAAATTGGTTTGAGCAAAATTCAAAATTGAGCAACAGCTGACTGAATATAAATTGTTAAAACATTTACAATCTGACAAACGGTAACCATGGTTTTGCCAAAAGTTGATGTCAACAAAAAAATAACTTGGAATTCATTATTGTTCGTTTTCGATAATTACAATTGATCCTATTTGTCATTACAATGTTATCCGATAAAGAAGTGCTGATTCGGGTGAGTAATTTATAAAAATATGCACTTTTATCATTTTTACTATTTGTTTTTATCATTTTTTCCAGATATTTTTGTTTCCTTAGATTATCCTGTTCATCTGGTTTCAGCATTAATTTTTCTTTGCTTTATATCATTATATGATTACAGAGTACCATTCATTATTACTGTCTTCATGGATTTAACAGAATGATGGCCAACACTGCTTTGGAAGGGATTCGAGTATTTCCGTCTGACCATAAATTTAGACTTTATTATGGAATCTCATTGCTTTTAGAAGGTTAATCAGTTTTTATTTATTGATTGAATTTGTATTTCATTCAAAAAAAGCAATTTAAACAAAATGATGTGTATATGGATAATATGCTGAATACCCGTATTTACTTTATTAGCTGGTTTGTGCGCCATTCTCAATGTTTCTGTGATTGATTTTCAATTTGATCTTTTATCATGAAAGCTGGTTTTTTCAAATTGTTCAACTATTTCGCTAGAAATTGATTTGTTGCTGTCCAATTACAATTCAAATTAATTTCTAGTTATTTTAACTGTTGCTATCTTTTATCTTGATTACAGCTCGTTACCAGGAAGCAATCAGAGAGCTCGATAATATTCAAGAAGATCAAAATTTGGTGTTGGCATCTTTACTAGCTCTTATCCATGCACATAAAGCTTGTAAATCACTGGGTAATTGTTTTGTTTGCCAACAAAAGCCATTAGCCAATCTAATATTGACAAATTGTGTTAATAAATTGATTCTCTTGGGTTCTTTAGATCGAGAGGAAATAAGTAAACTTGAAGGGAAATTGCGCGATCAACGAAAACAAGCAAAAGAAGTGGCGCTCTACTTTGCTGGACTTTACCTTCTTTTTGTCGGTAGATTTGATAAATCTCGTGAATATCTAGATCGAATGTTGAAATTGAATAACAATTTACGAGAAGCTTCAAATGTTCTTGGTTGGCTTGAACTACTTTCAGGCGGCGACAAATCAACTGCTCAGGCAGCCCAGTTTTTCGATAAAGGAGTTAAACTGTATGTTTTTGTATTGTGAGACTCCAATCTTATTATTGAATATCTATTGACCGTCAAGTTAATTGCTTTTTTGACTTTCCAGTAATGATCCAGAAGCTATTCTTGGTAAATCTAAATGTCTTGAACGAAGTGGTTCCTATTGGAGAGCAATTGAACAATTAAACCAAATGATTGTTTTACAGCCATCCTTTATTCCAGCTTTTATTGAAAAGATGAAATTACAAGTTGCTCTTAAAGATTGGGAACAAGCTATTGATACGGCTGGACGAATATTGACCCTTGATAGACACTGTATTGAAGCACATCGATATCTAATCATTTATGATTTAGTTTGGGAAGGCAATGAAGCTTCAGCTTCATCAAGGTTTGATGATTTAATATCATCATTAGAAATAAGAGAACCCAAAAATGGTACATTGCTCTATGAGACTGGAAAATTAATTGCAAGATTGGTAATATTTCCCTAAATGAGTTGACATCAATAAAAATGGCACAAATTTCACTTCTGTGGATAATAGAGTTTTGGCCATTTTTAGCAATCACATTTAAACATATTCACCTATTTTTTCACCCGTTTCCGACAACTGATTCTTTAATTGTTTTTCTTAGGCTTTCAACAAAAAACGGATTATTGAGCAAACTTATTCAATGGTTGAGAAGGCTACTTTTTTGGAACCAAATCGTATTGAATATGTTCTAGAGTTGGGCCATCAATGTCTCATCATAAATAGATTGGTTGATGCTAAGCGACATTTTACGACTGTTACTAGAGCTGATGAGGCAAATTTATCTGCAGCATTAGGAGTACTTCATTGTGCTATTATTGAGGATCCAGTTAAAGCTGCTGATCAGGTTGAGGCAATGGAAGAACTTCATAAGTCGACGGGAATGAACCATGTAAGTTGCTTGAAAGTTCCTTTTTTAGAATTCAAACTCGTCGAAACAATCAATAAATACTTGATAGAAATTTAAAAATTCTGTAGATTTGGTTAATTTTCAATATTTTTGTTCACTGATTGTTGATTCACTGATATTGAATTACATGCTACCAACTGATAAGTCTGTCAATTTCTAGAGAAATAATTTTCTTGGTTTTATTTTAGCTGTTTCCATTACTAGTTATCAATATGCTGAACACAATAAGAGAAAATCAAACCTGTTGAAATATTTGTGTGATTTGTTTAAGCTCTAGCATTTTATTCGTTATACTTACAAAACAATACAAAAACATAAAATGTTATACAACATACACATTGTAATATTGTTAGTCAATAATATGTTACATAGTGAGTTTGGTAACTCTAACAAGTTGTCAGTTCTGATTGAATTAGATATCAAGGAAATCAACATAATTTAATTATTGAAGTCTTATTTTTGATAGGATTTGATGTATTTGTGTTGCCTTTGGAATCGAAAGATGGGACGAAATCATGATCAAACTAACCAATACTTAATCCAAATTATTGACGATCGACTGTATAGTCTTAAAGTGAGTTGCTTATCCATGAGTACATTGTGTATTGCTTTAAAAGATTTTCTTGAATTAATTTTATATTTTGCTTTTAGTCTTTTTCATTAGGATTGAAGTATTACCTCCGATTGGATCCACAGTTTTGCTTGAATGTTGTCCAACTTTGTTTTGGTGACTTACCGTTCGAACCAGGAGTCAAGGGCCAATCTTTACCAGCAAATTTGTCCAAAGCCAAGGATTTACTTGGTGTATTAATCTCAAATTGTCCAGGTTTAACTGGATCCTTGTATAATATGGCTCGCGTTAACTATTTTACTGGTGATTTAAGAGCTGCTTTATGTTATCTAGATAAAGCAGTTGATCATGAGCCTACATTCATTGATGGCCACTTGCTTAAAGCTAAAATATTGGCTTACCAAGGAAATTACCAAAAAGCTAGTCAAACATTGGACATTGCAATGGGTCACAATTTCGAGGTGAATCAAACCCTATTGAAAATTCTCTATCAGCATTATAACTTTGATAATTTTTCGTTTATTTTATTGATCATTTAGATTCGAGATAAACTAGATTATATAATGGTTAAAATAAGCATTTTGAAACATCAAAAGGAGTATGATGAATGCTTGAAAATTTTGCATCACTTGATCGACAGCAGTCTTGCTAAAACATCAAAATTAAGTCTTGATTGGAATTCAAAAGTCACAATTGAATTGGAAATGGTCAATATTTATATTTTGCAAGACGAAAATGTGTGTAGAAATTTGTGTTTGCTTGTCACAATATATATTGATAATAATGAATTTTGTCCGATTTGTAGGGAATCGCATCTGACTTGTTGGACAAATTATCAAAAAATTGCATCGGAACTCCAGAGGAAAGTAAAATATTAATAATCAAAGCATCTTTAGCACAAAGTCGAGGCAACATTGAGGAAGCTTTATCCATTTTAAGAGAAGTTTCTCCAATTTATGGACGAGATTTCATTAGATCTCGAGAAATAATGGCTTCACTTTATCTCAAACATCGTCGTGATCGTCGTTTATACATAAGCTGTTATAAAGACATTCTTGACAAGTACAACGATCCCCAATCATATTTAATGTTAGGAGACGCTTACATGAACATTCTTGAGGTAAATAAAGAAAAGAACTGATTTAATGCGTTATTAACAATTTAATCGTTTATTTGACTATAGCCAGAGAAAGCTGTGGAAATTTATGAACAAGCACTAAAAAAGAATCCCAAAAATGGATTGCTCACGAGACGAGTTGGCCAGGCTTTGATCAAAACACATTTATTTGAAAAGGTACGATTTGCGACATTTGTCTATTTAGATCTTAATTTTTTTCTTTTATTCTGTCCACTAGGCAATCACATATTATAAAGCAGCTTTGAAATCGAGTCCTGAAAATGATCTTAGATTTGATTTGGCCACATTATTATACAAAATGAAACGTTACCCTGAAGCATTAGACTTGATTATGTCTGCATTGGAAGCATCAAACAATGAATCTGGTTCAAGTAAATCCTTAAAATTTCTGAATGCCTGAATCAATAATTTTGATTTTTTATTTGATTCAATTTATGTTGGTTCGTTTATAGATCAAGATTTGACAAATCTTGAATGGGAAGCTAAAATGTTGAATCTCTTGGCTCAAATTCAACTGCAAACGTCAAAAAAAGATGTTGGAATTGAAACTTTACAAAAATCTCACAACATGTATTTAAAGTGAGTTTTTACTCGATTATAAATTATTTTATTTGTAAATTTGTGTTCTTTCTCGTTCCTTTTACAGAGTATTAAGGCGCATATCAGCTGAAAGGCCAGATTCAGAGATCGAAATCAAGAAAGCATCCATTGAGTATTTATTCCATCAAATATTTTTTCAACAGTTATTAAAGTTACAATCTTTTTCGATTTTAGGATTAGTTTACAATTGGCTGGTTTAATAATGACTCATCTTCGAGACTCAAAAAGGGCTGTTCAAATTTACAAAGAAGCTCTCGGCTATCATTCAGATAATGTCACGGTTAGTAAAAAATAAGTTCATTTCGTGGTTGACTAATATATTTGTTTCATTCATTTCATTTTTCATAGATCTTGACCGCTTTGGAACGGTTATATGTTGCTGATGATAATCTTGAGGAGGCTCGAAAATATTCAACTTTAATCTTGAAAAACGCTCCAAACGATAAAGACTCCTTATTGGTAAATCAATTTAATCGCAGTGGTTTTGTATTTTGTTAACAATAATTTTTTTTGTATTTCAAGATGACAGCTGATTTAATGTTCAGACGCAATGATTTTGAAGGAGCCTTGTCACATTTTCAACAATTGATGGATAACTTGAAAAGTAATTGTTCACGAAATCAAAGCTGCTTATCAATTTGATATCATATAATAATCGATTGATTTTACTTTTCATCAGATTATTATCCAGCTTTAGCTCGACTTATTGAAGCTGCTCGCAGAGTTGGTAAACTGGACATTGCTCACAATTATATTACTAAGGTGGCTGAATCGACTCCAAGGGCTTCATCAGAAAGTGGATTCAATTATTGTAAAGGTCTTGCTAGTTGGTAGGTTAATAGTGAAACTTGAACCGATAAAGAAATTTTCTTATTTAAAATAAGCTAAACTCTTCACTTCCATCTCATTAACAGGTATTCTGGTGATATCAATCAAGCTGTTAAATGTTTTAATCGTTCACGATCAGATCCAGAATTTGGATTAATGGCTTCTTTTCATATGATTGAGATATTTATCAATCCAGAGCGAGGCACAATTGGTGGTGAAACATTTGAATCAGTCAACTCAAGTTTAACAAGTTTAGAAACAATGAATGCTCAAGACGCTGCCATTAAAACGGCATCAAAGCTATTAGGAGTGAGTAACTCAGTAACCAGCTGAAAAGCTATTAACTTATTTCCAATTTAATCATTAAACAGGAGATTCGTGATGTTGCCTCAGATGATGTTGACTACTTATTGATGTGTAATTTCGTGTTACTTGCTCGTAAACAAAAAACGGACGCAGAAATTGCCTTATCAGAATTTGCTCGGATTCTTAATGATCCAAGATATGTTAGTTTTATTTCTATGTTTAATGATTTTTAAAGATTTTGGCAATTAAATGTTGACATTGTTTACAGAAAGATCATCCAGGAGCATTGCTTGGCGTGGCTAGCAGCTATATAATAATGAAGCAAACTCAAAAAGCTCGAACTCATCTTAAAAAGGTTACCAAAATTGATTGGTCCTATTCGGTTAGTTAATACTGATTACTGTTTGAATCTGCATACTAACTCTTCGATGTTTTTCTTTTATTTTTCAGGAAGCAGAGTATCTGGAAAGATGTTGGCTTTTGTTAGCTGATATTTACATTCAATCAGGAAAATTTGAACCAGCTCAAGAATTATTGAAACGCGTCTTACAATATAATCGATCATGTGTTAAAGCCTATGAATACTATGGTTTCATTATGGATAAAAGTCAAAGCTTTAAAGAAGCAATTTACAATTATGAAATGGCTTGGAAAATTTTCGGAGCCAATTATGCTTCAGTTGGTTTTAAATTAGCTCATGATTATATGAAAGTTAAAAGGTATGCTGATGCTATTGACGTGGCGCAATCTATACTTGAAGTTTATCCAGATTATCCCAGAATAAGGAAAGATATCATTGAAAAGGCCAGAGTTCATCTCAAGAATTGAACCATCACTAAAGCAAAGGATACGAAAATAACAGCAACTCTAAATTGGAATTTATGTATTTCACGAATCTCAAAAAATATTTCTTAACACCTTTAACAAATATAAGGTTAAAAAATGACTGGAACTAAGCATTTTCATTGAAAATGCAAAGTAAATCTAGAATTTACCAATATCAGTGTTTATCTCTTTGATTCAATTGGATTTAAGATTCGGTTCAAGTAAGCTAAAAGGCCAACATCGTCAGCTAGTCTGAATTTCAATCTAGACATAAAGTCAACCATTAAACATTAATGATAAATGAACTGTAAAAATAATTGAGATCCTTAATGTTACATAAGGGATGCCCTAACATGATGTAAATGTATTTTATTACCTTTTAGCAGCTTTCAATTCAAAACAGATGGATCAGCTAATTTTTGAGTAATAAGAGTAAAATTTTTAATAAAAAGTCTCAGCTTTCGATTCTTTACCTTAATGAACATCACAAAAGTCAGTCACTTTCACTTCAGTCACTGTAAACAGTTTCCATAATGCCATGAGTTATAACAACAGAGGTATCATTGACTCCTTTCCCAGAATTTAGGTAACCTGATTCTTTGCCCAGATAAGATAATTTTTGCATGAGTCACTTTATTGATCTAACATGGACTAAATTCAAGAACGGTTTAAGTCGGAAAATTTGAATACTTTAAACACAGAGTATGTTTGGTCCATGTTGACTCAATGTTTACTGCAAAACAAATTCAAAACAAATTCAAAACAACTTTGATTTTAAGATGATTCAGAATCACCTGAAAAATGTAAAAAATAAGTTTAATTCTTCTGATTATACATTATGAGCTCTCTATATAATATTTACGAAGGTAATGGCTGCACTATTGATAAATTGAAGAAGTTGAATGTAAATAGAAACTTAATAAAATTCTACAAAATGTATTTGACCAATTCAATATTTTAAATTTATTCTGTGACAGTTTAAACACTAGACAGATCCCTAAGCGGGATTAGATAGACTTCAAATGAATTTCTCTCGATTCTACTAAAGAGGACGCCTTTACGATTACTTTTACTTTTATGACGTTAGTTTGTTGGTCCAACTCGAGACTTCAAGAAGCTAGCTTAGTTTTCTTTGATCTCAACCCTTAATTAAAGTAAAAAAAACTGGCTTATAGATATTTTTACGGTTTTATTGAAGTTCACCTCAAGTTAAGATGAATTCAAAAATAAAATTTGAAGTTGAGATTGATTTGACATTTGATTTGAAAAGTGCAGTGGCGACCCTCAATTCAGTTGTCCAAAGCTGTTAACGTCAGTTTCTGTTAAATGCTTTCTCTTTCTTTTGCTTACTCTTTGAGTACAAGTAAGCGGTATTTATTCACTTTTAAACAGATTACCTTAACATTAACGATTGAAAAAGATCCTGTGATTTAAAAAAGGTTTCTATGGATTTAACATCATTTAATTGTACATCGTCCGATTTAATATCACCCAGGTAACCCTTATTGACCCTTTGTTGGTCGACTCTTTTTTTCTTGTTTGATTTTGATTTTTACTCTTGTTTTTCTTGGTGCTACTGAATTTAGTTGATTTATTCATCATGTCATCCAATAATCATGTGTTGCCATTAATTCATCGCCATTCCAATGTGTCTGATAATACTTTAATTACGGATAGAAGGTTTACTTTTACTGTCAGAGGGGAATCAACAGTATTGGAGGTCAAAATTAAAGAGGTTGGTTGAAGAAGTGAGTGAGGAAAGGGAAACAAAATATAAACAAACGCTTCCTAACATGAATCGTTCCATCTGTATTCAGAGTTTCTAATTTTTCTTTTTCTCTTTCTACAGAAATGTGATGCTGACTATGCAATGATTACTTGGCCTGCAGCACCAATATTGTCTCAGTTTATTGTTGACAACAAATCCCTGTTCACTGGAAAAAGAGTATTAGAGGTAAACATGCTTTCTTTTGCTTTTAACCATGTGTGAATCACGCTTCTACTCAGCAAATGAGTTCAGCATGGTTCTTGATTCACCTTGGTTTTGATGTGTGTCAAGCAAATAATTAACTTATACAATTTTTCATTAAACTGATCTATTTTCTTTCACGATAGCTGGGAAGTGGAACTGGCCTTTGTGGTATTGTCGCCGCTCTTATAGGAGCCAAAGTGATTTTAACTGATTCTCACTCTGTGCGTGCAAAATCAGATCTACTTGATTTAAATGTTCGCTCGAATGGCATAATTATTGCTCTCGATGACACCATTGAGGATCCTGATCCCAAGTCTCTCCACATTTGCCCTCTAACATGGGGACGGTTCACTGGTGTCTTCTTCATGATCCCAACTGTTGATATTATCATAGCCTCCGATTGTTTTTATGACCCAGAAGACTTTGAAGACATTCTGATGACTTTAGCCTATTTTATGACTCGCAACCCAGAAACCGTGTTTTATACAACTTACCATGTTCGCAATTCTAGTTGGAATATTGAATGTGCTCTCAAAAGGTGGAATCTCATTTGTGAATGTTTGCATGTAGATTATGAAGATGATGAAACTGAGTGTGACGCTTCTCAAGGACATCGGTCAAGAAGCACAATAATTATTTATAAAATTACCAGGGAACAGAGAACTGATTGAATTGCTGCTCGAGTTATATGCGCCGAGTTGGATCAAGTTAACTAAAAGATAATCAAATCATAAATAAGGAGCAAAAGATCCAAAGCAAAAATACCTATCCTAAATCAAAGAGTTAAAGCCTATTCATCTTTGGATGATCAAAAAATCTCGGAATATCCTTCCGTGTTGAATGTGATTTTTATCAAATCTATTTACCAGTTATACATTTCTTATCTATTTTCTTAATTTTTATTCCCATTATTCTCATAAATACCTCGCTGTACAGGTGACATCTAAAACGCTATATCAATATTTGTTGAAATGTGTACATTTATTATTCATCATTTATACAAATCATTTTATCTTCAGTCAATCTTATTTGGAAAATTATTTCATCTCGTGTAATATCATCTAATTATTTCAATTTATTGATGCGAACAAATATTAATCCAACAGATTACTTCAGTGTCGAATAAAACCAAAGCTTAGTTGATAAATGTCGTCAAGGATTAACATTGATATTGAAATCGATCTTGATTGCATTTATTGGATCTTCTAGGAGTTTTAGCATTGAATTATCTGACTTGAAAACTTGCACATGTGACAGAATCTCTTAATATATCTGCCCACTATGCGATGAGCCCAGTCAATTTGTTCTCCCCAATCAGAATCAGCCTAGAAATGACACAAAATTTACACATGAGAAATGATCACTAGATACATCTACCCATGATATGGTGAAGCTGATCCAATTATGTTTAAACAGTGAAACTTGCGATGAGTTCAATCAATTGCTTTCTGGCTAAGACATAGAATCGAAGATTAGACGAACAAAAAACACAACAGAATGCCAATAGTCATTCAATTAAAGAAAGACTACTTTATCAATGATAATAACAAGATGTTCATAACCAAGTTGCTTAGATTAAAGAAATATTAAGTTAATCTTTAGCGGCTAAATTAACTGATCAGTTCATTGAAAGTTAATATATTTCCACTTCGTTGGTTGTTGATTATGCATTGAAAAAATTTTTTAGTTAACTTCATTACAGGGTATGGAAAAAGTTTCTAGTGGGACAAATTGTGACCAGCAGAGCTAAGACTCGGATTAATAAAAAAAAAAGATAATCACTATTCTTCAAGTCATTTATATCTCATAGCAAAGTCATTTGTGTCAATCATCATTGGTAAATCAGTGTTTAGTTTGATGCTGTTAATACTTACTTTTATTTTAATCTAATGGTGATAAATAAACATATTCAATGGTCATTTGAAACTCGAGACTAAAGAAAAATCATCACCATAGTGTTGGACACTCGCATTTCATGTAATGGGATGAAATCTTATCCAATTAACAGTTTAAAACATTTGAATAGTCAACTCAAGAAATGAAATTGGAATCAGTGGAAGGTTAAACTAGCATTTATGGTTGATATTATAATGACCCTTGTAAGTTGGCCACAATGAGGACTCCTTGTCCTCTGTATTCATTGGCTAAGTGGTCTAAACACCACTAGTCTCTATAAAAAACCCTTCTTGCCAAAACCCGGCGCGAATCTCTCACTCTGATTCCTTACGAAAAGATTAAAGTAAACTTTACCAAAAAGTTGGTTAAACTCCATTTTTCTTGAGTGCGTGACATTTTGGCGACCACGGCAGGATTGTTACATTGATCCACCATTGTTTCCTTATTGACCCAGCATTGTTCCACCATTGTTCCACCATTGATCCACCATTTACCCATTACTGAACACTTCTTTGTGCGCATGTGCAGTAAAATGATGGATCATTGATCCACCATTGTTTCCTTATTGACCCAGCATTGTTACACCATTGATCCACCATTGATCCACCATTTACCCATTACTGAACACTTCTTTGTGCGCATGTGCAGCAAAATGATGGATCATTGATCCACCATTGATCCACCATTGATCCACCATTTACCCATTACTGAACACTTCTTTGTGCGCATGTGCAGCAAAATGATGGATCATTGATCCACCATTGTTTCCTTATTGACCCATCATTGTTCCACCATTGTTCCACCATTGATCCACCATTTACCCATTACTGAACACTTCTTTGTGCGCATGTGCAGTAAAATGATGGATCATTGATCCACCATTGTTTCCTTATTGACCCAGCATTGTTACACCATTGATCCACCATTTACCCATTACTGAACACTTCTTTGTGCGCATGTGCAGCAAAATGATGGATCATTGATCCACCATTGTTTCCTTATTGACCCAACATAGAACAATAATTAATAACAATAGGATCACTTAAAAAAAATAATAACAAACAAACAAACAAATTTTACAAAAAAAAGAGGCATTTATTTTACGAAAAAGTTATTACAATTATTTATTTTTCTTTTTCCGACCTAAAGTTTTCAATTTATTGCCCACCCGTAGATCTACATCGGGTTTCCATGTTCCTTTCCCAATACAATTATCGTTTTTACATATATCATTACATGTATGGCCAGGAGCACCGGCTATTTTACAACTCCGCTCATGGCGATACTGATTATTTTTGGCTCCAAACTTTGTCCCACACCACCGACAGGCATACGGAGTTATAGTAGACTTCAAGTGCTCTGGGTTCTCCAAATCTTGCAAGTTGCGCCAATCCGCGCTCAATCCCGAGGTTATAGGTTCCACCCAATTATTCACTTTTTCTGGGGCAATGAGTACCCTCTCAAAAGATATTTCATACCGATAATTTTTCTTGCATGGAGGTCCCACATAGCCAGCTCCTACCACGGCTTTGTAGTCAAACTCAACATGGTCAGGAAAATTTGCTGTTTTAGCAACAGTGGGTCCAGTTCCAACTTCAGCTGGCAGTTCTTCAATTATTGTACCACCGCGAACGGCATAAGGTAGTCCGGAAGAGGAATGACCAGGTTGAGTGCTTTGTCGGAGTGTTTGCTTGGTTCGAGCCATAGCCACAAAATATATTCAAAAAAAACTAATAATTTGTAAAATGTTCAGAATAAACTGTGGTCAGTTTTGACTGGGGGCCCGGGTATTATAATGACCCTTGTAAGTTGGCCACAACGAGGACTCCTTGTCCTCTGTATTCATTGGCTAAGTGGTCTAAACACCACTAGTCTCTATAAAAAACCCTTCTTGCCAAAACCCGGCGCGAATCTCTCACTCTGATTCCTTACGAAAAGATTAAAGTAAACTTTACCAAAAAGTTGGTTAAACTCCATTTTTCTTGAGTGCGTGACAATATTTCAAAGATTGTTATCTTGAACCAAAAGATATTCAACCAAAAACCGTTTTCACAATAAACGGTTAAAATTTGAAAATTTAACAATTAGCGGTGATTGATCAACAAGATAAACAAAAACAAAGGATTAAAGTGAGCTAACAAAAGCAAGTCCAAAGCCTTTGATACGCATGTCTTTATTTGCGATTGAGTAAAAAAACTATTGGATTTTCAAATTCATCATTTTCAACTGTGAGCTCGTCTCAACTGTTTGTTTCTTTTCGAATCAAGTTCAACTTTAATTATTAAGTTGTTTTTTCTTGATCTCTACCTTTTTAATTTGTTTGTGTCATGCTTCAGATCAAAAGTGATCAAAAAGATCAAATAGAGTTGAATAATTGCTCAACAAGTTATTCAGTTTCTAAATCTTTGTTTTGTGCAAAAGTTCCATTTTTTAATGAATTGTGTTGCTCTCAAGCTGTGAAAAAATTCGAGTTTAATCTGAACGCATCTTGTTTCGAAGCAATAATTAATTGGGTGTATTCTGATTGCATTGTTATTAATATAGACAACGTTCTACCAATGTATGCAGTTTCTGATCATCTGCAGATTGAATCTATGAAAAGTTTGTGTCAAGTATTTTTTTGTGAAAATTTTTCAGCTAAACAAATCCCTGCTTTGATAAAGAATGTTAGAGATGATAATTCATTGTTGAACTTCAACAAGATCAATTCATTTTTGAGTAAAAATTTTCTGAGACTCATGCACGGTGAATATTTTTTGGAATTTCCGTTGGAAATGGTCAAATATATACTATCGTTGGATTTATATATCGAAAGCGAATATCAAGTGTTGCAAGCCATAATGAAATGGATCAAACATGACCAATCGCGTGTTGTTCATCTACAGGAGTTGATGAAATGTATACGATGGTGTTATACATTTAAAAGTTGTTATTTGCACATAAAAGAAGATGAATTTATCGTCAAAAATCTACCACAGATTGATGAGTTAACATGTGAACCCGGTGAATGCCGAAATTCATGTTTTAATAGCCGAATCAAAGAGAAACATTTAATTTCTCTTTACCTCTTGGAAGATAACTTTATTGGCATGAATTATTACACCGGTGAAAATTGTTGGGAGCCTTGTGGCTCATTCGAAGAAGATGATCAAATTTGTATTGGGATCATCAGTGAGGAACATTTTGTTGATATTATCTTTGATTCTGGGCGAACTGGGATAAGATTTGATCTAATTGCAAAAAAATATCGTTGGTTAGAAATGTCTGGGTCTCCACACGCTTATTATAATCAACTTTACGATTGTTTCAATCCAAAATTTGATAGAGAAAGGTGAGTTTTATTAATTTAATTATTATTGTGAACCTAATTTTAAATTACTGTGGTATTATGTTTTTTTCTTTTCAGTTCCTACAGAGCCTAAGTAGTAATAAAGATACACAAAATACCCCATTTTTATTGATATTTGATCGATTTGACCAACTTACTATACATCAAAACAAAATGATATGGCTTTGAGCGTGAGTTAAATAACCTCAAGACATCTTATGATGGTTTTATGATGCAAATGCTTATGTTAACCCTTTGAATGATTCTTGAATAATTTGGTCATGAACAATTTATATTAAAACAATGTAACCAAAAGAACTCACGTTTTTCAATTAAACATATTAACCCTTCTATCTATTTCCTATTTTCAAACTGAACTTAAATTTTTACCAATTTTAACTTTTAGTTATTACTACGATCACGATTCCCATTTATAAATAAGAACGAGCATTCTAATTTAAAACAAAATTATGGAATGACAGTGAGCTAAATTTAGTTGAACATGATTGAATGCATTTATGGAAATTAGTCCTGAGGAAAAAAAATATAAAAGAAGAAAAAGAAATCCAGGAAACCCTGATCATAATTGTTTCAACCATTGATGTACATCAGTTATTTGCAATATCAGAAAAGTGTTTTCCGTTACTTTACATTACTTTAATTTACGTTACTTTCTGCATTGTCCAGAGAATTTATATTACTTTGTGACATTTTTTTTTTCTTTCTATTTCCTATTAAACCCAGAGGATTTTTTTTACTTACTTGTAACCAACAACCTTTTCAAATTCCTTTTATTGTTATCATCGTTTTTGAAAGAAACTTGTGCAACAATTCGTGTTTTCTAAGCATCCTTGGCAGATTTTTGCAGCTCTTCCACGAACTAAAGGATATTTCTGGTATACATTTTTGGAACGTGTTGAAGAACCTCATTTACTACTTTAATATAAAAGTAAGTTCAAAATCGTTTAAAATATCTTTTTAATTGTGTTAGTTTAATAAAATTTGTTAGTTAATTCGAATTAATAATTAACAGTTAATATTTGGTGAGTTACCAGCTAGGAGATGAACTTTACAGAAAATATAAGACTATGATAATGTTTACAAGATGTTACAGTTGTGTTTTTCATTTTCAACAGAGTTGTATTAATGTGAAAATTTGGATATGATTACTTGAAACGTATTGAATCGTTTATTGAAAAAATTAATCAAGGTTGCTGAATGACTAAAGTTGTTAACTTTAACTAGTGAAAAACCTATTTGATAGTTTAAATTGAAATGGTTGTTTTGAAAATGAACCTAATTGAGTAATTGTTCAGAGACTCTCGAATTTGAACCGAAATGATTCTGAGATTAGAAATTTGCTCAATCATTTTCCACAGAGGAATTTTGGACTGAATGAATGTAGAAAGCTGTAGAAAACTATGATGGGTAAAGTGATGCTGCAATCCATTGTGATAATACCGATAGATCTGATTAGATGTTGATTGAATACGTTTAAGGTATATGATCTTTGGCTCATTGTATATATATATATTTATTTAAATTTGCTATTAGATCAACTACGATACAAAGTTTAACTTCTTAGTTGAAGTCAGCATTGAAATAGGCTCAAGATTGACCTAAGGTTTACCTTCTTATGCCTTGAGATTGTCTCAGGTTCTAAATTTACTTATACATTGAATTCAGCTTTCGAACACCCTTAAGTATAAAATCAGACTTTTTCAATTTAAAATTAAGATTATATTTTATTGACTAAGTAATCAAGATGGTTAGATCAAGAGATTAAGAGTTCGACTAACTCATGCTTGACTGCATGTTTTGATTTTTGTTAGTTAAAATCGAGATTAGTTTGTGATTACATTGATGTAGAACTAGACTTGAGATTAAGATTGACTTTATATTGATGTAAAACCGAACTTAAGATTGACTTTGAATTGTTATCAACTTAAGCTTGCCTTTATGATTGACTTCGAATTGTTTTTGTGATTAGGATTATCTTTTATCGAGATTGACTTGGGTGAATGGGTTTGCGATTGACTTTTGATGAGGATTGGATGCTTTAATTGATCACTTTAACACTGACTTTGCCATTGATTTTAAATTGAATTTGTGATTGCTATTGAGATTAACTTGTGACTGCCCTTTGATTAACCTCGGCCTTACATTTGGATTGACTCAAAACTGACTTTTGTTGTAAGATTGCAAGTACCATTGACATTGAGGATTACTTTTTTTATTGACTTTGTGATTTTGCTTTAACGTTGTCGTTGACTTTTATGACGACCTTGAGAATCGGGTTCAACTTCTACACTGAGATAATCATTTCGATTCAACATATACTAGTAACTGAATTCATAATGCATAAAAAATCAATGGCTAGTGATAAATGACTTCTGTAAAAAGTATACTTGACTATTTTAGGTCTATTATGAATGGACCAACTTTCTCAGACCTCCGGTCTGAAGAAGTTGGCCATTGAAAAAAATTCGAAAAAATCACTCCTTCTATGGGAAAATCGAGTTTTAACCCTGCATTTTTTTAATTGACCATAACTTTTTTATTACTCTTTTGATCTTGTCGCACTAAAGTGCGTTGGATTGAGCTGATTCAAACACACAACTTTTATATTCATTAATTTTACATAGCTTTTACCATTGAAAAAATATCCTTTTGCGACAAATTTGACTATGCTAAACTTGATTCTTTTAGACTTATAACTTGAAAACAGTAATAGATAAAGGCATACTTCTTTGATAATAAATTATCAACTCAAAATTATCTTTCCATTTTCAAGGTCAAAAGGTCTTTTTCAAGGTCATTTCTTTCCAGTCATATATAGCTTTTGTCGGACTGATGGTATAAAAGTGTCTAAGATCTGTATCTAGTGTCTTAAAGTGACTTTCAGATAATTATTGAGTTTGACCTTGAGTTTGACTTTGAGTTTGACTTTGATTTTTGATTTGGGATTAGAATTGAGTTTTGTCTTAATATTAACTTTGAAAAATTACATTTCTCACTGATTTTGTTCATTCTGTTTTTGTTTCTATTTAGAGATGTATCGTGTTACAGCTGGTTCTTCTCCAACTTCCCTTAAATTTATTCGATTATCCAATGTTGAGGTTCAGGTCGATGAATATGAGGAACCAATAAACTATGCTGACATCAAAATTTCAATCTTTGATTTTTTCAGTATTTTATCGATGATTCCTGCATGTGAAGTGCATAATGTACTTGCTTGCATAAAATTGATTGATCATGAAAGAAATATATTTGTATCAAGAAGAATGTTCTTCGAAATTTTATCTAAAATTCCAAACTTATTAGCTGAACAAATTTTGGCTTATCTTTCTGGCTAATTAAATTTTATTTATATAATTTTTGATTTGATTTATTCTTTTCATTATTTAATTGCAGCAATGAAAATAGTATCCGAGCGAGTTCCCATCATTACAGCTAATTCATCACTTAAGGGTCAAAGAATACCTTCTAAAGAAGATTCTTTTTGGAAAGAGCAATCGAAAATCAGTTTTATGGTATCAAAAATACCGACAAATGAACCTTGTGCTACCGAAAGCACAAACAATCAATGTAAAGCTTCAAAATATGTAAAATGTTTAAAAAAATTACATAAAAAACTTGAAATTAAAACCCTTCATTGTAAATCCTGTACCAAAATCAGGAAAATAAAAGAAATAGACAGGAAAAAAATAATGAATAATGTTAAAAATCATAACCTTCATAAAACAAAATTATGTATATTTAACAATGAGAATAGATGTCCACGTGTGAAACAAATCACTGATTGGCTTTTAAATTGTAAATTCAAAAGGCTCAATATGAGTAAATGCAAAGATCATTCATGTCTGATCAGAAAAATCAAAGCAGATATTGAAGTTGAATCCGATTCAATTGATTTAATTATGAAAAATTAATAAAATATATTTTACATTAACCGAAATTGTTTTATTTTATACAGTCAATATGCTGACTCCAAGCATTGAGAACTGGTCATGCCCTGAAGCCATTCAAACGCTTAAAAAATTCATGAGAATGAAGTTTTTGGAAAACAGATACGATTCGTTCTCCGGTTTTGAACTAAAGCGAAGCAAAGTGTATACAGCTGTATACGATGGCTTTTATCTATCGGATGATAAAGCTTTTTTTGTCTGCTTCTGCTGTGGTTTACACATACCAACAACTTTAACAGATTTAAACATCGTTGACCTCCATTGTACATTCAGTTTAAACTGTGCTTACTTAAAACATGAAGAATTAGGACTCAAGGTTTGGTATGATGTCGCTTCTCGATTCGCCTATTATTGTGTACCAAGAAAAATAGAGATCAGCTACCAGCAAACTTTGATAAAAATCTTTCGATTGGAGAAACAAAGCACCAACACAATCGTTAAGAGTGTTACATCCAAACAAATGATTAATCCGAATAAAGTTTACCAACTATTTCAAATGAGAGAAAATAGGACTTTCTCTTTCCAACATTCAAAATACTCGGTTTTGGAAGCAAACTCTTTAGTAGAATCAGGATTTTTTTACTGCGGGTTTGGCTACATAGTTCAATGTGCTTTCTGTGCATTGTCTTTCGATGGAAAGTTAAGATCAAATCCATCACTAATTCATAAACATCTTTATCCCGGCTGTCCATTTCTAACAGCAAGTAAATATGAGAACGATAGAAACAATTGTGTTGTGTGTTTAGTTGAGCCACGGAAAGTTTTATTCACTCCCTGTAACCATTTGGTTACATGCGTTGAATGCAATGAAAGGTTGAAACAGAAAAACATATTATTATGTCCTGTTTGTCGCTCAGCAATTGGAATGAGGATTGATTGTATCACACCCTAGGTATATCTCTTTTATTTAGTGAACTCTTGAAACTCTTAACTACATACTTTCATTTAATTTATTTTCTTTTTGATCAGTTTGCTTTAACCTAAGTCTTCTTAATTGCATCCAAGTTTAATGTTTTTTCTTCTTTTATTATCTTTTAATAGAAAAAAAATGAGTAAATATAATCTGAGAAGCAGAAGACCTAAACATCTTACACGAGAACGTGGTCCTTATTCTAAGAAGCTGATATGGATGATGGAGCATATGGATCATCCATCTGGATTGTTATATGGGCAATCGCGGAGAACTTTCATCGCATGGCTGGAAAAGTTGCGCGATTATCAACTAGCAGCGAATGGACTTGCAGATTTGATGGCTGAGATTAAAAAGCACATAAAAACTATGAAACAAAATGAATTTATAAACTTAAAAGAGTATTGGCCATTGAGGATGGCCTTGCTAGAATTTTATTTGTATTGTAAGGACACCATCTAATTTAAAGTTTTTTAATGTAATCACTTCTTCCTTTCCTCTCCTTTTATCTTCTGTTTATTAAATACATTCATTACTCAATTTCTTCATTCTTGCATTCAGTCATCGCGCACATCCAATATGTATAAATGAGAATAATCATGATGAATCCTTCTCATTAGTCAACTGAACTCTGAAGACAACATGAGTAAAATAATAAAAAGTTCACATCGCAAGTCAGATGAAGTTATATTATGGTTAGATGATAATAAGTTCAGGATTCTTGATACATCTTTCCTGCATCAATTGAGTTCACAATTTAGCAACAACAAGTTCACTAAAAGTTTGAAAGGTTCACTTATTGGACCGGTAAAAAGGCGAGTTGGGAATAATTTCATTCTGAAGGGTAAGTTTTACGCAAATAAAATAGTAAATTGCTGAATTTTATTTCTTCTACAGCAAGTATTAACGAGAAATATTGTGATATCATTCTATCATTCTTCTTGACAAACGTTCTTGTGCACAACAACTTGAATATTGATGAAAAAATCGAGCTTGCTTACGCACTCGATTCTTTTGGGATAAGTTTTAATGAATACGGTTATAAATATGATTCTATTGACGTTCTAAGACAGCAGTTGTTTGATTTTGCATTGGAAACTACAAACCAGGAAATATTTTACATGATTGATTATCTTATTCCGGAAGTGAAAGATAATGAGTTTAACCTGATTTTCAAAATAATCATGCAAATTTGATAAAAATAAACTGACCTAAATTCTAAATATTGATAATCGTGAAAGGTGGAGTCAATTTTAAAAGGTGAGTCACGTTTAGTGAGTCAATTTTATCAAGAAAAAGTATAAAAACAGTGCATTTCTGATATTTCACATCATTCAACTCTGAATTGTATTTCGAAGCGATCCCAAACATGGACTCAAATGGAAGCAATTCTTCATCAAGCAATAAAAAAAATTTCAAACGTGGATCCTTCACAGATGGTTTTGAACAACTTCTAAGCGTTGAAGTTTCTCCTCAATTATGGATTACTGTGCAAAGATCTAAAACATCTCAAGGAAATATGTTTGTGGATATTCGGCGCAGAAAAGAGGGACAATGGAAAGGAAACAAGATATTGATACCAACGAAAGCAGGACTGTTCCTTAAATATGCCGAATATGAAAAATTTAAACAAAAATTGGAAGTGGTTTTGGACAATATTGAGAAAAGGTTTGACTTTTCTCACTACAATGGGCGACACATTATTGGATCAGTTACACCAGAAGAAGGTCTACATGTTGAGCTCAAAACAGAATATAAAGAATCAAAGATGGATCTTTCGCGAGAGGAAATGATTAAATTGATTTCACATTCAGTTGCGGATGGTATTGCTTCCGCTATGTGTCAAGTCATTTATGAGTAATGAACTTTCGGTCATGATGCATACATCAAATTAAATATTTTTATCTGCATTTTATATCTACAATATAATAATTATCATGTTTGTGACCTTTTTTTATTTATATATTATCATATTGCATTCTCAACAAAAAAAATAAAAAAGAGCTCTCAAAAACGCCTTGTTTAATTATTTAATTGCTACTTATAAGTGAGCATGGCTTGAGAGAGTAATCGAGTATATAAAGAACTGTTCCTTTTATAAAAATCATTTTCAAAATGGTTCCAGCTTTGCACTTTACCAAGTGTTATCCAGATGTTGCTACTCCAACTAGGGCAACCTCAAGATCGATTGGATTTGATTTGTGTTCTTACGAAGATTTGATTTTACCATCACAAAAGATTTCGGTCGTTAAAACAGGAATCAATGTAACACCACCTAATGGAACATATGTCAGACTCGCTTCTCGTTCTGGGCTTGCTTCAAAAGGTATTGTTGTTCAAGGAGGAGTGATTGATCCTGATTATACTGGAGAAATCAAAGTCATTTTGCAAAATTTTTCTGAGAGCAATCTTATAATCAAAAAAGGGATGCGGATAGCGCAAATGATTATAGAAAAGGCGGTAATTCCTCATTTGGTTGAACTTTCAGAACTACCGAGTACTTCACTTGAAGAAAATTCTGAAAATAGAGGTCAACGGGGTTTTGGATCGTCTGGCATTTAATTAAATTCTTTTACTCAATGAAACGATAATTATTATCGTTTTGTTTTCTATTGTTCCCTTATTATTATTGTATATAAGATATTGCTGATAAATAAAAAAAGAGAGCCAATGAAACCCCTTTTCAATTTTAATTCTTATTTAAAGAGAAGGTTTTTCGGTTTGATGTTCATATTGTAAAATGTTTCAGTGCAATAAATGTGGTGAAAAGTTTTCAAAACATAAAAGTTTAATCCTACACAAAACAAAATGTGTAAAAGTAAGCTGCAAAAATTGTAAACAAGATTTTAACCGATTATCTTTTCTAAATCATCTAAGTACGTGCAAGCAAGGTCAGTCATTGAAGCTTAAAGATCATGCTACATTCAAGCTGCATAAAACTGGATATGGAAATACGCTTGCTATATACATCAAATCGAATAATTGGACTTCAATTGAAAACATGTTACGAGGAGAAAAGGAAAATATAAGATCTTTATTGCAGTATATAATAGAAGTACTTGGATCAATAAAAGTGCAATCCTGTCTTTTATTAAAATTTATAAAGCAAAAGCCTGATGGTGATATCGACACAACAGAAATTTATAAAGTATCACAAATGCATCGTCTAACTAGTATGATCAATTTCGAAGAGCTAGTAAAAGAATGGATGGAAGAGGTAGAACTATCAATAGATCAATTCACTCAACGTGGAAGTGGATGGGTATTGCAGACTGTGAAAGTATTAGAAATTCGGATTGGAAAACTTAAAGAACACAGTGGTGGTTGCACATCTATCAAACTACCAATTTCATTGAAACAGAAGAAAAGCTTGATTTCACCCCTTTGTAGTAAAGACTGTTTCAAATATTCAGTCCTTATGGCTTTGCATCCAATAAATACCAAGACTAGAGGTAGAATATCGCTTTACAAAAATTATGCTCACCTATATGACTTTCGTGATATTGATAGTTGTACACCATTATCTGCAATCAACACCTTTGAAAGACGAAATAACGTATCAATCAATGTTTATACACTGTCACCTGATAAAAGTGAAAAAGTGGTGCCATTAAGAATTAATAAAAAGCGACAAAAGAAACATGCAAACTTATTTTTTTATAAAAACCATTACTACTGTATTTCCAACTTTCATGCCTTCATAAAAAGTAGTAAATCATGGGAGCGTTTTTATTGTTACGCATGTTTGTCTGGATTCAGAATCGTAAATACACTCAAAGATCATGAACGTGAGTGTTACCAGAAAGCTCCGCAAAGAGCTATTCTGCCTGGAACAGGAAAAATACCTACAAAGTGTAAATTTAGAAGACTGGACAAAACAATTGCTTATCCTTATGTTATTTATGCTGATTTTGAAGCATTATTGGTAAAATCAGAAAAGTCTCTTACGAAAAATACATTTGAATATCAGAAGCATGAAGCATGCTCATTTGGGTTAGTTGCTGTAGACTGGCGAGATGAAATTTTGTACAAAAAATTTTATCGCGGAAAAAATGTATGTGAGAAATTTTTCAAAGCATTATTTCACTTGAGAATCATTCTCAACCAACATTTGGATAAAAATAAAAAACCCGTTTCCTTAACCGATTCCGAAAGAGAAGCTTATGTTGCTGCAACTGCCTGTTACGTGTGTGGAAAAGAATTATTATCTGACAAAGTTTTGGATCATTGTCATCTAACTGGGAAGTTTCGTGGAGCTGCACATAATCAATGCAATCTGATGATGCGTTTACCACAAAAAATACCGGTAGTGTTTCATAATTTGAAAGGATATGATGCACATATAATAATCAGTGGATTAACAACAAACTTGGTTAAAAAGATCCACGTTATACCACAAAATACTGAAAAATATATCGCAATCATAATGGATGATTTTCTGTTTCTAGACAGTCTTGCCTTTCTTCTCTCAAGCTTGGATACATTAGCAAACAACTTGGACAACGATGAGAAATCAAAATTTGTAAAACAAATGTTTTCAATTGATGATTTACCATTTTTGTTCTCAAAAGGACGTTTACCTTATGAATATATGGATTCATGGGAAAAGTTTGAAGAAAAAAGTTTACCTTCGAAAGAAGCATTCTACTCAAGTCTATCGCTAAAAACAATTGACATAGAAACATATGAAAGATTAACAAGCATCTGGAGTCACTTTAATTGTAAAAACTTGGGTGATTTTCATGACATTTACTTGAAAGTTGATGTTTTATTACTAGCATCAGTCTTCCAAAACTTCAGAGCAACAAGTTTAGAGCAATTTGGTCTTGATCCTTGTCATTATTTTTCATCGCCTGGACTAACATGGGATGCATCTCTCAAGCTTACTCAAACTGAATTGGACCTTTTGACAGATATTGACATGATTTTAATGTTTGAAAGAGGAATTAGAGGAGGAATTTCATGTTCAATGCTACGATACTGTCTAGCTAATAATAAGTTTTCTGAAACTTTCAAGAACAATGAAGCTGAATCATTCATAACTTATCTTGATGTCAATAACTTATATGGTTATGCGCTTTCTGATATTCTACCGTGTGGAAAATTTGAATGGGTTCCTGAAACCCGATTTCAAGATGTAATTTCATCAATCCTCGAATGTAATACACCGCGAGAAATAGGATATGTATTAGAAGTAGATTTAGATTATCCTTCTACTCTACATGATTTACATAATGATTATCCGTTAGCCCCTGAGAAAATAATTATTGAAGATGACCAATTGAGTAACTATCAAAAAAAAATTGTTTCAATTCTTGAATCTGCTGGAATGAAGCGGTATAAAACTGAAAAGTTGATACCAAATTTAATGAACAAAAGAAATTATGTTGTTCATGAACGTAATCTTAGATTCTATATTGAGAAAGGGTTGATTCTGAAAAAAGTGCACCGCATAATTCAATTTGAACAAAAAGCTTGGTTGAAAACATACATCGAGATGTGCACAGAAAATAGGAAGGCAGCAACGTCTCAATTTGTCAAAGATTTTTGGAAACTGATGGTGAATTCTTTGTATGGTAAAAGTATCGAAGATAAACGTAAACATAGCAAGGTTGTGGTTGCAACAAACACTAAACAGGCTCAGCGACAAATAAGGAAACCTATGTTTGATCAGTTTTATATCCTTGACAACAACATTGCAATCATGAAACTAAGAAAATTTGAAGTTGTTTTCGACAAACCAATTTACTTAGGGTTCACAGTCTTAGATCTATCAAAGTTACATATGTATAGACTACATTATGATCATTTCTTACCTAAATATGGATCAAGATTATCTCTCATCTACACAGACACAGACAGTTTCATTTACAAAATACAGACAAAAGATTTATACAGTGACTTGAAAGAATTTAGCTATCTTATGGATTTTTCTGATTACCCAAAAGAGCATAAACTATTTGATGCTACAAATAAAAAAAAACTCGGATACCTCAAAGATGAAATGAATGGACAAATAATTGATGAGGTTATCGCAATAAAGTCAAAACTCTATGCTATAAAATATGGAACGAAAGAAAAGTTAACAGCCAAAGGTGTGCAGAGAGCTGTTGTTAGTGAGACATTTTCAATACAAGATTATAAAGATTGTTTATTCGAGAATGAGCTTTCAACCCATCAAAATTCCAGAATCCAGAGCAAAAAGCACAAAATTTCTACTGTCAAGATAAACAAGCTATCATTTTCACCTCTCGATGATAAACGATATATACTTAGTGATTCGATGTCCACTTTAGCATTTGGACACTATAAAATTAATGATATATTCCAACATTGATCCTTTATTGATATGCAAGGTGAATTAATGATAATTGCCTTTGATTTGATTAGTTTAATTTGTTTTTTATTTAATAATTTTTTTTCTTTTCTTTGACAGATGGGTAAAGCAGAGAAGAAGTCCGACCGAAGACGTTTTGTTCTTTTGGGCCTCGTAAGAGTCATTAGAAAAATGTACGACGATGGTGAATTGGTCAATTGTAATTTGGATCCTGATTACAACCCATATTATCATGAATCAGAGACCCCTTACAAAAAGAGTAATAAAGATGCTGTTATAGATTGGGGTGACTGGAAGACACCAGACGATGAGAAAAAAGAAAAAGTGAAAGAAAAAAATTATTCAGAGATCTGGGATTACTTCCTTGATGTCATTCCAGATCAAGCATTTGAAGAAGAAATGAACAAACTTTGTAATAAGCTATCACGCATTTTTATATCAGATTAATAATTAAAAAATTACTATTTCTCAAATTTTTCTTTGTTTTTATTCAATTATACTTTAATTTTCATTTTACAAAGGGTGAGCATGAATCAGAAACTTTCGAACATACAATGCTGACATATTATACTTAGCTCATAAATTACATGTTAAAACGTTTCATTTTCGTATTAATCATGTTTTTTTTTTCTTTTTATCATTTATCATATCTAGTATTCATGGCTCCAAGCGTTGAAGAAATCAAACTTTTTTTCAATATACAAGCTACAAAGTTGGACTTTGATAAGAAATTCTGGACTTTGGCAAAGCAATGGAAGCACTGTACTTACATTGAAGGAGAAGCGTTGAAGCATTTTAAAAGTATATTTGAAGAGCTAAGCAATGATGAACGATGGTCACAAGCAACCAAGAATTATTTCCAAAAGGTAGTTACTGATATAGGAGAAAGAGAATCAATATTTTTACATGCAAAGCTAAAACTAGAGATCAAAAACGTATATTATTGGCTTTACTCATGGAAAAATTACGAAGACAAAAATGGGACTTTGAAGAGGAAATATGTAGATGTGAAGATAAAATATTTTCGCCAAGGAAGAGGTAGAGCAAAGAAACAAAGAACTGCTATTGTGTTGACTGATTGACAGAAACAAACAAAATTGGTTCGAGAATTTCATAATGTTATTATTCTTTGCTTTGTTTTTATTTATTTAAATTTATAAATATTAAACAATTCATTTATACTGGATTCATTTTTATTTCAATAAATTTTGTTTATTATATCTTCATTTTGTCTTGTTTTACATTTCAAAAAAGGTAGGTCAGAACCGGTAAAACAGCTCTTTAAAAACATTACACAAAAATATCCACATTTAATAGACAAATCTCCTTGAAAAACTTGTGCATTACTGATATAACCATAACGAGAGCAGTTTCTTTCCATAAATGTTTTTATTATCGCAGGAGGTCGCTGTCCATAAGAATCGAAGTAAATCCCGCTACCATATAATGGTATGAATGTTGCTATCCAATGAGAACCAGGTTTCCAGCTCGGATCAAGGTTGATTACAACTCCGAATGGTTTTGGAAACAAGGTAAGTGGAAGTTTATCAATTGCGTAAACTCCTTTGTAGCTTGCGTATTTCGCAAGATGTTTTTGAATATCTAACGTGGTTAGCGCCATCAGTAGTCAGTAACAATATTACGTGCAGCATCAATTTGTAAAACGGAGTCATATATAGCAAACACTATCATATGCATTCCTTCGTTAAGTGCAGAATTAAATTGAATATCCATTCGAACATTACCTCGCTTGATCATCGATAACACACCTGAGTCACTTGCTAGAGTACCATCATCAGTTAAATCAAAACTAGAAGCGGATACTTATCAGGATAATTTTGATATTTTAGATCGATTTTCGGTATCCCATTATCTTGATTCATTGAGCGGAAAACATTGAAATATTCCCTCATAAATAGTTTATTTTTAAAATCAGGCTTATAAGGTGAACTTGGAATTTTAGTTCCATTTACGACAATCGTAGCACTTTGTAGGTTTTTATGACTGAAAGTGAAGCCATCTATTGTTAAATTACCATTGAATGCAGCATCAGACACAAAACCAACAATTATTTTTCGAGGTAACTGACCATTGTATACATTATCAATGCTGTTGGCAGCGAACCCAGTTGGAAGATGGAATGATTTGACTTCATTTCTTTGAAAGTAATATTTTGCTGAACTTTTTTCCAATTGAGAAGTGATAGCCATTTGTACTGGAGTATACAATTTAACTCTTCTTATGAAAAGTGAAAGCTGTGTAAACTCCACACCCAAAGGAGTAACATCTGTTGTGCTGTGCAATCCAAAAGTTTGCGGAGCACATTTGAATCGTAATGAGATTGGTACATTATCAATCAAAAATTTTTCTTGTTGAAACATTGGGGCGTGAATAGGTATTATAATGTCAAATTCTTTTTTATCTTTGATTCTATCGGATCTTGCTGATTCTGTTTCATTTATCATTTGACATTCATCAAGGGGTGATTTATACTTGAAAAATATGTCCTCAATGTATGACTGATAGTGGTATAAACTATTTCCAGGTGTGATATTTACACTCCCAAGATAAACATCAAGTTGCTCGAAAAGTGAGGCGGCAAAATTGTTTGTGGGTGTAACACTTTTTCCTGTGGGTACATCAATCTTCATTTTTGCATACAAATACGATGCAGAGAGGTCAGTATAGTGTTCAGAAGCTGGCACGATGAATTCAAATACATTCGCTTTCGCAATCGATCCTACTGGTCTGTATTCTGTGTCATAGATACTTTCAATGACAGTCTGTGTTGGGGGAAATTTAAATAAATCAAGCTCAGCAATAGTAGCTGGAGACGAAGATGCATGTATATACTCCATTATTTGAAAATATCTCGTTGTTTTCTTATTACTCTCCTCTTTTTGATTCCTTTCTTTTTGCTCACTCTTTTCAGAGTGTGCTTCTTCACTTTGCGTAAAGATTTTTTAGGATTAGACTTTTGTGTCCTTTTATATAATCTTTTTCGCCCACTTCCTTCTTGTGTGACAACTTTTTCCTTAATTTTAGCTATTCCTTTATTTGCCAAATCTTTAACACTATCTTTAAAAGCTTGTTGAATTTGTGGGTCTTGTACTACACGCTTACCGATACTGACTCCTTTATTCAGAGCTTCTTTGCCCAAATACCTTATAACAGGCATAGCTAAGCGTGAGATGAAGCTACCGAACCCATACCCTCTTTGGTACCTAGGGCCTCTGACTATTCTGATGTCTCCGAATCCAGAACCGACTTGATGTGCAAAATAGTCATTAAAATCACTATCTTTAGGACAGTAAGTTTTTCTTTGAATCATTTTATTCAATCAACCATTTAAATACATTGTTTTCTTTATATTAATTCTTTTTACGAAAATCTAAGCTTACAAAAACTCTTCCAATGTTTGCAAATTTAATCTGCTCTCCAGTATCATCCAAGCAAACAATTGCAATATTTTCAATATGGTTTTTCCGTACTGGATAATATATTCGATGCTCAAATGTACAATAACCGATTCCTTGGTAAATACCAGTCGTCAGCGGTACTGCTCTCAATACAGGTGCTTTAGTTCCTGCAACCGTATGATCTCGTATGATATCAGTATAAACGTACATCAGATTGACATTATTTTTGTGATAAAGAGGTGTTGTTACTACAACTTGCTGTTTAAATGGATCAATATTATCGATCAAAGCATCACCTGACGGAGAGAAGCCTAAATATTCCATTAATTTCCCGTCTGAAAATTGAGGAACAACTACAATAGATGAAATGTACTTGTATTTTTCAAATTTCTCTCCATCTAAGTGATGCGCAGTGCTCATTTCAGCAATAAGTTTGTTTTTGACATAATGTTCAAAAGTTTTATTTACACCGCCCGCTTCAGTTGGCAGCTTTCCAATTTCTTCTAAATCAATGTCATGATCTTTTTTGTATTTTGCTTTTATCTCATCAACAGGACCATCTAATGAAAGATTAAGCATGGTAGCTTTATCTACTACTGTAGTGAGAAGACCAGGATAGAAGATTGTTTTCCCATTTTCGCAAACAAATTTAGGATAAGGATCGAAAACAAGACTAGGTTTGATTCTTTTCAAATTTGCCATCATTGCAGTGTTGAGTTTATCTATTATCAAATCCACAGGATCATCTGGAGAAACATCAACAGATGAACCATAATCACGGCCCATAAAGGCATATTTCAGCCATTTATGCTCAGGAACGTGTATCTTCCTCAAGTCAATATTTGGATAAAAGATGAATTGTGTCATCAAAAGTTTAAAATCAACACGCATTTTCTCTGATATATCAATAGCAAATTTGACTGGAAAATAAATTTCTGTTAGTGCAACTTCCCAATCACCATCAAGTTCCAATGCGGGATCAATTTGGTTTTGAAATTTTGATAATGTATTATCTGGAAAGATGTCTGTAGACCCATTTGACGATAGGTCAATTGTAAAGTTAATCATTGCCATTTGCAAGAGTGATATCGGATATCCAACTATTGAATTTTCTTGGCCAACCCTCCCACTTAACTAAGTACTTATATTGTCTTCGTGATCTGTCATAAACTCTCCTAATTATCTTTTCAACTCTGCGCACTTTATTAGGGTCAAATTCAACCTTTTGTAATTCTTCAGGATAAAAAATTGATGATATATTTTCACCTTGTAAATCTTTCAATTTATAGATGAATTTTTGAGGCGTTTCTTTAACCCCTGAAACTTTGAACACTTCATCAGTCCATTTTTGTACTGCATCCTTTTCGAAATTGCCAGTATTTAATGGAATTTTAACAAAGTCATTTTCATTGAAAGTTTTCTTTTTATTTCCTTCATTTTTTATTGATCTCTGAATAGTTCGCACGATAGATTGTTGATTATCTTGTGTTACAGAGTTTGGAGTTGTCTTAATAGTTCTGTGGTAAGAGTTATTGTAATTATCAACAATGTTTTGTAAGTCATCAATGTATCGATGTGCATGTTTATGGTAAATGAAACGGTATATGCGAGAACGTAACGTTCGTATTAAACGTTCAGCCAAAGCACATTTTATTGAAGCGTCAGTTGTGGTGAAATAATGTACACCCTGAGATGAGCAAAAGAATTTTAACCTGTTATTGTTAAATTCTCGTCCTTGATCCGTTTGTAGTTTCTCAGGCTTTCTTCCTGTAGAAAAAATTTCAGAAAAAGCATTTATGATTGTGGGTGCTGCTTTATCTCTACACGGTCGGACCCATGCAAATCTACTCAATATATCAATCACAACAAGTAAATGATTCACTTCATCGTTTTGCCCTGACCAATAGGACATGTCCATAAGATCTGCTTGCCATTGCTCATCGATTCTATCAACCAATACAGCTAGCCTTTGAAAGTTTTTCCGTCGTGTCCGAAAGTTTGTATACGTTTCTTGCTTCATCAACCATTGTTTTACATCACTGTATTCAATCAATGGGTCATATTCCTTCGCAACTCTGAAAAGTCTTTTAGCACCTCCGAAACTACCCTGACTATCCAAGTCATAATAAAGCCGTTTCAAAAGTTCTTCACGTTGGTCCAATTGAGTGTCTGACATTTTACAACTTTTTTATCCTTTTTAGGTCTTTTAGATAATTTCTTTTCGTACTTTTGAACAGCTTTTTTGAAGCTTTCTTTATATTCATTCAAGTCAATTTTAGGATCTGTTTTATCATCTTCAATTTTCGACATTTTTGACACCTCATCAGCAGGCACATTATCAGCATTGTTAAGGTTACTTTTGAGAAGATGATATTCTTTTTCTGGAATCAATACCATTTTATTAATTACATTCATTGTATAAATTTATCTCCCAACTTGCCACCTAGGTAGGATATTGCTGGCCAAAGTAATGCAGGTAAAAATGCACCACCACTTTGTAAAATAATTTCTTTTCTAACTTTCAGAGGAATACTTTTTCTTGAGATTTTCCGAAGTTCAAGCTTGTAGGGGACAAGTTTTGTTTTTGATGAGTCTTGAACTGGTATATTTCCGTTGAGCGTGTTTTTACTTATTTCAGAGATAGAATAAAATATGCAAGATTTTGCTTTAGCTAAAAGTTTTTCTCTTTGCTTCCTTGTCTTGGCTTTAGCAAGTTTTTTTAATGTCGGAAGACACTTTTTAACACCTTCAATCGACATTTACCGAATATTTGAAAAAAAAAACTCATCTTTATATTATTTATATCACATAAGTATGCATTGGTTTTACATTTTCATTGAAAATATTAGTTAGTAGCCTTATTTTTTCCGGTGTATTTGGCTTAAGATCAATAAAAAGATAAGAATATGGACCTTGTGTTGCATCTTCATAGACAGCTTGAAACTTCTTAATTTTCGTTGGAAACATCTGACGTCCTATGTTTGTAATCATAGACTTATCGCGAGGGTTTTTAAAACATATTACATATTGACTGTTGAGGCTTATATTTCGACTTTCTTTTCCTTTCATAAAAAAGTTTTGGGTAATTAAAATAACTGAAATATTTCTATGATGAGAACCTTTCGTAAACAAGTTACTAACAAAAGTTTGATTTACTGCCTCTGACATTAAATCGTCTATAACCAACCACTGTGGTTCATCATTACCGAGTTCATTCATTACTTCTTCTTGTAGTCCTTCAATGAATTTCACATCATTCATTGAATTGAACATTTTCTGATATTCTCCATAAAAATAAGTAATAGACTTTGGTGGTGGATCGCAAATGTATGCTGCTTTGTTAATCATATTCCTGATGAAATAAGTTTTACCAGAACCAGTTGGTCCTGCTATAAGCATGGTAAAAGGATGTTTTAAATAAATAGAGACAGACATTTTTCAACAAAATTTGTTTTTTATTGTTTTATATTGAAAGTTCAAATTACAACTGATGATGGATTAGACGGAGTTTGGATTGGAGTATCGGATTTAGTAGATCCCAATCTTGGATTTGGAAGCAAATAACCAAGGCATGACCCAAGCAAAGCAGTCCAGAGTGGTAAATTTCCAGTTTTCAGCACAATATTAGCTATAGCTGTTATTAACATCGCGATTAAAACAATCAATTGTACGATAAAAAGTACTTTTTTGTACCACAATTTATGATAATCAGATGGATTTATTTCCATTGTTTCAAAATTTGCTGCGAATTGTAAAATGATAAATCATTATCTTTATATTGACTTCAGTCTTATATTATAATCAAATTCATTGCAGTAATGAAATATTGACTCATAATCCTTCAAACCGGTTATTATAACTTTTCCAGACCTGAAAATAATGAAAATTACTTTTGAATCATCCAACTTTAGATGTATGCCAGGGAAAAGTTCTGGCTCATAAGAACTTCTCGGGTGTAGCAAAAGTTTGTTATAGTCGAAATAATCAATAATTTTTGTGCAAGCAGTGATGTTCACTATTTTAAATGTAATAAATTTTATGTCTTGTGGATATTTGATACAAAACCGATTAATTAGAACTATTGCTGTTGCAATATTTTGAACACCCGTTACATTGATTTTACCAGAGTCAAAAACAAGTAAGCAACCGTCAGGATACTTCAGGATACCCCCAGAAAATGATTTTTTATACTTTATGTCTTCAAAAGTGTCTTTTATTTGTTTTCTACAAAGCTTTGAATTCAACTTAAAGGAAGTAACTAAATTGACGACTTCAATGTTCTCTTGCAAGTATCTCATGTTAAATAAATTTTTAATCAATAAACTTTAGTCTAAATACTCCTGCTACAAAAGAACGACACATAGGACAAGTAGCGACACCTGGAGTACAATCTATGCATGTTACTGCATGATCACAAGGGTAGAAACAACAGCCTACTTCCTTTTCTAAACATATTTTACATGTATATCTACTGTTTGCTGGTTCAATATTTGAGTTTACAGGTATATTAGAGTCACTTCTACTGGTGACCGTTTCAATAAATCGTACTCCACACTTTATGTATACAAAAGTACAACAAGGTGCAAAAAGTGCATGATTAACCCAAGCGTTATCCTGCTTTATCCATTCGAAAAGTGAATTAGCACAGTGGAAACAAGTAACAAGATCAGATTGTCCTGAATAGAAAAAACCAGCTTCAGCCAATTCTAATGGCGTAATAGCTAGATTTGGCCAATCTTTAAAAGTAGCAAGGCGACTTTCAATAGTCACATACTGGGGAAAGCGAGCTACAACATGATTTGCAAAATAATTGATAGTTGTACCAACTACATTTCTTATCGCTGATCTCAATGACTCGCGATTGTACTGACTACTACCAGCATCATCTACTTCAATACGATCAATACTTCTACGCTCGACAAATGGAACACCTTCAAGAGCAGCCATTTGTATCGATAGTCGTTCTTCTTCAGAAAGGCCTCCAACACTGTTGCTGTTTTCCACGGCTTCACCTCGATAAATTCCGGTTACATCATTGTTTTCTATTGGTTCGATTGCAGCATGATTTGTAGGATTTCTTTGACTTGATTCGTGATCATTTACTTCAATATGATCGGCATCGTCTATGCCAACAGGTAAAATTCGATTCATACGAAACAACCCACCACCATCTACCTCGATACGGTCAGCAAGGCTCCTCTGAGCATCATTATCTGTTTGAATAGGTTCATCAATTTGAACAGCTGAAAGAACTGCCATTTCCAATATATTTTCTTCTTCTCGCGTAAGTTCACCGTCTGTATCATTTTCACCTATTTCAACCATGATAACACGATTTTGTGTGCTCACTGAAGGCAGTCCATCATAAGTATAGAATCCAGATGGATGAGCTACTAAATGCATGATGGGGATAGATTCTGAATCATTTTGACTCATCTTAAGTAAGTTATAAAATACAACTGAAAAAATTCGGTTTGCAACTACGAATTTATACTCGAAAATTAGGTTAAATTAAAATTTCAATTATTTTTAAATATTACGTAACCAAAAGAATGAACTACTGACATATTTAATTAACCAAAAAAAGATTCAGATTGATAAAGATAGTTTTTTGATAAAATTTCTTTATGACTAAATCAAATTGAAAATTTGATGCATGTGTTAAGATTATGAATTATTATTATTGCTATAATCGACTAGAGATCAATAAAAGTGGGGTATCTTGTGTATCTTTATTACTACTGCCTACATCCAAGATGAAGTCAAGAAGATTAAGCATTGGGTTGATATTGAAAAAAACACACTTATTGAATCTAATGGAGAGATGAATATAATTTGTTACACTCAAAATGATCAAAAATTATATTGCTTCCTTCCCGTGGAGCATGTTAATTGGTATAAAACCCCATTCGCCGATCATCGCGTACATTCTATCATCTTAAACGATGTTTGTTACATCATTACTAAGTCATTGACTTTTCGTGTTTTCGATTTGTTAAATAAAACTATCAAGAAGAGTAAACCGTTTGGTGGAATGAATTTAACTTTTGAAGATTTGCAGCTTGATTCACATAAGTCAAATGTGATTGTTTTTAGCAAATCACAAAAGAAAATAATGATGTACGATACTCGCAATAAGGTGTGGACATTGATGGGACAAATATATTCTGAATATAAAATGATAGCTTTGGTTTCAGCCGACATTCCAGTTCAGTTTATTAAAAAGTTGTTTTTAAAAAAGAACGTAAAGTAAAATTGAATTTATCATTAAATGATGTATGTTAATCTCACCATTCATGAATCATATTTTGTATCGTACAGTACGCTATTTCAAATTAAAGTATTGAAAACTGGGATAATCGTGTTCAACCAAATAAAAATATGCTCAATGTTATCTTTTCTCATAATTTAATAAAATTTGATTACATGTTGTAAATTGAAGAATATCTGAAAAGTGAAACGCGTTGACTTGCATCAACAATTCAGTTATTTCTCTTACGTGTTACAAGTTTGATTTCATCCGCTTAAAGATTAATTAAGTAAATGAACAGAAAAAAAGAATGAAATTTTGACATTTATCGACTAAGATAATTTAATGGTCTTTCTATGTTGAATTATCTGTTATAAGGAATATAACGCAAAAAAACTGATAAAACGTTAGTCCCTTATTACATTATTATTATTAGTCAAGCTGCAACTTAACCCAATAAGTGAGGTAGTGTGGATACAAAGGGTCTAACAGGGCTAGGGCTGTTAGAAACAGATTGGCTCTATTGGCCAATTTCATTGCCTCATAAATTTTTATCGAATCAACTTCAAACATTTTATTTATTGAAAATCCAATGCTTACTTATTAAATGTCGCTAGAGCTATCATTGCGCTCGACATTGATTCCATTTATTTGATTTTCTCGAAGTTCCGGCCACTGAGTCACTCCGGTAATATTGATAATCCTTAAGTGTTAGATCTTTTTTGAAGTAAAGTTTCTTTATGTGTTTGGTTGGCAGATTAACTGAACTGATTGCAACCAAGAGGTTAGGATTTATCATCTTACCTGAATAAGCCCACTTTTTATTCCCGATATCATAAGAAAGTAAATCTTTGGATGCTTTATCAATAAGAAGCAAATTAGATTCATGATTGGTTAATTGCAAATTTTCAAAAGAAAATTGATATTCTTTGAATGGTTCAGTTTTAAAACAGCTTCGACTAACTGGATCGATAATTCTAAATGCCAAATCTTCACTAATGATATAAATTGTTCTCTTGATTATTGTTCCAGTGATGGCAGCCCTCTCGGTAAAATCACCGAAATACCAGCTTTTACGATCAATCGGGAAAATGCAGAAAAGCTTCTTGAACTTCGAAAAGCCAACGGTAACAAAAGAACCTCCATATTCAAAGAATGAGTCTCCAAATACCTCATCAGTTGATGAATAATCCTGGTTAATATTATCCAAGTAAAATACTTTAGCTCTTCGGATAGAGAAAATGAAATATTCATTAATGAACTAACATTCACCTAAATGTGCTACTGATAAAACTTGGACAACACAGGTTTGGATATAAAGAAATTACAGTTGATACCGAGATCTCAACCATTCTTACACTTGATCTTGACTTGAAGAATAGTGATTATCTTTTTTTATTTATTGTCTGAGCGAAGCGAATTGTCTGAGCGAAGCGAAGAAATACACGGTGAATTTGCGATTTTTTGTTCAACGATAACTCAAAAGTAAAAAACACGATTTTGATGCAATCTTCAGAATAGGTTTCGGTAGGGGTCAAAAGTTACTGATTAGTTTTTGTTAAAGATTGGCCCACTCCCAAATTTTAGGGCTTTAAATTGCCACTAGACAGAGCCAATAACAAAATTAACACCTTCTATCAAGTAGTATCTTTTGGGAGATCGGCATCCCCCCTCAAATACTGTAATTGGTTGAGAGTTTAACAATAAACATCTACATTTGTATATTCAAAAGAATACCGAAAGGATACTCAAAAAATCATATCAATCGCTCAGACTACACTGTTTTGCAGTAAATCTAGTTATTAATTATTAATAATTCGAGCTTTAAAGCTCTTGGTCATAATTTTTCCCTTACTAGAAACTTTCTCCACATCTGGTAACGAAGTTATCTAAGTTATCTATTATAACGTCTATTTTTTTCTCATTAGATATTACTTTTAACTCGGCAAGACGATGCCAGGTTTAGCTTAACAAGGGAACACCAAAACGTTGTAAGATGCAAAGATTCTCAATGTAAAACCTCTTCGTGTGGTCTATTGCGTCTAGAAGAGATTATCTCTGATTAAATCATGTGTGATGGCATTTATTGGCGTTTAATATGGAGAAAAGTATCCAACAGTTTGGAAGTAGATTCAATCTTATTAAAAATTTCTGCAAAATCCTCTGAATGGCTTTATTCCACCACTTTTTTCAACCACATTTTCAAGCTATTTTTTTATAAAATTATCCACCACCCAAAAGACGGTATTTCAATACGGACATTCGTGACATTGGTTACGTACGTAAGACGGAATTTTTACCAAAAGAACGTAAAAAAGTAATGGAAAAAAGTCACTTTTAAAGTGGTGGATGTGGTTGAAGAAAGTCAGTCCCTCCTATGACCATGTGAACATTCAGTGACGTGACAGAATAAACATTTTTGTTCATAGTTTGATGAGGTGGAAAATATATGCAATGATAATAATGTTGGGCTTATTTCAATTCTACATTGTATTTCAATTTAAATATTTTAATAGCTTCCAATCATTTTGTTGTTTAAGGATTCTAATTTCACAAAGTATTCTTAAACAAATGAGTGAACAATTTACAAATTTATTAAACATTTTACTAATTCATGTGAATAAAATTGACTCATATCTTTGTGACAGATACTTAATGCAAAAGATGAAACCAAATCCTGACGATGGCGATTCTCTGACTATAATTAACCGTTCAGTAATTTATTGCGTCTCAAAGAGGATGTTTTGTTCATCTATTCAGTATTTCGAGAAAATGTTTTGCTGTGATTTATTGGAGTCAAGGGAAAACAAAGTAACTCTGGATTTAGATGAAAATAGCTTTGAATTGATCGTCAACTGGGTTTACTCTGGTTGCGTTGAAATTAACATGACAAATGTGATTCCTTTGTATACCTGTGCTGACTATTTAATGATCGACACTCTAACAACTGAATGTAATGTTTTTTTCTTTGGCAAATTTAATCTCATCGACCTCCCAATTATTTTAGATGCTGCAACCGAAGTGACTAAACTAGTGAATCGCAACATGATCAACTCCTTCATCAGCCGTCATTTTCTCAAGATCGTCAAATCAAAGCCATTCTTAACATTTCCATACGATACAGTGAGACAGATGCTGAAATTGAATTTATGGATAGATTCAGAGTTCCAAATATGTGAAGCCATCGTTAAATGGATTGACTTTAATCCCGATGGAAGGAAACATCATTTTATTGATTTAATTAAATTGATTCGATGGTGTTATGTTGACTTTGATGTTGCTTATCAAATCAAAGGCTATCGTAGATTCAACGAGTTGACACAATTTACTTCAATCATGTGTAAAATGGCAAATTGCTCAAATGGATGTTCATCAAATCGATCAATGCAAAGTAGTTTGATAAGCATTTTTGAGATTAGCAAAGATACAGTTGAGATACTCATTAATTGTAAATCCTCTTCATGGATTCCGTGTGGTCTATTCAGTCTAGATGAGACCATCTCTGATTATATAATTTGTGAGGAACACTTTTCAGATGTTGTGTTTGATGCAGGTCGGAAAGGAGTACGAATTGATTGGATTCATCGCAAGTTTCGCTGGTTGAACATGATTGGATCATCATTCGCCTATTACGGACAGATTTATTCAGTGATCATGTCACATGTGGAAATTCCTGAGTAAGTCAGATGATTTTTATAGCAGACTTTGCCATGTTGCCAAAATCTTGAGTTGCCGAAACCGAACTGTAATTTCTTTATATCCAAACCTGTGTTGTCCAAGTTTTATCAGTAGCACATTTAGGTGAATGTTAGTTCATTAATGAATATTTCATTTTCTCTATCCGAAGAGCTAAAGTATTTTACTTGGATAATATTAACCAGGATTATTCATCAACTGATGAGGTATTTGGAGACTCATTCTTTGAATATGGAGGTTCTTTTGTTACCGTTGGCTTTTCGAAGTTCAAGAAGCTTTTCTGCATTTTCCCGATTGATCGTAAAAGCTGGTATTTCGGTGATTTTACCGAGAGGGCTGCCATCACTGGAACAATAATCAAGAGAACAATTTATATCATTAGTGAAGATTTGGCATTTAGAATTATCGATCCAGTTAGTCGAAGCTGTTTTAAAACTGAACCATTCAAAGAATATCAATTTTCTTTTGAAAATTTGCAATTAACCAATCATGAATCTAATTTGCTTCTTATTGATAAAGCATCCAAAGATTTACTTTCTTATGATATCGGGAATAAAAAGTGGGCTTATTCAGGTAAGATGATAAATCCTAACCTCTTGGTTGCAATCAGTTCAGTTAATCTGCCAACCAAACACATAAAGAAACTTTACTTCAAAAAAGATCTAACACTTAAGGATTATCAATATTACCGGAGTGACTCAGTGGCCGGAACTTCGAGAAAATCAAATAAATGGAATCAATGTCGAGCGCAATGATAGCTCTAGCGACATTTAATAAGTAAGCATTGGATTTTCAATAAATAAAATGTTTGAAGTTGATTCGATAAAAATTTATGAGGCAATGAAATTGGCCAATAGAGCCAATCTGTTTCTAACAGCCCTAGCCCTGTTAGACCCTTTGTATCCACACTACCTCACTTATTGGGTTAAGTTGCAGCTTGACTAATAATAATAATGTAATAAGGGACTAACGTTTTATCAGTTTTTTTGCGTTATATTCCTTATAACAGATAATTCAACATAGAAAGACCATTAAATTATCTTAGTCGATAAATGTCAAAATTTCATTCTTTTTTTCTGTTCATTTACTTAATTAATCTTTAAGCGGATGAAATCAAACTTGTAACACGTAAGAGAAATAACTGAATTGTTGATGCAAGTCAACGCGTTTCACTTTTCAGATATTCTTCAATTTACAACATGTAATCAAATTTTATTAAATTATGAGAAAAGATAACATTGAGCATATTTTTATTTGGTTGAACACGATTATCCCAGTTTTCAATACTTTAATTTGAAATAGCGTACTGTACGATACAAAATATGATTCATGAATGGTGAGATTAACATACATCATTTAATGATAAATTCAATTTTACACCCGGGATCGAACCGTCAACATTAGAGTCGTGTGAAACTAAGTTAACTTATCTTACCCTTGATCAGGGCTCCAGATGCTCCTTGTCGAGAAATAAAGAGAAATTAAATGTTTCTCTTTAGTTCGATTACTCAAGCATAAATTGCGACATTCGTCGGGTTCACATGTCAACTCATCAATCTGTGGTAGATTTTTGACGATAAATTCATCTTCTTTTATGTGCAAATAACAACTTTTGCATGTGTAACACCATCTTATACATTTCATCAACTCCTGTAGATGAACAACACGCGATTGGTCATGTTTGATCCATTTCATTATGGCTTGCAACACTTGATATTCGCTTTCGATATATAAATCCAACGATAGTATATATTTTACTACTTCCAACGGAAATTCCAAAAAATACTGGCCGTTTATGAGTCTCAAAAAATTTTTACTCAAAAAAGAGTTGAGCATTTTGAAGTTCAGCAACGAAGAATCATCGTTCACATGCTTAATTAACGTCGGGATTTGTTTGGCAGTGAAATTTTCGCCAAAAAATGATTGACACCGACTTTTAATTGAATCAATTTCCAGTTGCTCAGATACTACATGCATCGGTATAACGTTTTCCATGTTAAACATAATCCAACCGGAATAAATCCAATTAATCAACGCTTCGAAACAAGTTTCGTTTAGATCAAACTGGATTTTTCTTTCAACTGGAGAAGAACACAATTTATTAAAGACTGCAATTTTTTCACAAATTAAAGATTTAGAAACTTTGTAAGTTGTTGAACGATTAATCAACACGATCTGATCTTCTCCGTTGATCTGGCTCATAATTTAAACAATAAAGTATAAAGGTAGAGATCAAGGTTGATGAAAACAATTTACTTATTAAAGTTGAACTTGATTCGAAAAGTAAAAATATTTAGAAACAGTTGAGACAAAGTCACAGTTAAAATTGGTGCTTTTGTAAGTCCAAACGACTTGACAAACGATCATAAATAAAGACATGCGTATTGCGACCATGCGAACATGAGTAAATATTATACTCTTTGGATTTGCTTTTGTTAGCTCACTTTAATCCTTTGTTTTTGTTTATCTTGTTGATCAATCACCGCTAATTGTTAAATTTTCAAATTTTAACCGTTTATTGTGAAAACGGTTTTTGGTTGAATATCTTTTGGTTCAAGATAACAATCTTTGAAATATCAACCATAAATGCTAGTTTAACCTTCCACTGATTCCAATTTCATTTCTTGAGTTGACTATTCAAATGTTTTAAACTGTTAATTGGATAAGATTCCATCCCATTACATGAAATGCGAGTGTCCAACACTATGGTGATGATTTTTCTTTAGTCTCGAGTTTCAAATGACCATTGAATATGTTTATTTATCACCATTAGATTAAAATTAAAGTAAGTATTAACAGCATCAAACTAAACACTGATTTACCAAATGATGATTGACGCAATTGAATGCTATGAGATATGAATGATCAACCGAGAAAAAAATCTCGTTACCTTGCATCAAGAATCTGGCTATCATGTACAAGTTCAGTTTCTTTCGCTTAAAGACTGAAACCCTTTGATATCAAATGTGATGTTAAGACGATTGACTTTAAAATTCTAAGGAATCATTCACACCATGGAGTTGAATTTCATAGTTTTTCATGATCTAATTTGCTAGATTCTCCTTTTGTGTAGCGTGCATTAAGTGCGTTAAGCCAAGAAAATCGGAGATTTCTTTCATAGTCGCCATCTAACAAGAAATAAAAGTTCCTTTAAGATCGAACTTAATTTTTCTATTGTTTAATGTCTCCGAAAACTGTGCATCCTTGAGATGGTGACACTTAACTAGATTTACTGCAAAACAGTGTAGTCTGAGCGATTGATATGATTTTTTGAGTATCCTTTCGGTATTCTTTTGAATATACAAATGTAGATGTTTATTGTTAAACTGAACTATCTGTAGTAATAAAAAAACGAAAAAGACTGACATAATATCAGTACCTTATTATATCATTGTTATTACTCGAGTTGAAGGCTTATCATTAAGTGAGGAAGTGTGCTGTCAAACAGGCCTGACAGCGTCTGACAGGGTTCTAGGACTGTTAGAAAAGAAAGAGATCCTCTTTCTACTAACGGTAAAGTCTTAGGCCAATAACTGTTAGGCGACTATCAAACCTACCTGTTGCACCAGAAGGTGTGGGATAGGGTAGGACTCGGTACTGCATTGACAAATTTCATTACCATTTTTTATTGAATTAATTTATAACATCTGGATGCATTGGAGATGCAATTGTAAATTAATAAAGTGAAGTTATCATTCAATTTGTCGAAGATATTGGCCTTTAGCTGAGAATTGAGTTACTTTTCTTATTTTTTGATCCACTTGACATTGCATTGATTGGAAAGTTGCCCAGGCACTCAGTCTTGGGGCGCTTAAAGCTAATTCGCAGATTTCCTTTTTGCGTTTAACACAATAATTTTTAGCTAAACAAAAAGTATCAGAGTCTGCTTACATAATAGATTCCTAAATTGTTTAAAAAAATCCTAAATGAACCACTTACTCAGTGGTCAAAGATTTAATTAGTTTACTATGAATGTGAAATGGGATCAAGTTTTGATTGTGGATTCTTTTGTTTCTAGAAACTTAAAAAAGCGCGTAGGCACATAAATTTTACTAAACTAACGGTAGTATAAAAAAGCCATTTCTGGCTCAACGCGAAACCGGTTATTGAATAAAATTGAAATGGAAATGAAACTTGTTTTAAATTCAAAATTTATTTTTGAACTTGCCACCAAATGTCACAATAACATTAACCTTATTAAAGATAATTGCATTATTGTTTACAATATTTTTAAAAGAATAGATTTCTTCATTAAGTTGAATGATGAGGAAGTTCGCTGTTGCCAACATATTTTCAAGCATTTTCATGGTTGATTGTTGATGATCAATTTGATTCTGCAACGAAATCAAAGAGTCGTTGAGATTTGGAACTGAAACTGGAGATGTTACCACATTTTCAACGATGAAAGTTTCTACATAATTTTGTAGTGTTGGTGGCTACGGTGATTCAACAGTCGGTTCACTCTCCATTGGAGAAAATGTAACGGTATCATCACCGAAGATATCTTCAATTGTTGTGGAAACTTGCAACATTTGGAGACGTGAAGCACAATTAAATGAAGTACTTGTTACTCGAAGATGATTTCAACTGATGATTTAAGTTCAATTTCAACGAATTTTTATACCAATTCAGATCAAACCGCATTTCATCTTAATTATAATAAATACATTGATACATGGATAGCATATTTTGCCCTCAGAAATCGGAAATAAGTTAGTCATAATAGTTTTTTGACATTATAATTTGACCTTATTCATCACGAACATATGAATCTTAACAAAGTTCAAGGAAAAAATGCAACCTTCAATCCAACAAAACCTTAAAGTTTATCTAGGTTAACTAGATTAGATCTTGAACGAATAAGTCCAATCATTAATAATCATAAATGTAAAGAGAATTAGTAGATCAGTTTCAACTTAAGCATTAAACTTAGTATACAAACGAAGAAAATTCGATCATTCAATTCATTCAATCATCTAATCATCATCTAATCATCAAGTAGATAATTGAATCTTAGTTTCAGTTTCAACTTTTACTTTCTTTCTTAAAAGTTAATTTCTTTTGCTTTTATTCACTCACAAAGTTGTCAACTTAATTTACAGCTTTAAGTTTGTACCTGATAAGCATCTATTACTGTAAACCTGAAACGTTTGGAAGTTGGCTCCTTGATTATCATATATTGCTGAATACTGAAGCGTCGACAATTTGCTGACCTTATCTTAAGACATCTAAAGGTAAATTTAATTGAATTTATATATGATTAGCTTTGTATACTCCTGACTTTGATCAACTTTAACTTAAATTATATTTAGTGGATTCGAATGATTTATATATTGTTAGTTAGCTTTGCTCAAGTCAAAGACAACAATAGTTTGCACGTCTAAATCCATTAATTAGTTTAGGAGTTTAAGTGTGCACAAGTTGCTACCAAATAGTTTTCGAACTGGACTTTGGTCAACTTTAACTCAAGACTCACTAGACTGAATCAGATGTGCATTATCTTATTAGTTAGCTCTTAACTCATTGAAGAGAACAATAATTTGCACGTCTTGATTCATCAAGTAGTTCCCAAGATTAAGTGTGCACAAGTTGGTACTAAATAGGTTTTCGTACTGGACTTTTGTCAACTTTAACGAAAGTTTTACTGAACTGTTTCAGATGCTTTATATCTCATAAGTTAGATCGCAATTAGCTAAAGAGAACGATCATTTGCACATTTTGATCTATACAGTGGTTCTGGAGATCAAGTGTGCACAAGTTGATACCAAATAGGTTTTGGAACTGGACTTTGGTCAACTTTTGCTCGACATTTACTGAACCGATTCAATAGCTTATTAGTTAGATCTCAATTAGCTAAAAAAACGATCATTTGCACGTCTTGATCCATCGAGTGGTTCTGGAGATCAACTGTGCACAAGTTGATACCAAATAGGTTCTCGAACTGGACTTTGGTCAACTTTAACTCAAGACTCACTAGACTGAATCAGATGTGCAATAGCTTATTTGTTAGGTCTTGATCAGCTAAAGAGAACGATTATTTGCACGTCCTGATTCATCTAGTAGTTCCCAAGATTAAATGTGCACAATTCGGTGTATCGTACAATCTTAAAAGTTAGAAAAAACTAAATGAATGTCTCCATCTATTGATTGATAAATAAACTAAACTGAACTTGCATGATTTTTACCATTTTGAATAGTAGATGGTAGTATAAAACTGCCGAATTGGTTTGATGATTTGTTCAATTCATTCAATCACAGATTATTAATGCTGTTCTTCATATTCATTTCAATTATAGTAATGAATACGAATTGGCCACATTTTGAATGGAAACCGTGCTTGAGATGTTCAGTACGAACGTATTTCTACGGAATGCCATTCGCGTATAATCATTTTTGTAAAAGATGCTTCATTATTCCTGAGGTTTCACCATTTCGTTAAAATGTTTATAGAAAGTGAAAAGTAAGAGAGATTATAAAATTATACAAGGAACTGAATGTTAAAAGATGCATCGATTGAATTGTAAAGAGAAAATAGTAAACAACAAAAGAACTCATCAAAATAAAAACCACTGATAGGCGGTTGAGATGAAGCGGAGAGGTGAGCACATGTAGTTCATGTTCACCAATGTACTTCATACAACATAATAATAATGTCGCAGGATTTTATTTACCAGGATCTAAAGAGGAGAAAAACCCTTCTTTGACTAGTTTCATAATAGAGTGTTTTAGAGGAGCAAGAGATGATGATCTACGAGCTCGTTACAAGCGAGAGGCAGCAAAATTAAGATGTGTAGTCTCCTCTAATCGGATTGATGAATCTGTTTTCTAACCCGATTAACAGATATACAATGGGTTACAACCTACGATCTCGTAACGTCCGAACTTCAGTTAAAAGAGAGTTCAGTAAACCGACCCACAAACTTGGATTGAAACACTACAAACAAGAGCTTCATATTGTGATGGTTATTTATCAAGATCATTAAGAAAGATAATTATTGGCCACTAAAGTGCTGATAAGCATTTGAGTACTTTGGTCATCTTGATAATTTTTGGCCACTCGAGTGCTTATACTTGACCAAACTAATTGTTAAGTACTGATAAGGTCAGCCTTAATTAGTACTGTTATTTTTCTGGTTAAAACCCCAAAATAAGATACTTATAACGAGATCGTTATCGCCCTATCTAAAAATGTATATAAAAGCTTGGACCTGAGATTAAAGGCTCATTCCTGATCTGGCCAGCCAAATTGATAACATTAAAGTCTATTTGATTAAAAACTTAAATTGGTTCTCACAATTGGAGGTTCCACCGAGAACTTTTATTCGTCGTTCATCTATAACGAAATAAGACTAACTCGATCTCCTGCTACCATTACACCGTTTATATCCATCGTATAAGTTTGATTCAAGTTATATTTTTGTGTCTATATTCAAAATGACGACGGACAAGTCACCTTACAATTTGTTATCCAAGTTAGAGGTTAAGAAAACTTTCCAAGACCTCTTGAACAATGTCCAACATACCAGACCAACGCGGGTGCTACCATTTGATGGTCGTGTCGGAAGTGATGTTATCCGATTTCTGGAGGATTATGAAGCCTTAGCTAGTGACTTAAAATGGGATGACGAGGAGCGTCTCGCTAAGTTGACCTTCTACTTGAAAGATAATGCCAGGGATTGGTTTAAGTTGGTAATGAAAAACCCAAGCACAAACAAAAGTTGGGAAGGTGTACGGCAAGCTATCTTGGACTATTTTACACCAACATGTTATCGTGATCTCCTGCGACAAAAAATTCGAGAGCGGAAACAATTAAGCGATGAACCAGTCTCCAACTACATTTTGGAAAAAACAATATTATGCGATAAGTTGGATGCAAATATGGATTTAGGTGAAGTTCTTGACCACCTCTATTCTGGTCTTAGAGGAGAAATCTGCTCCAGACTTTACAGTCATTCCCCAAAAACCATAGGTGAGTTTATTGAGTACGCAAAGAGGATTGAACATGGTTTGACCAAAGAAAATAAGGCTGCTCAATCGGAATTATCAGAGGTTAGATCGGAAATGCGAGAACTTATTTCAACAATGGCCAATGCTTTCAAAGAACTTAGCGTTCAACGTAGCTCATATCGTCCCCGAGACAATAGATATAGACAAGATCGGGTTCAAACTAATACTCAGGTTTGTTGGGGTTACAATCAACCAGGGCACATCCGTCCTAACTGTCCAAATCGTCTGCCATCAACTTCCAATTTTGTTTATCCGCCAAGAGACCACCACAATCTAGGAAACAGTCGAAATTACTTTCGTGCACCAACTCCTCAACCTACCTCGAACGATTCACACAGAAACCCAACAATCAACAACGTTTTTGAGGAAGAAATTTTCGACAAAAGATTGATCATCGTAGATGGCACGATCAACGGTATCAAGGCGAAATGCATGATCGATTCTGGTTCCACGGTGTCTATGGTTGGTCCATCATTTGCCAGTTCATTACCCCTTATTTCTCCTTATCGAGGAGGTGAAATTCGGGCAGTTAATGGAGGAAACGTTAACATCTTAGGTTGCATTTACGCGTATGTTAGCATCAGAGACATGAATCAAGCGATCGGCACAACACTGTTAGTAGCTGATAAACTATCACATGATTGCCTATTGGGATATAATTTCAACCATCTGGCTGGAATAGTCATTGATTGTGCACGGATGGAAATCGAAGTTAAGGAAAAGCAACGCGCGACTATCAACATCGCTGTCGAAACTAATAACAACGATATTTTTGCCGAATTAATCGAAGATGTTGAACCTGGCCTAGTTCCACTTGAGGTAAATTATGAATGGTGTCAGATGGTACAAAGTGTTAGTAATTTTACTGCGCAGTTACAAATAGGAGATAATCTTGAGCCAACACAAAAAGAGAAGTTACTCAAAACTCTCAGTGCATTTCAAGAGACTCTGGTTATAGACTATAACAAAATTGGAAATCGTACCGCTTTTTACCACCAAATCGACACAACAGATAGCAAACCTATTAGCTTACCACCATACCGTTACTCGTTGGCCATCCGAAATTTCATAAACGAAGAATGTCGAAAAATGCTAGATCTAGGAGTGATCAGACCATCGAAATCTCCCTATAGTAGTCCTGTTGTAGTTGTTGAAAAAAGGACAAAACTAAAAGACTTTGTGTAGACCTGAGGAAGCTAAACTCAATAACAAAGAAAGATGTCTACCCTTTACCTAACATCGATGATCTTTTATCAACTTTAACTGGAGCTAAGTATTTTTCTACGTTGGACTTAAATGCAGGATATTGGCAGATAAGTATGCATCCCAATGACATAGAGAAAACAGCTTTTCGTACTCAAGACGGATTCTTTGAGTTTTTGAGAATGCCTTTTGGCCTCTGTAATGCTCCAGCAACCTTCCAAAGAACCATGGATGTCGTGTTAGCTGGGCTCAAGCATCGGGACTGTTTAGTTTACCTTGATGATGTTGTGATATTTGGGAAGGATTTTGACGAAATGATAACCAGACTCGCGAATACAATTAAGGCCATGGAAAAGGCTGGACTAACCCTCAAGATCGGAAAATGTAAATTTTGAATAACCCAGGTTTTATTTTTGGGGCACGTTATAAACGCAGATGGAATACATACAGATCCAGAGAAAATTAACACGATTAAATCATTTCCCACACCAAAATCTATACATGAAATACGAAGTTTCATCGGTTTAGCTGGTTATTACCAAAATTTTATAAAGGATTTCTCCATCATAGCCCAGCCTTTGACTCAACTTACACGTAAAGACGTACAGTATCGATGGAGCCTCGAGTGTGATCAAGCTTTCCACCAGCTTAAAGAGAAACTCAGCAACGCTCCGATCTTAGCCCATTTCAACCCGAACTTGCCACTCGAGCTACATTGCGATGCTTCCAGACATGGAATCGGAGCTGCACTGATGCATAGGGAAGAGAAGCATGCTACTTTGGTTTGAATTGTTAGTAGGCTGTCGAGTGACACTGAAAAGAGGACCCCGATCACCGAACAAGAAGCCTTATCCATTGTTTCGTCTCTGGAGAAATTGCGAACTTGCCTATTAGGGATTAAATTCACAATTTTTACCGACCATAAGGCTCTACTCTGGCTAATGAGTAAAAAGGATCTAAGTGATCGATTGACACGATGGGCATTAACCATCCAAGAATACAACTTCGATATTTTCTACAAACCCGGAATACAACATCACGTTCCTGACTATTTGTCACGATTTACAGAAAATCACGAGAATTCCGAAGACGAAATTGAATGTCATGTAGTAAATCATATTACGACTGATAGACCGATTCTTGCGAATAAAAAAGGCGAGATAGAACCCTCAATCGGATCATCTTATCCTTAAACAACCCGGAAGAATACCAAAATGTCGATACGACAAATTTTGTGTTGCAAAACGACGTCCTCCATAAATGAATCGAAAGTGAAAGTGGGCCTAAGCTTGTCCCTTGTGTTCCATCTTGTTTAATGCAAATACTTTACGTTTTTCACGATGGCTCAATATCTGGACACTTGGATATACAAAAGACCCTTCATAAAGCCCAAGCAAATTACTACTGGTTTGGTATGAACGCCGACGTAAAGACATACGTTACCTCTTGAAGGAACTGTCGAAGTTGGCCCAATCGAAGTTGGCGGACCTTTTGAAAGGGTTGGTATGGCTCTCTTAGGACCATTTCCAAGGTCAGAATTGGAGAACACTAATATAATAGTAGCCACCGATTATCTAACGCGATGGGCCGAGTGTAGAGCTTTGCCGAATGGATCTAGTGAATCGATTGCCAAGTTTGTGACAAAAAATATAATTTTTCGTTTTGGAAGACCACAAACGGTTTTAACGGACAGAGGCAAAGCTTTTCAAAGTCAATTTATCGAAAACATTTACCAACTTGTCGGATCCCGTCATGTCAGGACGTCAGCTTACCATCCTGCTACGAATGGGTTGACTGAGCGATTTAATAAAACCCTAACTGTTATGCTGTCCATGTACGTGAATAATCGTCATAGTGATTGGGACGTCGCAATACCTTATGTTTGCTTGGCATACAACACGTCCAAACAAGCTTCTACAAAGTTTTCATCCTTCTTCCTATTGCATGGATTCGAAGCCAAACTACCCGTGAGTATCGACAATGGATCAGGCACTATAGGCATCTCAAATCAAACTGAATATAGTGAACTCCTCACAACCTTCATTGAGAAAAAAGAGAAATGGCTAGGAACAACATCGAGCTTGCCCATGCAGCCAATAAACAAGATTATGACCAGCGGCACAGGCAAGTCATCTTCAACCCTGGTGATAAAGTACTCATTTATACTCCACAACGTAAGAAGGGTCAATCAGAAAAACTTTTACATTTCTTCCGTGGACCTTACATCGTGATGGAAAGGAAAGGACTGAATTCCTATCAAGTTAGGTTGGAAAATAACCCTCCAAATAAGACCGATAGCGTTCATGTTAGTCGACTTAAGGCTTACAACGAGAGAGTGACACGAAGAGATAGTGAGTCAGATGGTCAGGATATTCAGCAAATATCCACTGACCAAACACATTCTAGTAGCGAACTCGAAAATCTGCGTCTATTGGACGAATTACCAGTCGAAATGCCTAATATTGGGACAGATGTTGATTTGTCAGCTAGAAGAGAATCTCCTGAGCTTAGTGTACCCGAGGACATTATCGACAGCACAGCACAAGAAGTTGAAACAAATCACGAACCCCTGCGGCGATCAACAAGAACACGACGACCACCTAATCGACTCACCTATGCCGTATTATCTTCATTATTTTGTCTAACTCTTTTCACGATTTCAGACTGTGCTTTCCAAAAGGTACACCCAGTCGTCTACCGTAAATCAGCAAAATCGGTTGCTAAAGGATATTTAGAAATTGACGTGTCCGTACAATTCGAAAAACCCTGTACCGCGTTTCTTCAAGCTATGAATGCCACGCAATTAGAATCCGGATACCTTGCTAAGTGGTGTCAGTACAACCTCAAAGAAGGATTCGAAGAACCCCTCAGAGACATGTGTGACACAGCGCAAGAGATGGACCGAAATAAAGATAGAAAGAAACGAGAAGTAATAACACTTGTAGGACTTGGAGTCCTCGCCTTTGTTTCCACTTTTTCTTTAGGACTAGGAGCAATGAGCCTCAAACAATCACTAGATAATAGGCAAGACATTGATCGAGTGCAGAGACTACTTACCGCCGAATTAGGTGAGCTTGAAGTGTTAAAAAAAGTCTGATTCACGTAAGTGAGGCATCCTCAAATTTGATTGTCAGTGTACAACAAATATCCCAAGAGATCCAAGGCCTGTCAAAAGGACTAGAAAGCTTCAAGAAGACTATGCCTTATGCCGCACACACCATCTCACTATTAACGAATCGTGTATTGATTTCAAGAATACAAATGCGCAAAATTTCAGAAGAATGGGAACAGGGACACCTAAGTTACAGCTTCCTTGACCTATATAACATCAGCTTGCCATGCGGTAAAGAATGTGATCTATCTACAACAAGAAACCTTAATTGTGTTTACGAGCCGAAAGAAAATCGGGCTAGGTTCACTTTCACAGTCGCACACAAAACTGATAAATTCACAATATTGGAAGCAGACCCATTCACTTTTCACACCCACAGAGCCTATACGGGTGAGTTTTGTAAGCTACTATACACGGGTACTCAAATGACTGTTTATGACAATGAGACAAAGTGCATCATACCGCTTCCAAACCACTATTTTAGTGCCCATCAAAATCTTATTTTGTCAGAAAAACTTCAATGTACTAACCAAGATTATTACAACACCTCGACAAATTGGCAGCAACATGAATGCCACTATCGACAGTATATCTCGGAAAGTGATGTGTTACAGATTAAACCAGTACACAATAACAACTACGTTTACTGTTTCGGCTTCAATATCACTGTATACAACCGAACACTTAGCTGCCCAGACTATCCATTTGCTATCAACATAAAACAGAAATTTCAAATCGGCCCATTTAGTTATAATTTTCAACATACACAAATTGTAACAAAGCTACATGTCGAACCAGAAATAGTAGAGAAGATCAATTTTGTTTTTACACCGGACCTTCACCACTTCAACCATACCCAAACCTTGGAAAAATTGAAGGAGGATAGGAAAAACCTAATCAACATGCCATCCCGGATGTTTCTGATTGACTACAATTTTAACTTTTGGGTCATGCTAACTGTATTTGTACTTATGGCCATACTATTATGCATAGTCGTTAAACAGAAAAATTGTTGCTGTAAGTGAATGTGAATTCCAATAATGAATCCACATTGGCCAGTCACCTTGAAATGGTCCCAACCAATAGTATGGGAACCGAACGACCAATCGTTGTTCTACAACAACAAGAACAAAAATTAGAGAAGAACCCACAAGGCTCACGAATTTTCTTCTAATTAACCTTTTATTTTCTACTATTTTTTTTGCCTCTATCTTTTTCCATTTAGTTTTATCAAAATTTAAAGAAGTTAGATTGTACCCTTTTATTTAGTATATTACACGTCTTTGAACAGTTCTACACCCGATTGCGATTTTTTTTATTTTTTTCTGTGATGATATTTTTGGAATGTGATGATATTTTTGAAATGTGATGATATTTTTGGAATGTGATGATATTTTTGGAATGTGATGATATTTTTGAAATGTGATGATATTTTTGGAATGTGATGATATTTTTGGAATGTGATGATATTTTTGAAATGTGATGATATTTTTGGAATGTGATGATATTTTTGAAATTTAGATATACTTCAAAGAATATGATATTTTTCAGCATGAGTGCTGATGTTCTAACAACGCCTTCCATAGTTTTGTTCATTCGATAGTATTTCAAAAAAATCAGACTGTTCATCAATTCAATTATAATCAAAATTTATTGTCAAAAAAAAATAATAATTTTCTAGAGAATCGATTATTACAAATAGGTCCTTAATCATCATCGTCCTCCACGACCATTGCTCGCCTTTTGGTCCTTTGGCTTGCCTCTTCTCTTGCCTTCTCTCTCTGCCTCTGTTTCTTCTTTTCGTAAGCAGCTGCCCTCTCCTCGTCGGTCAATTTAGGACGGCCCTTGTTACGTTTTCTACCATCCGGAGGACAACATACTGTTGTACTGCACCAAGACAATCAGGCGGGCATTCATTACATACATGTTTAGGCACCCCGGGTACGGTACAATGTTGCTCATGGCGGATTAACGTAGATATTTTAGCAAATGTCTTTGGACAATATCGTCAGAAAATTTTAAGAATAACTTGAGACGATTCCTTAACATCAAAAGCCAAAGGAAGTTTCAGGTCTTCAGCTTTCAGGCCCCAGGGAACCGGATCATCATTTTCTTGGTCATGATTTTTAACGCCATCTAACCTGACTAACGATCGTGACCAAGAAGCAACAGCCACCAAAATCTCTTCACCATTAAGGGTTATGTATCCTTGTCTCACTAAACGTTTTATATCATGGTCACCGTTCATGCACTCACCAGTGACTATTGAACTAGTAGCTGGACTTATAGTCACAGAAGTAACTGTACTTGGAACACTCATGTTGCAAATATAGAATAAAACGAAGTTTGATGTGAACTGAAACACTAACTAACAAGAAATGATTCGAAAGGGACTTCGATTTTAACTGGACGCGGAAGATGTGATGGTTATTTATCAAGATCATTAAGAAAGATAATTATTGGCCACTAAAGTGCTGATAAGCATTTGAGTACTTTGGTCATCTTGATAATTTTTGGCCACTCGAGTGCTTATACTTGACCAAACTAATTGTTAAGTACTGATAAGGTCAGCCTTAATTAGTACTGTTATTTTTCTGGTTAAAACCCCAAAATAAGATACTTATAACGAGATCGTTATCGCCCTATCTAAAAATGTATATAAAAGCTTGGACCTGAGATTAAAGGCTCATTCCTGATCTGGCCAGCCAAATTGATAACATTAAAGTCTATTTGATTAAAAACTTAAATTGGTTCTCACAATATTAGTGAAACAAAGCGAGCAGAATTAATGAAAGAAGTTGAAAATTTTAGAAGGAATTATGTAGAGGTTACTATTAAATAGCGCACTTACTACGCAGCATATCTTCGTCAAAAAAAAGATCTCAATCATTTGCATAACAGAAGAATCTCTCTTTTAGCAAAGATTCGATTACTGGAAGATCGTAACAATGAAAAGAAGAGCCACATCCCAGTTATCAACATTGGTCAAAAAGCGGCAGAGAAAAGCTATCAATCACCAGAAAAAAGATCAATGTACCCAGACGGACCTGCCTCCAATACGGACGCCAGCGAACAACGATAGAATGGCTTTAGCTTTGGAGGTTGTATCCCGAGAAGTTGGTTGTAATTATAATCAGGTTAAAGAATGTAAGATTAAAATGAAAACATTAGCTTATGAGGTTATTCGAATGAGAAAAGAAAGACAGATATTGACTGATCGATTCAGAGAGATAGCAGATAAATACTACAACCTGCAGAAAGCAATCAACGATGTTGGTTTACTTGGACTTCAAAATTATATAAGAATATTAGAAGAAAAAGTCAAAGACACTCTAACTATAGAAAATGCAAAATATAAATAATTGTATTTTTATTTAAATTCTTTCTAATTTATAATTATTCGTATTTGCACAATCTTTGAATTTATTGAAAAAATTCATGTAATCAGGGCATTTTTTTAGAAATTTTATACAATAAAGTCCACATTTTGTACTTAAATCGTCTTGTAATTTATATTTTGAATAACTCCAATAGTTAGAGTTTCTTTCTATGAATGTTTCGCTGGCTTCAGGAGGTTGTCTACCAGATGAATCAAAATAAATTGCTCTTTCATTTCTATCGAAGAAAACAGCAACCCAATGACTTCCTTCCTTCCATAATTCATCAAGACTAATCACTACTTTTGCTGGTTTTATTATCATATATTGCGGTAAATGATTGATTGAAAAGCATCCTAAAAAGTTAGGATCATTTGATAATTCAGACACAATTTCAATAGAATTCATTTTTACCAATCGATATTTACGTTACGATATTTATCAATTTGTATCATATTATCATTTTGTGCGAAAATAATTAAGTGAATTGGTTCAGTTATAGCTTCTTTGAACCTTATTTCAAGCTTTATATTACCTCTTTTGATCAGACTTAGAGTTCCTGATTCCTGATTCTTCAACAGGCAGATAGAGCTCAAAAGACTCCAACCAATAGAAACCAAGCATCATAGTAACCATAGTTACGAAACTGGTTTTTTAAACAATAAGTCAACACAACATGTCATGTACCGAAAAAACGGTTCCTCTTGCATTTAACTGTGATTTGTGCCCAAAAGTATTTACTTTGAAAAAAATCTAGTTCGACATCAAAATGATAGTCATAATAGACAAAAAAATCGATTGTTATGCTCAATTTGCCATTTTGCATGTAATAATAATTCTAATTATTGTGACCATCTTAAATTAGTGCATGAAATTGAAATCCAGACCGAACAATTAGTTTTTAACACTAACGAAGGTAAGTTTAAAACGTTATTCAAAGATGTGCGGGTCTGTGCGGGTTTTAAATTATTTTCTCTTACAGAATTTCTGAGATGGAAAAAAGAGATTGAAAAGGATACAGCATCTTTTTATGTCAAACAAGCAACTTCTGCAGATGGAAAAATTTGGTTCTATTGCAATAGATCTGGTAAATATGTTCCAAAAGGTGAAGGCTTGAGACATCTTAAGATTCAAGGCACCCGAAAAATAGGCGAAAGGTGTCCATCGTCCATTGTAGTAAAACCCTATTCAGATGGCAAACTTTCAATCGATTTCGTGAAAACCCATGTTGGTCACAGTATTGAGCTTAAACATATCGATATACCAAAAGATGACAAGCTCGAGCTGGCTAGTATGTTAGCTCTCGGGATTCCACGTCAAACTGTCTTGGAAAAAATTAGAGCGACATGGTGTGAAGATAATTCCAGAAGAGTGCACTTATCGACGAATCGAACTGAACATTGCTAGAGAGATGAAAATCAATGCAAGCAAATCCGCGATAAAAATGATTGAATTAGTTTAGAATCATGGATTGAGGAGATGCGAGATCCAGACACTGATCCAATAAGTTTTTTACTTGTGTGACGAAGAAAAGAAAACCTTCATGCTAGGAATTTCAACGTTATATGCTTGAGAAATATGGTAGCAATATTGTTGCTATAGACTCTACTCATGGAACAAATAATTGCGATTTCCAGCTCACAACTTTAATGATTGTAGATGAAAATCGGTAAGATATTTCTGTGCGGGTATGTGCGGGTTTCACTAATTGTTGCATTTACATTTCAGAAATGGCTTCCCAGTCGCATTTTTTTATTCGTCTACTGTTGATACTTCTACATGTAAAGTTTTTTTTGAATCTTTAAAAGCTTTATGCAATGTACCACACGCAAGAGTCTTTATGTCTGACGACTTCAATGGATATTATAATGCCTGGATCGAAGTTTTCTCTAAGCCTGAATACCATCTTCTATGTTGTTGGCACGTCTATCGCAACTGGAATAAACACTTGAATCAGGTCAAAGACATTGATTTACGTTCGAAAATGCGGTCAGATATCTTTTACTTACAGAAAGTTCTCGATGAAGAAGTGTTCAAGCGTTTATACAACTTTTTTTTAACTAAATATAATGGAAATGAATTGACTATTCCGTTTTTAAAATATATCGAAACATATTATGGTAATAGGGTGGAACAATGGGCTGCATGTTATAGGAAAGGGCTTGGTATAAATACAAATATGTATTTAGAAAATCTCCATAGGTAAGAATAAAAAACCCGCACAAACCCGCACACAATAATAAGTTTGATTTTTTTTGGAATCTCAAATATGTGTACATGAATGGCAAAAAAATAAGACGAATGATGATTTTCTGATGCGTTTAGTTTATAATATGCAATTCGAAAAGGTTGTCAGGAACGAGAAAGGATATCTATTACGAAAGTTATCAGAGCTTCGTAACAAGCATCAAGTAGCAATGAATTCAGACTTCCAATACTCTGTTGATCCAGTCAATGGTAATCCATATTCTGTGATTTCAAGTACTGGTCCAGAGGTGAATTTATACACAGTAGAGTTTATTGTTCTACAAGAGAAATGCAGCTGTCTCTTGAGATGTGACGTGTGTGATATTTGTGTAGCTAGCGTTACTTGCGATTGCCACGATTATGCAATTAAGGGTAATCTATGCAAACACACTCATTATATTGCTCTAAAGAGAACTTTGATCCTGCCAGTAAATGATTGTCAAGCTGAAGAGCAAGAATTAATAGTCGACACCGATGATCATTTAGAAGAAATAAGAAGAGAGAAGCATATAATGCTGTCTCAAAATTTACAACCTACGAAAAGGTAAGTTGGTCCCATTTTAAACAATCTAAACCTAACAACTCATCAATTAATTTAGCAAAAACTTAGAAGCGACTAAACAAGAATTAATAACTGAAGTCACAGCTATAATAAATTCTTGCAAGGATGATAACCAACTGGCTGCTGTGAAGAAATTCATCACATCTATGCGCACAACAATATTTACAATTGAATCATCTCCTGGTTCGCTTGAACGAGTGAGCGATAATCCATACTCACAAGGATCTGGTAAAAAAATAGATCAACAAAAAAGATTTTGGAAAGGAAAAAAGGAATCTAAAAGATGCAAAAAACAATTGAGATATTCAACACTTGATTTAGAAAATTTCATGGATTCAAAAAACTCAAACTGAAAAACCAACACATACCCGCACATACCCGCACTTATTTTAATGAATATCAAACTCAATAATTGTATGAATAAGTTTATTATAAATCAATACATCGAAATTGTTTTATAATTTAATAGCATGTTTATTGTAATTCAATTTTATTTTATTATTCATAAAATATCAGTTAAGTAAAGTGAAGTGAAAATTTTTTATTGCTTTGCCTTTCTTCCTCTTGGTAGACCTGGGTTCCTAACGTACGGTTGCGCTCCAATACATTCGTCTTTATTGCATCCACTTACATCACAATCGTGATGTGGTGCTCCTGGCATATCACAATTGTCTTGCTCATGACGATCTGCAGTGTATTTTCGCGAAAAATTTCTAAAGCAAAATCTACACCTGCGCTCCTTTTGAGTGCCATACTTTTTTCTAAGTTCATCCATAACACTAGCGACGCTTGCCCAAGGTAGTCCTCACCTTCTTCATTTATTGGACCCTGTTGAAGAAAAAAACATAAGAGAAATGAAGTTAATTGATTAAGTTATTATGTGCGGGTATGTGCGGGTTTTAGAAAAATACTTACATATGATTCTGGTTCCAGTTTTGGGCAATCCAACTCATTTTCCTCATAAATGAGGTTTTCGTGCTCTACTAGACAACCAACAATCTTCTTTTTATAAGTCGGATGGTATACGAGTCCTCTTTTAAAATACGCTTGATTGGATAATCTCCGTCTTTCACTTGTGAGGTTGATGGCATCTGTTTATAATAAGTTAAAGAAAATGTTATAAAAATTTGACAAAATAACAATTTAATTTTATATACCTCAGCTCCAACTGGGTTTTCTTCTCCAGAATCTCTTTCATCTTTTGTTGTATGGTTTGGTTCATTTCCTACCGCGGCTTCATTTAGAGTCTATTTATGGTTAGAAAATTTATGGTCACATTTATTACATGGGCTGAGAATAAACGAGAATAAAAATAAACTTACATTGTTTGTATCAGTATTTTGGTCACTGTCCGAAGGTGTTATCAAGTTTGGCATGATTTGTGTTTTTTAGGTAAAAAAATTCAGTATAAGTTGGCTAAAAAACTGGTGTTTTTCAAAAATAATAAAGAAAATTTGAGTGTGGTAAAGTTAAGGTAAACAAGAAAAAACATGTGCTTATGGTTGAAATACGCAAACTCAAAGCTTTTCTTTGAGCCAATGAGCTTAAAGAGTCTTTTGAGCTCTATCTTCCTGTGATTCTTCATGCTTTCTTTTGCTTTTAAACATGTGTGAAACACGCTTCTACTCAGCAAATGAGTTCAGCATGGTTCTTGATTCACCTTGGTTTTGATGTGTGTCAAGCAAATAATTAACTTATACAATTTTTCATTAAACTGATCTATTTTCTTTCACGATAGTTGTGAGTTGTGTTTGAAGTTGTTTTGACTATTTTGAGTATTTTTGAATTTTTATATAGTTATATTGTTTATTTAATTAATTATTTATAATTTAGGTTAATTCCCATGGGAAATTTGTATATTATTTTAAACATAGAAAAATTTTGACTTAGGTTCAAGGCGCAAAATTTGAATTATATTTTTAACCATTTATTTTATTTTATTAACTATGAAAACTTAATACAAACATGATTTAACTTGATACAAAACTATTTAACTCAAACAATATCAAATTGCAAATTATTAATAATAAGATTTAGCGATTTTGCTGATGTAGATTGCTTTTTTGACTAAATAAAATTATACTTGCTGTTCATTAACCACAATTGCCTATCTTTTAGCATGATGATTATTATATTTCTAATCATCATTAATCATTATACCTGAATAATTGACTTACAAGCAAACGAACTCATATTGTTAATGATAATGTACGAATCAGTCGATAGATGTTAATTTTGCGTATCTTTGCAGGTTTCATTTACTTTTACTTACATAACACACGCTTTATATGTTGTTTGCCTTTACAGGTATTATGGCGGTTGTTGAACCAGGGACAAAGCGACACCAATGCCGTTCCCTGGGGTATGAATATGAAAGAGCATTTCAAGTTAAACCTGCCAGAATTCGTGGTTGACTTAGGTCCCCGACTTTAGTAGAGAAAGGTGTGTGGTGTAGGGGAACCTAACGTCAATTTTAGGAGGTTGGGAGGACAGTTAATTGATTGACGTTAGCTTAAGCTTTTATGAAAGTGTATGAGTCGTAGTGCGATTGTACTAGGGAGAAACGCACAAAAATCCCTGGTCTTCCACTGTTTGCTTTGGTTGCAGTTCTTTGTAAATTGTATTTGATGATTCGTATTATCTAATCAAATTGAATTGCATTTATTTACAGATCTCAAAACGTTTCTTGGTTTTTGGTAAATTGCTTCTTTGCAGATTGAAAAGTAAGAAAAACTGATAAAGTTGTTATATTATATGTTGCATGAAACCTCATTGCATGATTTTTTGTCTTGTCTTGTATTGTCTTTGTCTTTTTATTGCAAATTCCTTGTGCATTTCCTTGCCTGCTGTTACGATTATTTTTTGCTAAGTGGTACTAAAATGTTGCAATAAAGGCTGTAACTCCAAATACGGCAATGAAATAACGCTTTTTCCGTTTCCAAAAGATCACGAGTTAGCTGCATCTTGGTGTGCTGCCTTGAAACATGGTTTGCCTTCAAGTTTTCGTCCGCATACGTTTTCGGCTTGCATGAAAATTTGTAATCTACACTTTTCTTCTGAGAGTTTCCATGCAAGTGGACGGGGTTTGAGATTGAATCCTGTTGCTGTTCCATTGTTCATTAAAGAATGCGCAGAGTTGGTTGAGAGAACAGAACAGCAACAAACACCAGCACAAATCATTATAAAACTGAGAAGGCAGATTGCTAGATTGCAATTCAAAATAAAAAATCCGACATCATCATACATTAAAAATCAGCGTAATAAACTTAAAAATTTCATTTCTGAGGATGCATACATTATGCTGGAAAGCGCCATTAATAATCATCTTCGTAAACCATCAGGCAGACGTCATTCATATGCATCGAAGAAACTCACCTCATTGATACTTCATAAATCACCAAAAGCATATCGCATGATCCGACCCATTTTCGCTTTACCATCACTCAGAACCATTGATCGACACACAAGCGATTCATTCAGCGAGACAGGCATTCCATCATCAACGATCACAACTCTTAAAAAGCATGCATCTAATCTCGATGACAAAGACACCATCTGCATTTTAAGCTTCGACGAGACCGAGATCAAACCGGATTCAAATCATGGACTCACAGATAAAAAAGCCTCATCTGTTCTCGTTTTCGGTTTGCGAGGCATTAATGACCGCTGGAAACACATCTTGTGTTATTATTTTGTCGGCAAAGATACTTTGAAAAGTATCGGATTAAAAACTATTTTATTTGATACGTTGGAGGTAATTTTTAATTCTGGTTTCACAGTAGTAGCAACAGTTTGTGATGGAGACGGCCAAAATCGAGGACTTTTCAATATTTTACAAACTGATGAAACATCTACATTCAATTTTAACGATCACAGAATTCATTTTATATACGATGTTCCGCATATCTTTAAACTCATGCGCAACAATATCATGACAAAACAGCTTGCTGTTTATTACAATGCTGATCTTGTTGGCTTCATTAACTGGAACGATATTTCAAATCATCTTGTACCCAATTGCAAAATAGAACGCTGTGGTAACTGGCTCCACGAACAAAATCATCTCGGAATGTCCAAAAATCACGAACAAACATCTTCATCCCACCAGCTACGAGAAAATGCGAGTACGTCTCGCAACACAACTTTTTTCTCATCAGTCTCATCTTCATTTCTGTGTGCAGCTGAAAAATTTGACTGCAATCCTTCATTTTTTTAATTGGCACCTTTTTCAGAGACCTTGATCGCATTTTTGACATTTTAAATGCATCAACACTATCATTTGATTCTGGAAAATCCTGGAAAACTGTTTTAAAGGTTAATGATGGCAATTACATGACATTGATCAATTTTAAAAACCTCATTGATAGTGGTCGCCTCTATTTTACTAAATCACGGACATCAACTGAAAAAACCAACGCTGTCTTCTGCCTAAAAATGTTATCGCCTCAATCGCAGCCATTTTATCATTAACCAAAACGGTCACTGATCTCGGTCTTCCCCATCTCGCCACCAAACGCTGCAACCAAGATATTTTAGAAAACTTTTTCGCCCAAATACGATCATCATCCAAGATTTTAACAAATTCGCATTTTAGATCACATTTTCGGGCCACACGTATCATTTTTCAGGCGATCTCACCGAATGCTAACTGCGGAAATGATGAAGATTTTCCATTATTTTTAACTGATCTGGAAGAGTCATCAGCTTCATCTTCAACAACACAATCAGTCGATGAACTCGCCGATTATTTCAGAACTTTTAATCCGGATCTTTTCGCTGAACCATCATCTTCATCACATCTGGCTACATTCTTTTCAACCTTCACACCTGAAGATATAGGCGAAGATTGTAGTATACTTTGTCAAAAACAGCTTGAAGAGGCCAAGCATAGAGGATTGATCGCCTATATCTCAGGTTACATCATAAATCGCATAAAAAAATGTAAAATTCATTGTGAAAAATGCATAGACCATTTAATTTCAAACTCACAACTTCATGATCACAATCTCATCGCATGTCGTGTTTTTGTAAATAATCAAGCACTTACATTGAATCTGCCACCTTCGATATCGAACCAACCATCGTCATCGTCATCAATAAACCAATCATCGACATCCGCATCACTAAATCAACCATCGCAGTCTGCACCATTGACCCAAACATCTGTTTCATCTGCTATGCCTTCATCTGCCTGCTCAAATTCGTCGCTTACCCAAGCATCATTGCATTATCCATCAACATCTTTCGCAAATTTTATCGCTTCATCAACAGAAATTTTAGAAGAACATATTCCAAACATAATCGCCACAGTTGGTGTGAAGTTCAGTCTTTTAAAATTTCTTTGGAAAGAACCATTTGATTTCATACCTCTTTGTCATCGAGATTCCATCAAACTTCATTGTTTGCACTTACTCATCAACATGTACATTGGCAAATACATTAAAAACATGAGAAATTCCATTTCGGATGAAAAACCCATCAAAGTCATGCAACAATCATCACGTCGTTCATAATCACTGCACTGATCACTGAATCATTTTCTCATGCTTTGTATCCTTCAGAAATCATTCATTCCATATCATCATACTAGCTAATCCCATTCCATTGCTTTTGTATGCATTCTCATTCTGTTTTCCTTTTTCTTTTTTATTTCAGCCGCATTCTCAGCACCATATTCCTTATTCTTTGATATTTTTGGGTTTTGAAAATAAATTTATTTGGGTGTATATGAGCTTATTACAGCTTTCTTCGAAAATTCAATTCATGATCTATCAATAACGTTTAATATTGACCGTGACCAATTTAACTTCTCGGCGTTGAATGTTATGCGTAAATTATAAAGTTAGATATTTGATATAACACAGAATTAATTTTGCCAACTGGCTCTCAATTCAACTATACAATCATATGTTTTACTAATATTTCATTAATTGCTAAAAATGGTTTGTAAATTACAATAGAATTGTTTGACAAACTTAAATGTGTTGAATTTCAATCACGTAAAAGAAAGAGAAAAGTAAGACAAAAATTGGTTTAAGAAAGAGAAAAGAAAGAGACTCTCACTACTAGCACCACTGGTGCAATTATCCAGCAACAAATCGGATTTATATTTATCGCAGTCTCTTCTTCTTTACTCTTTGATCCTGATCCCAAGTCTCTCCACATTTGCCCTCTAACATGGGGACGGTTCACTGGTGTCTTCTTCATGATCCCAACTGTTGATATTATCATAGCCTCCGATTGTTTTTATGACCCAGAAGACTTTGAAGACATTCTGATGACTTTAGCCTATTTTATGACTCGCAACCCAGAAACCGTGTTTTATACAACTTACCATGTTCGCAATTCTAGTTGGAATATTGAATGTGCTCTCAAAAGGTGGAATCTCATTTGTGAATGTTTGCATGTAGATTATGAAGATGATGAAACTGAGTGTGACGCTTCTCAAGGACATCGGTCAAGAAGCACAATAATTATTTATAAAATTACCAGGGAACAGAGAACTGATTGAATTGCTGCTCGAGTTATATGCGCCGAGTTGGATCAAGTTAACTAAAAGATAATCAAATCATAAATAAGGAGCAAAAGATCCAAAGCAAAAATACCTATCCTAAATCAAAGAGTTAAAGCCTATTCATCTTTGGATGATCAAAAAATCTCGGAATATCCTTCCGTGTTGAATGTGATTTTTATCAAATCTATTTACCAGTTATACATTTCTTATCTATTTTCTTAATTTTTATTCCCATTATTCTCATAAATACCTCGCTGTACAGGTGACATCTAAAACGCTATATCAATATTTGTTGAAATGTGTACATTTATTATTCATCATTTATACAAATCATTTTATCTTCAGTCAATCTTATTTGGAAAATTATTTCATCTCGTGTAATATCATCTAATTATTTCAATTTATTGATGCGAACAAATATTAATCCAACAGATTACTTCAGTGTCGAATAAAACCAAAGCTTAGTTGATAAATGTCGTCAAGGATTAACATTGATATTGAAATCGATCTTGATTGCATTTATTGGATCTTCTAGGAGTTTTAGCATTGAATTATCTGACTTGAAAACTTGCACATGTGACAGAATCTCTTAATATATCTGCCCACTATGCGATGAGCCCAGTCAATTTGTTCTCCCCAATCAGAATCAGCCTAGAAATGACACAAAATTTACACATGAGAAATGATCACTAGATACATCTACCCATGATATGGTGAAGCTGATCCAATTATGTTTAAACAGTGAAACTTGCGATGAGTTCAATCAATTGCTTTCTGGCTAAGACATAGAATCGAAGATTAGACGAACAAAAAACACAACAGAATGCCAATAGTCATTCAATTAAAGAAAGACTACTTTATCAATGATAATAACAAGATGTTCATAACCAAGTTGCTTAGATTAAAGAAATATTAAGTTAATCTTTAGCGGCTAAATTAACTGATCAGTTCATTGAAAGTTAATATATTTCCACTTCGTTGGTTGTTGATTATGCATTGAAAAAATTTTTTAGTTAACTTCATTACAGGGTATGGAAAAAGTTTCTAGTGGGACAAATTGTGACCAGCAGAGCTAAGACTCGGATTAATAAAAAAAAAGATAATCACTATTCTTCAAGTCATTTATATCTCATAGCAAAGTCATTTGTGTCAATCATCATTGGTAAATCAGTGTTTAGTTTGATGCTGTTAATACTTACTTTTATTTTAATCTAATGGTGATAGATAAACATATTCAATGGTCATTTGAAACTCGAGACTAAAGAAAAATCATCACCATAGTGTTGGACACTCGCATTTCATGTAATGGGATGAAATCTTATCCAATTAACAGTTTAAAACATTTGAATAGTCAACTCAAGAAATGAAATTGGAATCAGTGGAAGGTTAAACTAGCATTTATGGTTGATATTTCAAAGATTGTTATCTTGAACCAAAAGATATTCAACCAAAAACCGTTTTCACAATAAACGGTTAAAATTTGAAAATTTAACAATTAGCGGTGATTGATCAACAAGATAAACAAAAACAAAGGATTAAAGTGAGCTAACAAAAGCAAGTCCAAAGCCTTTGATACGCATGTCTTTATTTGCGATTGAGTAAAAAAACTATTGGATTTTCAAATTCATCATTTTCAACTGTGAGCTCGTCTCAACTGTTTGTTTCTTTTCGAATCAAGTTCAACTTTAATTATTAAGTTGTTTTTTCTTGATCTCTACCTTTTTAATTTGTTTGTGTCATGCTTCAGATCAAAAGTGATCAAAAAGATCAAATAGAGTTGAATAATTGCTCAACAAGTTATTCAGTTTCTAAATCTTTGTTTTGTGCAAAAGTTCCATTTTTTAATGAATTGTGTTGCTCTCAAGCTGTGAAAAAATTCGAGTTTAATCTGAACGCATCTTGTTTCGAAGCAATAATTAATTGGGTGTATTCTGATTGCATTGTTATTAATATAGACAACGTTCTACCAATGTATGCAGTTTCTGATCATCTGCAGATTGAATCTATGAAAAGTTTGTGTCAAGTATTTTTTTGTGAAAATTTTTCAGCTAAACAAATCCCTGCTTTGATAAAGAATGTTAGAGATGATAATTCATTGTTGAACTTCAACAAGATCAATTCATTTTTGAGTAAAAATTTTCTGAGACTCATGCACGGTGAATATTTTTTGGAATTTCCGTTGGAAATGGTCAAATATATACTATCGTTGGATTTATATATCGAAAGCGAATATCAAGTGTTGCAAGCCATAATGAAATGGATCAAACATGACCAATCGCGTGTTGTTCATCTACAGGAGTTGATGAAATGTATACGATGGTGTTATACATTTAAAAGTTGTTATTTGCACATAAAAGAAGATGAATTTATCGTCAAAAATCTACCACAGATTGATGAGTTAACATGTGAACCCGGTGAATGCCGAAATTCATGTTTTAATAGCCGAATCAAAGAGAAACATTTAATTTCTCTTTACCTCTTGGAAGATAACTTTATTGGCATGAATTATTACACCGGTGAAAATTGTTGGGAGCCTTGTGGCTCATTCGAAGAAGATGATCAAATTTGTATTGGGATCATCAGTGAGGAACATTTTGTTGATATTATCTTTGATTCTGGGCGAACTGGGATAAGATTTGATCTAATTGCAAAAAAATATCGTTGGTTAGAAATGTCTGGGTCTCCACACGCTTATTATAATCAACTTTACGATTGTTTCAATCCAAAATTTGATAGAGAAAGGTGAGTTTTATTAATTTAATTATTATTGTGAACCTAATTTTAAATTACTGTGGTATTATGTTTTTTTCTTTTCAGTTCCTACAGAGCCTACATCCAAGATGAAGTCAAGAAGATTAAGCATTGGGTTGATATTGAAAAAAACACACTTATTGAATCTAATGGAGAGATGAATATAATTTGTTACACTCAAAATGATCAAAAATTATATTGCTTCCTTCCCGTGGAGCATGTTAATTGGTATAAAACCCCATTCGCCGATCATCGCGTACATTCTATCATCTTAAACGATGTTTGTTACATCATTACTAAGTCATTGACTTTTCGTGTTTTCGATTTGTTAAATAAAACTATCAAGAAGAGTAAACCGTTTGGTGGAATGAATTTAACTTTTGAAGATTTGCAGCTTGATTCACATAAGTCAAATGTGATTGTTTTTAGCAAATCACAAAAGAAAATAATGATGTACGATACTCGCAATAAGGTGTGGACATTGATGGGACAAATATATTCTGAATATAAAATGATAGCTTTGGTTTCAGCCGACATTCCAGTTCAGTTTATTAAAAAGTTGTTTTTAAAAAAGAACGTAAAGTAAAATTGAATTTATCATTAAATGATGTATGTTAATCTCACCATTCATGAATCATATTTTGTATCGTACAGTACGCTATTTCAAATTAAAGTATTGAAAACTGGGATAATCGTGTTCAACCAAATAAAAATATGCTCAATGTTATCTTTTCTCATAATTTAATAAAATTTGATTACATGTTGTAAATTGAAGAATATCTGAAAAGTGAAACGCGTTGACTTGCATCAACAATTCAGTTATTTCTCTTACGTGTTACAAGTTTGATTTCATCCGCTTAAAGATTAATTAAGTAAATGAACAGAAAAAAAGAATGAAATTTTGACATTTATCGACTAAGATAATTTAATGGTCTTTCTATGTTGAATTATCTGTTATAAGGAATATAACGCAAAAAAACTGATAAAACGTTAGTCCCTTATTACATTATTATTATTAGTCAAGCTGCAACTTAACCCAATAAGTGAGGTAGTGTGGATACAAAGGGTCTAACAGGGCTAGGGCTGTTAGAAACAGATTGGCTCTATTGGCCAATTTCATTGCCTCATAAATTTTTATCGAATCAACTTCAAACATTTTATTTATTGAAAATCCAATGCTTACTTATTAAATGTCGCTAGAGCTATCATTGCGCTCGACATTGATTCCATTTATTTGATTTTCTCGAAGTTCCGGCCACTGAGTCACTCCGGTAATATTGATAATCCTTAAGTGTTAGATCTTTTTTGAAGTAAAGTTTCTTTATGTGTTTGGTTGGCAGATTAACTGAACTGATTGCAACCAAGAGGTTAGGATTTATCATCTTACCTGAATAAGCCCACTTTTTATTCCCGATATCATAAGAAAGTAAATCTTTGGATGCTTTATCAATAAGAAGCAAATTAGATTCATGATTGGTTAATTGCAAATTTTCAAAAGAAAATTGATATTCTTTGAATGGTTCAGTTTTAAAACAGCTTCGACTAACTGGATCGATAATTCTAAATGCCAAATCTTCACTAATGATATAAATTGTTCTCTTGATTATTGTTCCAGTGATGGCAGCCCTCTCGGTAAAATCACCGAAATACCAGCTTTTACGATCAATCGGGAAAATGCAGAAAAGCTTCTTGAACTTCGAAAAGCCAACGGTAACAAAAGAACCTCCATATTCAAAGAATGAGTCTCCAAATACCTCATCAGTTGATGAATAATCCTGGTTAATATTATCCAAGTAAAATACTTTAGCTCTTCGGATAGAGAAAATGAAATATTCATTAATGAACTAACATTCACCTAAATGTGCTACTGATAAAACTTGGACAACACAGGTTTGGATATAAAGAAATTACAGTTCGGTTTCGGCAACTCAAGATTTTGGCAACATGGCAAAGTCTGCTATAAAAATCATCTGACTTACTCAGGAATTTCCACATGTGACATGATCACTGAATAAATCTGTCCGTAATAGGCGAATGATGATCCAATCATGTTCAACCAGCGAAACTTGCGATGAATCCAATCAATTCGTACTCCTTTCCGACCTGCATCAAACACAACATCTGAAAAGTGTTCCTCACAAATTATATAATCAGAGATGGTCTCATCTAGACTGAATAGACCACACGGAATCCATGAAGAGGATTTACAATTAATGAGTATCTCAACTGTATCTTTGCTAATCTCAAAAATGCTTATCAAACTACTTTGCATTGATCGATTTGATGAACATCCATTTGAGCAATTTGCCATTTTACACATGATTGAAGTAAATTGTGTCAACTCGTTGAATCTACGATAGCCTTTGATTTGATAAGCAACATCAAAGTCAACATAACACCATCGAATCAATTTAATTAAATCAATAAAATGATGTTTCCTTCCATCGGGATTAAAGTCAATCCATTTAACGATGGCTTCACATATTTGGAACTCTGAATCTATCCATAAATTCAATTTCAGCATCTGTCTCACTGTATCGTATGGAAATGTTAAGAATGGCTTTGATTTGACGATCTTGAGAAAATGACGGCTGATGAAGGAGTTGATCATGTTGCGATTCACTAGTTTAGTCACTTCGGTTGCAGCATCTAAAATAATTGGGAGGTCGATGAGAGTAAATTTGCCAAAGAAAAAAACATTACATTCAGTTGTTAGAGTGTCGATCATTAAATAGTCAGCACAGGTATACAAAGGAATCACATTTGTCATGTTAATTTCAACGCAACCAGAGTAAACCCAGTTGACGATCAATTCAAAGCTATTTTCATCTAAATCCAGAGTTACTTTGTTTTCCCTTGACTCCAATAAATCACAGCAAAACATTTTCTCGAAATACTGAATAGATGAACAAAACATCCTCTTTGAGACGCAATAAATTACTGAACGGTTAATTATAGTCAGAGAATCGCCATCGTCAGGATTTGGTTTCATCTTTTGCATTAAGTATCTGTCACAAAGATATGAGTCAATTTTATTCACATGAATTAGTAAAATGTTTAATAAATTTGTAAATTGTTCACTCATTTGTTTAAGAATACTTTGTGAAATTAGAATCCTTAAACAACAAAATGATTGGAAGCTATTAAAATATTTAAATTGAAATACAATGTAGAATTGAAATAAGCCCAACATTATTATCATTGCATATATTTTCCACCTCATCAAACTATGAACAAAAATGTTTATTCTGTCACGTCACTGAATGTTCACATGGTCATAGGAGGGACTGACTTTCTTCAACCACATCCACCACTTTAAAAGTGACTTTTTTCCATTACTTTTTTACGTTCTTTTGGTAAAAATTCCGTCTTACGTACGTAACCAATGTCACGAATGTCCGTATTGAAATACCGTCTTTTGGGTGGTGGATAATTTTATAAAAAAATAGCTTGAAAATGTGGTTGAAAAAAGTGGTGGAATAAAGCCATTCAGAGGATTTTGCAGAAATTTTTAATAAGATTGAATCTACTTCCAAACTGTTGGATACTTTTCTCCATATTAAACGCCAATAAATGCCATCACACATGATTTAATCAGAGATAATCTCTTCTAGACGCAATAGACCACACGAAGAGGTTTTACATTGAGAATCTTTGCATCTTACAACGTTTTGGTGTTCCCTTGTTAAGCTAAACCTGGCATCGTCTTGCCGAGTTAAAAGTAATATCTAATGAGAAAAAAATAGACGTTATAATAGATAACTTAGATAACTTCGTTACCAGATGTGGAGAAAGTTTCTAGTAAGGGAAAAATTATGACCAAGAGCTTTAAAGCTCGAATTATTAATAATTAATAACTAGATTTACTGCAAAACAGTGTAGTCTGAGCGATTGATATGATTTTTTGAGTATCCTTTCGGTATTCTTTTGAATATACAAATGTAGATGTTTATTGTTAAACTCTCAACCAATTACAGTATTTGAGGGGGGATGCCGATCTCCCAAAAGATACTACTTGATAGAAGGTGTTAATTTTGTTATTGGCTCTGTCTAGTGGCAATTTAAAGCCCTAAAATTTGGGAGTGGGCCAATCTTTAACAAAAACTAATCAGTAACTTTTGACCCCTACCGAAACCTATTCTGAAGATTGCATCAAAATCGTGTTTTTTATTTTTGAGTTATCGTTGAACAAAAAATCGCAAATTCACCGTGTATTTCTTCACTTCGCTCAGACAATTCGCTTCGCTCAGACAATAAATAAAAAAAGATAATCACTATTCTTCAAGTCATTTATATCTCATAGCAAAGTCATTTGTGTCAATCATCATTGGTAAATCAGTGTTTAGTTTGATGCTGTTAATACTTACTTTTATTTTAATCTAATGGTGATAAATAAACATATTCAATGGTCATTTGAAACTCGAGACTAAAGAAAAATCATCACCATAGTGTTGGACACTCGCATTTCATGTAATGGGATGAAATCTTATCCAATTAACAGTTTAAAACATTTGAATAGTCAACTCAAGAAATGAAATTGGAATCAGTGGAAGGTTAAACTAGCATTTATGGTTGATATTTCAAAGATTGTTATCTTGAACCAAAAGATATTCAACCAAAAACCGTTTTCACAATAAACGGTTAAAATTTGAAAATTTAACAATTAGCGGTGATTGATCAACAAGATAAACAAAAACAAAGGATTAAAGTGAGCTAACAAAAGCAAATCCAAAGAGTATAATATTTACTCATGTTCGCATGGTCGCAATACGCATGTCTTTATTTATGATCGTTTGTCAAGTCGTTTGGACTTACAAAAGCACCAATTTTAACTGTGACTTTGTCTCAACTGTTTCTAAATATTTTTACTTTTCGAATCAAGTTCAACTTTAATAAGTAAATTGTTTTCATCAACCTTGATCTCTACCTTTATACTTTATTGTTTAAATTATGAGCCAGATCAACGGAGAAGATCAGATCGTGTTGATTAATCGTTCAACAACTTACAAAGTTTCTAAATCTTTAATTTGTGAAAAAATTGCAGTCTTTAATAAATTGTGTTCTTCTCCAGTTGAAAGAAAAATCCAGTTTGATCTAAACGAAACTTGTTTCGAAGCGTTGATTAATTGGATTTATTCCGGTTGGATTATGTTTAACATGGAAAACGTTATACCGATGCATGTAGTATCTGAGCAACTGGAAATTGATTCAATTAAAAGTCGGTGTCAATCATTTTTTGGCGAAAATTTCACTGCCAAACAAATCCCGACGTTAATTAAGCATGTGAACGATGATTCTTCGTTGCTGAACTTCAAAATGCTCAACTCTTTTTTGAGTAAAAATTTTTTGAGACTCATAAACGGCCAGTATTTTTTGGAATTTCCGTTGGAAGTAGTAAAATATATACTATCGTTGGATTTATATATCGAAAGCGAATATCAAGTGTTGCAAGCCATAATGAAATGGATCAAACATGACCAATCGCGTGTTGTTCATCTACAGGAGTTGATGAAATGTATAAGATGGTGTTTCACATTCAAAAGTTGTTATTTGCACATAAAAGAAGATGAATTTATCGTCAAAAATCTACCACAGATTGATGAGTTGACATGTGAACCCGACGAATGTCGCAATTTATGCTTGAGTAATCGAACTAAAGAGAAACATTTAATTGCTCTTTATTTCTCGACAAGGAGCATCTGGTTGATGTTATTTTCGATTCAGGACGAGCTGGGCTAAGGATTGATTTGGTTGAAAAGCAATATCGTTGGTTAGAAATGTCAGGGTCTCCACACGCTTATTATAATCAACTTTACGATTGTTTCAAGCCAAAATTTGATAGAGAAAGGTGAGTTTTATTAATTTAATTATTATTGTGAACCTAATTTTAAATTACTGTTATATTATGTTTTTTTCTTTTCAGCTCCTACAGAGCCTACATCCAAGATGAAATCAAGAAGATTAAGCATTGGGTTGATATTGAAAAAAACACACTTATTGAATCTAATGGAGAGATGAATATAATTTGTTACACTCAAAATGATCAAAAATTATATTGCTTCCTTCCCGTGGAGCATGTTGATTGGTATAAAAACCCATTTGCCGATCATCGCGTACATTCTATCATCTTAAACGATGTTTGTTACATCATTACTAAGTCATTGACTTTTCGTGTTTTCGATTTGTTAAATAAAACTATCAAGAAGAGTAAACCGTTTGGTGGAATGAATTTAACTTTTGAAGATTTGCAGCTTGATTCACATAAGTCAAATGTGATTGTTTTTAGCAAATCACAAAAGAAAATAATGATGTACGATACTCGCAATAAGGTGTGGACATTGACTTTTCGCATTTTTGACATGGTAAAGAAAACCTTAAAGAAGTCAAAACCGTTTGGAGACATAAATACATCTTTTGAAGACTTGCAGCTGGATCTTTACAAGTCGAATGTTATACTGCTGATAAAAGGACAGAAAAAAGTTATTATGTTTGATACTCGCAAGAAGATATGGGACAAATTGAATGGACAAATATTTTCTGAATATAACATGATAGCTTTGACTTCAACTTATATTCCAGTTCAGTTCATTAAAAAGTTGTATTCAAAAAACAGAGCCTAGTAAGATTTATTCTTACAATTATGTTATAATCACCATTGATGTAGCAGCTTTTTGTATCCAACTGTATCCTATTTAACAATAATGTATTGGAAACTTCGAGATAATTTTAATTTGACTGAATAAAATTTTAAATTGTTTGAATATGATTTTTACTTTTAATGTGAATAAAATTTTACTAAATTGTATAGTGACTGAGAAAAAAATCTCGTTACCTTGCATCAAGAATCTGGCTATCATGTACAAGTTCAGTTTCTTTCGCTTAAAGACTGAAACCCTTTGATATCAAATGTGATGTTAAGACGATTGACTTTAAAATTCTAAGGAATCATTCACACCATGGAGTTGAATTTCATAGTTTTTCATGATCTAATTTGCTAGATTCTCCTTTTGTGTAGCGTGCATTAAGTGCGTTAAGTTAAGAAAATCGGAGATTTCTTTCATAGTCGCCATCTAACAAGAAATAAAAGTACCTTTAAGATCGAACTTAATTTTTCTATTGTTTAATGTCTCCGAAAACTGTGCATCCTTGAGATGGTGACACTTAACTAGATTTACTGCAAAACAGTGTAGTCTGAGCGATTGATATGATTTTTTGAGTATCCTTTCGGTATTCTTTTGAATATACAAATGTAGATGTTTATTGTTAAACTCTCAACCAATTACAGTATTTGAGGGGGGATGCCGATCTCCCAAAAGATACTACTTGATAGAAGGTGTTAATTTTGTTATTGGCTCTGTCTAGTGGCAATTTAAAGCCCTAAAATTTGGGAGTGGGCCAATCTTTAACAAAAACTAATCAGTAACTTTTGACCCCTACCGAAACCTATTCTGAAGATTGCATCAAAATCTTGTTTTTTATTTTTGAGTTATCGTTGAACAAAAAATCGCAAATTCACCGTGTATGTCTTCGCTTCGCTCAGACAAGAACCAACTTAACTGTGACCCTTTTTATTAACTTAACCCTGACTACTAATGTATTTTTAATTTAATAAATAAACAGGAAAAAAATAATTTAAATTTTGACATTTACTAAATTATGTGATTGGAATGCTGTTGTTAAACTGAACTATCTGTAGTAATAAAAAAACGAAAAAGACTGACATAATATCAGTACCTTATTATATCATTGTTATTACTCGAGTTGAAGGCTTATCATTAAGTGAGGAAGTGTGCTGTCAAACAGGCCTGACAGCGTCTGACAGGGTTCTAGGACTGTTAGAAAAGAAAGAGATTCTCTTTCTACTAACGGTAAAGTCTTAGGCCAATAACTGTTAGGCGACTATCAAACCTACCTGTTGCACCAGAAGGTGTGGGATAGGGTAGGACTCGGTACTGCATTGACAAATTTCATTACCATTTTTTATTGAATTAATTTATAACATCTGGATGCATTGGAGATGCAATTGTAAGTTAATAAAGTGAAGTTATCATTCAATTTGTCGAAGATATTGGCCTTTAGCTGAGAATTGAGTTACTTTTCTTATTTTTTGATCCACTTAACATTGCATTGATTGGAAAGTTGCCCAGGCACTCAGTCTTGGGGCGCTTAAAGCTAATTCGCAGATTTCCTTTTTGCGTTTAACACAATAATTTTTAGCTAAACAAAAAGTATCAGAGTCTGCTTACATAATAGATTCCTAAATTGTTTAAAAAAATCCTAAATGAACCACTTACTCAGTGGTCAAAGATTTAATTAGTTTACTATGAATGTGAAATGGGATCAAGTTTTGATTGTGGATTCTTTTGTTTCTAGAAACTTAAAAAAGCGCGTAGGCACATAAATTTTACTAAACTAACAACACTTTTTACTAATTACTTATCTGAAACTTATCTGAAACTTCCCTTCTACGATCGTGTTTATAAGGCTTACGCTTGAAGTAGCGAAGCGATGAAGTAAATTCTGGTTTGGCAAATCATTCACTTGGCAAAAACACTTTTACTAGTACTGTAGCTCCAATCCTATCTAATCGCACTTGGAAAAACTTCGGTCAAACTAGTGACCAATTCTATTAGTAACAAAATGAACCAAAAGATGGTGCAAGTTAACACAATAGTAGCTTCACGATCCTTGATTAGTATGCAGTTTAATCGTTAGATGGTGCTATCAACGTCATTTCTCAATGATTGAATTTAAAATTTACAATTTGTTAATGAATCTAGAAATTGCATTCAAATTCCTGATTGCGAATCCTGAATAACTAAAGAAACTCAAGATACATGGAGTTGATACCGTTGCTCGGTAATCCCTCATGACCCTTAGATAGCATTAGATATCGAACCTTATTTTTGTCAATTGTAATGTTAACGATATTAATGGTGGAATATAATTCTTGTTGGACGAAAAAAAATGAAAAAAATGATCGATATGATGAATTGGAAAAAGACTTTAATCCTTTCATTAGATGAATCAATTTAGGCACACCTTGGTCTGAAGAGTCAAATATATTCTGATTCAAAGTAATAAAAATGCAATTAAATGATATAAATTTAAGCTTGGTTAAATGAAAAATGTGAGTCCAATAAAATAGTCAACATTCAATTAAAAAAAGCCGTGAAAAGTAATGATCGGAAAGATGTTCCAATGAATGGAGATTTTTAAAATTGTTGAATATAATTATATTACTAAATGATGAAAGCAATAAAAAATTCAAATGAATTATGAAAAAGACTTGAATTTGGATAAAATGGAAAGGAAAAGTTAAAAAAAGCTTAAATCGCTCCAATTAATTTAAATTACATAATAACTTTTAAATCTTTGGTCAAATAAATGTCAGTTTAATAAGCAATAAAACTTGTAAAAGTCTTGAAGATCCCTTTTTACATGAGCCATGCAAAGGCTAATGAAATTAATGAACTTGACAAATGCTTACAGATATTGCACTTGTCATTCATTAGGTTAAGTACAATAATGAAAAGTTCAATTAGTTCAACAAGCACCATTGAACTATTTTGCATTTTTATGATATCATTAGTCTTCAAGTGTCAAGAAATCAGTGAGAAACAAATTGAGCTCAATGGCGATGAAAAATATTGACTTGATCATTTGACTCATTGAATTTAACCACAAGATTCTTTAGTCTAAGGCTATCTTGTTAATTGCTGTAAAACTATTGAATTAAGAGTTTCGTGAGAAGATCAAACTTGAACCCGTCTCGAGCAAAGCAAATGACCAATCAGATTCTAACTCAGCAATTATATTCCTCATTAGATCTGAATTGTATTCGGCATTCCAATCCATCAACTTCCAGTGTAAAATGACGAATCAGCTAATCTTATCAGTTAATCAAAAGCTAAACTTTGGTTCACCTTTACCGTTCCAAGTCAACCTTTGAATTGTTTAATCATGAAGCTAATTCATTATGCTATTTTTTAATGATAATGATGACAGGTATAAATGTATAAACAAGTAGCACATAAGAAAATTCAGTTGTTTCATGTTGAACCTTGTTGCTGTTCACATGAATATGAAATGCGAATCTTGTTGATTGATAATCTGTTAAGTTATAAAAAGTTTCATGTAAAGATGAGCAAAAGGGAAACATAAACTTCTGCTTGTAAATCACGATAAACAATCGATTATGAGTGATAATTTGTTGAGTTTTGAAACAAATTAGAGATAATTGGTGATAATAACTAGTTTTGGTCAGAATTGAATTAAGATGGAAAATAATTATGAGCAAAAGAAAAGAGATGAACAGAATAGGAAAAATGATAAACACTGAAAAAAGTATCGTAATTCAATAAAATGAATGTTGAGCTTTTTGTTTCACTGTTTCTCAATGTTAATGATGGCTGGTGAAGCAAAAATAACGCCAATATGTAATTTGGTAAAGATGAATTGATAGATAACGAAAAAGGATAACGCTCACCTTTTATTTAATTCATCTTCCAATTCTGAAGATGAGATTGATAATGATTATATTATGATTATGTTGATGTTGTTGATGATGGTAGTGGTGATGGTGATGATAGTAGTAATAATAAAATTAAAGTAGTCTTGGGATTTAAATGAGGATAAGCGTTGAAAAAGTCGTGTCGGTAGCATAACAATTAAATCAAATGCAGGACTTGCAATGAGAAACTCGAGACACACGAATTTACCCGAGGCTATCAACGATAACGTTAAGAGTATAATGTAATATTTATAGCATTTACTTTATACACTCACACATGTGAATCCACATATTTTGGTTTCTTTTTTTTGTGCTTCTTCGTTGCTTTACTTTTTATTCACTCTATTCATCATTATCTTCATTTCAACTGGTATAGTCTGATTGGTATGGAATGATTGATTTCTCGTGTCTTTCTTGTGTCTGTATGTGTTGAACATGAATTTTGTTGTAATAAATCGTTTCATCATCAACCCAACAATTATCATTAGAGCAACATTTTTTTACCGTTTTTTTGAGTAAATTTTTTGTTTCTCTACAAAATCTAAACGTTATGTTGCTGTTACAGGTAAATGGAACAATATTATGGTTAAAACATGACTGAAAATTTTTCTATCGATCATTTAATTGATTGATTTCGTCTGGATCATGAAAAGAGTCTTCAATATTCCATCAATGATGAAATTTGAAACTCGTCTCAATTTTCATGCAATACTTTTACTCGCCATTTCAAGCAATGTTCGGGCTTAATCTAATAAGAAACTTTTTTTTTAACATTTTTTCGATTCTGATTTTGATTCTGCAAAGTCTTTGTTGTTCAGCTGAAAAGTTGTGATAGTCTTGGTTCCTGTAAAACGATTAAATAAATAATATTTTTTAACTTGCTTCCTTATATTGGTATTGGACCAAAAGTAAAGGTAAGCATTGCTTATTGGTGAGAGAACTGCAATCGTTTGACTAATTGCTTGTATTAAATAGATTGTTGTAGTTGACAATTGATAACTATTGTCATCGGGAAGGAAATCAAAATATAAATTTGTCAAATTAAGTGGTAACCAGATTGTACCAAAGATGACTGTATTTTTGAACAAGGCTCGAGTCACCTTTGTATTGCGTTTCAATTTATCCCTGATATCGCGTTTGGTCAAAATAGTTGAAACCAGTTTGGAGTAAAAAAGGTTACCCTTTTGTTTTGAATCCATATCATTGAAACACATGAGACGGACCCGGGTCTCCATATGATGACGAAGAAAGGAGTCAACCTTGTAATGACAAAGGATCATGGTTAACAAAGGACAAGCCCATTGGATCAAGATAAGAGCCAGTGTATAAAAAGAGCGTCCATGAGGAGGCCAGAGTTCACCACAAATGGGTATTGTGTTTAGCTCTGTTTTTATCTCAAAGATGCGCTTAAATTATGCAATTTTTCTCTTTGCTGTCTCAGGTTAAAATCTGAATTTTTTGTTTCATTTGGGGTTAAATTCGTTGGAAAAGTCCAGTTTGTAATTCTATCCGTTCATAGGATAAAAACCAAGCACAATCTACCAAGATAAAGAGCCAAAGAATGGTCTTTTCTCTCATCTCGTTTCTTTTTCCCAGCAACCTGTCTTTAGACTAAAGCCAAGATTGGTGATAGTTGATACATGTATGTAGTTGTATGTAATCAAGTGGAATTGATTTGGTCAAGAGAATGAAAATGTTTCTTCAATGGTCAATAAATGGTCCATGGTTAAGTTTCATGGCGACCATCTCATGGGTTTACTTGAAAGAACCGGCTGTTCAACGACAAAACAGGGATCAATGAAATGAATCAACACCATTAAGATCACTTATTTTAACTGAAATGATCTTCTCATCAACTGACTAATCTAGATTGATTTTTGAATTGATCTGATTTAACAAGCAAGTCCATTGAAATGAAACAAGAAGAGCTCAGCCTAAAATGATAATTGTTTTACCTTCAATCTCATCTTAATCACAAACAAACTAGCCAATGTTTCAAATGAACAACATTCAAAGGCTTTTTCAATCCAAAAATAGCGACTATTCCCAAACTTTACGGTAAACACTTGGACTTTTACCGTCAACAACTTTATCAGCTGCACACATTTAGAGGACCTTTTGTTTCAACTTTACCATTAACTCTTCACCATCAATGGCCTGAGTTTTTATTATAAACATTTTATGTCCAGTTTTTAGCGGGTCCATTTCAAGAAGAAGAGAGAAAGAAAGAGAAGAAGAAAAAGAGAGAAAAAGAGAGTGGGAGGGTGAAGGAGAATAAGCAAGAGATAAGAAGAGAAGAGAGAGAAAGAGAGTAAAGATGATAATGATGATGGACTAAAGGAGCTACTCAAGGAGCTAAAGGCAGGTTAAGTCCAACCCTAAAACTAGATAACGTTTTGAGCTCAACGTTTCTCATCAACAACAACTTTTAGCTTTAGTTTTCAAGTTGACTTCTGATCATTAAAGTTAACGTGTTTTTTGTGCATTTGTGTTTCTTACTGGACTCGTTCACCTTACTGTTTATTTATTCAACTTTTGTTTTTTATTGTTGTTGTTGTTTCGTTGCGAATGAATTTTAACCACAATTTAACCCAACAATTAAGTGATTAACAAACAGAGCAAACAATTGACCAACAATGTTTCAACTGTATCCTTATCCGTTTATAATTCCCACAACAAGGTTACCTTTGGCTTCTTTGTTGAACGATTTTGAAGCTCCCCTGGACTTATCATCGCCTCTGATTAAAACAGACAAAACTTCTTCTTCTTCCTCTTCTACATCATCCTCTTCCTCATCCTCATCCTCATCTAGTTCATTGTCATCTAATTTATCATCTTCATCAACTCTATTACCAACGATACCGTTATCCTTTCAATTGGGTTTGAAAGAAGCTGAATTCTTGTCAACAACTCTAGCCTCATCGTTAGCCTCTAAAGCAGCCAATCAGGATTGGAATTTATTATCGTTGGATTTATCATCCAAAACAATATCAACTTCACCTTCATCTTCCCTGCTTTCACGTTCATCTTCAATAGCCTCACTGCGATCTCCATCATCACCAACTCAACCATTGAAAGTAAACCACTTCAATGACCATCATCAAGTCAATTTGAAAAATGTTAAACAATGTTCAAGTAAACCATTAAACGGATTGTCAGTTAAAAAGGATTCATCAAAGGGCAACACCAATGATGATAAATTGTATGCTTCACCAATGAGCAAAACACCAACACCAACCTCATCACCTTCAACTCAACCTCAGGTTAAACTTACGTCAAGTTCAAGTCCATCAACAACATCAACTCAAACAAAAACGACGACACCGTTAACAATATTAAACTTACCAAATGGAAACACCAAATTAACTGTTGATACAAATAATGACAAGAAAATGATTAACATCAATGCTCCGGTAGCAAATAATTTAATCAAAAAACCTCGTGAACGAACAATGTTACCCTGTGAATATTGTGGTAAAGCATTTGATCGTCCCTCTTTACTTCGTCGTCATCTTCGTACTCACACAGGTAAATTGAAAATGGCCAATCATTTGGTTTCAATCAATGTTTTCATTCTTGCCTTTTCTCTCTCTCTCATTTTACAGGTGAGAAACCTCATGTTTGTGATGTGTGTGGAAAAGGTTTCAGCACTTCATCATCTTTAAATACTCATCGGCGAATCCATTCAGGTGAAAAACCTCATCAATGTAACGTTTGCGGTAAACGTTTTACTGCAAGCTCAAACCTTTATTACCATCGAATGACTCACAACAAGGTAAGACTATCCATTAAACTGGCAACATTTCAATTTCAAATCGATTATCATATTGTTTCAAAATGCTTGAACACTCCATTTCTCGACAGAAAAGATTGAAAGTGAAAATTGAGATTGATTTACTTGCGAAAATAACATCAAAACGAGCAAAAAATTTCTTCCCTTTAAGATTCAAAGTTTAATGCTCAGGAACATCTGATTCAACCCTGTTAAATCATGCAAATGTTCATCTTCTTCTTTCACATTTTCCCACTATTCTGAACAGTGCATTTCTTTAAACCGAACAAGTTCTTTCCAATTTGACGAAAGCAAGCAATTTGCTTTTGTTCACTTTGACAAGACTATTGTTGTCAATTCTAGGCTTTACCAATGAAAATTGTGCAAAGTTGTCCACAAGTGGTCGATTAAAAGCCAAATAAATGATGAAACATTGAACATGATCTTTTTCAATCTATGACTTGAGTTGAACAAGTTTTTGCCCAACATTCAGCTCAAATGAATCGATTAAGACTGGTAGAGTTGATAACAGTCAAGATAGCAGCTAATGATGTGCAAATTGAAGGGCAGATAAACTAATGATCGGGTTTTAATAACTCATTGTTAATCATTTCATTCAATTAGCAAAATTTAAATTGTCTAAAACTATAAAGTTGATGTGTCACTAATTGACCGAAAACAAGGCGAGTTTTGATTTTCATATTGAAAAGCAGTGACCAAAGTGTGAAAAAAAACAAGTGAAACGACAGTACAATATTTTGTTATTACTGACAAAAGGTCAATTTACTCTGTATTTAACATGAATAATGAAAAGTCTATCAATTACATGGATGAGTTAATCGATTGACGGTTTGATGAACACGAAAAGACTAAATCCTTTGTAATTGAAGCCACAAATGCAAACATAAAAAAGGTGTTGACATGGTTCAACCAATTGCATGTTGACACGAGTTGAAGTAGCGAAAAGCAAAAAGTTGCCAAAACTAAAGCAAATCACTGAATCATTTTCATTTTCCCATTTTCTTTGCTAATTATAATTTTATGATTGGTTAATTCAACAAGTAACAGTAGAAGTGAAGTTCATCAACGAAGCGATAAATTACTTCTTTTGTGTTGTGGTTACATGCGCTGCTTAATCTTGACTCCTCTTCCTCTCTATAATACCAACTCCTATAGGCTTTATGAGCTCTTTCAGCTTCTCATATAGTTTTCATGTTGACTGTGCAAAATCAACATCAACAGTTGCATCAACAAATCATTATTATGGTTACACCTTTTTGCATCTTGTTTAACCGCTCACAATTTATTATCACTGCGGCTTTCACGCCAAAAATCACTGTTTAACCAACAAAGCATATCAATTGTTTTATAACAGGATTACAGTTGGAGTGGTCTGTTTCTGTCTCTTGTTCATTTGTGGACCATGTTTATCCTCAATGATTCAATGTATCTTTTCATTTCATTTTCATCCTCTCTCTCTCTCTCTCTCTCTCTCTTTGAATACCGACTCTGGGCAATGGTGATCACCATCATCCTAATCATCATAATCATAAACATTTTTGCAAATGCTTTTTGTTCCCTTTCTTTTTTACATAAACATAAGGGTCAAGTTTATTATTACTGTTTTCACTTCAACTCTCTACAGGAGTGGTACAAATAATACACACCAGAAACGGGAACTTTTCTCATTCCTTATTTTTGCTGTTTAATTTCCATCTCTTTCAATGTGTACGAGCAAAAATTGCAAGTTATGGGCTTGAAAAGCGTTTGCTTCCTTTGCCCTTCTCTCCTTGCACTGTTTATCACTTGCGCTCATTCATATAATTATTACTTGTCTCTCTCTCTCTCTTTTTTTCCTTACTGTGCCTTTTGCCTACTTTGCTGCATCAACCTCAAGCAAATTGATAATATCTGTTTATTATTGGTACTTTTTTGTCTTGCCTTTTTTTCATCTTCTTCTTGTAATAATAATGTAAAATTAGTCCAGAAACTGCAGCTTGCAAAAAAAGGGACAACTGTGACAAGAGAGTCTCAAAAAAAATAAGATAATTATGATGAAGATGAGAAACAAAAAAGAAAAGTAAGAAACCGAATGAAGGATAAAAAAGTGATAAGAGTATCGTGTCCACTATTGAAAGCCTTCTGTTTGTATTAGCAATGACCGGAAACTAAAGATAACCCACAAATGTATAATCAAGGCGAAAAAATATTGCAAAAGGTTTACTCTTTTTTTTTTGTTCAACCTGAGTTCAACTCGATTCTGCAATATTGACCAGTTTTTATAATACAAATGCAACTTCACACTAACTGCTAACCAGTCATCAGCAACTGCCCATCGTCAGTCCAATGATCCATGATAAACACCTTAAAAGCAAATTAATGAAAAAAAAAGGTAAGAAGGCGAACAAGAAAATGAAAAGATAAATCAGATCGTAATAAGAGTTATTTATACTTGCAATTGATATTTTCATTTGGAAGCAAAACTAGAATTTTTTATTTACCTTGAAAGTTATTGGAAAAATGATGGCAAGAAGAAAAGGTAAAAATAAGAAGCTTGAAAATTTGGGTGAAAATGATGATGATGGTGAAAGAGAGAAAGAAACGATAACAATAAGAGGAGTTCCTGGACTGGATAGTTTTCCTACCAAATTAAAGGGATAGTCTAAGGTTTGGCGAGATAGCATCGTCCGAGTTTCATTGCTATTATAATTATTGTTGAATCAGAATTGGTAAATCATACAAAAAAAAAGTAGAAGAAAAAAGAGGGATGAAAAATTCGCAGTAGACAAATGTTAATTGACCTTCGTGAACAAGTTTTCTTTTTTCATTTGCAAAGCGATCACCTTCATGATGTTGCCTGAGAAACCCATATAGTTACCATTCATATACCACTCCTAATCATCATCATGTTCAAACATGAAAATGAAAACTTTTCACTTTTCAACCAAACATTTTATTTTCCTTTCATTGATGCAAAAAATATCAATCTCGTTTACCTGTTTCTTACCTTGACTTAAACTCAATCTTTTTTTTTTACTTTTCTTTGCCTTCTCTACTTCCATTTCAAGGTCAATATTGATGAATTATAATTCATAATGATAATAGTAATAATAATTAGCAATACCCACTCCCATTTGAGCAATTTTTTGCTTTCATATTTTCGCCATTTTCCAATCGATCAAAATCGCTTTTTTCATCTTTTTTTAATTTCTCCTTCTCTCATTCAATTCAACATTAAGTACTCAATGGATTTGCTAACCTGTGGGGAAAAAGTTGCAAATGACTATTCAATCAATATACTTTTAAGATTTTCATTTTTTCTTCGGAAATAGATTAAGTTGAAGATACGTGCTGATATAATTCAAGATCTAGTGAAAACTCGATCCTATTTTTAGGATTCAAATAAAATTCACTAATCAGAGCCTGAAATGCTTTTGCCTTTTGCAATTTGAGAAAAAAATTTGCGTTTTTTTCAAACTTTATTTTGCAACGATGGAAAAACAATCAAGCCGAAATCGCAGTGACCTGAAATTTATATTTCTCTGGTTCGTTTTGAATCAATGTAGAAGAAAATTTGAGGTTCAAGCAATTACGATAAAAAACGATCAGACTGATTAGTCGTAAACTTTTTTTCCCACAAGTTAGTGGAAAGTTTGCTCTTCAATATGCACTAGAGCCACTTGTATCAGGACTTACTTTTTTCAACCACATTTGCTAACAATTTTTCATGCGATTGTCCTTGCATCCAAATCCAACACGTCCACTATTAGCCGAAAAGTGATGAAAAATTTGTTGGATTTGGATGGTGGGCAATTTTGTTACGAAAAGTCTCTTTAAAAAGTGATGTTTGATTTGATTCGTGGACAATGCTGTGGATAAAGTGGTGGAAAAAGCCGTTCCCCTTGTATCATGATAAACCTGAGACCTTTTCCTTTTTTCGTTTCCAACTTTGCCAATCCAAAAGGCATTATGATTCACCATGAGAATCAGTGATAAAAGTAGAGGCAAAAACACTTCAGGTTGTCCAAGTAATCTGAGGAAATGTAAATAACGAGTCGAAATCTGTTGCAATCAAAGTATCATTCGTTGCAAGCGATTATTGAATGGTCAATACGTAAATTGAATGATATTTTAATGGAAAAGTAAAAAAAATCTAAATGCCAAGGTTAATTGTAAGAATCAAGGTTTTCCAACAATTGAGTTTCAACTTGTTCATGTTTCTCCAATTGTGCTCACTGTTTTAAACGTGATTCCTCCTGAAAACCAAGCAACTATTAACTTCATTGAGATGATTAAAGATTAATACAATTTAGATCCAAATGCCCTCCTGACCATCTGATCAACCAAGTAAATTACCATTGAAACAATCAAATGTTTCTCTTTTTGTCTAATCGATTTAATCAAATATTATCGTTAAGTAACCATTATTATAATTTAAACTTTCATTGAACCTTC